>JANRMT010062840.1:35381173-35488096 GCA_026402145.1 Polypterus bichir lapradei
CTAATCTGACTGAGCTGGAGCTGTTTTGCAAAGAAGAATGGGCAAGGATTTCAGTCTCTAGATGTGCAAAGCTGGTAGAGACATAACCTAAAAGACTGGCAGCTGTAATTGCAGCAAAAGGTGGTTCTACAAAGTATTGACTCAGGGGGCTGAATAATTACGCACACCCCACTTTTCAGTTATTTGTAAAAAATGTTTGGAATCATGTATGATTTTCATTCCACTTCTCACGTGTACACCACTTTGTATTGGTCTTTCACGTGGAATTCCAATGAAATTGATTCATGTTTGTGGCTGTAATGTGACAAAATGTGGAAAAGTTCAAGGGGGCCGAATACTTTTGCAAGCCACTGTAGTTTTCAACAACAAAATCTAGAAAGATTAGTGGAGACATTTATGATAGTTTTTCTAGGAAGAAATCTTTGCTCTGAAAATAACATGTTTTTCCTATTAATTTGTAAACAACCATCAGTAGAATTCTTTAGATTTGTGGAAAATGTTCTCTTGGTGAAGTAACCGAATATTTTTTTTCTTAAAATCAGCCAAACATCGTTATGGGAGTACCTACATCTGAAGGTGATTTCTGGTTATTGCATGTAAAGTAGTTCATTGATTGAATTGTTTTGAACATTCTTTTAGGTCAATTAGATATGTGTACTGAACCTCTATGTAATCTGTGTTATAACCTTCATACAATTATGCTACTGAGAAGCAAAAGAATTAATTCCCTTCGTTTTCCAGTCTCAATCTTGCACTCACACACACTTCTGCACATCCTTTGTATCTTTGTCATCACTCTTGTACCTTTTTCCATGAACAGCATATTTGAAGGCCAAGAAAAGGTGGAAATTTCAGTGAGCAAGATGAGGGCTTTAGAGTGAATGAGGAAGAATGGTACATTCAAATTTTGATTTTGTGGCAATAGATATCAGGCTGAATGATTTTAAAAAATACTTTTGTAAGGTGGACCCCTCTTTGAATGTTTTGGCAATTTTTTAAGACTGAAAGCACAGCTATGAGTTAAAATTTGACCATGTCATGTAATGTCTACCAGATTGCCCCTTCGGCATCTTAAAGCGGGCATGACTTTTGCTAATAATGTGGAAACCTTAAAATTTCTTTTGGTGTCTGGTTCAAAACGATTCTGTCCCAGTGATTAGGCCCTAGCTCAATTGTTTACCTCTTTTGTAAGTCATTTTGGGTAAAAGCATCTGCAAAGCAAATGTTAATGATGAGGTTCAGAAAATAGCTTTCACCTTCAAACCCCAACAAAGCAAACAATCTGAATACATCAGTTTCTGCTTTGTTTTGTGACTGATTGTTAGGGCTTCATGGATCCCAACATGCACTTACTTTTGAATATCCTAAGCATCAATAGTATTATTCACTCTGCTCTTTGATATTGACAGCTTATTTACAAATTTTCAACATCAGTCGTTTTGGATGAGTTCTTCAGTTTATAGAAAAGTACCAAAGTGACTCCTGTTCACCAGGTAGAGCGAGATGTGCCGATGAGCTCTGCTTGTTCTTTGTGAGAACCTGCAGTATGTGAATTCCAGTTGAAAGCATATACATTTTAACTGCTTGTAAATGTTTCATGTTAACTACAGAATAAGCATGCATTTCATGTTAATTTTGACTGAGGTATAGAAAGTATTAGACCTAATTTTAGAAAACCCTAATACAATACAGCAGAGGGGAATGTTAGGCTTTCTACAAATTAAAGTTAGTCCAAAAAATGGTCTTCCAGCATTATAGTGATTCTAAACATTACAGCAAATCTTTTAAAAATTAAGTAGAAAAAATGTTATAAAATGTATTATTCTTATTTAGTATTTCTGGAATCTAAAATACAGTAGATCTCATTTGGCAAAAAAGAATTATCATGTTATCAAAAGTGAGGTGTTAATGTGCCATTTAACACAATTTAAAAAAAAAACAAAAAAAAAACACAGGCCTAAATCAGCACAGTTATTGGAAATTTTTGTTTGCTTATTGAATCAAAATGTTAAGGTCTGTTTGCTCAAAAAAAAATTTTAATACCAGTGCATATTATTTTTTTAATAAAAAAATGTATTTTTGTATGTGTGCCTGCTATTTGTGTTGTCATTATCAGATACTGAAGGTTTTAAAGATCCTTGTAAAATTACTTATCTATGATGTGAAAAATGAGTGGCTTATATATTTTAAAGAAGCCATGTAAATCTTGAGACAGCTTGGTCTAAGACTTTTTACTTTTTAAGATTTAGAATAAACCTTATTAACAGCTATATCTACTGTACATGTTTGCACATAGGAGAAAACAGATGTAAATGCCATGTTTGCCCATAGCATATTGGGACTTTCAAGCAGTCAAAGAAATAAATTATAAGTATCCCTTCAGAAACAGGAATGCTGTCTAGCAAAGAATAATATTTTGAAGAAATACCAAAGGAGCAAGTGCATTGGTGTACACTTTTCTTCAAAAGCTGTTTTCTTTCTGCACATTGATACAATCGCTATTGCAGTGGTTTTTGTGGTTCCATTTTGTTTCAAAAGTCAAACCTTTTTGCACGTGTGAATCATGTGACAACTTTCACTTTATATTATTTAGGCTCTGTTGAGGCCCATATTCTGCTTATCACATTTACATGAGTAGATTTGATTTGCAATAAATAACCCCAAGTAATTCTCTACTATTTGTGTTATTGTGTGTGTCATTTGGATGTTCTCCAAATGCCATCATTGAAATTCCCAACCCTTCTGAAAAATCCCCTGAATCATTTAATGTAGTGTTGTGTTTTTTAATGTTGTGTTTTTTTTTTTTTACTCCTCAGATTCGTCAATTTTATGTGTTTAGTGTTTAGTCACTTTCTTTGGTCCAGTTTGACTCGTAAGGCAAAGTGTTGCTAGTGTGTGTATGCTGTATTTGGATATGTACCAGAAACTGAATCCTAAACTAATAAGTATCTTTACCTTACCAATCAAGATTAATAATTGTGAATGTACACAATACGCCTCAAACCGCAATTGTTAAAGTTCTTGAAGATGCTTCTGTGTTTGGTATAGAATCAGCTGTCACTCTCTGCCCTCGTTAGCAGGCCAGACAGCTGGAATACTATACACAAAACCGAACATTTTCTAAAATGTTGCACTGCACCTCCATGCTGTGTTAATTTCATTCAGTGCCTTATTTTGACTTCAGTAAACATTTCTAGCATAAAATACCTTAGCATTAGAAAAACAAAGCAATTGAGTCATATTTTTCATACCTTGGCAGCAACATTCATGTCTCTGGTGACTTTTCCTATGAAGTCAGTAGATAGCAGTTTGGTTGGTGTTGATTATCAGGTCGCTGGAAAGGGGTGTGTAGTGCTCCCAGTATCTGTACAAACAGACAAAGGTCCATGTCTTTAGAGTCCTGGTGCTTCCTGTCTTGCAATATGTATGCGAGACATGGGCACTATCCAGTGACCTGAAATAAATACTGGACTCCTTTGGTACTGTATCTCTTCGGAGAATCCTTGGGTACCTCTGTTTGGACTTTTATGTTGAATGAGTGGTTTCTCATGAAGTCCTTAATGAGACACATTTACCTGCATTGTGAGGAAGCGTCAATTACGGTACTATGGCCATATGCCACAATTTCCCGAGGGTGATCTGGTTCGCAGGATCCCCATTGAGGACCTAAGAGGCTGGACCAGGCCAAGGAGATGCCCATGTAACACCTGGCTGCGGCATTTCTGGTCATTTCTGGAGGGTGGAACTGGGCAATGTGTCTACCTGGGGGGTACCAACCAGGATCCTGAGCTGTTTCATTGTGTGATGGGTGTAGCAACATACTATATCAGTGCATACTCCCCTGACCTGTGCTGACCTTAATATATAATTCCTGGAAAAATATAGAAAGACAGATTTTAACTTAACATTATCACTGAGGGTAAGTTACACATGTTTGTGTAATTACATGTATAGGATTTCTGTTTAAATGTTTTAACATTGTTATTTAGTTAGGTCCAATAATGTATTTCAGAGAATACCTATAGTCAGAATAGTATTGTAAATATATATTGGACAAAATATCTGCAGACTGTACCACTCGGGTGTGACTTCATTGCTACAGTATAAAGTTTTGTTTGCCCTGCGGGCATTTGTACACTATAATCTGTTCTCAGTTAGGTTAATTCACGTTTTGAATCATCACCTTTAATCAGTTTAGCACTGCATTAAGATCATAAAGAAGATGGATGTTGTCTACTATTCAGTTTGTAACATGACAGCTGTTCTTTTTAGTCGTGATAGGGGTAATATCATTGCTTTGCAACAGCAATATGACCTGATTCTGGCATTTGCAAAAATTGATCCTTTATAAGCCAACTTTATTCGGTTTGTTTGACAGTTTTTGCTGTACCACAGGAACTGTTTTTTTGTGATAGCCATATAACAAAATGTGAAAGAATGTTGACATGAGGTTGCGCATCTTGAAAAAACTTGAGTAATTTACTTGTACAAAATAAGTATAAAAAATTCATTATGAAAATAATCTTATAGGATGCCTAATAAAAGTATCAACACTTTTCATAAACTTTTAAATCCTTTTTATTACAATATGTGCTTCTATTGCAAACTCCCTTTCTCAAGAATAAAAAAGGCAACATATATTTGAGAAGTTCTCTTAAAGTCCAAGTAATGAAATATGGTGTTTGCTTAAGTATTCATTTCATTATAATAGTTTGAAATCCATCCAACCATTATCTAACCCACTATATCCTAACTACAGAGTCACAGAGGTCAGCTGAAGTCAATCCCAGCCAACACAGGGCACAAGGCAGGAAATACACCACGGGCAGGGTGCTAGCCCACCGCAGTAGTTTAAAATCCTTCTGGATAACTATATATAACATTGCCCACTCCTTGCTTTTGCCAGTGGACTACCATTTACAAATCATATCAGATTTTCTTAATAAATGTGATGTCTAGATTTCTTATGGCCTCTGAAGAATAATCAGTTTTTGCTCTTGGGCCACTCAGGTGTTGCTTTTGGAAGTATTTTTCAGCTGAAAGTTGAATTGTTCTTTTAGTGGACTAAACCTTGTAATATGTCTTGGTGTGTAAAATCTTCATTTTCTGAAACTGCAGACTACTTATATTGATTGTTAATTTTTGTTCAGACAAGTCACAATGAACTGAATTTACTTTAATTTTTTGTTCAGACAAGTCACAATGAACTGAATTTACTGGAAATTAACATTGCAAGCATCCTTCCTTGTACATTCTTCCCGTATTGCACAAGTAATTTATAACTTTAAAACATCTGTTTCAGTTGGTTTTTTAACTTAATGGTTGAGGGAAAGAAAAATAAGAATGGACACCACAGGACCAGAAGTTGTTTCATTTAGTTTATTTCCTGGGAAAAGAAACCAGTACACAGGTGCGTAAAATGATCAAAGACTTTGAACAGATGCATTCATTATAAGGACAACCAGTCAATCAAATGTGTACAGTGTCACGTGTGCTGTAGGCCCATGTGAAATTTTAACATAAATATTGACTCACTTGAGTGATCAGAGGAGGGGACAAAATATCACAGCATCATTGGAAAAGTGAAGATCAGTGAATCTTTCTTCACCAACAGATGCCCCACAGCCACTGAACCCCCGACCCTGCCCAACACCCAGTCAATGAAGAGAGTAGGAGCAAGAACACACCCCTGTTCCGTACAAGTTATTTAAAAACTTAAGTGGATGTATGTACAGTTAGGTCCATAAATATTTGTACAGAGACCACTTTTTTCTAATTTTGGTTCTGTACATTACCACAATGAATTTTAAATGAAACAACACAGATGCAGTTGAAGTGCAGACTTTCAGCTTTAATTCAGTGGGTTGAACAAAAAGATTGCATAAAAATGTGAGGCAACTAAAGCATTTTTTTAACACAATCCCTTAATTTCAGGGGCTCAAAAGTAATTGGACAATTGACTCAAAGGCTGTTTCATGGGCAGGTGTGTTCAAGTCCGTCGTTATGTCATTATCAATTAAGCAGATAAAAGGCCTGGAGCTGATCTGAGGTGTGGTGCTTGCATGTGGAAGACTTTGCTGTGAACAGCCAACATGCAGTCAAAGGGGCTGTCCATGCAGGAGAAAGAAGCCATCCTTAAGCTGCGAAAACAGAAAAAAAACATCAGAGAAATTGCTACAATATTACAAGTGGCAAAATCTACAGTTTGGTACATCCTGAGAAAGAAAGCAAGCAGTGGTGAACTCAGCAACGCAAAAAGACCTGGACGTCCACGGAAGACAACAGTGGTGGATGATCGCAGAATCATTTCCATGGTGAAGAGAAACCCCTTCACAACAGCCAACCAAGTGAACAACACTCTCCAGGGGGTTTAATGAAAACACTCGAGCTCTTAAATTTGAGTGACGAAAACTGGAGCGCAGATGCAGAACAACAAAGCTACATGTCTTTCAAATTGCATGGACAGAGAGTGTTAATAAATATAAAAAAGCCCTCTTTAAAGCTCGTTCAGAATACTATTCTACATTAATAGATAGCAATAATAAAAATCCTCGGGTACTGTTTAGAACAGTGGCTAAATTAACAAATGGGAATTCAGATCAACAGTGCGAAATTCCAACAGATATTATCAGTACAGACTTTATGAACTTATTCAATGAGAAAATTAAAAATATAAGATCCCAGATCTCTGCATCACAGTACAAACCAAATACTAGCTTAGCAGGCCATGTCTCACATTGCATTGAGCACTTTAATAATTTTAATCCTGCAACTGAGCAGGAAGTCTTAACTTTTTAAAATGAAGCCCACTACTTGTTCCCTAGATCCAGTGCCAACAAAACTAGCAAAAAATGCAATGGATGTTCTTGCAGCACCTGTTCTAAACATTATCAATAGTTCATTATTGCATGGCACAGTACCTGGTGCACTAAAAGTGTCAGTCATTAAACCATTACTTAAAAAGTCAGATCTAGACCCAGACATACTCAATAATTATAGGCCTATTTCAAATTTACCATTTCTCTCTAAAATACTAGAAAAAGTAGTCGCCAGTCAGCTTCAGTCACACCTTATGCATTACAATTTATTTGAGAAATTCCAGTCTGGTTTTCGCACTGGTCATAGTACAGAAATGGCACTAACACGGGTTGTAAATGACATTCTGATATCCTCTGAGGAAGGAAACTCCACTGTGACTATGTTGTTGGACTTAAGTGCAGCATTTGACACCGTTGACCATTCTATTTTACTGCACAGGCTAGAAAATGATGTTGGGCTTACAGACCCGTGCTCGCTTGGTTCAGTTCTTATTTATCAAATCGATTCCAATATGTACAGAAATGTGCTGACAGTACTCCTTCATTATACACAGAAGTTCAATATGGTGTCCCGCATGGCTCAGTACTGGGACCTTTACTGTTTTCACTTTACATGCTTCCACTGGGATCTATCATTAGGAAACATAATGTTAATTTTCACTCGTATGCAGATGACACCCAGTTATACCTTTCATTTAAATCAAATGAAGTTTCTCCGATGTTGTCTTTAATTAGTTGTGTTAGTGAATTAAAGGAGTGGATGAATGAGAACTACTTGTCTTTAAATACAGATAAAACCGAGATGTTAATTGTTGGAGGGAATGACGCTGATCACAACAATATTCTGTCATCATTTAACTCAGTTGGAATCCTAATTAATTTTACTGAATCAGTCCGCAATCTAGGAGTTATCTTTAACTCTAGCATGTCATTAAAAGCTCATATTACAAAGTTGTCCAAAACATGTTTCTTCCATCTTAAAAATGTTAGGAAATTAAGGCGCTTTCTAAATAAACAGGATTCTGAGAAATTAATTCATGCATTTATCTCTAGTAGGATTGACTACTGCAATGCAGTTTTCACTGGCTGTTCAAACTATTCTCTATACAGCCTCCAGTTATTCCAAAATGTGGCTGCAAGAATTATTGCAAGAACAAGAAAATACAAACACATAACTCCAGTTTTTAAATCCTTACACTGGCTCCCGGTTAAGTTTAGGGCAGATTTCAAAATCCTCCTTTTAACATATGAAGCATTAAATGGCCAAGGTCCGGCTTACTTGTCTGAACTTATCATGACTTACAAACCTGAGCGCACATTAAGATCTCAAGATGCCAGTCTGCTTAGGATTCCAAGGATTAGTAAAATAACAGTGGGAGGTCGAGCTTTTAGTTACAGGGCCCCTAAACTGTGGAATGGTCTGCCTGCTTCTGTAAGAGATGCACTTCGGTCTCAGCCTTTACATCCCTGCTGAAGACTCACTACTTCAATTTAGCATATCCTGACTAGAGCTGCTGATTAACTGTACATACTGCATCTCTGTTGTTAGTCATCAGCACTAAAATATAAGTAACATAATAGTTATAATTGAATACTAACCTTCATCTATTCTGTTTCTGTTCTCGGTACTCAAATGTGGCACTTGGTGCCATGGCCCACCTGCCAAGTTGTTTTGCCTGCCTATGGTAAAGTCATCCCTGATGGAGGATCGCAGGAGTCATGGGAAAGAGGGGTCCTTTCATCGGATTGGATGGCCCAGCACTGTTTCAGCCGTGGAATGGCCAAATGGAGGAGGCAGCTTGATGGATGAGGTCTCCAGGACTCTAAAAATATCTAAATCTTATTGTGTGATATCATCTACTGTTAAATTCTGCTCCGTACTTCTAAAATTTTTATTTTTATGCTGTATTGAGGATTTGTTTTGTGTATTGTATTGTATTGACCCCCTTCTTTTGACACCCACTGCACGCCCAACCTACCGGGGAAGGGGTCTCTCTTTGAACTGCCTTTCCCAAGGTTTCTTTCATTTTTCCCTACAAGGTTTTTTGGGAGTTTTTCCTTGTCGTCTTAGAGAGTCAAGGCTGGGGGGCTGTCAAGAGGCAGGGTCTGTTAAAGCCCATTGTGGCACTTCCTGTGTGATTTTGGGCTATACAAAAATAAACTGTATTGTATTGTAGGTGTATCAATATCTAAGTGTACCATAAAGAGAAGACTGCATGAAAGTAAATACAGAGGGTGCACTGCAAGGTGCAAGCCACTCATAAGCCTCAAGAATAGAAAGGCTAGATTGGACTTTGTTAAAGAAAATCTACAAAAGCCAGCACAGTTCTAGAAAAACATTCTTTGGACAGATGAAACCAAGATTGACCTCTACCAGAATGATGGCAAGAAAAAAGTATGGTGAAGGTGCAGAACAGCTCATTTTCCAAAGCATACCACATCATCTGTAAAACATGGTGGAGGCAGTGTGATGGCTTGGGTGTGCATGGCTGCCAGTGGCACTGGGACACTAGTGTTTATTGATGATATGACACAGGACAGAAGCAGCTGAATGAATTCTGAGGTGTTCAGAGACATACTGTCTGCTCAAATCCAGCTAAATGCAGTCAAATTGATTGGGTGGTGTTTCATGATACAGATGGATAATGACCCAAAACACAGCCAAAGCAACCCAGGAGTTTATTAAAGGAAAAAAGTGGAATATTCTTGAATGGCCAAGTCAGTCACCTGATCCTAACCCAATTGAGCATGCATTTCACTTGTTGAAGACTAAACTTCGGATAGAAAGGCCCACAAACAAACAGCAACTGAAATCCGCTGCAGTAAAGGCCTGGCAGAGCATTAAAAACGATGAAACCAGCATCTGGTGATGTCCATGAGTTCAAGACTTCAGGCTGTCATTTCCAGCAAAGGGTTTTCAACCAAGTATTAGAAATGAACATTTTATTTCCAGTTATTTAATTTGTCCAATTACTTTTGAGCCCCTGAAATGAAGGGATTGTGTTAAAAAAAATGCTTTAGTTGCCTCATATTTTTATGCAATGTTTTTGTTCAACCCACTGAATTAAAGCTGAAAGTCTGCACTTCAACTGCATCTGAGTTATTTAATTTAAAATTCATTGTGGTAATGTACAGAACCAAAATTAGAAAAAGTTGTCTCTGTCCAAAGATTTATGGACCTAACTGTATGTATTTGAGCTTGTATGTATAATTCTACCCTGTGTGGATTTTAGAAAATTCTTGTTTTTTAGACTCATTAACAATGTATGTTGTATAATCATTCCACCCCAGAAAGGAAACAGTTCAAAGAAATTGTTGAAACACCACAATTACCATGACAATCCTGTCCATGATAAGTGTATGTAAACGTATGACCAAAACTGTAGTTAATTCACTCACCTTTGCTCCACTCTGAATCAATGAACTTTATATATCTTTCAAGGTATCAAGATGGTTGTTGACCTTTCTGTTGTGAATATTTCATGTTCATCATTCCTAGGAAGCCAGCAGCAGTTTTTTTTCTCCTTATCTTTTTCCTCATTTGTGCATTTTTATCACTTTTCTCATTGACCAGTTTAGGAGTTATATTAAATCACATGGTGAATCTGAAGCAAAAGTGCAAAAATTGAGAAACTATCCACAAGCTATGTGGAACAAACTGTAATAACTAACAGGCAGGGGTCAAAGGCAAATACAGTATATACTGTTTTAGGGAGTCTAGAACTTCCAGTATACAGGAGTCTGAATAGTTGTTCAAATAGCCGATTTTAATTGTTTCTTTAAGATAAGGGTTTTTTTTTTTTTTCCTTAATGCTTCATAATATAAAAACTTTATTTTCAGATTTCACTAAAGTCAAGTACCTAGTCAAATCTGAAATAAAAGTTTTCATGTGCTGTGTTGCACATTTTGTGTAATAGATCGGTCATGTTTTTAGGTTAATCTCTATATAACATGCAATTTATTTTTAATCTTGGGTCATCAGTCTTTATCAAAAGCATGTCACAAAGTGATTAATCCATTTTTTTTATTTTCATCTACAGTCTCTTCATTTCGGTTTATTTATCATTATTCTATCATTACGTTGTAAATTAAAGAGCAATTTGAATACCTATATATATGATAGTGTTTTACGTCTATACAAGGAGGGATCTGATCAAACTTTAATCCATAGTTATCTTCTACATTTGTGATGTAAATTAAATGTAAATTTAAATAAATAAAAGGGCATCTATTTATTTTTCAAGGCTTTTAAAGTTGATACTTAGTAAAACTGAGAATATCTCTCAAGTGTCTTGGCATTGCGTAGGTAAAGCAATCAACATTTTACCTTTTAAATATTGTATGGAAAATATGGTGTTTGCTTAAGAACTACTTTAATGTTTGATAATTAGTTTAAGTAGAACGTGTAACTACATTTGCCATTTTGTGAGTCTACAGTAAGTACAAAAGCTGTTTCTGTGTTGTGCAGGCATTCTGTGCTGTTGGCTCCCATTTATGATGTCCGACGCATGACTTAAAGCAGCTGATTTTAGAAACATGATTTTAGTTTTATGAACTTTGGGTGCGCACAAGAGGACTTCTTACAACCTAGTTACACTTTTACGCCCCACTTTATCCTTCTGATGCTAATGACAGAGCTTTTTTGGAGACAAGTGCCGTCTTGGAAACAGGATGATCACATCATACATATATTAGCTTTATAAGATCAGTAAAAAAGTTTGAAATGACGGGGAAGGATGGTGAGGGATTGTGGGTGTCAATCCAAGAGTGACGCAAGAAATGTGTCATCTGGAAATGTATAACCATCTAGCAGTACCAGGATGTATTGGCATTTATTGGTACACTTGGTTTTGCATTTGCTTTATGGCACCATCATTTGATCTATAAAACATGAATAAATATGAAACTTTACTGCCTGTTCTGATGTTCTATCTGATTGCATGAGGTTGCAGGAAAGGTTAAGTGGTAAGAGTATGGGAATGAGCCATTCTTTTAAGGTCTACATTAAAAAAAAAAAAAAGTTTAAAGATGAATAAGGTCACCCTAAGACCCATGACAAAACAAGGCACTCCTAAATTTTAGATTTTCACTGCCTAATATATTTTTGATTTAAGACTTACAAGTATGCCGTCAATACTATAGGATTTTGAAACTGTAAAAGTGTGATACAAACTATCTGAAGATGGACTGCACTCAAAAACAGTTTAAATTAAATGGTGGCATGTAGCTTGTACTCATGTACTGTTTTGATTATTCTTAATTTTCTTTTACATTTGATGCATTTTTGTTTAGTCTGCTTTTATTCTGTGACACCTCTGAACATCTAAACTAGAATAACAAGGATGAAGGTAGATGTTCTAAAGTATACCTGTAAATTCTTAAAGTGAATATATGGGATGTAGATGCTTTATTCATGCCTTAGAAGTAACTCAATTATTTAATGATTGAGGGTGACTTAGGTAAAGTATTTATAGAATGCCCAGGAGAGGATAGGTTTACAGATTTTTTTTGAATTCTTGGACTACTGAAGGCCGTAGTCTGTCAGAGGTTTATTTTCTGCAAGTTGTAGCTTCCTGGTTATTTTGCTTTTCATCTCTATTGCAATTTTGCCATGACAGCAGTCATAACCATAGCTATTTTTAAAATAATTCCATTTTTCTATCAGCGTTTGTGGTTACCAAAAAAGAAATGTCTAGCAACTTTATTCTGTATACTTTTTTAACTTTTTTTGTCAGTATTACTATTTCAGTAGCACCTTGTTAGTTTCCATGTTTTCCTTTACATATATATATATTAATGATAATTTGGTGTAGTCAGAACCAAGGTTATTATAGTTAACAAAAACTAAAATCAAAATTGAAACTATTATTAAATAAACATTTTCATAAGCTGAAATAAAAAAAAAAAAATTACCACTCTGTCAAGGTTATCTAGGAAAAACTTGAGGAAAACCTTTGCGCAGGTAAAGTTGTTAAGTCTTGCTGTTTTCTTAAAAGAATAGTCTACCCCTAAAAGATGTTTTTTTTCAAATCTGTTACTTACCCTGTGTTAGTTTTAGTGATGGCTAAGAATTTTTAACCTCTTGATTTTATTCAGAACGTAGATGACAAAATTGCTGACATAATTGGCTTCAATGGGAACCAACTCTAAACAAACGGCAAACATCAAAATATCTATTACAAAAAATCTCAGTTTATCTAAATTGCTTAATATACATGTCAGAAATCAAGCTGCATGCTCACAACATCTCAAATTCATGTATTTTTGCCATAATATTGTTAAGTAAATGACTTCCAGAAAATTATATTCTGAACAGCTTGTTCAGATGAGACTTGTCTGAAATGAAAGACTTGCATCACCCTACATTCTCTCTCTCTCTCTCTCACGCACCAGCCTCGGTGCATGTACCTTACCTCCGCTTACCTAGCGAACAAAAAACTGCTTAATGGATTTAGATTGGGTTTTTTGTTCTATAATTTGCTTGAACATTCCAGTTGATTTTGTGACTTCTTTCATTGCACTAAGAATCATAGTTCACTTGCTGCAGCGATATATTCACGCTAATCCAAGACAGAGGCTGAGGGGAGGGGAAAGTGTGACGTCAGAACTGGGGAGCCGGGCAGGGCCCTCCTCACTGTCCTTTTTCACAAATAAGCAGGTGAAGCCACAGGGCACGGCTAGTTGCTGATAGGTACTGCTCAATAACCGCTAATTTTATTGTATACCATGGCTAGCTTCATATTACACCAGCAAGACAAAGCATGGTCTAAGAAGGAAGTACAATTAGAGATTAAAAGTTAAAGAAAAATGAGAACCCATTATCAGGTGTAAAATATTTGCATATTCAAGCTGCTTTAATAAGCAGAAGGTCCATTAAATGGGGTAGTTTCACTAAATGCTGTTGGAAAAACACAGAAATATGGTGTTGTGGCTTAACCACCAAGAAATGAAGGGAAAGGCTTGCGATGTCTGTCTGATTTAAATGTATTGCTGGTTCAGTCTTATAAATGCAATCTTTTAATAATCATGTAATAAAGAATTACTATCAAGCTCTAATTTTTCATAATTCTTACTTTTCATATAATGACTGGTCTTGTCTATAAAAATGATTTTATTACACTGTATATCTAACTAGGATTGATGTAGGCAAGACAAACAACAGAAGGACATGTATAGTCTCTTGAGTTTTTCTAAGCTTGATCAGTGTCCTTACATGGAATTTAAGAAAAGGTGGGAAAAGTGACTGATGAAGTTCAGTGTGTCTGATGTGGGGACCGTGGGTGTAGGTACTGTAGATATGACACCTGTGTTCACTTGTTACTACAAGACCGTTGAATTCTGTTGCAGATGTTTTTCATTTTATGTCTTTATTTTAATAAGATGTGTATCAATCTGAAAAGTGCTTTTCTGAGTCATTGTATCAGTTTTATTCAGACCTTCACAACACCAGCATCTTGATTCATATCCAGTAAATGCTAAACAGAGGTTCTTTCAGGTTTGTGTTTTCAACAACATTGTGAGACAAGAAGAGATTTATTTGTATTGTGAATGTAAAACGCTGAAGATTTTAAAAGGATATGGCATTTACATTTTATATTTAAAACTTTTTGAAGTAAAGTATTCCATGAGAGGTCTCAGTCAGGTCAACATCACTCTTTGACATTGAATTAATGCAATCCATACACATAGCACTGAAGGAGCTGCTCCCCTCTCAATTATGGGTTTCTTCTAGGTTGTTAAATTAATAAGAGAGACTTTTTATTTTAATCATTATCCTGTAAACCTGTGTTTTTGTGGTGCAGTATTCCAGTATCTGAGATTGTTGTCAATTCAGAATATAAGATGTCAGAGAAGTGTTGATGAGAGCCCGCTCACTTTTCAACAAAACACCTAATGTTACAAAAACAATTTTCAGTCAGGATTCAAGGCCTTAAATGTTCAAGAAGAAAAAAAGTTGTGCACCCTTATTAAAGCAATGTAAAATTACCAGTACACAAGGGTTGAATATTTACATACAGTGACTTGTTTTTCAGTATTTTAATTAAAATATGTGCTTACTAATACCTGTGTTTGCCTTTAAAATTGTTGTTCTTTCTCATGTGAGTTTGTTTAAAAAAAATACAGATTTGAACAAGATGTTTCATTATAATTTTATAAATGTAAATTTTAATCCAGTAGTATTGGAGCCCTTTTAAAGGATCAGAATACTTTTGGTGTGAACACTAATTATTTGCAACATGTGAATAAAAATTGACTTTTTTGCTATATTCATTGCATGCTGTCACATCTCCACTGATACTAAAGGTTCATATACCATCCACTTATTTTTTTTATAACATGAAAGGGTTCAGTCCATTCTTTTGTTAACCTCTCTTTTCCCCCGTATGTATCTCGTAAGTCTTGTCTAGAGATTTCCAAAGGCTGGTATGTCCCTCTTGGGATATGGAAAGTAAAAGTACTACCACTGTTCCAGATTTGGCTTCTCAAGTGTGTGTTATAGCCTGTACATAATCTATCTATATTTGTACTGCTCACTTTTATGTATTATATGTAACTGAAGGAGCAGGGTTCAAATCCTAGCCTGTCCTCTCTGATGATTGTACATTTTAAATGTTTTCTCCTGCTTCTCCAGGTTGTTCATTCACTGTGAATACAGGAATGGTAGACTTACTGTTTGCTCTGTCTTCATGTAGCTGTCCTGCTCCATCCTTTGCTGAGCTGATTGTTGTGTGGTGCTTGGTCATGTTGAAATATACTCTTGCTCTTTGTTGTAGCCCTTTGTTACTCTTTTTTGATCTGCCTGTTTTCTGAACCTATTTTACCTTTTCCTGGTAAGTATTAACTGTGGATGAGATGACAGTATTTCACAGAATACACTAGTGCACCATGTTTAATGTATTTTTGTTTGTTAAGTGATCATTGACAAAAACTTACTGAGTCATTCAGAATTTATTTTGCTGTAGCTTAATGCAGATAAGAATTTTTGGACCATAATCTGAGATACAATATATTGTAAGAGAAAGTGGCATTGCAAATTTCGATATTGTAACATCTGCACCTCGAAATCTTATCTTTAGCCAGCGTTACTGGCTCTTAACAGAAACTTTCCACTTCAGCCATAGTATTAATTCTGTGGGCAACTGATAAGGCAGCCTGTCTTTAATATGCAGCATTTGGATGTCTGTCTCATAAGGCCATGTCAATCTCAGTGAAATTACTCTTTAGCAAGTGTTTTAAGGCTGAGTGACTTGGTCCTGGCCTATTCATCATCTTCGTCAGTAGCAAAAATTGCCATGAATACACTTTTGTAGTCTTCATGGAAACAACCTTGCAATAGATTTCAACCAAAAGGTTGAGGTTATTTGCTTCCAAGAAAACTGTGACAGATGTCCACACCTTTTTAGTGCAAACACTGGGTGATAATATCTTCCCATTCTTTAGCAAAGAGCAAAGCTTGCGTGTAATCCACAAGAAAACCTATTAATGGAAGGGAATTATTAGGCCTGTAGCCCTTTTGTTAGTATGTCCCAGCACAGTAAATATTGCCTATCCCATGTATGAATAACATTGGCAGAAAGACAGTTACTTTGTTCTGCTTTTGCACCTAATTCAAGTATGAATGGTAGCACCTGATTCCACAGACCTCAAAAAATATTTGTCAAGCACATTACTGTTAACCAACAGATAGTAAGTTTTCCAAAACACCACACTAACTGTATTGTCTCTCTTGAATTGCCAAACCCGTTTTCTCTTGAAATACTTCAGAGCATTTCATTTGATATTGTGGCACTTGTTTTTATCACACTTATATGAGTAAAGGAAATGTTCTGTTTCACAAGTGGTTTTCAAAAAAGTTACCTTCCACTCAGTCTGCAGCCTTGAGCAGAGGTGTTTTTGATGGCCATAAAATAAGATTATGTGGCTTATTGACCCGTTTTAGTGCCAGTCAGAGTTTAAAATGTTCACACTTTCATTGGCACGTTGACCTCTCCGAGACATTTGAGTAAAGCAGCTGGTAGTAACCTAGAGGGTCGAAATCCTCTTGCTCAGCCATTGTCAAAAAATTAATTAATTAATTAAAATGGAACTCTTAATCCCTTAGAGTCAGGTATTTCCTATTCCTGATCAGTTTCTTAAGCAGAGGTCATCTCCAGGCTGCAGTGAAAATACCTGCTTAATACAACCAGCCATTCTTCTGTATATAAATTTAATCTGTAGCTACTGAAACTTTGGGGAAAACATGATATAAAAAGTTTTAAGATCTGCATGTTCTTTTAACATTTCAAATCATTAAATAATTAGTGCTTAAACACTTTTGAATTGTTTTAAGTAAATTACAAATTTAGGATAGATATGGCCATAAATCATACATTTTATACTTAAGATATATATAATACTAGCAAAATACCCACACTTCGCAGCAGAGAAGAAGTGTGTTAAAGAAGTTATGAAAAAGAAAAGGAAACATTTTAAAAATAACATAACATTTGCTTTCTATTTGTTTGCATCAGCACAGTCCTTCACCAGCAATTATTTAATGTTAGCTCAGACCCGGCACTTAAAAGTTTCTGTCGCACTTTTGCTGAGTTTGTGCCAAACACGACCTCTCATTAAACTTGTATCTCGCGAATATCGTATTCGTCTTAGGCATGACAAACGCCAGCGGCAGCATGTCTATGAACTTAATTTAAAGTTAAGCTTTACACCTTGCTTTCCTATTCGTTTGCATAAGCACAGTCCTTCACCAGCAAGTTTAACTCCGTTACAGCAATTTTAAATCCGTTACAAAGTGATCCAAAGTCTCGTTTATACCCCGCGTCTTCTCATTAAACTTGTATCTCGCGAATATCGTATTCGTTGTAGGCATGACAAACGCCAGCGGCAGCGTGTCTATAAACTTAATTTAAACTTACGGTTTACACCGTGCTTTGTTTCCGCTGTAGCTGCACTTATGAATATGCTGGTATGCGTCACTCACTTCATATTCTTTTGCTGCCTTCTCAATTGTGTAATGCGTTTTTTGTTCATCGCTCTTTGGAGCTCTTCCTTGTTCTCTGCATACTGCGTTCACAGTCAGTTCACGTGAGCCGCTCGGAGTACATGCATCGAAGGTTCTCAGCTGTGCTTGTGCTATCTCGTGCGATGTCCACGGCTTTATTTAATGTTAGGTAAGACCTGGCACTTAAAAGTTTCTCTCGCACTTTCGCTGAGTTTGTGCCAAACACCATTCTGACCATCTCATCTTCGTTTCCATAAGCACAGTCCTTCACCTGCGAGTATTTAGCGGCAGTGTGTTTCTATTGGATTGCCGCTGATGGACGGCCTTATATGGGCAGGCACTCAATTACATGGGAGGAGTGACGATGAGGGGGACCGAGCTGCAGGCTATGGCCGTATACATGTACATAAGTAGGTTCCAGTTATGACCATTATGTGTAGAATTTTGAAATGAAACCTGCCTAACTTTTGTAAGTAAACTGTAAGGAATGAGCCTGCCAAATTTCAGCCTTCTACCTACACCGGAAGTTGGAGAATTAGTGATGAGTCAGTCAGTCAGTCAGTCAGTCGGTCAGTGAGGGCTTTGCCTTTTATTAGTATAGATATACGAGATGCAGATCACACAACACGGTAGCAGCAGCAAGCCAGCTTCTGATCGAGCAAAGAGGAGGTAAAAAAAAAAATTTGTTTCCCATTGTATCACCGTTTAAGAGGGAGTTTCGGAGGAGCGACCGCGTCTCCTTAGGGTGCGTTCAGCCCCCCCACTTCACAACGCGAGCGGCAGAAACGCGAAGTGGCTGGCACGTAGTGTAGGCCGGGGGGATTGGCAAGCGAAGCATGCAGGGAGCAAACCCCCTAGTAAGATTATAATATCTCACAATTTGGTCTACAAGAGTAAAGTCACTTTTCTGTATAACCTTCTCAATACTAATTAACCCAATTAAGGATCATAGCTTCTCCCGGCAGCCTCAGGGTGCAGTTTATGAAATGGTCCCGGTACCTCACCTGGACAATGCATACTTTCACACTTAAAGTGTCAGTTTAGATTTGCCAAGTAACCTAACATGCATTACTTTGGGGTTATAGGAAGAAAACTGGAGTATCTGGGGAAAACTTGTGCAGACTTTGAGAAAACACAAATTGTAATACTGACTATGACCAGGCACAGGATTCAAAGGATAAAACACAATACTTTGGTAAATTTCTTAAAATGTAAAGTACAGAAGTGGGCAATTCTGAGTCGGAGTAGAGGTGGTGTAGCCACTCCCTTGTAGTTCTGGAGCTTTGAGTTCAAATTCTGGCCTAGGCAAAGTCTGTGAATTTTGTACATTCAGCTCCTGTTCTTATTGATTTTAAGCTTCTTCATTGATGTTTGAGTGAGATTAACTAGCAACTTTAAACTGGCCAGGTGTGAGAGATTCTGGTAGAACTAGCTAATTTTGCCTTGTGAGAGACAGCCACTCAATATTAAAGAAATAAACAGGAAAATTTAGTAAACTGTTAAGGATGTATAAACAAGGTAATGGTTGCCCTCTAGTTAGGAAATCGGCTGCAGTAGTCAGGGTTTGCAAAACCTATTTTCAACTAGAATTGACTTCAGAACAGTGCCCAGCATGATTAGGGTAGTGATGTGACTGTGCTTTTGTTGACCACAACCATATAAACATCTGAAAGGATAAAGTCTGTTAGCCAACAGACTGATTTACCCTTGAAACCCAAGTAATAAACTGTCAGTATGGTGTTATTGGTGTATATGACTGTTTGTCCTTACTAACCCTTTGCCATCTTCAGTGTTTGTCACCCTTTCAGCATTAGTTCAGTCATTGACCATACACAGCCTTACAACATACAAAAATAGTACTGTTTAATGTGTCAAAAATACATAAATACATTTATTAATAATAAATATTTTAAATAAATAAATAAATAAATAGTTAAGACAAAAATAAATTTTGGAACATCATAAAAGTTAATATAATTTCAGTGTATTTTAGTAATGCCATTAACATCTCCAGAAATAGTGATTCTGCAGAACTAACTGACTTCTCTTGTCTGTGTTTGATATTGAAGAAAAGACCAGAATTCTGTCTTCCATTCAAAAAATTTCAGGACCCAGATAAGCAAGGAGAGTCCTACAAATTGAACTGATTGTAGTATTTAGCCTAAATCACTAAGAAAATGGATGAGCATAGAGGGAGGGTATTGCATTTTCCTTTTTCTTCAGCACCTCTCTAATTTTAACTTTAAAAATACCCTTATACCTCTGACTTCTGTTGCCTTTGGCAACATTATACACAGAACATTATTCAAAGTATTTAAGGATGAGTCATCTATTTTCAGTTTTAGAGATTGTCTTATAAAATGATCCTAATCAAAACTGGAATACTAATAAAAAAAGTCTAACTCTTAATGCAGATACTTTCAGATTAACATTTTGATTACTTTAACAGTCTGAATTAAATTAGATTTGTAAGCAGTTACACAGCGAGGCAGTTTGTGTGGCAGATATTCACTGTGTAACCTGTGCTTCCAAATGTTGTTTTAGGTGCTGCAGTCACCTGTGATCTGTTATGTTGTTCTGTATTTATGTAAATGTTTGTTTAGTTCTAAGGTGACTTACTAGTGGCTTCATTGACCTCTGTTGTGTTGTCTGCCAATGAAAGCATGGAGTAACTGTTATACTAGTATGCTTATAGAATGACTTAATCTGTAGGATTACGGTTTTTGAAGTGTAAGCCTGTAACAGTGCAATGTTAGCATCTCCATTCTGGTAATGGCAGAGCTGACTAAGAAGGATGAAGAAAATTACCTTTTGTTTAGGTAATTTGTCTGTTTGGGTGTGGCCCCCTATCGGTGTATTGAAAGTAGGTTAAGGGTAAACCTGCTGTGTGTACCCACATTTCAAGAACGTTTGTATTTCTTCTTTTCCTTCATCTATGTGGGGGCAGTCTTTTATAGGCTTTGTTGTGATTTGTATGTCCAGATGCCTTTCATGATATCTATTCATCACTTGCATAATAAGGGAGTGTAGTTTTATAACACTTTTTAAAAATTGTTTTAAGCAGTGATCATATATCTCATAGGTATCCGGAAGAAGGACAGCTGTATCCTAGATACCATGCACCATGTCTGTTTTTAGTAGGCAAGTTCAGTTATTTTACCCAGAGCTAGGCAGAAGCACTAAGGTGTAATTTGAGTTGAGCAGGACACCAATGTATAGCAACAAAGACAGAAATATGGTAATGTATATAAGAGAGCTTTCCCATAAGGGTATTATATCCTGAAATTACATGGTTTTGGGGTTTCATGTCACCTGGTGTCACAGTGTGGAGAGTTAATGTCAAGAGGAAACAGGTCTGACAAATGGCAGAAGAGTTGTAGGAGTATGCTTATTTCATTAATTAATATTCCGCAGATTTTTTTTTTTTTATTTGATATACTTTATTAATCCCAAAGGAGAAATTGTCTATTTACATGACCTTTGGGGTGTCAGAGTGCAGAGTCAGCCATTATACAGCACCTCTGGAGCTATTTTTAGGTAAGGGCCTTGCTCAATGGCCCAGTGGAGTCATGTCAGATTCTTTAAAAAAACCATACATTTAGAATAATGTGTCTAGTTACACATGCCTGGAAGTATGTTTCTTATTGGTATACTGCCAAGCAAGGGAATTGTTAACTGTATAATTGCATTATGTTTGTAACAAATATATTTCTACATGCTGCTATATTTGTAGTCATTTAAAAATACACTGATTATTATTTTTGTGTTTGATTCTGCCTTGCATTTGGCTGGAATCATTCACTGATAGATGTTAACCGTGATGAGGTGGCACCCAGTTATTTGGAACAACAGTATTTTGCATTTTATCTGTGATTCTGTTGAATGGTCAGTATATTTAAACTTAATTTAAAATGTGCCTTGTAATGTGATCACAGTCAGCTTTGGTGTTTTTAAAAAAAAAAAAAAAGTGTGACACAGAAATATGGAAATATAGCTTATTTGTTTAGTTTCAGGAATTGGAGTAACTTTAGGTTGTTCAGCATTTTTTTTCCAACTTTCTAGCATTCTGTTTTGCATTGATCTAAATATGTTCATTGATTAAGAACAAAGACATACTCCATTACTCTGATGTGTGTAAGCTGAGGCTAGGCATTTTGGTTTTTTTTGGGTTTTTTTTTTCACCCCCCAGTAACCCTGCTTCTGTGTTTTCTAAAATGCTCTTGCCCTACTTATATGAATTTTGCAATATCAGTCACAGATATTCACATACGGAACTGGGCACACCACTGTTGAGCAGTTGCCTCCTGCAAGATGTTGTACCTTTAAAGGACTGAAACATGCTTCATCCTATGGTGAAAAACTGTTCACTTACATCCTTTTTGTGCTTCAGCTGTAAAAATTTAGTCTGTCATTGTGCAGCTTTTTTAAAATACAACTTCATCAGAGCTCATTTCCCTACTTAATTCCAATTTGCACTCCAGTACCAAAATCTGTGTATGGATCCATCCATGTCAAGACAACAGTTTATAAAACAAAGTCGAGTGAAGCTTAAGATCAAACAGATTTTTCATGCCAGGAGATTTGGAGAGAAAAATCCTATGGACCTTTTAAGCACTGAGCAGCTCCATCTCTTCTGATCAAATATCCCAGGAGGGCGACGCAATTCTGGCACATCAATCGCTATCAATATCTGGTAGCGTTTACACATGAGGCAAGCAGTGCTGGCAATCAGGCTCACTGTACGCTTGGCTATGCTTCTCAGCTCCTTGTGCAGACTTGTTACATTTGGGTTTAGATTTTCCTGCTCTTCAGCAATCGCCAATAGGCTAGCATTGATGAAGCCTAGCACATTTTGAATTTGGTTCAACCGTCCAATGTCTCTGTCCACAGGAAGGGTAAACCGTTCTTCCAGCATGTTGCACCACTGGTCTCCATTGTTGTCACTGAATGGTGAGCTCTGCAAAGATAGCTGTAAGAGACATACGAGAGTGGGTCAGTATTTTGCTGCATTTCATTTTCCTTTTCTTGAAACCTTGTTTACTATCTTGCCCTTGGAATTCTTCATTTCTTGTCATATTATGTACATAAACTTGAACATCTTTTTGTGGTGGTTTTCAATGTTAAATTTTCTGTATCCCAATAAAAAAGTTTTTTTTATAATCTTGAAATTCTAACTATGCAAGCATTTACCACTTACTCTGGCTGCATAATGTATATTATTTTGTGGCCTTTTAATGCCCTTTGAATTTGAAACAGAGTTTTCCAGTTTTTTTAAAAGCTTCTGTTCCATCAGGGAAGTGATTCTCATGTGACTCCAGCACTAGAGTTCACAGACCCTGTGTTGTTCCCAGATGTTTGCCGCTTGTGATTAATCTCCACCTGGTCAATATTTTAGAAGCATGGGCACATGACATTATGACTGCACAGAATTCCCCTCCTGATATATCCCAGGCTTGCCAAACAGAGTATCTACCAACAAAACCTTAGAATGGATGCTTAATCACATGAGAGCTAAGGAGACACTGGATTTTATTCACACCTTTGAAAGCTGAAAGTCCCAAGCAGCCATGAAAAAATTTCATGTACTGTATACAAGATTGTAGGGAATATCCACGTCATGGAGCATATAGCTTATTCTAAATAAGAATCACCCTGTCTCCATATATAACATATTAAGCTGAATTAGGAAAAGTGATGTAATTGGCATTTGCCTTGGAAAGATTAGAGAGCATGGTGTGGTGACAAGGTGATTTTGGTATACAGACATTTGGAGACAAATTTCAAGTCAACCCCTAGGCTATTTAGTTTAGGAACAGATAGACATTTAGACAGAATGTCACATTTTCTGAACCTACTTTTTCCATTATATGGTCACACGGTGAGTCACAGCTTAGCCTAGCAGTAACACACTCATGGCTAATACCAGTCCACCACAGGTTGTCAGTCAACATATATTATACAGTTTAAGGGTATAGCAGGAAAAAAGAGTATGCAGAGGAAAAACGCACAAGAAGATCATTGAGATACCACACTGAAAGTGACAGGGACAAATTAACAGTTTGTGTCCCTGGATCTGTGAGGCTGGAGAACAGACTATATTTCTCTATATTGGCATATTGGACTTTCATGTACTTGCATTACATAGCTTTGTATACCAATACTCAGTGCATTTTTTATATGTAGTAAATTTATTAGTATACTTTTAAACCCTTGTTTATTTTAATTAATTGATTTTTGCACAATGCCTTATGTTAAGATTTATAGGGATAAACAATGTTCAAAATAGTAACTAGTTTATAGTAACAAATGTGTTTGCCTTATTGACTGATTTTTATGTCTTTTTTTAAAACTTTTTAGGTTCTTACATAAAGGTTATATAGATTCAATGATTTTACATCATTTTATCCTCATCATAGTCTTGAGGGAAATTTGAGCCAGTTTTGGCAGCAATAAAAATAAAATAATCTGAATTAACTTAATGATGTATAGCAGGTTATTTATTATTTTGTCAAAAAAATCATGTAACACTTAATGACTTTTGCTAATCTAAGGCAGCAGGCATACTTTAAAAGAAGTGTATATTGTGCAAAAAAGAGTATGTGGCAAGGTACACTTATGCCTGCACAACTAAGGGGTAAATAACATTTAAATTAAATGGTTGCATATATTAAAATTAGCAAAATATGAACAGTTTAGCCAATTGTTTCACACTACAAAAAAATTAAGGTTTGACAGAGTGTAAGGATGTGTAGTGGCAGAGTAGAAAAATGATTACAGACTGTGTAGCCTTGAGTAAAACTGAAGGCCAACCAGCTAAGGAGAATAAACAGAAATGAGGCCACAATGATTTGTTATTCTGCTGCTGATAATGCGCACAAGTAATGTAGTAAATTGCTGCATTGGCCTCTGCCTGCATCTGGACCAGCTCACTCAGAGTCTATATTCATGGATAAGTTTTGTAGTGCACTTGACAGAGAGCACTGAATCCCATCTCATGCTTAGGACCCTTTTTATTTGTCTTAAGTATGCTTGTTACAGTACTAGTTTGATGTAATTGAAAATAGCAGGTGTGTGTGTATGTATGTGTACAGTGGTGTGAAAAACTATTTGCCCCCTTCCTGATTTCTTATTCTTTTGCATGTTTGTCACACAAAATGTTTGTGATCATCAAACACATGTAACCATTAGTCAAATATAACACAAGTAAACACAAAATGCAGTTTTTAAATGATGGTTTTTATTATTAAGGGAGAAAAAAAATCCAAACCTACATGGCCCTGTGTGAAAAAGTAATTGCCCCCTTGTTAAAAAATAACCTAACTGTGGTGTATCACACCTGAGTTCAATTTCCGTAGCCACCCCCAGGCCTGATTACTGCCACACCTGTTACAACCAAGAAATCACTTAAATAGGAGCTGCCTGACACAGAGAAGTAGACCAAAAGCACCTCAAAAGCTAGACATCATGCCAAGATCCAAAGAAATTCAGGAACAAATGAGAACAGAAGTAATTGAGATCTATCAGTCTGGTAAAGGTTATAAAGCCATTTCTAAAGCTTTGGGACTCCAGCGAACCACAGTGAGAGCCATTATCCACAAATGGCAAAAACATGGAACAGTGGTGAACCTTCCCAGGAGTGGCCGGCCGACCAAAATGACCCCAAGAGCGCAGAGACGACTCATCCGAGAGGTCACAAAAGACCCCAGGACAACGTCTAAAGAACTGCAGGCCTCACTTGCCTCAATTAAGGTCAGTGTTCACGACTCCACCATAAGAAAGAGAATGGGAAAAAACGGCCTGCATGGCAGATTTCCAAGACGCAAACCGCTGTTAAGCAAAAAGAACATTAGGGCTCGTCTCAATTTTGCTAAGAAACATCTCAATGATTGCCAAGACTTTTGGGAAAATACCTTGTGGACTGATGAGACAAAAGTTGAACTTTTTGGAAGGCAAATGTCCCATTACATCTGGCGTAAAAGGAACACAGCATTTCAGAAAAAGAACATCATACCACCAGTAAAATATGGTGGTGGTAGTGTGATGGTCTGGGGTTGTTTTGCTGCTTCAGGACCTGGAAGGCTTGCTGTGATAGATGGAACCATGAATTCTACTGTCTACCAAAAAATCCTGAAGGAGAATGTCCGGCCATCTGTTCGTCAACTCAAGCTGAAGCGATCTTGGGTGCTGCAGCAGGACAATGACCCAAAACACACCAGCAAATCCACCTCTGAATGGCTGAAGAAAAACAAAATGAAGACTTTGGAGTGGCCTAGTCAAAGTCCTGACCTGAATCCAATTGAGATGCTATGGCATGACCTTAAAAAGGCGGTTCATGCTAGAAAACCCTCAAATAAAGCTGAATTACAACAATTCTGCTAAGATGAGTAGGCCAAAATTCCTCCAGAGCGCTGTAAAAGACTCATTGCAAGTTATCGCAAACGCTTGATTGCAGTTATTGCTGCTAAGGGTGGCCCAACCAGTTATTAGGTTCAGGGGGCAATTACTTTTTCACACAGGGCCATGTAGATTTGGATTTTTTTTCTCCCTAAATAATAAAAACCATCATTTAAAAACTGCATTTTGTGTTTACTTGTGTTATATTTGACTAATGGTTACATGTGTTTGATGATCAGAAACATTTTGTGTGACAAACATGCAAAACAATAAGAAATCAGGAAGGGGGCAAATAGTTTTTCACACCACTGTATATATAAATATATATGTGCGTGTATGTATGTGTGTGTGTGTGTGTGTGTGTGTATATATATATATATATATATATATATAAACCTCCATCAATTGTTATAAAGCCAAATTTTCCAGTCTGTGAATTTGAAGCCTATCGTATATGTCCATCTCTTTTCTGGACTCTTTTCACTTTAAGAGACCACCCTTATTTTTATAATGGTGTTTTGCAAAAACAGTCAGTCTGAATTTTATAGAACCCGTCACAGAGCAGAGCATTCCATCACAGGTATTCTTGTAAAACAAGCAAAAATAAAATTCACAGTAACAAGATAATATGTAGTGCAAGATCTGAAGCTTGGAAAAATTAAATGCTACTTATTTTATCTGTTGAAAGTCAATATTTTATCCTACCATTGTCATTGTTTGAAATGATACAGCCATTGCAGCTATAAAATAGACTGAGCTCCAGATATAGTCAGTCCTTTTTTATTGATACTTTTTGTGTTTTTAACTAAAGTATGTGAATTAAAATAGTATTCTAAGAGTAAAATTAAAGCACAAATACACCAAAACATTCCTAAACCACTGTCATCTTTAACAATGCACTTTGCTAGGATTCTTTATGTATGGGTTATAGCATGCAACTCGGTCCCATAGCACCAGTGATTCTGAGGAGCCTGCCATACATAGTTGGCCACTTACTATCTTTACTGCACACTGTTGCATAGGAATGACTCTTGCACTTGTTGTCTAACTGAAAATAGGGAGTTTCCTGTGTAACAAACTTCATCTCTTTGATTATTTCTGGAGAGAGCTAGACAGGAAATTATTCTAAAGATAGCAAAAATCATTAGAAAGAAATGGATGTCATAGGCACTCATTTTTTGGCTGGACTGAATTTTAACATATTACAGTATTACCAAGCTTGAACACCAGTTGTCTGATTTGTCATTTTGAAGGGAAATGAAAAAATTAAAATTAAAAAGTAACTTACATAGGTTGGTAGAAGGCTCTGTGTTTTGCCCCTCAGAAAAGTTGCCATGTTTCTGCTCAGCTTTTCACTGTTTCTACAGAAGCTGGAGATGCTGATGTTGGCACAAGAGGGGCTTTCTGTATAAACTGGTACACTTGTTGACTTGGGAATCATGAGAAGTATTGCAAATAGTGTACCCAGCACTTCTGGAAAACAAGAATAAGAATTCTGTACACAGAGACATTGAAGGTTTTTGCAAAATATATGCTTTCTTTATCCACTCACTTCTGGGGTTCAGGGAGATCACAAGCCATGTCATGACCTGAATGCTATTTTTTGTTGTCACCTTTATGTCATATAAAATATTTTATTTTGTTTGTAATCAAATATTTAAGCCTCATTGAGTGTAATTGTAATATTGAGAAGTGATCTTAAAAATGATTTTAACTTCTTTAAAATCTGATTTTTTTCATAAGATGATGATGACTTTGTCAGATCACCTTTCCAGTACAAGAAATGCATTAGCACTCTTCTCTGTCCACTCATTTTCAAGGCCCACGTATTTCACTACAGAGCTAGGGCTGTGAATCCTATAGCAGTAGCAGCAAAGGTCAAAAGACAGGATCCACCCCTAGATGGTATCAACAGTCCATTGCAGGACATACTGTCATACACACCCCCATAGGTCCATTTTTAAGTCACTAGATATGAAATAGAATCCTTAAAGAGCTGAACTCCATTATATTAACTAAATACACCTTTTGAACAATGTGTAGCCAAATCCAGAAATCATTGAATTCAATGGGTTGTTTAACAGTGCTGTCTCTCTTGGTAAAGAAAATTTCTAACTGTACCTCAGACATTGTATATATCAGTTTCCATTTACATACATTAAAGTAAATATTATGTCCCAGTTTTATTGCAGCCTTCTTTGTTTACTACTTGGTGCGCTCAGAGTGTCTCTTTTTGCAATGTATAATCCAGCTGACATTAGAAGTAAACAGTGCAAAAATACGTAATTCTGTTGTTCTTCTTTAGTACAACTGCATTGAAAACCCACATTTTAGATTGATTTTTTTTTTTTTTTTTTTATCGGACCACATCCTTCCAGTGTCTGCTATTAGACATAATAAAAGGAATATTTTCCACATGAAGTAACCTAGATGTTTGTGTTTATCTCTATCTTGTAGCCTTATAGAATAGCAGCCATCTTCTCTGGATAAAAGCCTGTGCAATGGTCATCAGTTTGTAATAATACATGCTCAATTAAGTGCTCGTTATTCAGCTTTTGACATGTTCAGCAGTTCATATCTTGTGAAGCTGCCAAGTTTTCTTCTTTACCACTGTAAACCGATTTCAAAGCTGAAGAGAGAATTTTGCACCAGATATGTTCATTGGCATCATATTGAGTCCGACTAGACAAAGTGAAGGTATAAAACATTGCAGTCACGCTCATTAATCTTCTTAGGTGAGTATTTTTTTTTTATTAATTGCAGCATTTTTATGTTGTTAGACATTTTTTAATAATGCATGCAAAGTTGGACAGTCTACTACAGTTAATAGGATATATGAAAGTAGCATTAATAATAATTGTAGTGTTCTCCTAATTGTTGATGTATTAATAGAACTCCTTTTTTCAATTTCTAATTGTCCTAATTGTGTAGTATTTTTGGCACTATACCATCTCCACAAATGTGATGCGACAATGCGGTTTTTGCCACTGTTTCCTGACCAGGGGCCTCAACTAGCTGACACTCTGAAAAGCAGAGCAGATCATTTTATGTTATCAGAGCTATATTTGTGTTTGAACTGCATTCAGGTATTAATGATTAGACAACGATACTTCAGTTAAAATCTGTTATATTAATACTTGATCCATCCATCAAAATGATGCTGGAACATTTACTTGTGTAGTGGTGTGCCACTTTCTGAACTGAAGAATGGCAGCCTACCGCTGCATAAATATAGCAATAATGAAAAACAGTAGACTAAAAAGCATTTCAGAATTCACTTAAACACTACTAGTCAGAACAAGGCTTAATGTTCATCAAACTGACAAGCTCAGAGGTTGTTGCTTTTTTTGCTCTACCTACCTTACAGTCTACCTTAGGTTTTGATCAACTGCTATCTCAAGTGCTTAGCACCACACATAATTATGATGAAAGTTTGGCTTTACCTGCTGTTGACTTAAGTGAAATCGGATCCATACTCTGGAGTCTCTGTTGCTGTGCACTTTCCTAATGTGAGGCACATAAGCCAGTTCCCTTATATATTAAGGCATGACACAGACTTACATGGAAACTGTGAACTCACTGATAGGAATATATTTTTTTTAAATTGTTCTGAAAACCATAAAATAAAAAAGTGAAGTTCCCCATCACAAACTTATTGTTCCTTGGACCCCATTTTACTCACCATTGACCTGAAAGAACAAAAAACTATAACATGTAGTCTATTTAATTATAGAAAAAATCAACAGCATCAGTACAACTGTGCTATTTCAAATCCCTGACAACTATTCAACAAAGTATTGTAGAATCTTAAGATCATCCCTCAGGTCAAATGTTGCCCGACTTCACTCACAATCTACATTTGAACTGGTTCACAGGACACCAGGACCCTATCCTTTCTTGTATTGACTTCCAAATTCAGCATTTGGATTACTCCCTTTCTACCAAATCAAAATGTTTTCTGTCTCTCTCTATTTTCTTCCACATCTACTGCTTAGCCCTCTTTCTTTTAAATTATTGACTTTAGGTTGCATTTAGGTCTTGCAGATTATCCTGTTAGTCCAAGATAAAGCTCAGCAATTTGATTTTAAGAATTTCATGTGGTAAGGGAAGATAGTGTCAGGGTCCAGACAATTGAGTCAGCTGTTATGGTTAAGTCTAGGACAGAGTTTTGGTGTCAGGATTGTTGAAAGCTTTGTTGTGATGTATTCAATACATTTGGCCTATGTCAAAGCTCTGGCAGCAGCATTTTAGATTTGTTGTCTAATAACAGGAAAATGATAAAACAGGTAAATATAATTAAGTATCCAAGAGATAATGAGGGTGAGGAAAGGATGCTGCAAATTTTATGTATTGTTGTGAATTAGTACAGGGTTGATGATGGGGGTTATTGGGCTAATTTAAAGGTGTCAAGTATTTTGAACTATGATTATTTCAGTTTTGTTTGTGTTCAACTCCAGGATGTTATCATATATTAAGGCTTGCTGAGGTCGATCAGCTGATCTGCTCTCTAGAGCAATCTTTATATTGTATATCTCTGGATATTTTTCAGATACCGAGGGCATTTGAAAATAGTTCACTTCTGTATTTCTTTTATCCAGGAAATCCAAGTATCAAACAAAAAAAGATACCACTGGATAGTTTTTAAGGTCTTTATTGTCATGTGTACTTTAGTTAAATTCTTACTTGTTGCATGTTGATTAGCACATACATATTGCCTCTCTCAAGTGCCATAATTACCAAAGATGCTTCCTTGTATTATGTAAATGTTGTAGATATCCCAGATTCAATCTAACTTTAATTTCTTGATGAGCACAAGTCTGAGTGGAAAAAAATATAAATGTATTAGTTTTGGGATAGGCCTGATGATTACCATTTTCATTTCACCAAGGTATGTGATATGCTCAGAATGAAGATTAAGGTTTCTAAAGCAAAAAGTGAAAGTGAAGATTAGCCTATGCACTACATGTAAAGAGATTTATTACATTAATATGTGAAAATAGTAAATTTTGAAAGGTTGTATTTTTTTTCACCACACTCACTTTGTGTATGATGGCTAGCCAAGTGAACAAGAGGAATGTTCTAAGGAAACTGCTGTTCAGGAGAAGGACAGCATATGAATGGGAAGCATAATTTGTAAAAACACACTATGTAATTATGAAAGTTCAGAAGAGCAGTGTTCTTGATGCATGTTTTGTTTATTTCAGAATAAATTAAACTGATAAGGAAACAAAGGAATAATATATTCAGTGCTGGAAATATCCACCACCTTCAACAGGTCATTCATTTCTTGGTGACTTTCATGCAGTTTATGACTAGGTATGATGGCTACAGTTTATCTGCGGTAAGCAATGTAAATGAATTGCCTCACATTTTATGGTGGAAAGTGCTCTTGATGTGACAACATATAAATGAGGTGATGATGATGCCTCTAGTTGAAGCTTTTGGTTCTAGTGGTATAATGTGTGACTGATGCAAACTTCCACTGTACACATAAGTGAATGAATCTACTATGATTATAATTAAAATGGATTGTCCCTAGGAAAATAAAAAGTCGGTTTCTTATGAATAAAGGTGTAGTCTATTAAAGTCACTTGTTCCATTTTCAAAGTCACATGTGTGCTTGCCTACAGAATAGAGCAGGAAAGCAGACATGGCTTACCAGAGAAATAATAAAATCTAATTATTGCAATCTGACCAAAAGCACCCCCCAATCTTGTTCTTTTGCTAACAATACATGCCAGATGGCATTGGTTTGGCCTCTGACAAGTATTGTAAGGTTTAAGATTGCAGAAGCAAGTTGGGAAAATGAATAACCAAAACCAGCTACAGCATGGCTCCTAACAAAGATGCAGATATTTCAATAAATAAGAGATTAAACTTATAGAAGGAATAGAATTGAACACTGGTAGAGAGAAGGACATACAGAGCATCCAAAGCCAAGTCTTAGCAAAACTATTTTTAACATGAGGTCTTTAACAGTGTTCTTATTTAGTTGAAAAACGTCAGATTTGTACAAGCCACTGCTTGCTAAGTGGGGGCTGAGCATAATGAAAACTGGTTTATTTGAAATTAAATTGACACACAAGTGTATCTGTTCCAGTTTTCAATGCCTACCTCACATACTACTAAACTAAGTGTTTACAGTATTGAGGAGAACACCAACCATAGAGGCTTCATTAGGTACCCCGTCTATGTTGGAAATGAATGATGCTTACTATCTTGCACATTTGGGAGGTGGTAGAACAATAGATACACACACACACACACAGATGTACTCAGAGGGGTATGCAAACCTTGGCTGCTAAAACCACTTGCTGTGGTGTGCATGGACTTCCTGAACCAGCTCTACAGAGAGTTTAATTCATCTCTGCTACAACATATTCTGTCATATAGTATCCCTGTCATATCACGTTCACAATGGAAAAGAAGAGTGGTATCTTTTTCCTCTCAATCTGGAGTGACATCATGGAGACTTGTATATCTATGTCCTGCTGTGTGATAAAGTACACCAGTTTAAAATAAAGAAATGACAGATGAGGGCACATGTGGGAGGTTGTTATTTTTCTGTAACTGGTCAGCTTGTGGGATTTCCCAGATATATTCAGATACACTTCATTCATTCATTCTGGCACTTTAAAGTATTTTCCTACTTAGTTTTGTCCTGTGTTTCACAAATACATTGAATACATCCATCAAACCATTCATTTTCTAAACCATCTTAGCCAGAGCAGAATAGTGAGGAAGTTGGAGCCGATCCTAGGAATAATCCCTGGTCAAGGCACCAGTCCTTCACAGGTTGACAGCACACACCCCAATCAGGGCCAACTAACACTGGAAGTCAACCTAACCTGCATGTCTTTGGATTGCGAGAGGAAACCAGTGCAGCCAGCTTGTTGAGAGGCAGCAGTGCTACCACCACCCAACCATGCCAGCCATATTTGAATGCGTTTATTAAGAATATAACTGGGGATGAAACTTCTGGCCCTTCAAGAAAATTGGAGAAGAGCATTTTATTTCAGAAACATCTCTTTATGTTTGGTTTTCTGGTATCTTTTCATATGTTACTGTATTTTCCAATTGTAAATGTACACAGCTGTATTAGCCTATGAATTGAGAAGGATTGTATAAAACCAAGTACAACCCCAATTCCAATGAAGTTGGGACGTTGTGTAAAACGTAAATAAAAACAATACAATGATTTGCAAATCCTTTTCAACCTATATTCAATTGAATACACTACAAAGACAAGATATTGAATGTTCAAACTGAAACTTTATTGTTGTTTTGCAAATCTTCACTCATTTTGAATTTGATGCCTGCAACACGTTCCAAAAAAGCTGGGACAGGGGCATGTTTACCACTGTGTTATATCACCTTTCCTTTTAACAACACTCAATAAGCGTCTGGGAACTGAGGACACTAATTGTTGAAGCCGTGTAGGTGGAATTCTTTCCCATTCTTGCTTGATGTACATCTTCAGTTGCTCAACAGTCCGGGGTCTCCGTTGTCGTATTTTGCACTTCATAATGCGTCACACATTTTCAATGGGAGACAGGTCTGGACTGCAGGCAGGCCAGTCTAGTACCCGCACTGTTTTACTACGAAGCCACACTGTTGTAACACATGTAGAATGTGGCTTCGCATGGACGTCGCTTGGATGGCAGCATATGTTGCTCCAAAACCTGTATGTACCTTTCAGCATTAATGGTGCCTTCACAGATGTGCAAGTTACCCATGCCATGGGCACTAACACACCCTGATACCATCACAGATGCTGGCTTTTGAACTTTGCGCTGATAACAATCCGGATGGTCCTTTTCCTCTTTAGCCCGGAGGACACGACGTCCATGATTTCCAAAAACAATTTGAAATGTGGACTCGACAGACCACAGCACACTTTTCCACTTTGCGTCAGTCCATCTCAGATGAGCTCGGGCCCAGAGAAGCCGGCGGCGTTTCTGGGTGTTGTTGATATATGGCTTTCGCTTTGCATGGTAGAGTTTTAAGTTGCACTTGTAGATGTAGCGATGAATTGTGTTAACTGACAACAGTTTTCTGAAGTTTTCCTGAGCCCATGTGGTAATATCCTTTACAGAATGATGTCGGTTTTTAATGCAGTGCCGCCTGAGGGATCGAAGGTCTTTTTTCTTTAATACCATCCAGTGTTGGTATTCGGCCTTGCCGCTTACGTGCAGAGATTTCTCCAGATTCTCTGAATCTTTTGATGATATTATGGACAGTAGATGATGAAATCCCTAGATTCCTTGCAATTGTATGTCGAGAAACGTTGTTCTTAAACTGCTGGACTATTTGCCCACGCAGTTGTTCACAAAGTGGTGAACCTCGCCCCATCCTTGCTTGTGAACGACTGAGCCTTTTGGGGATGCTCCTTTTATACCCAATCATGACAAACACCTGTTTCTAATTAACCTGTTCACCTGTGGAATGTTCAAAACAGGTGTTTTTTTAACATTCCTCAACTTTCCCAGTCTTTTGCTGCCCCTGTCCCAGCTTTTTTGGAACGTGTTGCAGGCATCAAATTCAAAATGAGGGAAGATTTGCAAAACAACAATAAAGTTTATCAGTTTGAACATTAGGTATCTTGTCTTCGTAGAGTATTCAATTGAATATAAGTTGAAAAGGATTTGCAAATCATTGTATTCTGTTTTTATTTACGTTTTACACAACATCCCAGCTTCATTGGAATTGGGGTTGTAGAACTGAGTTTCAAAAAGCAGTTAAGTCTGTCTTTTATATACTAAAACACCAAAGCCTCTGTGTGTGTGTCTTGTCCCTCAGATCAAAGTGATTGGGCAGTTTGGCTTTAATGATAACATTAAAAGCTGAAGAGTGAGTGTGAGACACATAAGGAGTAAAGGTGTAGGAGGCATGCTGAGACACTCTCCTTCATAGACTAGTACATGTTTTTGACAGGTGAGGTGGCTCATATTTTATGAGAATTTAAGAAATCTGACAAACAAGAGAAGGTCCATCAAGTTGGCTAATAGCTAAGCTCTTCCAGTATCTTTCCAGATTCTTTTTAAAGATTATCATGGTTTCCTCTTCAACTCCATAGTTCAGTAGTTTGATCCTGATTCTCAGAACTCTTTGCATAAAGAAGTCCTTCCTGGCTTCAGTCCTTAATGCACTTCCACTTAATTTCCACTGGTGTCCAAGTACGTGATTCACCCTTCAGCTGAAAGGATTCTGCTGAATCTACTTTATCAATGCCTTTGAAGATTTTGAAGACCTGGATTAAGTCCACACACAGTCTACTCTGCGCAAGACTCTAAACCAGTTTCATTTTCAGAGTCTGTCAGAGCAGGTCATGTCTCTATATCCTGAGATGCCCCTGCTTGCTCTCCTCTGCACAGCTTCAAGTGATGTTATGTCTTCCTTGTAGCATGAATTGCACACAATATCTAGATGTTGTATTAATAGTGCACTATGTAGTCTGAGCATAATTTGAATTCAGAAGTTTTCACAATATACTGTAACTAAACATTTTATTTTCATTTTTGATAGCCTTTGCAAATTGCGTGGATAAGGAATGTTGGGTCAACATAAACTCATAAATCCTGTTCAGAGGTTGCTTTCTTTAGGTCAGTGTCTCGCATATCTTTATATATAATACGCTACCATGGCTGTTCGTTTGTCTGTCCAGGATTTTAAATCACCTGTAACTCGCAAACTGTTTGAACTATTGACCTGAAATTTGGTACACGTATACTACATGACCTCTCCTATCCACTTTTGGGGTGATGATTGACCTCCAAGGTTATTCCTCTTTTTTTATTTTTATTTTATTTTATTGTAGAATCAACTCTCGGCAGCGGCCAGCAGGGCGGCCATGTGGCGCATGCGTACGGGTGCCGTTCTCATTTACCTCTTTGTATCCTACATCATTCTTGAGGCAGGTTGGAGACTTAAGTGCCAGCTTAACTGAAAAATTAAAGAAAAAATACTAAGTAATTGCAACACAAACACTGACTTAATCAGTGTTAATGCGAAAAGATGGCAACGAAAGAAGAGAAGAAGCGGGCCTTCAGGGTGGAGAAAAGAAGAGCTACTCAGCAAGCACATCAACCACTCAGCAAATGAATGCTAAATGTACAGAGAAAGAGTATGAAAACTATGAGTGCTTGACTATGAAGTCAAGTATATTCTTGCGCCGTTACTGGTTGGATTTATAATCGATGTTCTTTTTTTTCTCATATTTTGCACTATTATTATGCTAAAGTTGAATAAGGTACTTGTCACTCACTGTTAAAGAACAGTTGCCTCAGAGGACTGTCTTTTATCTGCTAGTATGATGCAAATGAGCATTACTTAAAATGTGTGTATTAAAGTTTAATCTCTAAAAGAGCAGGGCATCCTGTGTAAACATTCTTAATACAAATGTCATGCCAAGAGTAACGAGCATGTAGAAATTACCAAGAACTGCCTGATCATATAAATGTGCACTACTATAACTAGTACATCTATCTGTCCTCTGTCACCTTAAAGAAGACTGATGCTTATGGTTGAATGTGAGCAATTGATTTCTTAGGAAAGGTTTTTTCAACAATTTGTGATGAATTCATTTTTTTGCGTAAACTAAAATCCTTGTGACTGATATTACACACAGAATCAGAATGCATATGAAAGTACCTGTACAAAGAAAAAAATAATTAGGTCTCTGAGAATCAATGCATAATAATCAGAGAAATTTCAAAACAAATTCAATCAGAAATTATTTTGCCACCATATATTTGTTTTTTGTGGCATGAATAAATGAGGCAGATGATGCCATTTTTCATTGAGGTATTAGAGGATTTATTTTACAAATTGAGCAGGAATCAACTACAACCTCATATTTATCCCAAATTTCCATCCACAAATGTGTAGGAGGGAAGGGACATTTTACAAATGGTACCTTCCAATGCACCTTCCTTGAATAATGCACTCTAATTATAAAAAAAGTGAAAACACAAACATTTTATAAAACATTCACAAAAATACAATTCAGCCAGAATGCAAAAGTGTATTACTGCATTTATTATTGTCCCATAAAGTTTAGTAGAGGCCTGATTTTCCCCATGCTATTGCTACATGCTATTTCAGTGTCACCTGCCCCCATTACAATTCGAAAAATAAATTATTTTTACTGTTATATAAAAAAAACAACACTTGCAAGTAAATTGAGTAGAATTCAAGCTTAATGCCCCCCTTAGTTGTCTTACTTCTAAGCACACTCGGCTTAAAGGCATTTTACAAATATATAACTTATTTGAAAAAAAAAAACTACTTGTTTGAAACTCTGGAACTAATTGTTGATCTGTACTCCTCATTATGCAAATTTCTTAAAATTAGTTTACTCAAATTAAGGTGGTCTGTTTCTTTTTTTTAGAACTACTGTTAGTTTGTATGCTTGGCCTTGGAATTGTAGGAATGTGTTCAGACATACACTGTAGCATTAATTTTTCCAGGAAAAATGTCTTGAGTCTATACCAAGAAAACTACCTGAGATACCCTGTATGCTTTAAAGGGGGTTGATGACAACACCTGCAGGTAATTTAGTAATGTATGCTCCCTTTTTTCTTGTGTTCTGTGTGGAGCTAAAAATAGTGTTAATTACTTTGCACTAGTTTCTGATACATATTTCTGTATCATAAATTGCCAATATTGAATAAAACTACTCTATTTAAAATGTAATGCAGTAGACCTCTTGGTAAGATCAACAAAATCTCCTACTATTAATATAAATTTTCTTAAATTGAAGTGCAGACAAAGCCACACAGTCCAGTCTGTTTTTGAACTCGCATATTGACTTTCAGTATGAAAACAAAACTGGCATGTGATTTAAATGTTTAGCTGTCGCAAACATATGAAACTGTTGCAACTTATCAGCAAAAGAGTTTAAAGTGTCTGCCCTTTAGATGCCTTATTATCTTTGACCTGTCTTTGGATTGACATTTCTAACACTTACTACCTCTAGGTGGCGGTGATAGCCATGTTATGCTATGGGTGGTGTAAGTCTTTTACTCAGAGCAAGGATTCTTAAAAGACATAGTATACTGTACTGCCTATTGTTTTGCATTCTAAATAAATAAATGGAAAAAACTTTTATAGACATATTTGAGTATACTGGCCACCACTATAATTTCATAAGGCACTCTTCACTATCTCTGAAAAATATGTCTCCTTGTTTTTAACACAGAAACTCTTCAGATGTGTGCCTCAAGGATCAGTGTTTGGCCCATTTCACTTTTCTACTTAAATTCACTCTTTAGGAAATGTTATTTCTCCTCATGGCTTCTCCTACTACCTATATGCTGATGTTACATCTTCCTCTCAAAAAGTACATGTTATAGTCTGGATCTCCAGCTCTCCCGCTCTCCCTCAATCATCTCATAATGGATGAATTCTCATCACCTTAAAGTTAATATTTCAAAATCAGGTATGCTGTACTTGCCTTCTGATTCTCCTCCCTCAGATTTCTATCTAAGAAAAATATACTTGATGTGACCCTTTCACCATCAGTCATGATCAGGAATCTGGGTGTGATTCTGAACTCCTCACTTTCACTCATTGAATATATTTCTTCAGTGACCCAATAATGTCAGTTATTTCTTTCATAATGTTCAGAGGATCCGACCCTTCCTCACAAATTACACCACACAACTCCGGGATCTCTCTCAGCTGGGCTATTGCAACTCTCTGGCAAGGCTTCCTTCAGCTACCCTCCAGTTTCTCCAGTTCCTCCTTAATACAGCTGCTTGAGTGGTGTTCTCTGCTCCCTGTTTCACTCTTACCACTCCTCTTCCGCTTCTGTCTCTTCACTGGCTTTCTGTTGTTGCAAGGATCAAGTTCGAAAGTCTTGTCCTGACTTATGGTTCCCTGAATGGTTCTGTTCCTCATTCTCTCTAGTTGTTGGTCTCTCCATATGTACCTTCAAGAAGTCTCCATTCTGCCTCTGCCTGTCTGCTGACTGTCCCACCTTGTGCCAGATGTGCCAAAACTAGACAATGCTTCTTTGTTCTTGGTCCAAAGCTGTGGAATGATCTCCATTTGGATATTTGAAATGCATCACTTTATTCTTATTTACCTTTTCATTTAATATTTTGGACCTGTTTAGTGTCCCTTCTACAGGATCGCTGCTGTTATGCTGACAAAGAGATTAGGATACTGGTGTGCGTCTTAGACTAACTACACATATAATTTTTATGGTGTTAGTTCTGCTCCTTCTTGCTCGGTTTCCTGTTGCTTTTGATGCTTGCAACTTCTAATCCTTCTAGTTTTACAACTTGATTTTTAAGTCTCCTTGGATAAAGATGTCCTTTAAATAAATATAATAATAATAGTTGTTTAGGATCTTTTCTGTTATTGCCCACAATATTACTCTTATCTTGCCACTTTGGACCTCAGCTGACCTTTTAAATGGCACTAACTTGCATTTTTTCTCACCTCAGTGTCTTTGAACTATATAAGGAATAGTAGAAGGACAGTTTAATGTGCAGCGTGCAATGAAATTCTTGCATGCTCGTCTGAAACAGAAGTAACACATCACCTCTGTTAAGCACTGTGATGAACAAAAATGTATTAAAATGCTTTACATAATTTCATTTCGACATTGAGTGCATTACTGTCTTACTCTACTGTTTCATCTGTTTGTGTAAAACACACAAATAACATTGATAAAATGGTGACTTGTTTTAAAAACAAAACCTGTTCTTGCTCAATTGTATGTGGCCTCCCACAGAATGCAAAATTGAAGTAATTCACTAATGTTTCATTTGTTTCAAAAATTTCTGTTGGGAATTCTTCCACATGTCGGTCACTGTTTGCTGTGACTCTGTTTTAGATTTGGGTCTTTTTGTTAATTTTTTATGTCCAATCAGTCCCAAACAACTTCATTGAGCTTTGAGCTCTGAGGTCTGAGATGGTAACTCGTATACTGCTAGTGTTCCGTCCGTAGATGTCCACTAGATGTAGCTTCTAAAACATGTTAAACGATTGAATGTGGGCTTCCATAGAATGAAAAACCGAAGTAATTAACTGATGTATCATTTACATTATTTTGTTGTCAGGTTTTTTTTTTTTTTTTGTTAAGATTATCATGATGAAAAACATTTTTCCAAAAAGTTATTTCCCCAAAGGTACATAACATGATGAATCAGGATAGTAGCATTTACATCTACTCATTTGACATCTGATGAATTGTGATGAGAACCACAAGAGTGATTTTAATCAGCAAAGTTGATTTCTCTTGCACAAAATATCTAACATAACATCCTCAAATGTGATGTTTGTAATTGTGTGTGTGTGTGTTTAAAATATCTGTTAGGGCTGTTAAATGATTACTTTTTTTTTAATCAAGATCAATCACAAAATGTCTTTTGTTTGGTCGTAATTAAGCACATGTTTAACCAAGGTGGTTCAGTAATGTCCAGTAGTAATGTCCTTTGAATGCCACTTCCGTACAACGTCTTAGCTGCTCAAATGGTGAAGATTTGATCCTTTCATATAAATCCTTCATACGTGACACAATTGTCTCACTTGAAGGTAATGTGTAAGAGTTGTCAGAACATACTTTCTGAATGACATCAATCAGTCCTGTATCCTCAAATATCTTTAGAGGTCTGCAATCTGATATGATCCATTTTGCCATAAATAATGGCAGGTAATAGTTTTTCTTTTTATAGTGGATTTTAGTCTGCCACATATCTTGCTACGTAGCATTAGAGTTTTTAACAGTGGTGTCATTTATATTTTCCTCAAGTGATAAGCCAAGAACGTTGAACACTGCATGCACTAAGGTTACAGGTATCTATAATTTTGTCCAGTGAACCTTCAGGGAGAGTTTTAAATCAAAAACATCCATCATAAATGTCTTCCTTCTCAGACGTAATTAACAGAATAGCTTGAATCGGGGTTCCCAGACTTTAATTCAAATATTGTACCATCTGATCAGAACCCAAACTAATACAAAGTCAATGCTGCAAAGTGGAGCTTCATCTTGGATTTTTATAACTTGTAATAGCAGTCACACTGTATGATTTTGTATAATAGTAGACCTATTGATCAAAGTAAATTCTTAACTACAGTGGACTGTATTTCATTAAATGACACGTGATATCTCTAGGCCAGGGCTTTTCAGCCATTTGTGTCTTGGTGTTCCACCTCCATAAGATGAAATATTTTGAAATACAGCTATTTTCTTTCAGTCTTAAACTGTTAAGTACTGAACCCATACTAGGCACAGCTAAAAGTGTGATTCCGTAACCTCTCCCAATATTGATTTTGGGAGTTTTAACAAATAGTTACAGAGGGGGTTTTGTGCAAATGTATGTTGGCTATGATTGGCTCAAGAAGACCCCCGTGATCCTGTAGTTAGGATATAGCAGGTTGGATAATGGATGGATAGAATTTCAGCTCCATGCTAAAGCCTATGGTTTTGGAATGGGATATCCAATAAACTCATATTGATTTGATAGTTCAAAGTCCACAATCCTTTGGCCATACAGTGTATGTATCAGTTTTAAGTGTTGCAACAAGAAAGCCAACATGTCTGTAAAGTCATGTCATTTTGACAACACACAAATCATAGTGTTATACTGAGCTTCGATTAGATGAACTTCATTAATCCCAAGGATTCCAAGGGGAATTTTAGATGCATACAGCAGCAGAAACATAAAAACAGGGATATAGGTTCACAGGCCAAATAATACTGCCAATAAGTCAATCAGGTGATAAATAAATATTTGTATATTGTGCAGAAATTTTCTAAATGAACTTACAGAGCAAGTCGGGAGGAAGCATTGCATTACCTGATAGCAGTGGGCAGAAAAGACTCTCAGAGGCGCTTCTTAGCACACCATGGAGGAATGAGCCTGTGGCTAAAAATGCTCCAAGAGTGCACCTCCTGGATTGAATTTTTCATATTGGCATCCAGTTTTGCCACCACCCTTTTTCCACAGCAGCTTCCAGTGTACCCAGGGTTCACCCTGTGGTGGAGCAGGCTTTCTTGATTAGTTTTTTCAGGCATTGTGCATCTTTTGAGCTCAAGTTGCTTCCCCAGTAGAGTGCAGCGTAGAATAGGGGTCGCCAACTCCGGTCCTGGAGGACCACCGTAGCTGCAGGTTTTCATTCTAACCCTTTTCTTAATGAGTGTCCTAAGTTCTTTTGAATTAATTTGAATTGACTTGCTTTTGAAGACACAGACCCCTTAATTGTTTCTTTTTCCTTAATTAGCAGCCAAACAATAATGAGATAAAAATGAGCCTTAACAACTGGTGTCCATCATATAATATCTGAAAATAAAGAACGATGAAGGTCTCAGGAATGTTGGTCAGCTCAGGTCTCCAAAACATTTTAACAGTGCTCTTAGAAAAGAGAAAATCAACAATTTCAGAAATGTCTGCTAATGCACCACGAGAGCAGCAACAAGCCACAGAATTAAAGAACTGTTTTAATTAACAACAAGAATCGGCGCCTAATTAAGCAACTGGTTGGAGTTGAAGGCCTTGACTTCTGTTGGCTCACTCACGTCACATTTCATTTCTGTTTGGGTGCCATTTAAGGAAACAAATGAAGCAATTCAGAGGAACGATGAAGAAATTTAGAGGAACAAATCTTAAAAAAGCAATTCAATTAAAATTAATTCACAAGAAGTTAATTAGCAGCACAAACAGGGCACTCATTAAAAAAAGGGTTGGAATGAAAACTTGCAGCCACGGTGGTCCTCCAGGACCAGAGTTGGCAACCCCTGGCATAGAACACCATACTGGCTACTATGGACTGATGGAACATTTTTAGCAGCTTGCTGCACACGTCAAAAGATATTGTTTATGTGAACCCCAGGTACTGGTAGCTCTGCTCTCCTTCCATATCTTTCCTTGTCCAAAAGACATGCAGTTAGGTTGCTGATAGACCCTAAATAATTTCAGTGTTAGTGTATCCATTAGGGTGTCCTGCAATGGCCTGATGTCCCATCTGGAGTTGGTTTCTTCATGGCACATGATGCTGTTCATAGGCTATGCCGCCTCACAACCCATAGAAAATAAGATGAGTGGATGAATGACTGTTCATGTCTTTGGCTTATCACTGCTTCACTCGCTTAAGAGACTAGATTTGAAAGTAGTTAATCAACCAGAGAAAAAGTACAGAGAAGCGGCAAATGGGGTCACTCTGTGTTTAGACCATTTCTCTAAGTTATCTTAACAATATTAATATAGGTATAGTGAATAAATGTAAGTAATCTATAGATGACAGCAGAATTGGAAGGATGGACAGTAGCGAGTAGGCAGCTAAAATGATACAGAAAGATCTTCAAAATTGGACAAACATTTACAAAATGCAGTTCATGTGAGAAAAATGCAAAAACCTATGTGCAAATAAATAGGAGCTAAAACGCAACATGGGCAATTAGAAGATGCATACACTAAGCAACATTGTGATATTCAAAGGTTCAGAGAATTAAATGTATTTAATCCATTTGTTCATAATTCTCAAAAAAAACTGATAAAATTGATCTATGAACATTCTTTCTATTACGTAGTTGAGGATGCCAGTGCAAAATCAAGGGAAGTATTTTTAGGAATGAAGTCAGGAAGTGTTTCTTTATGCAAGGAGTTGTGGGAATGTGAAACAAGCTACCGAGTCATGTAGTTAAAGTGGAAAAATGTCAACTTTTTAAAAGTATCTGGATAACAATTTAGTGGTTCGCTATCAAGGAAATCTTGATTCACTGCTTGATCTCCTCTAGTTTGTTGAACGTTTGATTTTATTGCTTTCTGCAGAGTTCTGTTTTTATCCTTTACTCCTTTACATCTTTTTTTACTGATGCTCCTCTCTTTTGTTCTTATTTTCTTGCTGGATCTCGCAGTCTTCTGAGCCTGTTTTGAAATGACCATGCAAAGATAAGAACTTGCAGTATTGTTTATTTATTTGTTTTTAAATGGAAAAAATGAGCACAGTGCATGAAATTTCTTTATTGCACATTAAGCGATCTCCTCGTGATTTTATTATCATCTTTCAGTATGCAGCCTCATTAGCTCTTTTTGTTAACGTTCATGAAGTCCTGTTCTGTGGCATCACGTCTTAGTCCGAGATGCTATGGTTTTGGCTGCTTGAAGTCATCCCCAGGGATGCTGCAGCTGCAACTCTTTCCTCATGTAAAACAGTGTACTGGCTTTTTAACTTTGTGAACCTGTTCACCTGTATGCAAAGAGCCCGTTAGCAAACAGACTTATTTTTTTCTTAATTTCCACGTTATCACTGATAATCAGAGATTTCCTCTCTTCTGGTAAAAGTGTGTGTGACTCAAATAGCTAAATTAGTCAGAATAAGAGTCTTTTTTTTATTGTGCAGTATCTTTTTAATGCTCTCAGGCTTGTGTCTTTAGGTTCAAATACAGTTCTGGGTGGTGTCAGATGTTTTCAGGATGCTTGCACCTTGTAGCATCTTATTTGGTGGGAGTTACAATTTGGTTTTTGGTAACAAGGTGTGCACAAACCTCCTGTGAGATGTCATTTCATGGCCTCCCAAAGATCATTTGATCCTATTATTGCAAATGGCTTTATTTCATGAGCATTAGTTTAATTAGACACACAGCATACAGTATGTATTGTGCAGGAAGATGACATCATAAAGGGTCAAGCTTGCGGTGCAGTACAGTAATTAGATTTTGGTAAATAAAGATTAATTTAATTAAGGTGATATGAGGACACATGGATATACCCAATATTACATTATAATTGTACATACTTTGCAAAGGCTTGTGCATGCTGCCAGTGGTGCAATGGAAAATAAGAATGGTCAAGCAAGTAATGCTCAAGCACAGTGATCAGATATAGGCAGACTAAGAAGGGTGAGAAGTGGTAGGATCAGAGGAGCTAAGATTATATCGGGATTGTGGTGCAGTACAGTCAAATGGGTAGGATGAGAGTGCAAGTTGATTAGATGGGTTAGCATCAGAGTGCAGGAAGCTGAATAGGTGGGTTAGCATCAGAGTGCAGGAAGTGGAGATGCGGTGAGATCAGAGGACAGGAGGAGTAAATAGGATAAGATTAGACACCCAGGTGTTAGAGCAACAAGCTGCTGACTTGTAATGAAAAGGACCCAATGGCCAAAGATTCAAAAATATTTTGTCCATGAAAGCAAACATTACACAAGATGTTATGAATAAAGATATACTTTATTACAAAACTGCATTAAATATTGAATCGTATATTTTTATATATATGTGTGTGTGTTTGTGTGTGTGTGTATATGTGTGTGTGTGTATATATATATATATATATATATATATATATATAAAAAATAAATATATATATATATATATAAAATATATATATATATATTATGTGTATGTAAAATATTTTAGTCAAGCAGAAATAAAATAATACATTCATTCGGAGTATCACATTCAACACAGCTACATTCTTTTTGTAATGAATACTGCCACTGTTCTGAAGGGCTTGGAAACTTTGTGTGCAATGTGAAGTGGCTGTCATGTGGGTGAAACATAGATGTACAAGGTGAATTCAAAGTGTTTACCAAGAGGTCAGATGTCTGTCTGTGTCGAAAGCATGTCTCCACAAACACAAATTTTAAGTATTTTTTGTGGCCTAAAATAAATACCATGGATGCATACTGGTTATAAAAGGTCAGCAATAAAGTTACTTAAATAAATATATAAATATATAAATATATCTCTGTAAACATTACAACAGTTTTTTTCTTTTACCAGTCCCTTGGTTAAATCTAAGGCAGTCTTTGTAACCGAACACGATGGGAATGAATATATCTTTTTTTCAGCCTCGTGCCCGTCGGGTGGCTCAGTCCTCGTACAACTTGAGTCAGGAACTCGGAGTATTTTCTCAGGACAGTACAGCCATACTTCTTTTGCTTGTAGATGCCCCTGATGGTCACTGATGGTGGGATCTTGACCTCTGGGGGAGGTACTGTGAGCAGGCATTTAATATTGGCAGCTAGGTGAAGAACACGCTCTTGAGCCTTCTTGAGTTTCATCTGTAAAGGGTCCGTGGCTGGAAAGCCCAGATCAGAGAGCTGCTGTAGGATGGTTTTGAAATGTCTGTCTATGTTTTTCAAAGTGAAATAGATGCTCTGAAGCATCTCAGGGGGCTCTCTGGCAGTGATGTCACCCACTGGGAAGCCAGACACTTCCTCTTTGCACTCTGAGCTTGACTGGGGAAAGCCTTCTCCTTGAGCTTCAATCTGGAGAGTCAGAAACAAAAACACAAGGTTATTGGCCTTGATGTCACATGTAATCATCACCATTGGCTTGGTCCTGCTCTGAAAATGGTGTACCAGAGCAATTGTCATTGAACGCAAACATAAACTTGATTAAAATATGTGAATATGCAGTATGCTCTTAACCTGTACTATAATTGTCATCAAAGTACATTGTAATCATGTTTGTCCTAAAATTCACTGATGAACAAATGATTAATTTATCGTGTATCCTTGTTTAGATTGGTTTTGTGAAGACTTTATTTTATATTGGGTATCGGACAGCATCTCAGGGTACTTACTGGAGTCAATAAATAAAATTAATTTGGATTTATTTTTTTTAATTTTCAGCCTTTCAGTGGGTTCCTTTTTATGTTCTTGTCCTTAAGAACATGTAGTATTCCATGACTCTTTGTCACCTGCAGGCATTTTGAAAAAAAGCACCAAAACAAGGATCTGGAGATGCAAACGAAATGCCAATAAGGCCAAAATGGTTTTGTGAAGAATGGAGACATCCAGAAATGACTGGATGAAATCTTTAGATGAGTCGACAGTTAACACAGATTTGGCAAAGGGAGGCTGATTGGCTTCCTCTTTATTTTGGTTCTTAAGCCTTTGCTAGTAAATATCAGGTGGCATTAGTGAGGGCACTGACACTGTGGAGTTTGCAATTTCTGTGTCCGGTTTTCTGCAGGTACTATGGCTTTCAACCTACATTTCAAGCATGTGGTTGTTAAATCGTTGACTCCAAATTGCCACGTGTGCATAAGTGTGATGGTCTGACCTCTGGTCCAACACTGGTTACTGTTGTGGGCCCATTTAGTCCTGAACCCACAATCCTCACCTTAGGATGATGGATAAGGTCTGTCTCTCTTAATGCTGGCTCTTGTGTTCCTTGCAGTCTAAGCCCCAGTGCATCAGGATGGTGCTAACTGCAAAATTCCAAATTCTAAGCAGTCCTCCCTAAATGTTTAACTTTTAAATAACAGGTTATGCTTTGCACCCACTGTTACTGGGATCGTCCTAAACCTACAGTCCTCAGCTGGAATGATGGATGTTTTCCATATCTTTCATGGTGGCTCTCATGCTCAGCCCCTTCTGCACTATCTTAAGTGTCTAGTGCATTAGGGAGATACTGGTTACAAAATTTTAAATTCTGGCTTGTCCTCCCAAAAAGTGTGCAGTAGATTTTTGTGCTTTTAATTTCTTGACTTTTAAGTAAAATGCTCCATGACATAATGTAGGTCCCACCAAGAATGTACTGTACAATCCTGATCAGTTCTTTAACCATTGAGAAAATACAGTATGGATACAGTTGTAACGTAGTGGATGTGTGTTCACCATCTAAGTATCCTATAATACAGGTTTTCATGGCAAACTGTCCTTAGTCTGAGGCTAATGTGTCTCTCTTTGGATGGGATATTTAATCAAATGTTTTAGGTATTCAGGTGGCACCAGTGAAATCCCACAGCCTATCATGGAAATGGGCTGAATGGTCATAATGCACATAACCAACATCCATTATATGTACCAGCAAACTTCAAAACATGACAAAGCACTTGGCCCAGAGCTCCATTTGTTACTTACGTATGTTCTCACAAGTAATTCTGCTTCGCTCTTCAGGAGATTGGCTAAATTCTTGCTTTGGGTACCAACTGAGCTTCCACACAGATTGCTTGCATTTATTCTTGCAAAATCCAAAATAGTGAGCAGGCACATGAAGGCTGTGGAGGGAAAAAAAAGGAGAAGAAGAAAGATTGGGTGAGTTAAGGGAGAGGAAACCGTCGGTGATTTCGTTTTTTTTTTGAGCATGACATAGCAGCTGTGCTTCCTTTACATACAGTGAAAAAGTACGTGCAAGCAACAGTGTAAGTACACCGCAGCATTTGGAGATGACCCTTCATACATATTCAACGTCACTGCCACAGTTGCAAAAGAAGCCCACCCAGTGTGGAGGACCACATCTCTTTACATCACTGGTTGCCAAGGCAAACGTGTGCCACCACCCCCACTCCACATGTGAGCTAAAGCAGTAAACAGCAAAGATTTTAGGTGTAACCCTCAGAATGCCTCCGTCCACTCTGGTCAACCCAATGTGGCTTACCTGCAGAGATGTGCACTCCGCCGAGGTGTCGGCTCATGCTCGCACCAGAGTCCTTGGGAGCACACGCGTTTCCTCACAGCCGCTCTCTCGGCACTGCACTCGCACCAGAGGGGTGACGAGTTCATTTAAAGGAAGGCCGGAGTTTCACAACAAAGATGATGACATGAGGAAATTACGTAACCCACAGTTTCTTAGAAAAATTATAATTTTTTTTGTGTGTATCACCTGCTCTTATTAGCTGGCGAAATTTGTGGTTTGAGCAGAAAAAAAATCTGATTTTTTTTTTTTATGAAAAACCCCACACAAGCATTTTGATGTTGTGGACTTTGTTCAGTTGAAGAGACCACACCAATGTTCAGACACTGACAGAGGCAGCACAGGACAATTCAGAGTGACCTGGGTGTCATCCACATACATATTTAGTCCATAATTTGCTTTTTGATCTTAAGAAGATTGGATGGATGGGACATTTATGTGCCCCTTCATCTATGGCCTCTCAAGGGTCCTAAGCCCAAACAGTTGTTAGCAAGGAGTTATGACTGTTTCTGCCTTGGTAGATAGGAGTTGCCCACTTGAGGCTGTTGTTTATGATAACTAACATTTATGCATCTGTCTTATCTGGTCTCTTATCTTTTTTTGTCATAATCATGCACATACCCATAAATACAATCAAAGTAAGCTCACTAGGTATAGTTACTTCTTAAATAAGTGCTTTCCTCCCTCTTAATTACTATATTTGATTGTTTGCTCAGGGGTGCCACCCTGCAGTGTGCCAAGTCCCATCTGCCTCTCTCCTGCTCCCACATCTAAACTCAGAGTTTCAAGACACTGCTGTTCCTATTATTTTTACATTAACATTTTTTCCCCCCAAGGACTCTTAAGAGCAAATAATGTGGCTGCAGGTTGACCTGGTATTATGTCTGCATGTTCTCTACTGCATTAAAAGAAAAGGTATTTCTGTATGAGCTTTATGGACTGGACCACCAACTTTCACTTGACAGACTTATGTTCTTCTGTAGCAAACTACAGACCACATGTAAAATGTGGTTAGTGCTTAACCTGAATTACATTTGTCATGAAAACAGTGTCATTTGATACATGTATTTAGAACAGAAAAGTAACACTTTACAATTTACCATTGGTTGAAACTACAGTGAAGTAATGATGCATTTTCAGAAACTGACTGGTCAGCTAGCCTGAGGGTATACAGGTGGGCTGAGATGAAAGGCCATTAACAGGCCAGTATAGCCTAGAATGGAAGCGATACTGTAGGTAAAACTTTATGATACCCTTCCCCTGACCCAAACCCTAAAAATGAGGAAAGCCTGGAATGAATGGGGTTTGTGATTAGAGGATTAAGTTGTGGTTGAATACGATTGTTATAAAGTAGGGAGTCATCTTATCTTATTGCTCCAGGAGGTACATCAAGGAAACTGGACTAGTATAAAGACTGGTAACAAAGAAGCGTATTCTCTATGTACCATTTTAAATCCATTGTGAAAACCACTACTCTCAATGGCCATATTTAAATGACATAACGCACAGACTAGAAACTAATCAATAAGACCGAGAGCCACCTGGTTGCCTACTATTAGGTTGTCTTATTTTCTAAGAGCATAGAGAGGAACAGGGTCTCTTTAGGACCCTAGCACAAGTGAACAACATTATATAAAATGAAGGTACACTTAAAAAGTGGTGCCAAGTGGTTTTTGGGAGCCTTGTGTCACTGCGATGTGACAGCCAGATCGTTCTAATTGGTGTAGCAGGCTGTAGTAGACTGAAGTAGGCAGTTTAGCGGTTAGGGCGTCGGGCTCTTAAAGTCAGAGTTGGCATTTCACTCCTAACCTACAAGTTACTTAGTCTGTGACCCTGTCAGTTCATTTTAGTTTGTGTAATAAATAAATAGTATGGCGAAATGTGTCTAACAGCATGAAGTAAAGGTAAGGAAATCGGGAGATGATGGAATCAGAAAGGGGTTGATAAAAGGATGTGATCTTCAGCCTATCAAAGGGTTAGAATACCCTGAAGTTGTATTTAAATCGGTCATTAAAAATTAAAAAGCAGAAGTCCTAATAATAATGCCATGACATGATGTTGGCTAGGTAAAGGAAGTAAAATGAATTTTGTCCATCTGTGTTTTGCGTGTTGATACTTTACGAAATTTGATGCAGATACTTCCACTTCACAGGCTGGTAGGTATTCTGTAGGGTGGTCCAGATCTAATTATGCAATTTTCATTACACTATAACTTATTAAGTTTACTACATAGAGAATTCACAAAAATTCTTTTTGTTGCCGATAGATGGCAGCACCTGTCCTGCATTCCAAAATGGCGGGGAGACAGTTGTCAGTCAAACACTGGGTGCGATGTGTTTGCCTTTTCATAATTGCATAATTAGATCTGGACCACCTTGTACACCTTTTTCTTCTTCTGTTTTCCTTTCTGAATTTAATAGATGCTGACATTTTCATGTTTTTGAATTGACGCCATGATACATTACATTTTTTAATGGTGACATTTACTGTTGATTCATCACATAAGCAATATATAAAACTGAACAGCTGAAGAACAACAGTTAATTAAAGGTGATACTGTATATAAATATAATGTATTATTATTGTTGTTGTTATTATTAAATACTAGCGAAAGGGAGCCCGCTAGAATCGGGCTACAAATTCTACGTTTGTTAAATCCATACTTTCTCTGCAAAGAATTATTTGTTTTTTTTTGTTTTTTTAAGTCCATGAAATGATTTTGTTATCATGCCACTGATTTGAGCTTAAAATAGACCTTTTCGGCCGATGTAATGAAGAGCTTCCTGTTTAAACAGGGCTGCGAGACGTGAACTCAGCTCTTCTGCGCACCTCAGTTGATTTTTTCCGGCAAACAAATTTTCAAAACAAACCATATTTTACGACTCTAATCAGAGTCGGAGTAATAATTATATTGGAGTGGTCATTTTAGATCTGAGATTGGCTAAAATTTAAACAATGACCGTTGTTAATACCCAGCCGTCATTACTCTGTTTGCCAATAGATGTCAGAAGGACAGATGCCAAAACCGAACTGCCCAAAGGTAGATTTCGACGTACCAAGCAAATGGCAATACATTCTAAATTACTTACGGTTCCGGAGCTGTTGAAGGGTTTAAGTCAGTCGACAATGTTAGTCCTGGAAAGTACGCTCCACCAAACCAACGTTCCAAAAACCAAACGAACTTACTGTTATTTGCTTGAACCAATACCGACTTACTATACTCGGCCATCCAGCGGTGTCACTGAAGCATTCAAACATTCTTAGCCAATCATGCAATACTGCGTCCTTGTTTGCCACGTTATGTTCTAACTAAAGAAGCAGAGTCCCATTGCATGGTTCTAACTTGTATTGAGTCGAGGTATTGACGTGAACACCATACATATAGATAGTATCAAATTATATATAAGGATTTGTTTTATATGAATTGCACTGTTATTACAAGGCAAACTGCAATATGTTTAATACCACTGACTAGAAGGCACATAGTTCATAAGTAATTGAGAACCAAATTCCAAACTGATCATCTGAAGTGTAGTACTATAGTTGGTCCCAAAACAGATGAAAACTAGAGCTTAAACCAAATCTGCTAAATGGTTAATTAGATCAGATGTCTAGGAGGAGGGAGAGATTTTGGGAGCACCCACCACATGACAAACCAACTCAGGACCCCAGATTAGGACCCGAGTACAGCCATGCAACTGGTGACACCTCAGCACCACGCTAGTTCAGATGGAATGGAACCAATGTGAGTTTTTTTTTTTTTATGGTGGCCGGAGTGCCAATTCTGCCACCAACCCTCAGGTTTTTCCCAGCAGGTTAGAGGGCTGACATGCAGGGCTGGATGCAGATTAACTTCATACCCTGGACGAAGCAATTGCTGGTTAAGGACCTTGCTGAAGGGCCCAACGAAGTAGAGTCACTTCTGGCGTTTACGGGATTTGAACCAACAACCTTCCGATTGCCAGGGCAAATTGCTAGCCTCAGAGCCACCACTCCACCCACAGGAGGGGGTGAGAGAGAAAATAGAAGCACTCCCAAGATGCTTTGTAAATAGCTGTGATTTCATCTGTAGATTTGGAGCAGATGAAATAATCGTGGGAAGCTCATTCTGTGTCTTAGGAGCAATAATTGAGCGATTAGTCCAGTTTTAGCATGCCCAGCAAGAGGTCAGTAGATGGACTATAGTAGAATAGAGACTCTTTGATGGGACATAAGAGGCCAGATGTTGGAGGTATTGAGGAAAAGGGCTGTACAGGGACATCTAGGTGAAGTAAAGAGTTGGAACTGGATCTTAACTGCAATTAGAAGTCCATCAAGAGTGTGAAGCAGAGGAGTGGGTTGGGTGAACATGAGCTTAATTCTCCCTCTGGTAGAAATGCATTAGATTTCAGTCATCCATCCATTATCCAACCCGCTATATCCTAACTACAGGGTCATGGGGGTCTGCTGAAGCCAATCCTAACCAACACGGTGCGCAAGGCAGGAAACAAACCCTGGGCAGGGCGCCAGCCCACCGCAGGGCACACACACACACACACCCACACACTAGGGACAATTTAGAATTGCCAGTGCACCTAACCTGCATGTCTTTGGACTGTGGGAGGAAACTAGAGTACCCAGAGGAAACCCACGCAGACACGGGGGGAACATGCAAACTCCACGCAGGGAGGACCCGGAAAGCGAACCCGGATCTCCTAACTGCGAGGCACGCCACCATGCCGCCCAGATTTCAGTCCGCTGTATTTTATTTTGTTTCCTGAATTTTATTCATTTTTATCAAGAATGCATTAGATGTTTCCTCTTTTGTTTTTACAGTGTTTTTGTTTTATTTTTATAGTTTATGAATTAATTTTTTTTTTAGTGGGAGTTACTATAATACTGCTTGCTTGCTATACACTATCCATTAATATAATGACAGCCATAAACATGCCCTTTATGCTGCCAGCCTCAGCCTCAGAGCTGTTGTTTTTCTTTCTAATCCCTTTAGTCCTATTAGGAAGGTTTCACACTGACTGGACAGGGAGTCCTCTGCACCCCAATTCCACAATGATTAGCCATGTTTTCCAGCCCTTATCCTTATAGTCTTGCAGCAATTCTTGGTACTTGCTGCACTCCTTCTCCGCTTCCACTTTGCAGCCTTCCCTCCAAGATAATGTCAACTCCACTAAGACGATCTCTTTAATAGCCCGTATGATCATACCTGGTCTCAACCTAGTTAACAGGGCATCATCAAGAAACTGTAGCTTCTTTCTCAAGTCCACATTTAGCTTCCTTTCATTGGCTGACCACAACAAGTTCTCCATTACTGAAGCTAGAGGCTGAAAGACAGACTCTTTCTTTGACAAAGGTGATGGTGTCTAATGTTTTGGTGCTAGGTTGGAGTACAGTATTTTGTTTTTCTTTCCCTCTCCAAAATCTCTCCAAGGACTAGCAAGATTTTGTCTTGGCGCCACCTGTGTCTCACCTGGGTTAATGCTATCTTGCAACCTTAAAGGGTGTGTGCCATGAGTCCCCTTCTACAACACAGCTTGCATAGTCAATCCTCGCTCCAGCCCCATCTGTACAATTTCACTGGAGTTAAGAGGGTATCACAGACTGCCTCCAACAGGAATGGTTTATGAATAGTTCCATTATCCATAGGTCAGCCCATGATATCCTTTTCTGGAAGGACTCCCAGCTACCTAGGCTCCTTGAAGCCCTAACACAGTGGGTCTTGCTCTCTTCCTCAATACTTGTCACATCCTTTAGGGTCATTGCACTGGATGTTCCCCAATGTTGAAACAGTGTAATGATCCCAATGCCCGTCTTCCAGTGCATATGTTGCCAATAATGTCCCAGCGTTTAAGTGAACACTAAGTCTGGGCTACAGCTGTACCAGCATTCCATTTGCACCCTTATCTCGTCTCTTAACTCTTTTGTCCCTTGACTAATCTACATTTTGCTTCTTTGAACTCCTTACTAATGGACAACAGTAGCTGACCTGATCTTATATACAGCACAGTGGATATGAAACTTGGAGGGATTCAGGACTTGATACACTGTGAGGAGCCATATAATTCTAGGCAACAATCCGTGTTGATAAAGCCATGCCTCAAACTTACCCAGAAAGCCGGAATAGTCAGTCTTCCTCTGCCAGTTCTCTGCTAACTTTTCAGTGCTGGAGATTTTATTCCCGTGTTACTGGCCTTAGTTAGCTACATCTCTTGCCAAACTCTTTGTTGGACAGTTATCTTATCCAAAGATCTTGACCATAAATTGTTCTTCTCTCTCTTGGTAAATTAATCTTAGCCTGAATGAATCTATTAATTTTTTACATTTAAGATTTCTCATTTAAAGATTTCCCAATGTTGTTACTTTTCCTAGTGTGTCTATATAAACACAGGGAACTCCAGTTTCTGTATTACATCTTGCCTGAAGAAGGGGCCTGAGTTGCCTTGAAAGCTTGCATGTTGTAATCTTTTTAGTTAGTCAATAAAAGGTGTCATTTTGCTTGGCTTTTCTCTACATTCATAATGGCTAACACAGTACAACGCCCTAGTACTAAAAACTCTTGTTGAAAACATTTTCTTATCTCGGCCTTTAGTATATAAAATGCTGACCTTTTGGGCTTACTATTCTGTCCAGTTTGACCATAGTTGCCTAAGTCATTTGTACCCCATTGACTCTGTGTATTTATTTATTAAGGTTTTATTCAACATTTTTTCCCCATATATATTTATAGTTGGAGCACTAGCCGTTTACGTGACTAGTTCAGTGTCTTATTGTGAGTTGCCAGCCAACCTCATGGGGTACAGTGCAGCCCCTTTGCTACTCCGTTGTATTAATTTCAAATCCCATGTGGCATGTGTTTTTTAGTTTTGCACCTAAAGGGCTGCCCTCCCGTATCGTGTATGCAGAGGTGGGCATTGTTTTTGTCCCACACTCTCTTTCCAACCTCCCACTTCTTTTTTTTTCACTACAGATACAGTGGTGGCTACAATTTCAGGTGAAAGAGCAAAGCAGGAAACTGCTAACGTACAAAAAGGTGTTTATTATTACAGAGAGCTGTTGCCTGAGCGGAATGTTAGATAAACAAGAGGACTTCAAAGTAAGGCCAACAAACAGTGACGGATGCTTTGGTAAAACCACTACACTGCTTTGTGCTGTAAACATCAGTCTTTAAACGTGCAAGTAAAGCTCAGCAACCACATCCTCCCTGTGTCCCCCCTTATCCTACCTGAATGCCAAGTAAACAGATGGGCGTACCGAGGGTGGGCTGTGGGACTCTTGGGTGCTGCTGCTGCTTAGGAGTCAAAGGTACCAGTCTTTAGTAGCCATTCAGAAATGATAACTCTGCTGTTTTCAGTATGGCTCATTAAATAAAAGTCCCATTTCCTTAAGTGTGGCAATTGGCTCACCCCAGAGGTGATAACATTGGCAATAAAATACTCCTTACTTGGTAACGGATCAACCAACTAAGAGAGAAAACATGTCCTTAATGTACTCCAGGGGTGTCAATCTCCAGGTCTGGAGGGCCGCAGTGGCTGTAGGTTTTCATTTTAACCCTTTTCCTAATCAGTGACCAGTTTTCACTGCTAATTAATTTCTTTTCTCTTCATTTTAGTAGCCCTGTTCCTAAGGATTCAGTCCTTTGAATTATTTTCTTCATTAAATGACAGCCAAATGGAAATGAGATGTGAAACGAGCCAACAGATGACCAGCTAAATTGGGGCTTCAAAATCCAACCAGTTTCTTAATGAGAAGCTTATTCTTGTTGTTAATTAAACTCGTTATTTAATTCAGTGGCCTGTTGCTGCTCTCATTCTGCCACAGCAGACATTTTCAAAACTGCTGATTTTTCTGCTTTTTCTAAGAAAAACGTCAAAATGTTTTGGTGACCTGAGAGATCAACTTTACCGAGACCATCACCTTTCTTTATTTTCAGATATTGTGTGATGGGCACAGGTGAGCTGGTCATGTGGTGGCTTGTTTTGTGTCTCATTATTGTTTGGCTGCTAATTAAGGAAGAAGAAACAACTAAGTGGCCTGAGTAAGTTAATTAAAACTAAAGATAATGAATTGAATTAGCAGCAAAAACAGGTCACAAATAAAGAAGATGGTTAGAACGAAAACCTGCCGCCACTGCGGCCCTCCAGGACTGGAGTTTGACATCCCTGATTGTACTCGATGCTTACAATTGAAAAGGTTTTTTGCATCTCCTCAATCTTTTTTTGAGGATATTAAGATTTTGGGATATACTGTACATTTTCAGAATTTTCTTACCCTGGTCATCACTTTGATGTTGATGGATATTGCAAAAAAAAAACAAAACAGGGGGGCTAGGGCATAACCCCTCTCAGTATTTTCTAGCATGTCTGCTATGCTAATGACTATATAAACTGCTGAAAATGCATTCAACTGTACCTTTTTTGCAGCCGGCCTGGTATTATACTCCAGTGCCTGGATTCCATCCTCATGAAATGCTAAAATATCCTACTTGGATATTTACTGGTTTCAACACATACAACCCAAAAGCAAACTGGAAGTATTGGTTATTGCGGGTAAATTCATATCTTGGCCCAAATAGGCAAAACTGCTGAGACATCTTCCCTTGAAAGCCTGAGGCTGCGTTGGGATATGTAACAGATGCATGAGAAAGCCCCAGCAGGATGTGTACAAGAAAGGGCCTCATTTTAGGGTAAGCTGTCTCTTGGATGTATATATTTTGTCCGATCCTTTGTATGTTTTTTTTTTTACTTTTACTTTCTTGTCAGACAGTTGGGGAAATTCTGCTTCATCTGAAAGAGACAGGGGCTAAATAAAAGGTAAAATGGCTTAGGCTTTCCTGTGATTCTTAACTACATAAAAGGGGGGGTTTCCCCTTCAAAAGATAACCATGCCACCTTTTTTATTGACAGGTTGTTTCCATCCTTACCGAGAGTAGAATGAGGTTTAATTGGTTATGTGACCTTGATGTTCATGTGAGAATTGACAACTAATAGCTTAATCCACGTCACACTGTCATCAACTCCATTACCCTGCTGTCAGCCCACTTTTATCTTGTACCGATCTATCCTGATATGTTAGTTGCTGCAAACTATTTGTAACAATAGAAGAACTGGACTTTGGGGGATATGGGTTTCACATCCTCCAGTACTTTTCAGTATGGGGCTAAAGACAGACCCACAGCTAACCTCATATGTTAACTGAGATTGCATTTTATTGAATTTTTTTGTCTTCTGGCAGAGGTTTTATTTTTCTGAGATGGCACTTCTTTTGATATTCTTGTTTTCTGACAGTGGTTTAATTTTTCTGATTGGCTGTAGACCATCTTTCTTAAAAATGCCAAGACGCTCTATAAATGTGTCCCAACTAATTGCATAGGCTAATCGTTTCGATGCTGTACAGGTCTTTAACCACCAGTTGGCAGAATGAAGTCTAATACAGGTCATATACAGTAGCTGTAACTTTTGCATTTAAGTATAAAAAGAATAATCTTATTTACTTTGTGCCATCCTGTATCTGGTCTGAAATGTCTCTGCCTTCTACTCGTATCAGATGGGCACCGAATGCTAAGCTTCATGGATTGTCTTCTGATCAAAGTATTCTACTTGCCATGTTATTTTCATTTGCTTGGTTGGGTGTTGTTTTGTTATTTTATATTTTCTGAAATATAAAAAAACCCCTATAACTCATTGTGTTTTAAAATTCTTGATGCCAGCCCATCGATAATTATGAATTAACCAGTAACGGCATACTGCACAATAACGTGCAGTGAATACACTTGACTTGAGCATTCCTAGTTTCCATCCTCTTCCTCTGTACTTTTAGCATTTGCTTTATCCCACCCTAGCAGCCCGCTGCTTCTCTTCTTTCGTCGGTATCTTTTCGCATTAAAACTGATTAAGTTCATTTTTGTGTTGCAACTACTTAATACGTTTTCTTTAATTTTTCACTTAAGCTGGCACTTAATTCTTCAATCTGCCTCAAGAATGATTAGCGAAGGTGGTAGGGAATGAGAACGGCACCCATACGCATGGGCCGCACGGCCGCCCTGCTGCGCGCTGCTGAGAGTTAATTCTACAATAAAATAAAAATAAAAAGAGTAATAATAAATCATCACCCCGAAAACAGATAGTAGACGTCACGTAGTATATGTGTACCAAATTTCAAGTCAATAGGAGAAATGGTTTGCGAGCTACAGGTAATTTAAAATCCAGGACAGACAAACGAACAGCCACGGTTGTGTATTATATAAGAAGATTGTCGTCTCCAAGTGGTAAGGTTGTCCAGTGGTTGGTGCTGCTGCTCTTGCTGCTCACAGCTCCTGAATGTCTGTATAAACTTTGCCTCTTCTTCTTGTGTTTCTTTGCACTCTTCTCCAGGTTTCTTCCTACACCATTTAGATGACCATGTGTGGTTAACGTTTACCACCAAACTACTTTGGTATGAGCAAAAGTATTTGTGTGCATGAGTGTGCCCTGCAATGGGTTAACATCTCATCCAGGGTCGATTCTTGTCTTTCAAATGCTCTTTCCGGGACAGGTTTCATCTTTCTCTGTTTGATAGTGAGTCAATGGATGGATAATGTATCTCCCTGCACTTCATTATCTTCATTTGAATCCCTGAAGCCACTGAGAATTAGTGTTTACATTTGTTAAAAGCTCTGTAATGGCAGATAGACTTCAGTGTATTCTGTTATTACACAAAACATTTTGGAAAGATTCAGATTTTTATAGGCTGTCTGTCTGTCTCGCCAATAGACTTCTCATACATGGCCAACATATTCATATGTTCATATTTAGAGTGTACACATTAAAACAAACAATATCACGATTGTTTAAGACTGTGGATAAATTTAAGAGTGCACACAAAGCATCGTGACCCAAAGACGTGCCCTGTCACACTGCATCCATTTTACTCAGTGGACAAAATACCCCATGGTAATTGGGGGCCCTATCATCTGAACACTAAAATCTTACTCTGGTGCTATGGAATGTCCAATAAAATATATGTGGAAAATGTTAGGATGTACGAAGTGGGACCCACCTTCCTGGGTTTCTTGCATGGCAGCAAATCTTCTTCCTTTCAGTCTCAATTTTATTTTTGAGAACAAAAAGAAGTAACAGGAAGCAAGAGTTGGCAAATGCTTGGGGTGCAAAACAACAATCACATTGTTTTGACTGACATAATGGTCTACAATGTCCAGTTTTGGGAGAGCTGTTGTACCAGGCATTTTTTTTCCTGATGCTTTACCACAGATGCCTCAGCAGTTCAGCGTAACGTTACTGATTAACAGTCTGTCAATGGGCAAAAACTCTTTATCAACAAGTCAATCAGTGTTGAAAAATGCGATCATCATTGTTTCTTGGAAATCTGCCATGGTGGATTGGATTAAATAAATCGCCCAAGACCCATACACAATTACAGAATAAACAGAAGAAGTGCATACTCTGTCAACTCAGCATGACACCAATCTGTGGACCACAGCATAACTAAACTATAGGCATACAATAGCATGTTCAAGAACTACACCCTACTCCCGTGTAATTGCCCAGTTCCATGAATTTTTTAGGTCCCTCATCGTACATATATTAAGCAGATGAATCACACTGTTGACAAATATGGGGTCTGCAAACAAAAACCGCTCCAGTATCACACAGAAACATCTGACATTTACGCTTAGATGCTTCTGTCAAAGAACACTGCAGCTCTCCTCTGAATGCCCGCTCCCTTTATTGTGTGGCTCAGTTTCCCTTTGCCCGTGCACACTCCTGCTGACTGCTGGGAGTTGAAGTCCTCTCAGCAGTACTGCCATATTTTCATCCCAATAAAGAGTTTGTTTATTCAAAAATATTCAGCAATACTGCACTCAAAGAGAATCACCAAAAATACAGTACAGGCCAAAAGTTTGGCCACACCTCCTCATTCAATGTGTTTTCTTTATTTTCATGACTGAAGGCATCAAAACTATGAATGAACACATGTGGAGTTATGTACTTAACAAAAAAAGGTGAAATAACTGAAAACATGTTTTATATTGTAGTTTCTTCAAAATAGCCACCCTTTGCTCTGATTACTGCTTTGCACACTCTTGGCATTCTCTCGATGAGCTTCAACAGGTAGTCACCTGAAATGGTTTTCACTTCACAGGTGTGCCTTATCAGGGTTATTTAGTGGAATTTCTTGCTTTATCAATGGGGTTGGGACCAGCAGTTGTGTTGTGCAGAAGTCAGGTTAGTTGGACGATCATTTATTTTTCAACAGGACAATGACCCCAAACACACCTCCAGGCTGTGTAAGGGCTATTTGACCAAGAAGGAGAGTGATGGAGTGCTGTAAATGGTCATGAAAATAAAGAAAACACATTGAATGACGAGGTGTGTCCAAACTTTTGGCCTGTACTGTAGATATGAACTGGGAAGTAGAAATGGCTGAACATAAACACTGTTAGTGTCACGGTAATGGCAGTCTTTGTCATCATTGAGGTGACGTTCCATATAGGCAGGCACTAATGCCTGAATGGGGTTCAGATTTATTTATTTCCTTAAAAAAAAATGTTCACCCTCTTTGTTAAATCCTCCTGATTTTAAGGGTGTGCTGTTGCCACTCAATCATCCAGCAAAGATCAGCACATTCCAGCTTTCTGTACTCTTCTACAGTATTTTAATGCAGATTTAGTAAGGCCTCTTCTCCTTCAAGGGATCCCCCCGTACTTTTTATTTTAAGACGGTTAAGGTTAAATCTATCACCCCCAGGACCATTTGTATCTTACTTCTTTATTTTCCTTCAGACTTCTGCCTGAATAAAGGGAATTGAGTCCATGATTCATGTCTGCTCCTTACATCCTTAGTTGTAGCGATTTACTCTTTATGTTAACTGCTACCCTAACCCCCCACCCACCAAACCCTGGAGCTGAAGCAACCCTCTTAATCCCCCTTTTCAGTGTCCTTCTGTCTAACACAGGGCACTAGAGAAAAGGGCCAAACACTTTTGTGGGAACCCTTTTTTAAAATTCATTGGGCAATCATTTTAGGGTAAATCTGCCTGGTATTTTAGGACTTTAGGATCTCATCTTGGTGCTGTTTTGGACAGTTCAGGTGAACACGATAGATAAATAGATAAGCTTGTTGGGCTGAATGACTTGTTCTCATCACAGTTGTTCTAAAGGTAAAAACTTGTTTTTCTGGACTGCCCTTCTAAGCTTACCTTTGCAGATACAATACCATTCTTGGATGGAGTGGTGAGCCGTCACAGAGCACAGATATCCCTAATGCCGAAAGCCATTTGAGCCATGTCTGTTATGACACTTTCACTGTTAGCAGCACCTTGGACTCTCACATCCAACTTTTCATTTGTTTAGAACCTTCCTAAAATTTGAATGTACACTGACTTCCTCATGTGATTGTTCTTACAACTTTATTGTGCTTAAAAGTGAGCTGCTCCTTCTTCTGACTCATAGTCAGGAAAATGAAAGTCCCTGCCCCAGACATTTTTCACAATCGTAAACAGTAGCGTCATTCTGGGCAGTGCCCCAACGGTTAACACAAATGATATGAACATCCGTCTGTTTCAGTTCCTTCTACAAATTGGTGAGATGGTGGTAGCAAATGTCATAATATGGTACAAAGGAGTCTGTTTTTTTTTATTTTTCCTCCTCTGAACTGCTCATAACTCCATTTTCCAATATCTGCCAGTGGAGGAATTCCTACAGCTACAAAAGTAGATTAATGCCGATGTCGCCTTATGTGACCTGGTGTCGTTAGGTATGTGTGACCTGCCGGGTGCAGTTGCTGATCTTGTCCCTGGACCATGTCCGTTTACACTGCTGAAAATCACTGGGCATGTGAAATTTAGCAACTGGATGCTGACCTTTTAGCTTAGTCATGATTGCTTCTTTCTCTGACAGTCACGTGCATTGTACTTCTGAATAACCTCTTGTACACACAGAGCCCACCCTACAGTTTTATTGGAGTGAGTTGCAGGCTAGTTAGTCTCAATCTTGTCACATTGAGTGACTGGCTGCATGGTAGCACGTCACCAACTGCTTTTGACTCACTAAGATTATGAAAATGAAGGCTGCGACTGAAAGATTGCTGTGAAAGTTGTCACATGTGACGTGGCCATATGTGGGTTCAGTAAATGGAATAGAGAGAATCCAATATTTTGTTTTTCACCTGATTACAATGGCTCATATTTATTTACACATTTATACCATAAGTCTGTATGGAAAATTTGTTTCACTGGTTTACCAAACATATTGGTTAATTGGTTACTGAAAATTGACCAGGCATGAGCAGATGTCTAACCTCTAGATTAACAATATAGATTTATCCCCATCTATATTTTTGTAAATGATGTCATTGCCTTTAGTTCTGTACCAGCCTAATTGCTTGACAATTTCTGTATGAGAAATCTTAGGTCATACAGCAGGGTTAGCACAGTGACATACCATTTTTGGGAATGTTGAAATCTCACAGCACTTCTGATCATAATGAGAGGAGACATGTCGGTCTAACTAACTTGTGTGGTTAATTAAGATATCCCAATTTTTTACTGATGCTGCCAAGGTTTTCTCTTCCACCACATTACTTGTAAGTTGATTTCAGATTCCCACGACTCTCAGGTTAACAACTGAACTCTTTTGTGCTTCATTCCGTCTTCAGTACACTTCCTCTTACTTTCCACTAGTGTCCTTGAGTACGTGATTCACTATTCAACTGATGGAATTCTGTTAGGTCAGCTTCATCATCGTCCATGAGAATTTTGGATTGCAGGTTTATTTCCCTAAACCTTTTCTTTAGTCTCAAGATGCAGTTTTATAGTGTCTTGAGCCCCACTCGAGTCTACTCTTTGTGAAGTGGACATGTTTTCTGCATCTTGAAAATTATTTTAACTATCACAACTCCATAAAATGCTTTCAGGTTGATTGGTGACTATGAATCATCCAAGTGGCACATTGTATGCCCTGTGATGTACCAGTATTCCAACTTGCAAAATATGTCAACATAATGGAGTAAACATCACTTAGGAGGACTGTTTGACAACAAGTGTTCTAGGACAAAGGTACAAAATTGATAACCACAAGTGAAGAGCTCAGAACAAAATATAAGCTAGTGGCAGTGTCTAATATCAGTTACATAGAAATTAACCAAACCAGAGAGCCTTCAGACTCTTCTTAAACAGAATTGAGGGACCCAGAACTCCAAATGGAGATGGGCAGCTTGTTCCACCTGCTAGAAACTACATATGGCAAGAGTCTTGGCTGAGATTTGATGCACTGTTCATCAGCAGGTCTCAGTGGTTGAGAAAAACCATAGGACTTTGCAAGTGTCTTCATATATATACAGTATATATTCCCTATATAAGCATCAAGGATTTGAACTCAATACATGCCACTAGAGGAGGCTAATTTAGTTATTTGAAAAGAGGACAGATTTGTCCTTGTCTCTGTTGGCTTTAGACCAGATGAGTTGCAGCATTTTGAATTATCTGCAGCTGCTTGGTACTTCTTGCCAAACAGATGTGACAAGACCAAAGCCTGAACCAGGAGTTGTGCTGCATACTCGTCAGATATGGTCTGATCTTCCAGTTAATCTGAAAGACCAAAATACTGTAGCAACCATCCCTAACGGACAGCTGGTCACTGATCACCACCCCGAAGGCTGCATACCAACTAGGTGGGTGTTTACGATAGCAAGCACGGTTGCCTTATGGATTCAACATCATTGGTTTGTATCCCACACCTCATCATTATCCATGTGGTGTTTGCACATTCTCCCCATTTTTAAGTACTTCAGTAATCTTCCCACATCCCCAAAGACTTCCATGTTAGGTTGCTCAGCATTTCCATTTTAGCCAGGTGAGAGTGTGCCCAGTGATTTAAGTAGACTTTTTCTAGGACTTTTTCTTTCAATGAGAAAGTTCATGTTATTTTACAGTATCTCAATAATCGCTAGCCAGAAAGGGGATGAAGATGGCATCAAGCTAGCATCAGTGAGAAATAATGATAGTACAGTACTTGGCTTCAATGGTTTGACCCTTTAGCTGTCAACCAAAGTGTACAACTTTTCCAATACCTTTTGACAACTGAACATTTCCACAGAGTGTCAGTCCCTGAAGTTTCAAGATGCAATCTCCTGTTATGGAGATCCTTTGGGTGACACATTCTTTGGGTAGAATGCACTGACAAACATTTCCAGAGTCGTGGTCTGCGAGTAATATGCCTGCCAGGATGGGGAATCCCCCAACTATGTATTTGCTGACAGATGACTCAAACAGGCAACTTCCTGTCATTAATAATACAACAGACTTGGATTCATGTGGCTACTGAAGTTATCATTTGGCTGATTTCATGGACCACTACACGTTCCTTGAAACAAGTGACTAAAATGAATGGCAGTTAGTTTCAGTAGGGCTGAAGATAATAAAGTGATGAAAGCTCTCTGTGTGGTACCATCTTAACTGTCCATGCCACTGTATTTGTGTGTGTCAGACCATTTTGACATGAGAACTGAAACACAAAAGAGGTTTTAGATCAACTTTTCTGCCCGCTTGTAACCCTTCAGTTATTTTGGTATTCATTTCCTGCAAGTGCCCACTTCTCATAGATCATAAGAACATAGCAAAGGTCTTGAGGTTTTTACAGGCAACATGAATATCACAAGGCCTGCTGATCCCAAATTTAGAAGGCATACTGTATAGTTAGTGGAAATGCGTCTAAATTGAGAAATTCAGGAGGAGTGCGAGATGTGCAGTCTCTTTCCTTTCACACAGCTTTCATTTTGGCAGTATCAGTAGCCACAGTAAAAGTCAAGATTCAACTTATTGGCCGCAGTGTTTTCAGTTGGTCTGCGTTTTCAAGCCAGTCCTGTAATGAGAAATACCATGAAGACCTTGTGTGGGTGACCCTTGGCACACCAGGCTTCATTCAGTTTCTTCTGCTTCAATTTAAATAGAGCTGACAAAGCAGACAGTTCACAGACAGGGCGTTAAACTATTTGTAAATGACTTTGATAGTCATAAGTTTGAACTACTGGTGGACATTTTTTAATACTATTAGCGTCTTTAGTTCTCCTGTCTGGTGGTGAGGACAAAAAAGAATCAGCAGTGGCTGATTCAGACCAGTTCAATTCTTGTGATTTTACTATACAGCACAATGAAATGTGAAATGGTACCCTGCCTACAGTGTGATTCAAGGACGCTAAAATGGATGACGTAGGTTTGATGATGGATAGAGTGTGATGAAATATATTTATATCTAAGCCTGCTGGCGTGGAAACAAAAATGTTGTGACAGTGCAGTATATGGTACAGTGATACACTGCAGCTGACAGATTATGAAACAAATGGCAAAAAAAATTTAGTAGTAAATATTAGGTTGCTGTTTGATTATAAAATGGAATCACTGTTAATCACGTGAGTAGACTTTTTAATCAAAATGAACTGCATAGTAATCATATTTCCTTCAAGCATATTCATATTTTCTTATCAAAAAGAAATAACTCTGATTTTATTACCAAAGTTTTAATAATTGCTTGCCTATTCATATTAAATAATTTCATTTACTTTATTGAACAACTTTGTGTAACAGAAACAAGAGCCAATGATCACCAAATACTCTCCTACGCCCACCCCTTGGGGGTTACTATAATATTTGGGAATATTAATGCATATGGTTTGAACTGCTGTGTTGCAAGACAACATACCAGAAGCACTAACAAATACACATACAGTTACATACTTGAAAACCGAGACATCAAATACCGGTTCAGCTTTTATGCACTATCAGCACTGTTAGAGCTCAGGTTGTGCTTAACTGTGTGATCCACAGGAGTCAACTCCGCAACTGCTGCCTGGAGTGGAGCAGTCATTGATTAGATTATTCTTTTAAATGACAAAGAAGACACTGAAAAAAGGCTAAATATGCATGTGATAGGGTTATTCATTTAGATGTTTTAAATTGCATATTGTCATAGAATGTATCATGTGTAAATCTGTAAAGCATCTGCAAAATCAGGTCTTACCTGATGGAGTATACAGCAGAACTTGTGGTCTGGCTTTGGTCTTGTCACGTATGGATTACTATGGCAAGCCAAATTAACATTTAGAGATATCTCAAAATGAATTTTGGATATCTTAAAATGTAATTTACTTTTTATGATATCTGAAACTCGCTTTGAGATATCTTAAAATAATTTCCTTTACATTTTAAGATATCTGCAATACATTTTGAGATATCTTAAATGCATTTCAAGATATCTCAAATACAGTTTCAGATATCTCAAAATAATTGTTTCTGCATTTCAAGATATCTCAAATGAATTTTCAGATATCTTAAATTGACCTTTCATGCATTTTATGATATCTTAAATGCATTTCAAGATATCTCAAAATCTTTTCCTGTAAAATTGCCTATTATTTCAATGGGACTTCTTGTCTATTATAAGATATCTTAAAATGTATTTGAGATATCTTGAAATGAGCAGGAAGTGATGTTGAGATATCTGAAAATGTATTTGAGATATCTGAAAATGGATTTGAGATATCTTAAATTGTATTGTAGATATCTGAAAATGCTATTGAGATATCTTGAAATAATTGAGTGTCCTTTTAAAGATATCTTAAAATGCATTTTAGATATCTTGAAATACAATTTGAGATATCTTGAAATACATTGTTAGATATCTGAAATGGAGCAGAGACCCATTTTAAGATATCACGAAATTCATTTTAGATATCTAAAAATGTATTTCAGATATCTGAAAAAAAAATGAATTTCAAGATATCTTAAATGATTTTTAAGATATCTAAATTATATTTCGAGATATCTCAAAATAACTTCCTTCTCATTTTAAGATATCCCAAATTCATTTTGAGATATCTGAAATGCATTTTCAGATATCTTAAAATGACTTTCTGTGCATTTCAAGATATCTCAAATACATTTCAAGATATCTTAAAATAACTTCCTGCACATTTCAAGATATCTCAAATACATTTCAAGATATCTTAAAATAGGCAGGAAGTTCCATTGAAAGTATAAGAAATTTTACAGGAAGTGATTTTGAGATATCTCTAAGGTTATTTAAGATATCTCGAAATGCGCAGGAAGTTATTTTAAGATATCTGAAAATGTATTTGAGATATCTTTAAATACGCAGGAAGTTATTTTAAGATATCTGAAAATGTATTTCAGATATCTGAAAATGCCTGCAGATGTATTTTAAGATATCTTGAAATGTATTTGAGATATCTCAAAATGCACATTAACATATTTCAAGATATCTCGAATTGCATTTAAGATATCTTGAAATGCATTTCAGATATCTCAAAATGTACAGCATATCATTTCAAGATATCTTGAAATCTATTTGAGATATCATAAAATGGTTTTTAGATATCTTAAAATAGATGCATTTTTAGATACAGTATCTGCAATTCAATTTAAGATATCTAAAATGCATTTCCAGATATCTTAAAATTCATTTTGAGATATCTCTAAATGTTAATTTGGCTTGCCATAGATTACTGAAACTCACTACTGTGCCATCAAGCCACTGCAGGTGATCCAAAATGCAGCCAAGGTGGACACGTATCATCACTTTCTTTGGGTTACTACATTTGGTCCATGTGGCATGCATTAAGTTCAGATCCTTGATGCCTGTCTACAGAGTAGTCAATGGGTTGGCAGCAACACATACAGAGATACTGGTGAGGTGGTATGCTCCTTCTTGCCAACTCGGGTCTCCTTCTTGCCAACTCAGGTCTGCTAGCGAAGAGTATCTGGTGATGCCACCTCCATGTGGTATCCAATTTCAATCCAGACTTTCTTTTATTTGTAGCTCTTAGTTGGTGGAACAAGGTGCCCATCTCTATCCAAACTGCTGACTACCTCATTGTGTTTAAGAAGTGATTGAAAAACCAACTATTATGTAAATATCTGTCCAATTGTTAATGAATTATGTTTTTTGATTTGTGGATATCTGTAATTTTGTAAATTGTTAATTTTTTTTAAGCTAGGTTAATAGCTCTTCACTTGTGGTGTACTCGGCAGGATGGCCTCCTACAAGAATTGGAAGCCAGAACAAGGACATGTCTCGACTACACCACTGTGAAATAATTCAGCCTCTGACACACAGAAAAGTTTGGGGCAGCCACCTATATATTGTACCTAGCTGCAATGGTTTTGTTTTTAACTGAGCACTGAAGTGTACAGGTCAAGTTCTCAAGTTGAACTGCCCTTATTTGTTTAAAATGGCATCTTTATAGATCAGGTCCCGGAAATGATGTCGTCTGGATGCCGGGACCAGAAGTGATGTTTCTTGATGGCACTGGAAGTGATGTCTTTTGGGGCACCGAAACCAGAAGCAACTATTATCGGACAGAATAAGCCATCTTAAAAAGATGTGTTTTAAGATAAGATTTAAAGGTAGGAAGAGTCGATATTACGAAAGTCTTGTGAGAGAGAGTTCCAGAGGTGAGGGGCCGCTCAACTGAAAGCTCTAAACCCCATGGTAGTCAAGCGAGCAGGAGGTATAATAAGATTGATAGAGGAAGAAGATCTAAGGATACGAGAAGGAATATAGATGTGAAGAAGATCAGAAAGATAAGGAGGTGCCAGATTATGGAGGGTCATGTAAGTAGTAAGCAGAATCTTAAAATCAATGTGCTATTTAATAGGGAACGAGTGAAGCTGCTGAAAGACTGAAGTAATGTGTTCTATAGAGGGGTTTCTGGTAATAATATGAGCTGAAGCATTCTGAACCATTTCAAGTTTGTAAATTAGTTTGTTATGAAGACCAGAAAGGATAGAATTACAATAATCGATCAATACGAGATGTAACCAGAGCATGAACAGGAATAGCAGTGCTGGAAGCTGAAAGAGATGGATGTAAATGGCTGATATTACGTAGATGGAAATATGCAGGCCAAGTAACATTATTAGTATGTGCCTTGAATTTTAAGGTACTATCGAGAATAACACCTAAGCTCTTAACCTGGGAGGAAGAAGAGATTAGCGAATTATCAATAGTCAATGAAATACTGTTACATTAATTCAACAGACTTGGTTCCTACCAGAAGAACCTCTGTTTTATCACTATTTAATTTAAGAAAATTAGCAGACAGCAATGATTGAACTTCCTACAGACAATCAGAATGGGTAGAAGGTGGAAGAGTGGGATCAGGCTTAATAGATAGACAGAGCTGGGTGTCATCAGCATAACAGTAAAAATAAATATCAGATTTCCTAAAGATATGACCGAGGGGCAGAAGATAAATAGAGGGGACCCAAGACAGAGCCCTGGGGAACACCACCAACAACTTGTGATCTGAATTTTTTTAATTGTACAAAGTGTGTGTGATCTGAGAGATAAGATTTAAACCAGGCAAATGGAGTGCCAATAATACCAATCGATTTTAATCTCTCAAGAAGAATATCATGAGAAATTGTATTATGTTGTTATTGCAACTCTTTAAGACCTTAGACTTTGAATACTCTTTTGTTTTCTCTCTTAAAGAAAGACATTTGCTTGTTAATGCTGCTCTTGGAGGAACAACATTTAATCCAAGAGAGTTAGGGTTAGGGTGAGTTGGATTCAAACACAGTACCTAATATATTTAAATACATAAGCCCACAGACTACATTAAACAGATAGGAAAACAAAACAACTTCAGATTTATTAACCTAACAAATATAAAGTCAATTAACATTAGTACTTAGATACTTTATTAATCCCAAGGGGAAATTCACATACTCCAGCAGCAGCGTATTGATTAAAAAAAAAAAAAAAAGATATTAAAGAATGATAAAAATGCAGGTATAACAGACAATAACTTTGTATAATATTAACGTATACCCCCTTTGGGGTGGAATTAAAGAGTCGCATAGTGTGGGGGAAGAACGATCTCCTCAGTCTGTCACTGGAGCAGGACGGTGACAGCAGTCTGTCGCTGAAGCTGCTCCTCTGTCTGGAGATGATACTGTTCAGTGGATGCAGTGGATTCTCCATGATTGACAGGAGCCTGCTCAGCGCCCGTCGCTCTGCCACAGATGTCAAACTGTCCAGCTCCGTGCCTACAATAGAGCCTGCCTTCCTAACAAGTTTGTCCAGGCGTGAGGCGTCCTTCATCTTTATGCTGCCTCCCTAGCACACCACTGCGTAGAAGAGGGCGCTCGCCACAACCGTCTGCAGCATCTTATTGCAGATGTTGAAGGATGCCAGTCTTCTAAGGAAGTATAGTCGGCTCTGTCCTCTCTTGCACAGTGCATCAGTATTGGCAGTCCAGTCCAATTTATCATCCAGCTGAACTCCCAGGTATTTATAGGTCTGTACCCTCTGCACAGTCACCTCTGATGATCACGGGGTCTGTGAAGGGCCTGATCCTTAGGTATGGGTTAAGGAAAACCAGCTGCCTTCCTGAAGAAGATGATCCATGATGAGACTGTCTACTAGAATAAAGACTTCTTTTCTTTCTTTATGGGTTGTTGTACATTGCCCACTAAGGCATAACTCTGAAAACTGACAGATATTGGTTGAGCCAACACACGGAGACAAATTGACTTGACCAATAAGAATGACTCAACAGGATGTCAAATGTCATAATGATTTATTCTTGTATTTGTTGTTAACATGATTAGAATAAAACAGAGAAAACACCCTCTGAGAACAGAAAGGTTTTTCTTGAAGGACTTCTGTCCTTTCATCAAGCCATATTTCTTTAGTCTCCTTAACCTTCCTGAAGGCTTTTCTTTTTCCCAGGAAGACTTCAGCCTTTTTGCCTAAAGGTCTTGTATGTTTAAGTGAGTCTGCTTCAGCTTTTAAACAGTAGCTCTTATCTCCTTAAAAAAAGACCTGGTCCAGTCAGACATAACACAAGGCGTGGTTATAACACTTAAAAACTGTCTTGCATGCATTTTACTGTCGTTCAACTTTCCTCATTCCTTATATAGCCTTAGGTATTCCACCTTCTGAACATATTCAGTGATTCCTTCACTTTTTTCACATTTTCTTATGTTGCAGCCTTATGCTAAAATCACAAGGGGGAAGGGTCTTGGTAAGAAAGGTGTCCAAGAACCCAGTGGTCATTCTGGCTGAGCTGCAGAGAACATGTGTGGAGATGTACGAAACTTCCAGAAGAACAACCACCACTGCAAAACGTGACTAATCTGGGCTTTGTATTTGAGTGGCCAGATCACACATGAAAGCTCTGTTGGAATTTGCAAAAGGCACTTAAAGGACACTCGGACCGTGAGAAACGAGGTTCTGTTATCTGATGAAAGTGTCTGGCCTCAATTCTGGAGGAAACCAGTTATCGCTCATCAGCTACACAATACCTTTCCAACATTGAAGCATGCTGGTGGCAGCGTCATGCTGTCAGGTTGTTTTTCCAGGGGCAAGGACTGGGAAAGCGGAACAGAGCAAACAAACAGAGAGACCCTTAACTTGCTCCTCAGTGCTCTGACCCTCACACTGGGCTGAAGGGTTAACCACTTAACAGGACACAAAGCAAAGATAACACCTGAGTGGCTTCAGGACCACTCCTTGAATGTCCTTAAGTGGCCCAGACTTGATCCCAATCAAACATCTCTGGAGAGGTCTGGAAATAGTTGTTCACCAATGATCGTCATCCAACCTGACAGAGCTTGAGAGGACCTGCAAAAAAGAATGACAGAAAACCCTCAAATCCAGAAGCTTGTTCTGTCAGAACCATGAGGACAACAGGCTGCCAAAGGGTCTGAATACTTGTCAGTGAGATAATTCAGTTATTTATCTTTTTGATCTTCTGCAAAACCTTCTAAGATCTCGTCATTTCTGGGGTATTGAGTGTTGCATGATGGGGGAAAAAATTAACTTAAACAATTTTAGAATAAGGCTGCAACATAACAAAATGCGTAAAACATAGAGGGGTCGGAATATTTTCTGAAGGCATTGTATATTAGACCCCTGCATTAATGGGAGGAGGAGTGATGGGGGGTACGAACTATTTTATGAAACAAGAGGAGACTTGTTTACGGTGGAGACATGGTGTTTGCATCACAATCCAGGACAAAACCATCAGCTTTGACCATAACCAGGAAAACAATACCATACTTGATTAATTATTAAGGTAATGCAGAAGCTACTGTGTCGGTTCAGTGAAACCTTTTCAAGTTTTGCAGGTAGTGGGGTCCAGGAATAAAGACGTTGGCCTTGAAAGCATAGGACTTCTTGTTTAGTCCCCCATGTTCCAGGGTTTGTTTTGTCGGACAGTAACTAATTTAGCTGCACCTTTCTCCAACATAGTATGAGTTGGAAGGATTACGCCTCAGCCTGCTGATAAATGGATTGACCGAGAGCTTTAAAACTAATCCTGGACCCTCTTATGTCTGCATTATAATAAAAGCAGTCAAATACCTAAAATGAGTGGTATGCTTCATCTATTAGAAGTGGATGGCAGTCCTGCTTTGCCAGTAATTTTATGCCGTTTTTCAATTTTGAGTGATATTTACTGCCACAACTTGCCCACCCTAAATACCAGCCTGCACTGCTGACCTTCTTGACGATCAAGAATTTTAAAACTGGCATATTAATAATTCTAAATTGCCACAACACTGCAGTCGGCTAACCATGATAAGACTCTCCTCATCTTTGCTCCCAATGTTCAAAACCAGCTTTGCCTCTCTAGTACCCTCGGAAACAGATAATCTCGTGTTCAATCTGTGGTGCTGTGTGTTATCTCATCCTGTTTGCATGACTGTTTCAGTCTTCTACTAGGTAATCAAGGCAGTGCATGAATTTCTTTAAGAAAGATATTGTGAATGGCACTATACAAAGTAAAGTGTTTCACCGCGCTCGCTGAGCAATGTCTTCTACTTAATCTTTTGTAACGTGTTGACTTGACAAGGAGGGCAGGCCTCCTGTGAGGTCTGAGTCTCGAGGGTATGGCTGTGCAGGTTGACTGCTTTAAGCCCTGCCCTTGAAATATTGTGCGGCAAGTGCTTCTTCTTGTTAGACCTGAATGGCACCGTCTTTTCATTTTCACCACTTTACTGGACATAAACCAACTTCTGTATATCAATATGGCTGGAGCTGGACAAACTTGGCAAGTGCAAAGCACAGGTTCAGCATTGAGTGGCTCAGGAGCAGGTTGGGAAATTCATAGAGCGGTTTCATACCAAAAAGTGAAAAACAAAAAGAAATTCAGAGTGAAAGGGTACTTTCCATTGTAAATTAAAATCGCAGGTGTGGCAGTCTAGCACACACATGAGGGCAGACATGTGGTTTACAACACTTGATGGAGTCGGTAGCAACCAAGAAATCGCCGCTTCTTCCAAATACATTGAAGAAACGGGTTTTCAACTTTGTATTTAAAGAAAACTGCACATTCACAGGAAAAGGCAAAACGGCAGCTGCTTTTCACTGCTTCCTTGCTGGTCGGAAGGATGTGACATCTGCTTTGACCACAGCCATGTAAATACTTACTTACGTAAGACGGGACATGGCCGGCAGAACTTTTCAATGCCCATCTGTCTATTCTGATCCTAGGCTTCTGGATCTGTAAGGAAAACACCTTGTGCTTGTAATTTTAACCGGGGGTTTGTGCAGCTTAACATCGCACACAGCCTTAATAATATGTTTGATTATTTACATGGTATTTTATATTTCTATGCTCTTATCTAAACACAGAAAAATTCTAAGAAAAGTATAAAGAAGTCAGCCAGTCATTGTCCAACCCACTATATCCTAACACAGGGTCACGGGGGTCTACAGGAGCCAATCTCAACCAGCACAGGGCGCAAGGCACACACACACACACACACACACACACACACACACACACTAGGGACAATTTAGGATCGCCAATGCACCTAACCTGCATGTCTGTGGACTGTGGGAGGAAACCCGCGCAGACACGGGGAGAACATGCAAACTCCACGCAGGGAGGACCCGGGAAGCGAACCCAGGTCTCCTTACTGTGAGGCAGCAGTGCTACCTACTGTGCCACCATGCCGCCCTGAATAAAGAAGTGGTGGAATAAATAAAAGAAATCAGTTCATCGATCCAATCGACTGCCTTAGGGTCCATAGTACAGATGAGTGGCAGTAAACTGCATACAACTGAATCACTGGAGAATGTTATGAGTGCTACCATTACAATCGCTAATCTTTACTGTTGCCCATTGTGGATGGACCAGGTTAACTTCAGGGAAGGTCATTCTGCAAAGACCACCACCAATAAGCACACAAATAATACATTTATACTTCGCTTGTATGAAAGAATTCATCAACTTACAAATTCACAGTCCGGCTCTGTCAGGAGACCCCCCTGTAAAAGTCTGCTGAGGTGCTCCTCCTGTTATCTTCAAAAGGCACACATCTATGTATGGCATTGTGTAGAAGTTTAGAGGTGTATGATAATACGGGTCAGCGTGTTCAGGGTCCAGCGCTTATGGAGTCCTTACATGACAGGGTGTGGTATCACTTTTTGTAACTTTGGTTTATTGTAACAGTGACAACGTTTCCTAATCAGTGGTTAACTAGGAGCTTCTCCCATCCTATTCTAGAAGTGTCTGCCAAGAACTTTGTCTGCCTTTCTATCAACAGAGTCCAAGAAAACCTTTCTCGTGGGTCTATATGGCACAAGAATTAAAACAAAGTCAAGCCGGGCATAATAAAAAGGAAACATGCTCTCTAAAATACTGACGATAACAGATCAGTAATGAAAATGTATATAAGAAGGCTATTTAATCAAATCAAATTTCATTTGTCATATACAAATCATACATACAGTACAGTGAAATGTTTTGGTTGCTCAACTTCTATGCCTGTTCCTGGAGATGAATATAAATTGACCATAGCAATGTCTAACTTATAAATTCAAAATCATCAATACAATAAATATGTAATAAATAATAATAATACATTATTATTGTTATTAATTATTTTTGGGTTGATAATAAAGAGGAATGATAAGTAATACTAATAACTAAATAGATGACTAAGCTAAAATAACTTCATGTTTGAGAGTTAACAATGAGTCCTCATGTATTTCCAGACACTGTGGATGGACTGCAGACAGAAACTCTTCCTCGTATTTCATGAACTTTACTTTAGGTGGCCATACTGTTTTTACCTGACCACAGCATAGACATGAGGCCATTGTTGGGATGGCTAGTGTTATGGATAATGTTCCTTGCCCTGGTTAAACAGCACTTGGCATAGATATCCTGTGATGCATTTAGCTGACTGCAGCACTCTCTGTAGACCACGGGTGTCGAACTCCAGTCCTGGAGGGCCGCAGTGGCTGCAGGTTTTCATTCTAACCATCTTCTTAATTAGTGACCAGTTTGTGCCGCTAATTAACTTCTTTTGCTTTAGTTTTAATTAACTTGACTCCGGCCCCCTAGTTGTTTCCATCCATCCATCCATTTTCCAACCCGCTGAATCCGAACACAGGGTCACAGGCGTCTGCTGGAGCCAATCCCAGCCAACACAGGGCACAAGGCAGGAATCCAATCCCGGGCAGGGTGCCAACCCACCGCAGGACCCCCTAGTTGTTTCTTTTTTCTTAATTAGCAGCCAAACAATAATGAGACACAAAACGAGCCGCCACATGACCAGCTCATCTGCACCCATCACATGATATCTGAAAATAAAGAAAGGTGAAGATCTCAGTAAGTTTGATTTCCAAGGTTGCCAAGGTCTGTGTTCTTAGAAAAAACAAAAAATGAACAGTTTTGCAAATGTCTGCTGTGGCAGAATGAGAGCAGCAACAAGCCATGGAATTAAATAACGGGTTTAATTAACAGCAAGAATTGGCTTCTCATTAAGAACGTGATTGGAGTGAAATTGGTTGGAGTTTGAAGCCCCAATTTATGCTGTCATCTGTTGGCTTGTTTCATGTCTCATTTCTGTTTTGCTTTCATTTAATGAAGTAAAGAATTAATTCAGAGCACTGAATCCTTAAAAACAAGGCTATTAAAATGAAGGGAAAAAGAATTTAATTAGCAGTAAAAACTGGTCACTGATTAGGAGAAGGGTCCGAATAAAAACCTGCAGCCACTGCGGCCCTCCAGGCCCGGAGTTCGACACCCCTGCTGTAGACCCTTGCAGTCCTACTGTGCGTTGTCCCCAAACAAGGTGGTGATACTTCCTGTCAGAATACTTTCGATGGTGGATGTATAGAATCTTTAGGATCTGGAAGGGCAGTCTGAAATCCTTTAGGCATTTGAGGTGGTACAGACGTTGCCATGCCGCCTTCAGCAAGGTGTCCGTGTGCTTGGACCAGGTCAGTGAGGTATCTGAAATTTGTGACCCTCTCTGTTAACCCATGTTAATACTTGGTGGGGGTGTGAGTTGCTCTGCTGTTTCCTCCGAAATCCCACAATCAGCTGCTTGTCTTGCTGACCTTCAGTAGCACAGTGTTGGCCTGACACCAGTGTGACCGACGCTGCACTTCATTCCAGTTATCCTGCTCATTGTTGTTAGAGATCAGGATGAGTGCAACGCTTGTTAAGTACACATGCCACAGTGACACACTGAGAATCGATCATCTTTACTGTTGCCTACAAGCACCTTGCTGCATCATTGTCTATTCAGCAGTGAGACATGTCTGGTACCAGAGAGGTGGGCTGCTCCCAATTAAAGGACGATTCACTTCTTTGTTTCAATTTCCAGTTAGTTAGATTGAGTTCCACACTGTAAATTTTCAAGCGAACTAAACATCCCGTGGGCGTATCGTGGAATTCTTTCACTTTAAAGAAACATTTTTTTTCATCCGTGATCAAATGTCATGGTGAGTTGGCAACAATTGTGTTTGTGCACTGCTGCATTTTGGTTGGTTTATTTATCAAAGACAGTGAGCAAAACAAATTACACACGATTACACATGGTATGAAATAGACGTTTGAATTAGGGGAGTGTACAAAAGAAGGCAAGTGTGTGCTTCAGTTATATGACAGCAGGTAAGTTTCATTGACATGTACGATGTTGAGTATTTACTGTTCAGTAGCCACCATATGAACACAAGTTCAGCTGAGCTTATCTCAAATGACATGTCTAACTCCTGCAACTATTTGTTAATAATGTTCATTTTGAAATGTTTGACACATGTAGTAAATTTATCAGAGTTGATGTATCCACATCACACCTGAAAAGCAATCGCATTGAGAGGATGCTCCACTTTCATGGTGTAAGATTAGGGGGTTTGATTATCAGTCTCACAGGGCGCTGCTCTTTGGTTCTTGACACCTCTGTATGGATTTTGATCGTACTTGATCATAAGTGTATTTACATTTTTGTCCCTACTCCCCTACAAAATTTGTTGTGTGAATGCACACAAGACGCTGTGAGCCTGAACAGGTGCTAGGCTTGCTCTGGGTGACTGGTATTTGTGTGAGTTGTTTTATTCAAATTGTGTTGTGTGTGTGTTTATTTTAAACTTTTTATTGTTTTGAATGCTCCATGTTACTCGTCAACTTATTGTGCTGTGAACGAGATTTCACCCATAATGCACAGCACTTCATGTAGTTGGATTGGTAACAGGTCATCACATTTTATACCTTAAGCAGGCTGCTTCAGAGTTTGCATGGTACTTCACCATGATCTTGCTTTCAAGTCCGGTTGTTTTGTCCAAACCCACGAGTTTACTTCTACCTAAACAAACTGGACTTGCAAGGAAATTGCACCAGCGTTTTAACAAAAATAAATAAATAAAAGAATAGCACCAAATAGACTAGGTGTGAAGAAACCTAAAGTGACCTCTGAAAATTTCTATGAATGTGCGTATGTACATTATATATGAAAATGTGTCAAGCTACCCAAGAAACCACTTTTAGAGCTAGCCAACTCAGCAGTAAGTGCATGCTTGTTTGTGGAAACACTCGATAACATCACAAGAGATAAAAATAAAACAAGTTAGCTTTTTGTGTGACTTGATTTAGAATTCATAACTCGTGTTAAGAACACAACGAGAAATATCGTGAGGTAAAGAAGGTGGTAAAGAACCGTAGTGAGCCAGGAAGATGGTCTGAAATGAACGAGTTCAGAAACAGAGCTGCAGTCAAAACCGACATCCTCACACTCAGTAAAGAAGTGAACTACCACTAACATTGTATAGAAAATCCAAGAAGGGATATCAAACCTGCTGCAAGCTGCCATATTTCCTGCGAAAGCAGCAACAATATAATTGATTTTGAATCTTGTGACAAAGGCATTGTGATGACGTGGACAAAGTGGCATCAAACAAACATGCAAATACGATGGTAAACAAAAATAACATCTCTCGATTATAATAAAAAAAATCCTGGGACGAGACGAGACTTGACTTTTTCAGAGAGAGAATTTCACGTCCCACGAGACGAGACTTTGTGCCAACAGATTTAACCACACCCGGGGCCAGAAATAAAAGACAAACAGTCGATGACAAAGTAGAACGTCGTAAAGAATTCAAAAACGTTGGCGCGATACACATGCAGAGCAGGTTAGAGATGACGAAAGTACTAAAATTCGAAAGTCTCAAAAAAAATGATAGTACAGATTGCATTAGCGCAAAGAAATGGAAATTATTACTGTGTGAAATAATGGAACAGCAAAAAGAGATCGAATCGGCTTTAAAGTTTAAGTCTGAGACTTGTAGATTGTCTAATTCGTGTTGCCATCAGGGAAAAGTAGCGTTTCTTCCCAGTGAAGAGGCGTATCCACAAGAATTAAAAGATTTGTTGTTTGGTGAAAGTGAAATCCACATACACGAGCGGCAGAGACGTGAAGTGTCTGGTGCGTATTGCAGGCAGGGAGGGTTGGCAATCGAAGCGGGTACATAAAAAAAAAAAAAAAAACAGATAAAAACATACAAGTAAGAATGGCAAACTGCTGCACGAAGCAATTGACTTTGGTTTGCTGCTGTGTTATGTTTTTCTCGTAAGTTATTCCAAATGTCGAGCATGACTTGGTATAACTCATCCGTCAACTTCATCTGCGTTTTGTTCTTTCCCCTGTCCAAATGATCTTGCATAACTTCAGGACTGTCAGTGCTTCTTCTGTAGATTTCTGCTGCGGGTCGGTCTTAATCGTGTTTACTGGATGTTTGAGCTCACAATAGTCCCGATAAGCCATTTTGCTCCTGAAAATCCAGCAGGATGAATCACAACCTGTTTGTATTTTTTCCGTCGTCATTATTCTTTAGATTTTTGACAACGGGTTGCTGTCCAATGCACAAATTTATTAGTTAACTTGCACCACTAGCCTTTTTCATTTGGCTCATCACATTACTATGAATCAGCTGTGTAACAAATGTATGGAATAGCTGGAGTGTCTCAAGGACAGGTTTGAGAACTGAACCCAAATTGTCTCCATCCGTATCTCGTTTAGAAAAAAACAACAAATTTGTTACCTTTTACTTTGTCAATTTTTACTTACATTTATTGCACTGATATATGGGGGCTTCGTGAGCGAATAAACTTCTACTGCCTGGATACCTAGGAGTTTTTTGTAGGTGGCCTAAGCCTTTTTGTGAGTGTGTTTACGCAGGAGGTATTTCCAATAATCTGTCAGATATTATTAATAATAAAAGAACATCCTCTTGGGCATCACCACTTGTATAAAGGACAGGAGTCCATTTCCCAGCACAAACTGCATCAAGGACTCATCTGACTAGCAGTGTGTGAAATTCTTAGTGTCAGTAAAGTTGGTGTTCCTTCCTTTTGCCCGCATCCAATCCACTTAACCAGATCAGGGCTGTGGGGGAGCTGGAGCCTATTTCAGCAAGCATTGGGTGTAAGGCAGGAACAATCACAGGGTCCCTCATTTCTCATTCTACAAGCTGTGTGTGTGTGTGTGTGTGTGTGACTGTGCTACTCTGATTTGAATCTTTAACCAACTAAGGATATCTTATGAGATAATTGGGTGCATGTTACACCTCAAGGTGTTTTCCATTAAAGTGTTATACCAAAAGCACAGTGTCAGTGTTGCTCTGGTCACTTTTTTTTCATAGATCTCTGGAACTTCAAACATGGTCCACCTTTCCTGCTGACACTCCAGTGCTGTCCTGTGTGTCAGTGGTTTAGGTCGGTCTGGCCACATACACTCTGAGGTCCTTTTAGTTTAGGGTGTTATGTACTGATCTGTTCCAGCTAGGATTGAAAGTGGCAAATTCCATGATGACCTAGATTTCACAAAGGACAGCTGTGCCAGCTGCCAATGACTCAAGGCCCCACTGGTAATGATTCCGGTGATTGCAGTCCACCTTCATAACTGGACCTGGGTAGACAATGCGTGTAGATCTGACAGTATCAGTAACACCAACCTGATGTTTGTAGTTGACGGCTTTTTAAAGTGGGTGGAGGTGCCCCAGTTTATCTGCTCCATCCAGAAGAATGAGATTTGCACTTATTTGGGTCAGATGGCATTCATCACCTTTGACAGTAAAGGGTTGTGTGCAATGTAGAGGATAAAGCAGATGCTACCCACAGCCTAACAACACCAGTGCAACCTGAAGGAGAGGACAAACGTGACTCATAAAGATATTAATGGGAATGATGAAATGTTGCCACACTTTTGTAAGGAGCAGTAGAAGGTTGAAGAGGATGCATCTCACGATGGACCATCAACAAAAGTAGTTCCAGGTTGAAAGAGTATTTGTTTACAGGTTACTAAAGGACAGGACTTTGGCACTACTTGAAAGTTCATGCTAACTGCCTGCCAGAAGCAGAAGTGAGGAGAAGCAGCTCAGAGACATTCTTGCTGGTGACTGCTTCAAGGAGACCTCCAAGCCAATGGCCGATGCACTGGGGCAGCAGCCAGGAGAGAAGCACATATATCTACTTCATCTTGGACTAGATCTGGAAGCTCCCCCAAGTTATGGAGTGGGACCAAACTGTTTATTGTTTATGCTCTGGGATCAAACTGGCCATCCATCTTTTAATTCTGTTCATCTTGTATAAAATTTTGTAAGCTGATCGCATAACCTAAACATGCAGCAGTTTCAAAGTGTAGACTCTGATTTTGTGGGACTGGCCAGGGTGCCAGTCTATCACAGCAGGAATTATCAGTTATTTAATAATTTGTAAATACTCTGTAGGAGAGAACTGTGAGGCATCAAGGGAGCGGAACAAGCAGTAGTGATTGGCAGGGTTTATGTACTGTGTTTTACCTTTTTATTTTTTTGTATGTTTGTGTATGAATTGAACTGAATTGAATAAGCATGCTGCATGATAGTGAAACATTACAGCATCCCTACTCCTCTCTTCACGGAAATCGGCTTCTTCTGAATGTAAAACAGGTTTCCAAATAATTCCATCCACTACTAATTTAACAACGTTATGTACTAAACTTAAGGATCCTCTGTATTTATGTGGATGAAGTTTATACTTTGGTTGAGATATCTTTCTAGTGGAGCCATTATCCATCTGTTTTCAATGGCTTTCTGACTCCAGTTTCTTTTAAAACTAAGGCACTGGTGCAGTACTGGTTCTTCTAGTGGAGTGATTTATACTTTGCTTCTTGTTCTTGTGAGCGTTCATTGACTTACAGAGTCCAGTTAGTATTGGGCTCAGCTTAAGAGTGAAAGGGAAGGCCTACAGGACGGTAATGAGACCAGCTATGTTATATGGGTTGGAGACGGTGGCACTGACCAGAATGGAGGTGGCTGAGTTAAAGCTGCAAAGATTTGCACTGGGTGTGACGAGGATGGACAGGATTAGAAATGAGAACATTAGAGGGGCAGCTAAAGTTGGACGGTTGGGAGACAAAGTCAGAGAGGCGAGACTGCATTGGTTTGGACATGTGCAGAGGAGAGATGGTGGGTATACTGGGAGAAGGATGCTAAGGATAGAGCTGCAAGGGAAGAGGAAAAAAGGAAGGTCTAAGAGGAGGTTTATGGATGTGGTGAGAGAGGACATGCAGGTGATGGGTGAAACACAACAAGATGCAGAGGACAGAAAGATATGGAAGAAGATGATCCGCTGTGGCAACCCCTAATGGGAGCAGACAAAAGGAAGAGAAAAGAAGATTACTTATTTGGATGACACCTTTATCCAAGGTGAGCTGTTTCTTTTGGTTTTCTAATTGGAGCGCAGGCAGGTGAAGTGATTCACTCAGGGTTGCACAGTTTTAGCAGCAGGATTTGAAGCCAGAGTCCAAAGCCTTTAGCACTACGTCATGTAGCCTGCCTCATTTTTGGTGGAGTCGCTGGCTTCCTGCCCGTGCCTGGTATTCTACTTTGGTTAAATGGTTTCTTGTTTTGGACCAGTTGGTTTCCTGTACTCAGTTTCTATTTGGCAATGGTTTCCTGTAGCTGGTTAGCCTGAAGATATACAATATCTATTTATTTTCTTCATGTGTGCAAAACACGCAGCAGTGCATTTATGTCTCTTCTGATTGACGATCTCATAATGTTTTCTCAGGCTTTTTTTGAGCCGATTTTTCTTTTTCCGAGCATCTGGTAATGGTCCAATTTCCACTTCTAGGCAGCTTGAACCATTGGATTGTGTTAAGCAATGGCTGGCCTGTCAGTCATTTCACTTCTTTTGTTTTTTTTTTTTTTAGTTTTTTTTTTTCTGTCTGTTTAATTTTACATCCAGTGCTGCTTTCTTGGCTCTCATTGCCAGGATGGTATGTGGCTTTACAACTACACAAAGTTTTGTCTTTGCTTTGCGTGTCTTTAATGTGGAGGGAGTGTGGTTAGCAGCGCCCAACAGATGCCAGATTTCATATGTTGGATTACACCTCAGGGCAGAAGTAGTTGGATCTACAACCTGATTCTTCACGTCCTAAAAATTTTGAACTCGGTGCACAGGCGTGTCGGAGATCGTGTTAGAAAACAAAGGTAGGAGCCTTTTGTTTCCCTAAGTTATCAGGCATGCGCACTTCGATAGAAGACCCGGAGATGACCATGAAATGGCAATGCAAGCGAGGTCTAGTTTAGATTCCCTCAGCCTAGTAGACAGTAGATGGCCTTTTTAGTCTGTGATGCACTGGAAGTATTTTTCTAAAGGTAATTTGAATATTTTAAGCGAAGTGAAACTTAGAGTCCCAAAATGTAAATGAAGCTAGTTGAATAAATGCAATAAAATAAATGAAGATGCTTCATGTAAATGAAAGAATTATTATTAAATGCAACCTGGCATACGTTAGGTAAGGGCTCAGAGTAGATCGACTCCGCTCTGCATGGGGTGTGTGTGTGTGTGGCACTGTTTAAAAGTCTGATAACTGAACTTAAAGGTCACACAAACTGTAGCGCAGAATCTCATCTGCCTCTTTAAAAAGTGTCCATGTCCAGGCACAGCTGAGGAAACGGACACCAAACACCAGCTGCTTTGTGCCACTAAGGGGTAATGCAGCTGTGACCCGAGCCAACATCTGCTATTTGACATCTCACTTAAACAAGTTGTATTTACTAGGCAGTATGAAAACAAGGAAAAAGCTGGGAGCCACTTTTAATGAGGCCACACAACTTCAGAAAACACGCAAGCCACCAGAGAACATGACGCATTTTCAGCCTTGAAGTTGCACCCCAAATGTAGCTAGCATTTGTTAACTCTCATTAACATTACCACATGAAATGAGGGCTTAGTTATGAAAATATTACCTTTTAAAAAATGTTAATATACAAGTATTCATAATATAAAGTAATTCTGTACATTGTGGAAGGATAAAATGGACAATCGGCAAGTGCCTAAGTGATGCTGGAAGGAGCTTCATTTTCTTTGCAGTATAACGCAGTGAAGCTAATGTGACATTCTCAGTGATGTTTAGTTTATAGATAAATTGATAAGATACTGTAAAAGCTTAAAAAAAGCTCATTTTAGAATGTCACTTTAAATTAGTCAAAGGTTTCAAGGTGAGTGCAGTAAGTGGTATCGACAAAACATTCAGTTCTGAAGTAGTGGTGTGATGATAAAGTCCTGGTTGACTATTAGCGGTGGGCAGGAGAATGAATTCAGGATGGCAGTAGAGGGTTTGCTTGAATGGTGCAGACTGCAGCTGAACATCAGTAAGTCAAAGGTAGATAATGGTAGACTTCAGGAGTTCTCATTGATGGTGGAGAGAAGTGCCGCAGGGTGCATCTGAACGACGTCTTCAAGTGAAGAGCCATCTGTATAAAAGCAGGGTCAGAGGAGGCTGAAGTCGTTTGGTGAATGCAGGCCTCTCTGATGTGTCTTCTGTGAGTCTGTGGTGGCCTGTGCCTTCTGGGCAGTAGATGACAGCAGTGCAGGCAATTGCCACTCGTAATATTGTAGCAATTTCTCGGATGGGTTTTTTCTGTTTTCGCAGCTTAAGGATGGCTTCTTTCACCTGCATGGAGAGCTCCTTTGACCGCATGTTGTCTGTTCACAGCAAAATCTTCCACATGCAAGCACCACACCTCAGATCAACTCCAGGCCTTTTATCTGCTTAATTGATAATGACATAACGACAGACTTGCCCACACCTGACTCAAAGGCTATTTCATGGGCAATTGTCCAATTACTTTTGAGCCCCTGAAATGAAGGGATTGTGTTAAAAAAAATGCTTTAGTTGCCTCACATTTTTATGCAATCATTTTGTTCAACCCACTGAATTAAAGCTGAAAGTCTGCACTTCAACTGCATCTGAGTTGTTTCATTTAAAATTCATTGTGGTAATGTACAGAACCAAAATTAGAAAAAAAGTTGTCTCTGTCCAAATATTTATGGACCTAACTGTACCTTCTTAGCAAGAATTATAATAGTCCTAGGTATGCTATGTATACAGTGGAGCCTTTTTTTTGTCTGCTGCTGTAATCCTGTAATTTCTCTTTATCGCTTTATCAAGTGGTAAAGTAAAACTGCCCGGTAATTTGCTCGGCTGCGCCTCCTCTCTCAGATGGCAATAACAGGGCACAAACTCGGCCCTGCACAGTATTCTCTGTCATGGTGCGCTCAGAGAACTGCTGCGTAATAGAGGGGTCCTGAGTTCCTATCCTGCTGCTGCCATCTCAGAGATAACAAGTGCCAGAAAGGGACAGCTCAGCAGAGGCTCTGACACAGTTACAAATCCGACTGAAATCTCCTTTAAAACAGTAGGCAGGGACGGCTGCTATCTAATTCAGTCTCCTAAATTCAAATCTTACCGCTGCTGCCACTCCCATGACCAAGTGAATACGTATTCGAAAATAAACTGTTAAGGAAGCTGTGGATTTCTTGTACACATAAAATGTTTACAGTTTTTCACTGTTTTTAGTCCACATACCTGATAAAAGTGATGCAAGTTAAAGTGTACTGGTTGTGTCAAATTCTAGGTTAATACAGTTTTAAAGAGTTCGGTTCTGTTCCTCAATAACTAACATTCTTCCCAGACGACGAGGTTTTACGAAGTATGCACTCACGGTATTTGTCATTTTGCCCTGATCAGGTGAGATTGTGGATGACCACGAAAGCCCACATTACCTCTCAGTCGAGCAGCTGGGTTTGTGAAGAAGGAGAGCAGTCAGTAGCTCCATGTAAAGACTGGAGTGCACAAGCTGTAGGGACCCATGACTGAGTTGAGACCTTTAGCAGTGGTGTACATTTTTCTTCTATTAATTTCTTCTTTTTCCTCCTCACGTGTAAAAAAACAAATCCCAGGTGTACTGGTGCACTCAATCAGGTTTGACCGAGGTACTCCAACGCTGTCCACTTTTAGATCATCCAGTCTACACCATGTAGAGGGCAACAGAATCTCAAATCGCTGGTCTGTCGGCCATTCAAAGTAGAGCAGGAATGGAAACATTGAAAGCTCTGAAAGGTACAGTTCAAAGCTCGCCCTATTCTACAGATGCAGTAGAGAACCGGAAATCCTTGGTGGTGCCCGTGTCAGTCACTTTCACTTACGTTCTTTTAACAATAATAAAGGACAGATGAACTGTAGGTGGAGTGGTGGCTCTGAGGCTAGGGATCTGCACTGGCAATTGGAAGGTTGCCAGTTTGAATCCTGTAAATGCCAACAGGGACTCTGCTCTGTTGGACCGTTGAGCAAGGCCCTTAACCTGCAATTGCTGAGCGCTTTGAGTAGTGAGAAAAAGCACTATATAAATGCAAAGAATTTTTTTTTTTTTTTTTAAATGTGAAGGACATGTCTCACAAGGTCTGCCATAGAGGTAGCACATAGCAGGCAGAAAGAAAATCCCAATGGAGTGAATATCCGATACTGTCACTGCTTAGGCATTTGGAGAGATGATTCCTAATTGACAAATTGCACAGTTATGGCCGAATTAAATCAAACTTCAAGTCTACTCAATGCAGTTTGGTCAAAGGCTGTACAAAGTAGATAAAGGAACACATCTGCACAGGACATGGCCGGTCCCATTTTTGTACCCATCAAATAATCCTTTGCTTCCATTTTTCCCCGCATTTGCCACTTTAGTCCTATTTGCACCTTTTAATTCAATTTTCAGTTTTTCACTGCAGGATGCCCTGTGCATTTGCTTACTAAAGTTGTATTCCTGCAAAACAGTCTTAAATCCGCGGCTTTCCATTCTGAACGTTTGCCATTTTTGCAGAAACCATATTGTTGAGTTTTCAAGTCATGTTTTGCCTCTGGTTACATTTTTAGTCTTGGATCTTACAGAATCGTCTACTTACAAGTTAATATTTTCCACTTTTTTGGTCATTTGTTTTAATTACTGTATAACTTCATAGCCTCTGCCTTTCATGTTCTCCTTTGCTTTGCATCCTTTTTGTATCTTGTATGTTTGTTTACAGCACTTACTAAATGTCTGTATGCTTTACAGAGATTTCTATGGCTTGTTGCATTTTGCTGTGCAAAGCCCACCCACCATAACCTATCATCATCTATGCGGGAGGACCGAAAGCTTTAGATTTGTCAAAAATGTCAATCTCCGATTTTCGCCAGATCTCAATGTTTTAGGGCCCCGATAACTAAAACATCGATATCTCACTAATGGGTGTTGTGTGTGTCTGTGTGTCACAGTTTCTTGAGGATGGTCTTGAGCTAAAACGGCTGTATGGAAAAATACCAAATTCGAAACTTAAGCATGTTATGAGATGACGATGTGCTGATTAGTTTTTGAGCCAAATCGCGCAAGAGAAAGAGGAACCCTCAAATACCGTAATTCTGCAATTAATTATTAATTCTTCTCATCAATTGCTATCGTAGTGACCTATTTTATGATCAGAAAGATTAGCATCAGAGCAGTAAATCATTACTGAAATATTATAAAATAGTTTGGGGAACTTGGTTCCTAAGGCACAAAGTTTACTGACTCTCACGTCCTAATTCTTTTCTTCCTTGTATGTTTATTTTTTAATTTGGAAGTTGCAGGAATTTTATTATGGCTTTATATTGAAGAATATTATTATAGCAAAACATCACTATATAAAAATAAGAAATGAAATGAAATAAAAGGCAGATTTGAAATTTATTGGTAAAAGACAAGTTTAAACCGAACTGTGATACTGTTATTTTCCAAGGAAAACACATTGTGACAGTCCATATGTGTGTTGAACATCTCCATTGCATTTTCTACCTGATGTTCAAGTCTAGGAGACTAGTTGTGTTAAATGACTGGTCCATATGAGGGAATTACAAACTCCTGGACAGCCAGAGTGGCTACAGGGTTTTTGTTCTAACCCGATTTCTTAATGTGAGGTCAGTCGATTGATGCTTTTGAAGCACTTATTGCCTTTTCTGTTTCGTTTCAGTGGTCTTGCTTGTTAAGATATTCCACCCTTCCTTGTTTCTTGTTGTCTTAAAATGGCCGCATTCACCGTTTTTAATTACTTCTTATTAGTAAACAACAAAGGAGCCAGCAGTTCTCCACGTAACCTGCTTATATTTACACAGTTGATTGTGAAATATCTGTTTTATTAAACTATTTCAAAGGAAACTAAACTAAAGTGAAGAAGTGAGAATTGATTAACCACTTGAGGCTGATGATGTCCTTGGATGTAAGAATGACCTGACATAGCAGAATGAAACCACTAACAAACCCTAAATTTAAATAAGACCTGTTATTGGCAAGGATTATTTCTAATTGGAATAAAAACCTGTAGCCAGTCCGGCACTCCAGGACCTGCTTTGCATTTGCCTTGGCTGTACAAACCCGGGGTCTGCAGTGTCCTCTAAAAGCCATGGTTTTGCTTTTTTCTTGGTGCACCAGCACAAGGTGGTAGATTCCCATTACTTGCTTACTGTATTGGCCTGCCATGCTTTCCTACTCGGGTGTAAAAGATTTTTAAAGCGAGTCATCTCAAAAAAACCTGTATTGTGGGGGAGTGTCAGTTACAGCACTACAGCCATGTGGCACGATTCCCTGAGGGTGATCAGACTCTCAGGATCTTCACTGTTGAGAATGCCAAAGGCTGGCCCAGGCCATGGGGACACCCATATAACACCTGGCTGCGGCAGATAGAGGGTGGAAGGTGGGACTGGACTGCGTGTCTGCCCTAGGGGGGATTAGGGGTTGCCACCCAGGACCCCAAGCTGTTTTGTCGTGTGGTGGGTGCGGTAACACGCTGTACCAGTGCATGCTCCCCAACCTGCCCTGACATGACATCTTCAAAACCAAACTGAGGGAAATCAGATACGAATGTAAGGTTATTGACAGGTTTAAAATGACAGAGCCAGCTTACTTCTGAAAATAAAAATCATTTTAGGGTGCTGGAGTACACAATAGAAGGCACTGCTGCCTCCCAATCCCAGAGTCCTGGTTCAGACAACAGCTTGCTGTGACGCAGTTAGACTTTCTCTCTACGTCTGCATGTTTTGTTTTGTTTTTGTTTTTTTGTTTTTTTACCTCTTCTCTGTGGGCTCCTGTTTACCCCTTAAAATCTCAAAGGGTTTGCTTAAGTGGTCTGTCTAAATTGGCCTAGTGTAAGCAAGTGCATGAGTGGGCCTGAGTGTGCTCCATTATACTTGGACAGGATCTGGACCCCGAAATGGTTAAGTGATTACAGAAAATGGAATAGTTAAAGTATAGAAGGTAAATTAAAATAAAAAAAATAAAATACACATCCTTGCTTCAAATTTTAGAGCAGACAGACACTATATTATTATATTATAATAAGTATTATAGGTTTTGTAGTTTATAGTCGCATTACTGAATATTAAATATTGAAAAACTTTACAAAAACCTTTAATTTTTCAGGATCCATATAAATCAAGCATCTAAGAATTACTCCTTGGAATTGCCGTAAAAGTCTGACTGGGATAAGAATTTGTCCTACCTCAGAATAGGACATGAGAAGAAGTTACAAAGCGCCCTACTGTCAGTCCCACCTAGGATCAGGAGGCCATGTCCCAGAGTGAATGATCTTACCATTTTGCGACACACATGGTTGGAGCTGTCAAAAGTAGTGAAATGTCAATATGGATCGATATCCACATTTGAGGCAATGATCTTTTTGTGTACCAAAATGGCTGAACATTACTGTGTGGTGTGAAAATGTTTGAATCTGTGTCTTACCTCACAAGGGCATTCAAAGTGCAAAATTTGAGAAGTGGTAGGTTGTGACATATGCACATCACTATTGCAAAGCTGCACTTTACACATAACATTACCAATACTTTCATTTAGGCTTATGCCACATGGCCTCTCTGCATAGATGGGTCGATCATATCACTAATACAATAATGTTACAAATATTATTCCATCTCTGTCAAAAAGATATCTTTTTAAGAGTTTGTCCAGAATTTCCAAAGCATTCAGCCTTTCCTGGGATGTGTGCGACAATCTCTGTGTGAACGCCATATTCTGACAGCTCATGAGCTCCTAAATCGCTGTGAAGAGTAGTTTTCTAAATTAAGAAAATTGATAATATGCCGTTCTTGGTACTCTTAAAAGTAAGACTGAAGTTTTTGAGCCAGTGAGAACAATTTCTGTACCCTGAGATGCTTGATAAATACAGGCTCAAGTCAATTCCTTTCCTAACACGCTTATCTAAGGCAGGGTAGTGGAAATGACAAAAACACGTAAATCTTTCCTACTGGGCAACCAAGAGCATTAAACCATTTCCACCATATTGTAATGTTTTATTTAGTAAACACACCCAAAGTAAATCAAAATTCCAAAAGAATGAGAAAAGATGAATAGGGGCAACTGCTCTTACAAATGAGCATAAGAATACCAAGGCCTTGGACAAAAGTTAGGAGTCCAGGTTTAAAGAACTACAGCAGAATATTAGAGTTTTTAAAAGGCACTGTAGCTGCCGGCTGATGTGGTGAAGGTAGGAAACGACCGTCACCAAAGTAAAGGGAATGATCAGCAGAACACTGAAGACAGTGCCTGACCATATAATAATTATACGGCACGGTTTTCGAAAAGCCAAACACAAATATCATCCCCCAACACTGCCACACAAGACCAGTATACACTTAGGGGAGCATTTCTGAAAATATAGTAATGAAAATATTGAGTAAAGGTGGAAGACCAAAATGAAAAAAAAAAAAAAAAAGTTCTTTTTCAAATTAAGCCTTTGTTTCTCTCCCTTTTCCCCCCTCTGACCAAAGGTGTATAAAAATTCCAATTTAGACATTTCATCCTTTAAATAGAAAGGTTTAATCAAGCAGCCTTGTTCATTTATGCATATATTTTATTTTCAGATTTTCTTCTATGTCTTTTGTTCATTGAATTTGTGGCCTATCTTCAACTACTTTAAAAAGAAAATGATGAATTACCTGGTGGGCGGATGGGTGGGCGTGTATCCTTTATTGTGCTTCCTGTGGTCTGTGATCAGAACACTTCTGCTAATTTCATTGATAGACTCAACGTCACAGTTCTTGCTTTACACACAAATGGTTTGACCTTCTGGGCACTTTTCTCAGTGTATGAAGCTGTTCAGTTTAGGATTTCTATAAACGTGTGTAAAAGGTTTTTGCATATTGTTTACTCATTCTGCCACACGCCTCCTTTATGCCTTCCATACTAAAACAGATGTGGCCAAACTTTTTTGGTTACGGGCTGAATTCACAGTAATAACTCGTGGAGTGGGCCATATACATATATAGTAAATACATCCCAGGCAATTTAGCAGAAGTGTTAATGACAAATAATTTTAAAAAGTTGTTCCAAGAAATGTTTTATATAGAATACTTATTACAAACTATTAAAAGCAATACCAAACACCAATAAGAGCAACTTTAAAACGCACAGTAATTTCGTATTGACACTGTTCTAGCCATGAAAATGAAACTGCTTGTTTCTCAAAAACTGTCAATATCGACCGAATTGGTGGATTCTGCAACAATTAATTTGAAGCAGTGCTACATAAATATAAATGTGCATTTATGTCCAGTGTGTGTGTTTATAGCTGTCCTTTTGCATGTACTGTATATGTAATTGTCATTGGATGACAGTACTTACAGCATTTTCACTGTGTGGTCATTTGGATGTAACACAGTGCTGGCTTTCCCGGTTCTGTCCACTCACTAGCACGACAACATTTTGAACCAGTTTCCAACCGTGCCAACATCCAGACATCAGCTATCCACAGCCCAGGAGTTCACCCCTGCTCATCATGCCATTGCTTCATGATTAGTCTCAAGCAGTCAGTCAGATGACCACCTAAACTATTGGTCAGAGCTCCGTTCAACTGCCGGCTGCATCTTCAGGACACCCACAGTGAGATCATTCCAGTTACTTTTCTCTGGTTGACTGTGCCATCTGCCTTTCATTTTTTAAACAGTTATACCCGCTTCAGTTAAAGACAGATTTATGCCCGCTGTGCTTCTTTCATTTACAGCTTTAAAAAAAAAAAAAGGACTATCTTTCTTGCACATCATTTGTGGTCTTTGTGATTTACTCATTTTACGTGTGAATGGGAGGTGGGGGAGTACAGTTTATATTGTGCATTGCTTGATTGGTTTATTTGAATGTTTGTTTATTTCATAGATATGTATGTTTTGTATCTTTAATTTTAATACCCTATTTTCTCCTTTCATTCTGTTAATATTTGTTTTTCTTTTTGGCTGGATACAGTATGATACAATACTGGCCAGGTTCAAACATACAGTAGCTCAGATTCCTCTTGAGACTGAGCTGTAGGGTTGAATCAGGCTTTACAAATTCTTTTCAGATTCCTGTCCGTTAGTATTCTTCTATACTTGCTTTTCCTCATTTTTATTTGTGGAAAAAAAAAAAAAAAAAAACTACACCATGGACACAGCAGCCTTGCACAGCTTTGTAAACTAATGCTAAGTAATGTACAAGAAAACGCTTGTAAAGTTATTTTAAAATTTATTGGTACACTGGAGTTCAATTACTTTCAGTTGCAAAACGTCTGCAACATTAACAGTAGGCCTAGGTAAAAATAATTGTATAATAATAATAATAATAATAAACAATTCAATATTGATTCTTAAAGATCTCCTGAATCTCTATCTTGCTCAATTACTTCATGTAGATTTGATTATCTTCATTTTTGCCATTTTAATGCGCCTGTTGTGACTTTCTACGGAAAAAGTACTTTACTACCCTGCATAAAATGATGTATCCTCTTTAACTGAAATCGATGTCTTTGACATTTGTGGACTTGCTACAGATTCAGACAGTGCGTTGGTAAAGAATAACTGGATAAAAGCAAAAGGTGCAACTCCAACATTAATGTTGTAACACAACAAATTTGAGAAATCATTTATCCCAATGTCAACCATAAATGTAATCTCAGTTGCCACCCAAATGAGGAAAGCCTAAACAATCAACACTGGCGATGGTGGGTAGCACCAAGCTTCCGTTTAATTCAGCTCATGCCCAAAAACTAACAGAATCTATGGCAGTTTTTATCTGTAAAGATAGGAGACCCTTCACTGTTGTTGAAAATGAAGATTTTCAATAAGTGATGCTGGTTTTTGAACTGCGGCACACTATACCAACCAGAAAGCAACTGAATAAAGTCATTGTATGGATGCTTTATATGAAGATCTTAAGCAAAGCATTGTCGTGTTTCTCGGGCCAGTGGAAAGAGCAGCCCTAACTTGCAACAGCTGGCCAGTTCTTTTTCTTTTATGTTTCATTCATTCAGTGCCACCATTAAAAAGCATCAGCTCGAGCTTCTCATTTTAAAATTCTTAATTTTTCTCTCTGAGGATTGAGGACACATTTTTGAGACTGATTAGCGTAACTGCTACAAGTGAGCAAATGAAGATATCCGTAACTTGTAGAATTATAGAAAGACACAAGTTTTCCCGCTATATCTTTAATTTAGCCTAATTCAAGATTTTAAATGTCCAAAAGGGGAATACATTTGGCTAACAGTTTAGTTGAGGTGTGTCTGCATGAAGATTCATAACACACGAATAGGTTATTGAATAACATCTATTATTTAAGAAGCCAGATTTTATTATTTTATTATGCACAGGATATTTTATATAGTAGATGATATTGAATTGTTTTAAAAACAAGGAGGCTCCCCCACCATAACGTGTGGACTCTGCTGTTGCGATACATATGTTAGTTAAGTTGTGGTGAATTTTGAATGAGTGCAGTGCTGTGAAAAACTGTTTTTGTTTTGTTTTTTTTAAAGAGCAATGCTATTTTGTTCCACATCTTCCAAATACTGATGTTAACTGTTCATTACAAATCATGTGTTTCTTCTTAAACGTCATACCATGCTGATTATACAAATGTTATGAAGTCACTATGTAGACACTCTTCATATAAAGTGTTACTGAAATTTCTCCCATTATATTAATGTTCTCTATGCAGGGTTAAGTAATTTCTAAAAAAGCCACCACTTCAAATATATCAGTGCACACTAATTAAATCAAGATAATATCGATATGGAATCGAGACATCAGTGCCAATACCCAGCCCTACTTAACTGCAAAACAAGATTTAAAAAAAAAGAAAAACAAAAAAACTGGAAAATCCTTCTTGCAGTGCCTGAAGTCCTAAAATCAAAATTTTAATTCAAGACAAAGAATGGCAATCTAAGCTGCATATCTGACTAAATCCACACTTCTGTCTGAGCATTGAAAATTGAAAACTGTTGCCACCGATTCAGATTATTGTAACATTTAAAGAAAGGAGATAAAGATAAATTAACAAAACTGAAATGAGCTCACCTGGAACGCCGTAACTGTCCTCCTCTTCTGACTGGGCGATTGCCTGAAGACAGTCAGGATATCACTACAAGTAAGTGCAGTTCACTCCTCGTTTCACCTAACACATGGGCTAAGGTACAACAATAATCCATTTTGTCTGATCCGTTACCATATCCACCTAACCTTCTTCTTTCACATGTGTGAACAGTGCTCTTTATATTGATGTGACCCAGAGTCACACTTGAAGTTCTGCCTTCAGGGGTGCCCCGCTAACCAAATCTTCAGCAAAGTGCAAAGTTAAATTCTTTACAAATCACACACTACAGAGCTACATACTATCATTACTCATATGGTAATTTGTTGTAAATTTGTTTTAAGTAACACTGCATGGCCACTTGACACTTACACCAGCCAAATGTACCATCTTGTGAAGAACACCTCTCCAGGGCCAGAATATTACAGATTTGTATGAGTAGCCCATGGTCTGTTTGAGCCTATGCCATGGGGTACATACATGCAGCCTGTTGTTTGCCCCTTCCTTTACTAGAAGCATGTTTGGCTTAGGCTTAAACCTCTGTGTCATTACCCCAGAGCTGTCTATGTTACTTGAGCCATCCCCTTTGAAGTTTAAACAAGACCTGTGAAACACACAGACCTTGGTTTCTAAAATACATTTATTACCAACATTTTTTTAAAATTTCCAGAACATATCAGGTCATAAATTTTCAATTAAGGCCAAGAGGAAGGTTCTAGCCCCATTGGTTTGTAAATAATCACATGAGGGACATTAGCTTTTTATTTACACTGTTACAGATTTTTGCCTTTGTGAGCTTTTTGTTGGTTAGGCAAACTCTAAATTAGGACAAAAACATTCTTTTAATGTTGAAATTGTACATGTTTTAAAAAAAAATTCTTGTGAACAAAGTCTTCCTCATTTGAAAGTAAGGCAATCTGCTATCAGGATGAGCAAGAACAGCCGCAGCAGTTAGCAAGCGACAATGAAGTTGGGACACATCACATTCTGTATGTTACACAACACTGACTACCTTTATTAAAATAATCAAATTTGTTCTAGTATTGTAAACGACTGCAGCTTAATCTAAAAATCAGATGCATTTCCTGTAGGTTTGGTAAACGGTAGACAAATGCCAATCTTACAAAGGTACTTTTGATCTATGTTGAACAGAATTTGATTAAAAATGCCACTGTAATTTTCAGAGCCCACACAAATTTTTATTTTTACACGTTCAGTGATTTTTGACAGCACTGATCAATGTAGTTTATCGCAACACCTCATTGTATGGCACATAAAACCTTTTTTGTTTAATCTTGCTGGTTTATGAAAGGAGAAAAAAAAAAAACATTCACGATAAACTAAAATGTAAAAAGTGTTCAGTTTACCATTTAAGGTATTTAGTGCAGAAAGCAATAGGTTAAGTATTTATCAGCGATGAAGAGAGGGAAAAATAAGGGGAGGGGGAAAAAAAATATCAAACACGCATACCTTGAACAAAGGGAAACCACTGAAGTGAATTTTTCCAGTAAGGTGAGCGGGAAGGAGAAAGTTATGTGAAGATCACACAGTGGTTAATGTCTAAAAACACCCTCTTCAAAAAGGACAAATCTAGGTCACTTTCTTACATGTTGTAAACACTAGTCTAATTAATCCACATTTCTAAAGCAGATACCCTAGAAATAAAAAGACCCATCAGCAAGAAAGGGTAATTAGAAGTGTTTTACTGAACAATTGTAGCTCACTGTACAAAAAAGAGAGAAGAAAAAACAACCTTGTCCAAATACTCACTCAAACACACACACACGCCTATACAGCCCTGCCTCTGTCTAAATCAATGAAGTTCAACAAACCAAACAGAGTTACATTTTTAATACTGTTGACCCTCAGGTGTAGGCTTTCTGACACAACATCCCATAGGGGGTTTCGATATCAGAAATACTGCACTGCCTAGGAGAGTTCATATGTTAATATCATGCAGTAAAACAATGCATTTTGCATTTCATACACACAGCCACACATGTATTCTATCCAATTTATATGAATGCAGATATGTGGTAGTTAAATAAGCAAGGAGTGGTTTTCCATATAAAACCAATGTGAGAAGCCTGCTGTTCTGTAAATGTAACTGAATCCAAAAATAAAAAGTGCTTAAAAGGCAGTATTTAAGCTGACAGCTATGTGTTTATGCAATAAATGTAAATTAACAATTCCTTGATTAGAGACTATATGATAATAAAGTAAGTGCACATCTAGACAATACCTGGAGAGGGGTAAATGTAAGCGCTACAGATGGCAAGTGTCCTCCGTTTTAAATGTCTATATACACAGGAGGGAAAAAAAATTGCCATGTCTCTCTCAAATAGCTTCCTTTCCTGGTAATCCTCAAATAAAGTTAAGGCACAGAACGGTCAGTTTCTAGCCATCAGCTCTAGTCCTTTCATTCATCCAGTCATGATAATAATAATAGCACCAATAAACGTGAATTACCTGCCTCCAGCCAAATCATTTCACAGGCTTGAGGTTCCAACCACCAACTATTAAAATGAAATGTGTGCAATTAGGTTCTCATATTCCTGCACCCAGTAAAAATGTTATAAATTCAAAGTAGAACTCTCATAAAAAAGAAAAAAAAATATGTAGGCCATTAAAATGCAAACAAAGTGTACGTCAAGATCACTGCTACATGAGTTTTCCCAATCCATTCCATTTTAAATACAGACTGGATGGTGCATGTAATCACACCTGCTAAATCTCCACCACTCCAAGGCTACACATTCCTACTTTAATAGGATATTCTGTCTTCCTGTCGTCTGCTTGTGCTCCTGTATTTTGTAGTGCTTGGCCCTTCACGACTGTCCTTACAGTTCAGTCAATGGCTTCTGTGGTCTTCTGCAAAAGGCTGATCACATTTGAGATGTCCTCTTCAGGAACCTAGGACAAAAGGACAAGGAGGATGATGATGTATTACACATTTTAAAATTGCCAAGAACAAGGGTATGCCACCCTGTAAAATGTTTCAGGGCATTTAATAACCTAAAAATACATATTTAATATTCTTTTACAAGATATCTAATAATCCTAGACTCTTATGGCATACATTACTAAATGATATTCACATCTCCCCAGACTGTTTCAGCAGAACAGTATATGTTCACTGCCTACAAACAGGTAAATAACATTTAGAGGAAATATAACATTCAATTTATTTCAGGCTTATGGATGTCACTGACTATCCTAACAGAATCAGGAACAATGCAAGGCTAAGAATGGACTATCATGGGACACAAATCCATACAACCCTACAAGGCCAATTCATGCTTGCCAGACAACCTGACCAGTACAGATCTGGAATGTAACTGTGAAGACCAAATAAAGAAGTGCAACTTCTCCATGATCCGAGTCCGGGATTATCAAGCTGTCAAGTAGCAATGCTACAAGGGACGTTCAATAATGTATCTACCTCAGTAGGAAAGAAAAGAGAGTTTGTTTTATGTTTCAATAAAGGTTCCATACACTTCATCTAAATTCCCTGCAATGACGTCTTCATCACTTGAAAACCTCTGTCCATACAGAGATTTCTTCAAAATTTGGAACAGGAAATAATCTGAGGGAGTCAGGTCAGGACTGTAGGGTGGATGGTTCAGCTGCTGCAACCCAAATTCTCGGATGGCAGCTTGTGATTGACATGACATGTGAACTGGCGCATTGTAGTGAAGAAGCTTACTTGATTCGCCCAAGGACTCTCCTGACCTCCTGTCTCTTAGAATGTTAGACTCACACTGAGCCACAACTGCGCATGAGTAACCTTGGGATAGATAGATTATTGAACACCCCTCGTAGCAACTGCCAACATCTTACTGGCCCTATTCTATGGCCTGAATAGAAGTGGGACAGTAACACAGTTTGAGAAAAGAAACAAAAAGTTCTATACCTGGGTTTTAAACTCTAAAACCTCTCACAGCATAATTTGACACAGGTCAGATTACTAGCTAGTTTTCCTTGATGTCACAAAGTGATTCTTTTCTTTCCCTCTTACTTACCAAGGCATGGTCGAAGCTGAAGGTGCTGATATAATAAGCAGAAATGTCAGCTTCTGCCAAAGGCTGCGATATCTGAGCAACAATGCCGCACTCGTCTGAAAGGAAAATGAAAGTTTAGCTTTATTAATTTACTGTAGCACTTGTTGGTGCAAAGTGCATCCATTTTTTTTTTAAATGTTCCATACCCCATGCAGTTTTTACTGATAGCCGAAAACAATTTTTAACTATTTTTCATTCAGAATGAAGATGACAAAGTTTTTCAATACATGTCTATTGTGATCAATGCAAATAATGCCTCATGAAAGAAAATGGATGTGAATTAGCATTTGAATTGTAGGCCTATCACTATTTAAGCTCATTCAACTTTATTTCATAATTAGATTTTCTGTAACTGGTGTAGTGAACAATATTTTACTGAAATTTCTGTATTCAGGACATTGTGGACATAGAACTGGATGACTTAACATGTGAATTACGCAACATGACTTAAGATTTTTTTAGTGGACCGTTTTGATAATTGTTTGCTGTCAGCAAGCACTGGTCTCCATAGACAGCTATTCTATCTGAAATGTTTCTGAGCTGCATGAAAACAAACTCTTCTCCATCATCACTACAAACTACATGGGGTATGTAACATAAAAACAAAAATATGAAATCTTCCTTTATTAGGAACAGACAAGCCCCAAACCTCTTTCTTACTCTTCAACAACTGGAACAAGAGCACCACCTATAGGTTACATTCAGTCAGTGCCTCAACCAGCTACATGCTTCAGACTAGCTACCTACATTTTAGTGGAGTGACTGGTGTGGCAGTAAAGTACAAGTCGAGTCAAGTTGGGGAGCATGCTCTGGTACAGTGTGCCACACCTACTACACGATGAAACAACTCGGGATCCTGATTGGCAACCCCGCAGTCCAATCCCAAAGTACAGTACTATGAAAAATTTTGCCCCATCCTAATCTCTAGTTTTCAGATTTTACACAATAAATGGTTTTAGACCTTTCAACAAAATGAAATTGTGTTCATATTTTATAAAAGTATAGTAAGAACACCCAACAATAATTAAATAAACTGAGTTTATATATAAAAAAGGGTAAACTGGAACACACACACGCAGGAAAGGTGGACAGGAGAAACTGCCTCATGGAACAAACATGAAGCCCGTTGTGCATTGTAAAGGCACAATGCATATTAGAAAAAGGGAACCTAGATAAACACAAAATACCATTTTTAAATCATTACTTTCTTTATTAAAAAAATAAAGCTAAAAAACACCTCTATCATCCTGTGAAAAAGTAAAATTTCCTCCTGGTTCCAATACTTCCATTACCTTTAGCAGCAGCAATAATTACCTGTAATATGATAAGTCTTTCACTTCGCTGTTGGGGTAATTTAGTCAGTTCTGTATTGCTGAACTGCTTTAATTTGGAAAGAACGGCAGGTTTGCAGGCGTAAACCATTTGTTTCAGGGCCTGTCACAGCATCTCTTGACTTGGCCACACCAAAACTTTAATTTTGTTTCTTCCGAGCCATTCAGCTGTAAACTTGCTTTTGTTTTTTGAGTCATTCTCCTGCTAAATATCCAAATTTTGCTTCAACTTCAGGTCATAGGTAAACAACCAGTTATTCTCTAAGAATATTCTGGTAAAGTGCACAATTCAATGTTCCTTCAGTAATGTCAAGTCTTCCAGGTCCTGAAGCAGCAAAGCACACCGCCATTTTTAATTGTAGGTATAATGTTCTTACTTTCAAACACTGTCAATAGCTTGGCACTTGTGTTGTCCAAAGAGTTACACTTTTGAGTTGTCTGCGCAAACAGCATTATTCCAAAAGAATAGAGCAGTCATCCAGTTAATTTTTTTGAAAATTTAAGGTGTTACTTTTAGATAGTAGAGGTGACCATCTCCTTACCTTCTCATGAATCTCACTATAACTCCAATTCTTTCCTATTGGCGAGTCAAGTACACTGACCTTAACTGAGGTTAAATAGGCCTGCAATTCTTTGGACGTCTTCTGGGACCTTGTGACATTCTGAATTAGTCATCACTGTGCCCCCTAGGGTACTTTTGAAAGGCCAGTCTTCCCTGGAGAAATTCCCCAATGTTGCAAATTTCTCCATTTGAGGGTGACGGCTATCATTACAGTGTCACCCCAGAGCCCTAAAATTGGCTTTGTAGCTCTTTCCTAAAAGTAAATTTCAACAACTTTTTTCTTCCTCTCTTCTACAATTTGGTGGAGGCATAGCATTCTTCAAGAATCCTTGCACTACTTGACATTCACAGTCATGGTCAGGGTGAGTATATGGTATTAGATACAATGGGGAAGGCTGCATTCAGTCATCTGAGGTGAAGTTTGGTCATCTGTTTAAGTGAGTAACTAAGAGGACACTTACTTTTTCACACAAGGAATAACAGATTTATGAATTTTATTTACAACACCAATTCTAAATTATTGTTTAATATACAGCGTGTATGTTTACTTCTTGCCTTTCACATGCTAAATTCCTCACTCAGTCAGCATTGGTTTTATGTATTTTGTGTAGTGTTGCGTGTATTCCTCTGCAGGTTTTTTTTTTTAACTCTTCACTCCAACTACACAGAAGCATTTGTACTTTTTCACTACATTTTCAAATCAAGTGCAGTGAACCAATCATAGAAGGTTTAAATTGTTAAATTTGATTTGGTTTGATATACTGCTCGTCACACGCTGACAGTCTCACCGACCCCACCTGAAATACTGCATAATCATGACTGTGTATACTCACCAAAGCCCAAAGGCTGTCCTCCAATGCGCACCATTCTCCATAGCTCTCCCGATGAGCTTGTAAACAAAAGGTTGCTGGGAAATCTGTAAAACAAATCACTTCCATCAGAGTGGCCATCGGATGAAGGTCTAATACATATCAACCACTTATACAGTACTTCATTACCATAAAATGCTAACTCAGGACATGATTTCCTTGGTTATCTCCAGCACTCCATCTTTGTGGCTTTACGTACCTTCTCTGAGTTTCTGTGTCCATTACAATTGAGATGTAGCCATCAATCAAAGAGAAAGAGAAGAACTTAATATAGTCTAGTCCCTGAGATGCAGAGGTTTCATCCTTTGCAGAGCTGCCAGAGATGGGAAAAGAATATATTAATATAAAAAAAAAAAAAACAACTTCATACACCACACATTGGTATGGACTCTGCTGTAACTTACATATCAGTAAAATTAATAAAGCACAAGGCTAAATACTACTAGTTTTCTGCACTGAATATTGCTACCTGACCCTCACACACTTTCATCTCAAACACAAAAAATGTAATTGTATCAATTATCAAGATGATTTTACCTTACCTTTAAGCACTGAAGTTATTAATTCTTCACAATTGATAATCTCACATTGACTAAAAGCTATTTTTAAGTGATAGCTTAAGGACTTTGAAATGTGTACCACATTAGTGTGCTGGAAGTGGCTCCAGAACATCCTGGAATATTTTGAGGACACAAAAATAAATCATAACTTTTACATTTACTCACTTAGAAGACACTTTTATCTGAGGCAACTTGCAAAAGAAGTCACAATTATTTAGTAAACATCAGCCTGCAGGTCTGTTTTGTAACCTGTAACACTGGTTATTAAATTAATAACCACAAATGAAGAGCTTGGAAAAAAAATGAAAGGTAGTTACACTTTTAGTTAGCAAAGCCATTAGCAATTAGACAGAAATTCACAGAACAGGACAGAATTCAAATGCTTCTTAAAGAGAGTGAAGGAGTCTGCAATTCAGATGGAGGTAGGCAGCTCGTTCCAGCAGCTAGAGCTAAACATGAAGAGTATGCATTGAGATTTGATGCTACGTAGAGGTGGCATCACCAGACACTGTTTGCTAGCTGACTTAAGTGGGTGAGAAAGAGCTCAAGACCTCATGAGTTCCTCCGTGTTTATATTTAGCTACAGGTCTATTGACTACTCTGTAGACAAGCATTAACCAGTCAGTTGAAGGCAAAATAAAAGTGTAATAAAGTGGATTTGGGAAGAAAAATCTTTTAGAAAGATGCACAGAGAAGGGAAGCAGTACATGTGTCCGTCCTGTATTTCTTCCATTTATCAGTTTCTTGATCCCAGCCAACACTGTTTAGGATTGAAGAGAGCACAAGTTTATTCTAACAGCACTGGCCACAAATTTAAAACCATACCAGGACAAGCCATAGTCAACACACCCAGTCTCATTAGTACTCTGCAGCCGCTGATCAATGTACCTTCACCCCTTTAGGAAATGCAAGCAAAATTTGAGTTCCTGCCATACTTCAAACCCCAGCTGCTCCTATTTGGTGTTCTCCTCAATACTATTCATAACTTTCAGGATATTTAAAATAAAAAAAAAAATCTTACAGAATGAGAAAGTTATTTGTTAAATACAACTGAGTAAGGGAACAGAGCCTTTGACTGAATGTATGTAAAGTATAAAGGTGTAGTAAACATTATTTATGGTTACAGGCAGGGCCGGATTTTCCTATAGGCTAACTAGGCTTCAGCCTAGGGCCTCAAGATCAAGAGGGGCCTACATTCAAATTGTTAGCAATTTGAACAAACTTAAAAATGGGAGGTGAAAGGGCCTCATAAGTGGAATAGCCTAGGGCCTCTTTTCATCTAAATCCGGCCCTGGTTACAGGCCAGTTTTTATTAACAGAAACCCATCAAACTGGAGTGCTGCTGGGTTTCATAGGTAAGCCATGTATATAAGTAAATAAACTTGTTAACATTCATTGGATCATACACTTCATAGCTAGTTCATTGATTGGTATCTGCCATAGCAGAACACGATCAGCAGTAAATGTGTAAGATGCGTAAACACAGACACTGCTGTGTTGCATGTGATAGTAGGGATAGCAAAAAAAAAAAAATAATAATAAGAGGAATAGCTACACTATATAATACTAAGGTGGGATATAATACTAACATGCAGGATACGACATGAAACATACCAACAGATAAAGCAGTGTAGCACTTTTTTTTTTCCTTGTACTCGAAGAATTAAACCTGTTTACTCTCGAGCAGAGGAGACTGTGTGGGGACCTAATTCAGGTCTTCCAAATCCTCAAAGGATCTCATAAAGCAGATCTAGCAACATTCTTTCAGCTAAAGGGTGAATCACAAAATGGAGGACACCAGTGTAAATTAAGGGGAGGTGCAGTTAGGACTGAAGCCAGGAAGCACTTCTTTATGTGAGGAGTTGTGGAAATCTGAAATAAAACTACTGAGACATGGAGATGAAGGAGAAAACCTTGACAACTTTTAAGAAGCATTTGGATGAGATACTAGGACATCTTAGCTATTGACTAAACAAACAATCTTGACTGATTAAATAACTTCCTCTCATTTGTCAGATTTTTGATGTTTCTTTAAAAAAAACACAGGCCTGGCAGCACACCTGAAAGCAAGCTCATTACAAGCTCAAGAAAACAACTTTATTGCTGTGCAGTCTTAAATCACCATAGCTGGCATACTAGAGCAGGACAGAGTATAGCCAATACAGGCAACAAAGATTTCACAAACATAATTCTTTATATAACGTTTCTATCCCTCTCATAAACAAACATTTTTTTTGAAGCCCTGGATTGCAAGTGCTGTATTCTTGGCTTTCCATTGAGTATTCCAATTATTGTTCATTCTAATAAAACTTCTGTAGGCTCATGAACACAGTTCCTTGAACAGCATAATGCGAAATGAGTAAAGTTTCCTTTCAGACAAAGGTTTCCTACTTCTGCCCAATTAATTATGGCAAATGTTGCATTACTCTGTACAGTAGCAAGAAATTAAAGCAGATTCTTTAAATGAGAAGGTCTTGTTAGTCACAAAGTCATTACTGCCATTACGCAAATATGGTTTTAAAAAGTGTTTCCATTAAAATGACTGACATAACAGTGGCACAGCATTTATTCGTTTTTTCCTTCTTGCCTCCGCAATGGGTCTGATGTGCTGTTTTATAACGCAGCGTGAAACTCTGCATCCACAAGAGTTCCAGAGTTAAAAAGGCTAAAAGTCAAAAATCTATGGCCCCTCTGTAGCTGCTATGAACAACTTCAAAAGGCTTACTGTAGAAATATTTATACATTTTGAATCTGTACTTGTATTCACTTCTGTAATTAAAATAAACAAAACACTACTCCGACATGAGAGACAACAGACACAATAACTTGGCGCCACAGTTCCTTTCAGAGCCTTGCCACGTCCACGTGGAATTTGCATATGCCCTGTGCCTGCATGGGAATTCTCTAGGTACTCCTGTTTCCTTCAATCCCCAAACAGTCTCTACACCAAATGTGAACACATACTTGGTGATGGACCTTTATCCCATCCAAGGTGGTTTCCTGTCTTGTAATTAACACTGACAGGACAAACTTCTGCTTAGCCAATAACAGGGTGGTGAAAACTGGTTAAGAAAACATAAAAACAGACACAGGAATGAGTTATGATGACTTTGTCGCTTCTTTTTTGAATGCAGAGAAGTATGCAATGGCTACAAAGATAAAAAGCACAAATACAGGCATGAGTGGGACGCAAGAATAAATGTGGTAATCTCCATGGCAAGCCAAAGTGATGTGTGCCAACAAATGAGTGCAGGAAGTAAATGCATGCAGTGTTACAACATGCAGTGCAGTAAACAAACTGAACCCTGCTGTAAAGAGTAAGTATAACAAATAAAAGCTACAACAACTAGTGCAAATATAAAAACAAGAATGCTATTCAATGTGCATCTCTAAATAGACAGTACTACATAAAATGGCCTCTTAACTCATTCTTACGCTTCCTTTGCAGGTTATCCTTGTGTGTCCTGTCCCATATTGAAGCATACCAAATTTGAAAAAGAGTGGAGCATTTGAAAGCACTAGCTGCATATTGTACAGCATGTCCACAGCTTCACACAAGAGTTAAAGAGCCAGCTTAACCAACGCTTATCATTGCAGGGAATGTACAGTAAAATGGAATATTAGAATGTAAAAATATTCACGTTTGTAACACGTCTGCAGAATACTGTACTTCTGTACTGCACTGCATTTCTTAATTCAATACTTACAAGCCTTTTGGATGGTGAAGGAAACAATGTGATTTACCAAGCACACAGTGAATGAAGATCATGATAAAATTAGTATTTTCTGGAACAAAGAAACGGAAGAGATTTTTCAAGAACAATAAATGTACTCGGCAAGTCATATTGCAAAGGTCTTTGGGAAAGTTCACTTTAAAAACGAAGAGTTAAGAAGAAAAGGGACAAGGGGTGATCCCCACAATAACAATGCTGGTGAGACACCTGAAGGTATCGATAACATTAGCAGCAACTGTGCAGGTCAGACAGGTAGCTGTTTCATCACTACTCCCCTTCTACCACCACTTCACATCAGGAATGCTGTGGGGTTCTTGTGTGGACAAAATAACTTAGTGAAAATATCAGTAGATGACAGGAAAGGCACAGACTTCCTTTTTGGGTGAGGAAATTTACACTGGATTCATAAAGTTTTTGGACCCTTTTACTTTTTTTTTCCACGTTGTAGCAAAGTGCTAACATTATTTAAATTGATTTTCACCTTCATCAGGTGGTACTCAATACCATAGAAAGACAAGGTGAAAACAAGATTTTTGAAAATTTTGTAATTTACCAAAAATAAAAAACTAAGCTCTCACATTGACAAAAGTATTCAGTTCTAGCACATCTGTCTCATTTAAAACTGTCCAAATTGTTTCCAGGGCAAGAACCAACCTTTGAACGTTGCAATTGAGGTCCAGCTTCACTGGGCCACATATGTTTTGGGCCTGCACCAAATTAACATCATTCTGGGCAAAAATTTTTAAATGCCTTTCACACAGCCTTGGTGTCACAATCCCTCCTAATCCACTCACAGCTGTGTTTGCTGGACTCTCAGATGGTCTTAAAGTGGAGAAGGACAAACAAACTGTAATTGCCTTTACTTCACTACTAGCCATGTGCACCCAACTACGTTGCGCGTGTTAAGGTTGTCTGTGAAGGGCTCCCTGTTTAACACTAGAATTACCAGAGCCTACGAAAAAACTCGTAAATCCGTCCCACCTTAAATCGCTTCTTAAATCCCTTCACACCTCTCCGCCAGCGTCCTTTGTCCTCTAAATGTGCTGATAAAGAGAAGCTAGAAGCATCCCCCCACCAATTTAGAACGTGCACGAACTTCTTTCAGCTCATGCCTTGATTGAGTATCTGGGAGTGAAGTGAAGTTTTAGAGTGGAAATAATAGATCGTTATTTGGAACACACGCATTTCATGTCTGTTCCGTTTCTACAGTAATCTGTGTAAACACATTGTT
>JANRMT010062840.1:35498041-35514432 GCA_026402145.1 Polypterus bichir lapradei
AATGCAGTTTTTAAATGATGGTTTTTATTATTTAGGGAGAAAAAAAATCCAAACCTACATGGCCCTGTGTGAAAAAGTAATTGCCCCCTTGTTAAAAAATAACCTAACTGTGGTGTATCACACCTGAGTTCAATTTCCGTAGCCACCCCCAGGCCTGATTACTGCCACACCTGTTTCAATCAAGAAATCACTTAAATAGGAGCTGCCTGACACAGAGAAGTAGACCAAAAGCACCTCAAAAGCTAGACATCATGCCAAGATCCAAAGAAATTCAGGAACAAATGAGAACAGAAGTAATTGAGATCTATCAGTCTGGTAAAGGTTATAAAGCCATTTCTAAAGCTTTGGGACTCCAGCGAACCACAGTGAGAGCCATTATCCACAAATGGCAAAAACATGGAACAGTGGTGAACCTTCCCAGGAGTGGCCGGCCGACCAAAATTACCCCAAGAGCCATCCGAGAGGTCACAAAAGACCCCAGGACAACGTCTAAAGAACTGCAGGCCTCACTTGCCTCAATTAAGGTCAGTGTTCACGACTCCACCATAAGAAAGAGACTGGACAAAAACAGCCTGCATGGCAGATTTCCAAGATGCAAACCACTGTTAAGCAAAAAGAACATTAGGGCTCGTCTCAATTTTGCTAAGAAACATCTCAATGATTGCCAAGACTTTTGGGAAAATACCTTGTGGACTGATGAGACAAAAGTTGAATTTTTTGGAAGGCAAATGTCCCGTTACATCTGGCGTAAAAGGAACACAGCATTTCAGAAAAAGAACATCAGACCAACAGTAAAATATGGTGGTGGTAGTGTGATGGTCTGGGGTTGTTTTGCTGCTTCAGGACCTGGAAGGCTTGCTGTGATAGATGGAACCATGAATTCTACTGTCTACCAAAAAATCCTGAAGGAGAATGTCCGGCCATCTGTTCGTCAACTCAAGCTGAAGCAATCTTGGGTGCTGCAACAGGACAATGACCCAAAACACACCAGCAAATCCACCTCTGAATGGCTGAAGAAAAACAAAATGAAGACTTTGGAGTGGCCTAGTCAAAGTCCTGACCTGAATCCAATTGAGATGCTATGGCATGACCTTAAAAAGGCGGTTCATGCTAGAAAACCCTCAAATAAAGCTGAATTACAACAATTCTGCAAAGATGAGTGGGCCAAAATTCCTCCAGAGCGCTGTAAAAGACTCATTGCAAGTTATCGCAAACGCTTGATTGCAGTTATTGCTGCTAAGGGTGGCCCAACCAGTTATTAGGTTCAGGGGGCAATTACTTTTTCACACAGGGCCATGTAGGTTTGGATTTTTTTTTCTCCCTAAATAATAAAAACCATCATTTAAAAACTGCATTTTGTGTTTACTTGTGTTATATTTGACTAATGGTTAAATGTGTTTGATGATCAGAAACATTTTGTGTGACAAACATGCAAAAGAATAAGAAATCAGGAAGGGGGCAAATAGTTTTTCACACCACTGTATATACATATACAGTATATATATGAGAGTTGGGATCCAAGAGACTATGTTTGTGGAGGGATGGAGATTTAAGCGGGGTGGGGGAGTCACATGATCATCTCCCCTCCCATTTACCTCATTTCATTCACTTCAATTCACTCCGAGCTGAGCTTCGCTGCTGACACGATCTTGCCGTTCTTTTTCCTTAGTGTTTAGTCCTTTCTCCTTTACTCATTTACTGTTTAGTACACGCGGTACTTACACAGTCACTCATAAAAGGGGAGATGTCTCGATGCAGGAAATAGGTATTGAAACTACCTTGGAAGACATGCAATCAACGAGGCAATTAAAACGCATCTCAAGAGAGGTCTTCTAGGTTGGGAAAAAAAGCGCTTGGTTGCCAAAACCAGGCGATTAAACGAATCTCAAGAAGAAAGGACTTCTACGTTGGGAAAAAAAAAAAAAAAAAAATGATTGGCTGCCAAAATCAGGCGGTTAAACGAATCTAAAGAAGACAGGATTTCTAGATTGGAAAAAGCAAGAACAGCTGCCCAAACCAGGCGGTTAAACAAATCTCAAGAGGAAAGGACTTCTAGATTGGGAAAAGGACGATTGGCTGCCAAAACCAGGCGGTTAAAGGAATCTGAAAAAGACAGGACGTCTAGATTGGAAAAAGCACGATTGGCTGCCGAAACTAGGCGGTTAAACAAATCTCAAGAGGAAAGGATGTCTAGATTGCAAAAGGCACGATCGGCTGACAAAACCAGGCGGTTAAATGGATCCCAAGAACAAAGGACTTCTACGATGTCAAAACAAGTCCAATGTAGGTACATAATTATTCCAACTACAGCGACTGCACCGAACCGCACGATGTAGGTACATAATTATTCCAACTACAGCGACTGCACCGAACCGCACGATGTAGGTACATAATTATTCCAACTACAGCGACTGCAGCGAAGCGCACAAGGTCTGCTAGTGCTGTTATAATTTAAAATGTTTCATAAATCTAAATCTAGAATTTCAATGAAATTCCGGCAGTTACTTATTCTAATCTCATCACTTCAATCAAAACAAATCAAAAGTGGTACCAAGCCATACAATCTATAGGTGGTAGAAGCCTTCTGCATCCAAGAGAACAGAAGAAAGCTAATTAATACAAAAACCACAAAGTGTTCTCACCAGAATGTAGTCAGTCTGGTACGTAGACAGCATGAACACCGAAACGTGCTGCTCGGCGAGAGGGGTAATAACAGATTTGGCAATTTTGGTGACTCCCACAGCCTGGGAACTACTGGATGCATTGCCATTGCAGACCACATTTAGGGGTAGCCATGTGTCACTCTCCACCTGCAAATGTTCCGATTCTGGCAGCTCTATTTTGGGCGCAATATTTTGGGCAAAAAAAAAAAAAATGGTTCCATTAAGCAGAAAGATAATTTGATGCTTAGTACTTGCACATTTTATAGGTAAAGCTGATGTCACACTACACAACTTCTAGTCCGGGGGATGTCACTTAATGACCGCTGTTGCTACTTTTGTTGGTTGAGGATGTCAGATTAAACAAGAAATCCAATTAGATGATTCCATTATGACTTTCTAGCATAGCTTCACATTTCCAAAGTATTACAAGCTCGCCTCTTTTTTTGGCAGTCAATAACGTACCGCCCGACCACACCAATGTTTGACAAATGTTTTCGAAGAGATTTCAAGAGAGTTCAGTTGCATCTTAGCCTTTTTTTTACCCCCTTTCCACTCTGTTGTGGTACATAAAACACAGATGAGCCTCTCTTCTTTTTGCAAGGTCCAAAACACCCATGTTCCTAAATTCTCTTAGCTGCATTATAGGCATTGTATTTCAAGGTGAGCACTCACTGGTATACTGGCAATGGCACACATACACACAAACCCACCCATACAAGATAACCACAGCAAGTTTCCCTGGGATGGACTGAGTCACTAGGCATGTCTGACTACGTGACTATTTGTCACGAGAGTGTGCCATGACTACCATCAACTCTTTAATATTATGTAAATAAAATATACAAAATCACAAATGACAGGACTAAATACTAGAAGGGCAATTAAATGAATGAGCAATGTCAAATGTGTTTAATTAAAAGACTAAGAACAACTAAAAGCCAACTGGTAAAACAGGCATGTATGTTGGACACAGGAGAAAAACCCACATGGACATGAGAAACATGCTGACTCCACTCACTACTGCAAAATCACAACATCATCAGGCTGCCCTCATTATAAATATCTGAACTGAAATGGATTAGCTGAACCAGAAGGTACGCACAAGTAATCTGACTGCAACAGAATATTTACCACAAAATTTTAAAAAGAAACCAAAAGGGTCACATTTATCTTTTTATTTATTAAAATAAAAAAAAAAAGTGAAATCTACTGCACCTTTAAATCCTTCCTCATCAAGAACCACGGTGTAGTTTTCTGGGGTCTCAGTCAGGCTGAAGAACTTGCACCTTAAAATGAATCATACAAACAAATGAATACATGGCATTTACTGCTTTGAATTAGTTGTGGTGGTATTGACACATCTTGAACACCATTGTCAGAACCTAAAAAAAACAGAACCATTTAGCACTTCCACAGACACATTCCACAGTAGCATCTAAAGTGCACTAGTACAGTATGTCCAGAGGCAGCAAACAGAAGACTAAATGCTGAACAAAAATAAATATCAACCAGCCCTGTTATTATGAAACACACCAAGTAATTCCCAACTTTAAAGTGCAAGAAGTGCAAACCCAAAACAAACAGATCCTGCTACCCAATCACATTCTGCAAGTTGGTGTAAAATATTTTTTCATTTCATATTATCTTGTTGTTTTTATCTTTGGATGGCTCAATGCAGCCACAAACACCACACTGACAAAGACTGTTTCTGAAATATGCACCTTGTAGTCACAGGCACTGCTGCAACACCGTAACGTCTGCAAATTATTCGGGGTAACATTGTACTGGGGGAAATGGTGACTGGGGTACAATGACAAAATTATCCAATTGGCAGCACATCGAGTACAAAGTGAAAGGGAGCCTTCAACATTTCAGGAGAAACATCAGAACAATCTAGACATGAACAGGCCATTCAGCCCAACTAAGCTCCTCCGTCCTATCCACTTAACTCCTCCAAAATAACATCAAGTCAAGATTTGAAGGTCCCTAATGTCCAACTGTCCACCACACTACTTGGTCCGTTATTCCATGTGTCTGTGGGTCTCTGTGTGAAGAAAGACTTCCAAATGTTTGTGTGAAATTTACCCTTAAGTTTCTAACTGTGTCCCCGTGTTCTTGATGAACTCATGTTAAAGTCACAGTCTCGATCCACTATTCTAATTCCCTTCATAATTTTAAACACTTCAATCATATCACCTCTTAATCTTCTTTTGCCTAAACTGTAAAGGCTCAGCTCTTTTAATCTTTCCTCATAACTCATCCCCTGTAGCCCTGGAATCAGCCTAGTCGCTCCTCTCTGGCCCTTTTCTAGCGCTGCTATGTCCTTTTTGTAGCCTGGAGACCAAAACTGCACACAGGACTCCAGATGAGGCCTCATCGGTGTGTTATAAAACTTCAGCATAACCTCCTTGGGCTTGTTTTATTCCACACATTAGGAAGCAGTATAACCTAACATTCTATTAATCTTCTTAATGGCTTCTGAACTCTGCCTGGTATTTGAAAGAAAACACAAAAAAACTTTTTTCAAAAATATATATAAATCTAGTCTAAATTGTTGACGTGTTTACAGTGCCTATCTAGGGCACATGAGATTTGGAGGCATTCAAATGCTTTTTCCATGGTCCAATCTCATCTTCATCTGAAGTGACCACTGAGTAGCGTTTTATTTTCAAATAACTCCATCTTACATTTATTGAACTGTGGCATGGACACAACGGGATTTTTACTACAGTAGACAGCAGCTTCAGATTTTGCTTGTCTTGTTTGAAGTGTAAAGTATACTGTCATCAGTAGCAAATAAATGGACTGCAAGCTTAAACACTGCTTGTGTAAAATAAAAATACAGTACATGGAGAAATCACATGAGGGCTCTGAAGAAGAAACATAGATGACATTGTTGACAAACTGAAAAGACACATTCAGGCCCTCAATTCACAACAATATGCCAGAATGCCTTGTTTTTTGTGAAGAGGAGAAAAACTTGTAACAAAGTTTTGGATCATTATATATGGTTTAAGACTACCTCTAAAATCAATGTGGCTGTCTCCGGTGTTGTCTTCATAATTAGGACCACCGTTGCTTATTGTTGCATAGCACCATCTAGTGGACACATTTTCTCAAAGACAATGGCACACAAACTAAACAGTTTTTGCTTTCTCACACACTATAAAACTTGGTTTCAACTGAAAGTCCTTCTGCACATGGATTTCAATATACAGTATGTGCTTAGTGTCCTACTGTAGGTAGAAAAGCTGGGTAATCAAACAATCCTATTAAACTTTGCAGTTTAAAAAAAAAAAAAAAACAACACACAACACACACTCCACCCCACCCCCCAAACTGTGGTTTCCTCCTTTAGATTGTCAAGCTGATATTGATCAATCTGTCAGTAACTTGCACTCATTGCTAGTCTCTAGTCACCCACCATCAAACTGTGTGTAAAAACTGTGCAGGGAATCTGGGAATTAAGAAACACTATTTGGATTTCCTTCAAGAAACAAGAGGAGAGTAAAACTCAAAGGCCTTCATCGTATGTTTATGAGTGCTACGATAATTTGACAACGCACAGGTAGGGCAATGCCACAAGCAAAAGCTTTATCAGTATGACAGACTGAAGCAATATCTGACTGGCAGAAGGCCAGTACCAGCCCTCCAAAAGCTGGCAGCAAACTGAAGTATCAAGTTAAGATGGGGTGCCATACTGGACATTTTAAAAGGGCTGCAGGTCTGAGGCTTGCACCTTGGAAATGTCCTCAAGTATGGACAGACTCCTTGGCTGTGTTGCCACAGGGGGTCAACCCAATACCAGAATGTAATCCAAGGCTTGGCCTGGAAGTTAACTTTGCAATAGTGCTTACCAACACATTGAGCATATACTCATTAGGCCAAAATATGATAAGAATGAGAATGGGGCACTCAACTGGGAGAGTTTTAGCACTGGTATGGGGTGACTGTCAATGAACTGAACCTCCAAGGGGGACTGCCCCCCTCCATATTCTTCTTGCCTTCAGCAAACAAACCATAAGTAGCTATTATGGCTTTGATATCGAGGCTTTATACTGGAAAGCAGGGATGTACAAACCTCAAGAGTGAGTCAAGGGTTTTTTGGCACCAAAAGAACTTCAGTGCCTGCTTTCGATTTCTAGACACCAAAATTAGGCTGTCGTGCTAAATTTTTTGGGCTGTATTTTTTGTGCGGTGTGTCTTGTACAATCAATTTTCATTGTATTCATTGGTGTTAAACAAATTTTTCCTCCCCAATTCTCATTTTTGTAATAAAAAAAAGTTTCACTTAATGCCTACTTTTTGTTTCTACAAAATACAGTTTGTGATTTTTGTTATGGGTGCAAAAGCCATATAACAATGAATATCCCTCAAAAAAATGTCTTTCCTTTAGTGAAGACTTCAGAGTCTGACCACCCATTCACTAAACTGCACAGTACATATGACAGCCTTGGCAGGGCCTCCTCTCATAAGCTGGGCTGCCAGGTGGTACATTTCCAAAGTGGCCTCAAAATGCTCCAGTTTATCCAGCCTCTCTCTCCATACCCTGTTTGGACAAGTGCAATGAGAAGAGCACTCATTTTAAACTTGGATGGATTTTATTTCTGTTCATACTCCCAGATCTAATTTTCAGTTGACCGCACACATCAATTGACAATATTTTAGAATCATTTACAGCACTGTACAACTTGGTGGATTTCACAACAGCATTCTTTTGCTTTCAGATTCTGCTAGTTCGTCAAAAAAGGGAAAAACCAAGCCAGTGGAGAAACAAATAGGTCAGCAACATGGACACAAATCAGATATGCACTGTGGACTACACGGTTAAATAAGAGAGAACAAAATTATAGCTTTCTCACACTCCACATCTCATTAGTCCAGTGGCATATTGTTTACTGAACAGTTTTCTGGCAAGCTTTCATTAGATGAGAACTTCACATTTAAAATGCAAGCAAACAAAGCCTATGAAAAACTCTTTAGAAAGCAAAACAGAAAACAGTGGTCACTACCTCCTAAGGAAAATGTATTCTCAGCCGAGTGAAAGGGACAAGTTTGGGCAAAAACCCAACTTTAAAAGAAAAAAAGTTCCTGCCAAAATATTTAATTCTGACTGAATAAGCATTGTCAGCAAATGCACACCACAGGACTAATGCAGAGCCTTTTGGCAAAGAGGCACAATCAATTAAAACAACATCTGATATGAATCAGCTCAAAATACAAAAAAAGTCCACTATTTCAAGGCCCAGATTCATTTCAAATGCCAGAGGGGGAGGTTCAAAGGGAATGGGGCTTAAGTGACAAGAACTATTTTTGCAAAGAGAAAAGAAAAGAACTCTCTAGTGTCTAACTCAGCAAGAGATCGTAATTTCCACCCATCCAGGCTTCCTTTGCCTCCTGACCTGATGAAGCTGCACATCCTTTCTGAAAGATCGTTTTTGAAGGCCTTCCTGTTGAATAGTATTGAAGAAAAAAAAACTCAATGGAAATAAAAATAAAAAAAAAAATCCAACTATTCTTTTGTTTTTTTATTTAAAAATTTTCCCCAATACGGGTATAGAGAACATGTAATTAGCATTACTATAGCATTATTTGCTCCTTTGTACTAAAATATATAAACACAATAAAAAATACACTCATTTATCCATCAGTTTACTTTGAAGATGTTGGAGCCTTAAAAGTTAGCACTGGGCACAAAGCAGGAAGCAGTAAACTTTGGTGGTATGCCAGCTCCTCAAAGGGCACACTCACTGTTTTAGAATAAAGTGGAATGACAGAACATTCAATGACCAAGACGGAATTTTCACTCAGTCTCCAACACCCATATAATCTCATGCAGCCCCAGTTATGAATGACCAACAAGTAAATGCTTAATTTTTATAATATGTAAAATATAAATCCTGTCCCAAAATGATGCCCATATAAAATGCAAATAATCAGCACTCCATGGAAATGTTAGGATGTCCCCAGCTAAATGACATACACAAATGCATTCAGACCACTTCACTTTTTTTACATTGTTATGTTGCAGCCAAGGCTGTGCAGTCGCTACACAAAACCTCCGACTCCAACTCCTCTATTTATGGTACCACTGAGTCTGACTCCTCCATTTGTAATTAGATTTGTATATTTACTACATGGCTTGAAAATGTACAACATACAAAATACAAGGCATTTCTTCACTGCCAACGTGAATCATTACCACACTATACTGTAACAGTTTTGGTTTAAAAGCTTTAGTGATGCACCTGTGGCTTTTTTTATATTATCCATTATAAAAGTTAAACAAACATTAAGCAGCATCAAAGGGAAGACAAAACTTACAAAATTTAAAAAAAGAGGCTATATTTTCATCAAAAGTCTAGAAGAACAGTTGAATTTCCTTGCGGGGATGAATAAAAGCATTTATCTATCAATCTATCTAATTGAATTAGTGTACATTAAATCAGAAATTGTGACACATATTACAATTTACTTTTAATCAGAGTTGGTAAATTTTTATCAGCTCAGACTTCAGTAACCCAAGTCTCTTGTTCTAAAATCATTTCAATTCATTTTTTTCCTCCTCCTCAAACAATACACAGTACCCCAGAATGACAAAATGAAGACAGGACCTTAGGAACTTTTGCGCATTCATTAAAAATAAACGCCAAAAATATCCTACTGTGACCTTACAACTGAAAAGGGTCTCCAAATATTTACAAATGCTACATTTACTCTCATTTTTTACAGTTCATGAAATAAATAATAACTGACAGCAAACATACTAAAACATAGTCATTTTTATGAAAATGTCAATTCTCAAAGTTGTATTTCCTATGTTTTACTTCAAATGTTAACATGTAATTTGGCCAGTGGTGTCCAACGTTTGTATGGAAAAGTATTCAATCCCCTTGAAAGATACCATAATTTTCTGCAAGACAAAAGATTTGTACATATATGTATCCATTGAGTATTTTTAATGTGAACTCTTATGATGTAACAGTACATTTCCAAAGTCAAAATAAACACTTTTCTATAGAGTTTTAACTGAAGACGACTCAAAAGTTAGTGTTTGCATAAGTTTTCAAGCCCTATGTATTAATACTCTGGAGGCTGTTACTGCGTCAAAAGAGTTCTCTACAGAGTTACACTACAGAGTAATCGAGGCTGCAGTTTAACTCCGATTCCCGGATAGGTAGAGTGTCCATCATATTAGAGTATAATGAAAGGCACCTCATTCAAAACTCACATGGACTGGCAAACCAAATTTGAACACTTCAACCCTCTTTATTAGACACTGCAGTTCTCACATTTCTTCATTCTCAAGACTAGCTACTCTTCTGCACTGTTACTGTTTTCTCCCCATTTCTCTGAAACTGAAGACTAACTGCCTAAATATTTCACCACTTCTAATTCTGCTTGTGACAAAAATGAAATACTTTCAAGATGCAGTTTTGTTAAAATCTGAACCAAAACAGGCACTTACATCTACTCTCATAGATAGATAGATACCTAAAAGTGCAACGGTTTTATGTGACGTTTTTGTCACGCTTTAAATCGGACTTATTTTAAAACCTACATACATATGTTTGGTATCATTCTTTTCAGAATTTATAGAACTTTAATGTGATGTTGGTAGATTTTCAGATTCTTATTCCGGTTTTAAATTATAAACTAAAATACGAGAGACGAGACTTTGTGCCAACAGATTTAACGACGCCCAGGGCCAGAAATAAAAGAAAGAGTAGGACAGCTACTGTACAGGCTTTTAAACATTCGAAGCGCAGTGCCAGATGCAGATCACATGGCACGGCAGCCAGCCAGCAGCAGATTGAGCAAAGAGGAGGTAAAAAAAAAAAAACTGTTTCCCATTGTATCATCGTTTAAGAGGGGGTTTTGGAGGAACGACCGCATCTCCTTGGGGTGCACTCAGCCCCCCTCTTTACAATACGAGCCGCAGACTGGCCACAATTGGGTGTTGGGCGCCGAAGGCACAAGGGGGTGTTGCCCCCCTAGTTATAATATAGAAAAAGTTGCAAAAGGACATGGAAATTCATGTCATCTCACAAAAATATATTTTTGGCTTATTAGGAGCCCACTGTCAGTATTAAAGCAGTGTTGGGACAAACCATGTGGCTACACACACTGAATAATAATTTGGACAATACTGTAATCATAATGGCAAGAAATATGGCAATTAAAGAAAGAGACATGCTGTTATAAAAGTGCATATCTTTCCTTGGAGAAATTACAAAGGAAGCTAAGGTGTTTACAGTACAGTGTCTTACACCATCGAAAGGAAACTGACGGGAACAGGTCTGGCAGACCCAAAGCCACAATAGATTCAGAAGACTCTAAGAACAGCAGGTGTAGTGAATGTTCAAAGATATTTAACCATCCAGGACGGAGCCCTCCAAGCAAGCATTTACCCACATCTAAACATCTATACTGCTCAATCCTATTATTCCTCCTAATTACCTGCTTACATTCAAAATAATACTTTCTTGCAAAATTGTTTTTCAATGACCATCAACAAAAGTCAATGTCAGTCACTAGGAAAAGCATGAATTGGTCTACAGCAGGAAAGTTTCAACTATATATAGCATATTCAGGAGTAAAGAGCTCCAACAAACTAATAGTATTAACCAACAGTTTAAAAAAAAAAAAAAAAATTATATTATTACATATATATTTATAAAAATAAAACTAAAATTAAAAAAAAAAAAAAAAAAATCGCATACAGAAAAGTACTTAATTAGTTAGTTAGTACTCCTGATATATTTGCCACTATAACCAAGGTCATTCTCCTAAGAAATGGGAAGATGGGTAACACAGAGAGTTGCTTTGAAAAAACACCTCTGGTGTCACTTTCAGTTTAAACCTTAGAAATGATTTTTGGGATCAGGGTCATCTCACATCAGCTGTTGTCAACACAAGGCTAGAGCTTCCTCTAGTGGTTCTGGATGTCCCAGTGTCTTTGAGATAGCCCACCTGTAAAATGGAAATACATGTTGATCTCCTGTTATATCATGGTGTCCCTACAGAATGTCACCAATTCTCCCTTAAGCTACCCATGTTTCAAAATAAAAGGAAAATACAGATTTCATCCCAGGGTATCACAAGGCAGGAGGGGGCATGCAACTCTTTGGTAGTCACCAGCTATCAACACCAGCATGCAAGCAACTCTCTGCGCCTAGGACAGTCAGTTTAATAAGGTTAAATGGCAGCCTGCACAGGAATCAGCTCCTGGGTTTTCCCAGGGTCTTTCCAGTTCTATATCAAACTAGTGCCACTTCTGTGATCTTTTTCAACCAAATCTTCAAACAATTAAAGACGACAAAATATTTCATCTCATAGTACATGTTGAAAAAATCTACAGCAAGGTTTTACTAGGGCTCTATTTTAAGCATACTCACACTGTTATTGAAATATCTTTATATCCTCCAGCTGAGATGCAAATTAAGTAACGTGAAGATGTAAAATTCAAACAGCAGCCATCAACTAATCCTTTGGACTGGGCTGTCGTCCAGAGTATTTAAGACAATGTGGGAAGGGGTTACTCAATAAAACTGGAATTCCATCACATACTGACTCTCCCATAACAATAATACTGCTCCTGAATATTTCTACCACATCTTAAAATAAACAAAAATCAAAAAAAGCAATTGAAAACCCATCTACTCTGTGAATATCTAATTGATTGGGGGGAAACAATTGTTAATTTAAGTTTAATTGATTTATTGATTGTTAATCTACGATTGTAAATGTATTGGTTCTTGCATCTTTTCACTTGTGGCAATCAACTTTTGTTAACTGTTCTACTACACTTGCTGAACAAACAGGCCCTAGACTAATGTTACTCAATTATTACCGGTTTTGTAAGTCTCTTTAGATATAAGCGTCTGCCAAGCAAATAAATGTAAATCAGTAATTCTTTATTAAGAATGTAGTTTGAGATAATTCAAACAAACATAAACCTAGAAAGCTGTACACAGTTTTGTATGAATTGGAGAACCTCAATAACATTCACAACACAACAGAAAAATAAAGTTGGTAGACAGAAGTGAACAGGTAAAGAGGCAGAGAGCAGATCAGTACATTTTTAAAGTTAAGATTTTCAGTTACTTATAACTTGTAGCCTTCTCAGATGTCACCTAAATTCTGCCCACCAGCAGACACTCAACTTCTAATATCTCCTGAAGTGATGATAACCACTTGTGCCTACTGGCAGCCCTTTCTAAACTGCTGCATATCTGTGCTCAAAAGGTGCTGACTGGTGAAATTCGCCAAAGTATTTTCTGCAATGTATATGCTATATTTGCTAGTGACATTGTTCACCAAATTTTTTTTTTTGGGGGGAGAATTCTCCTTGTACCCAGTTCAGATGAACATTTTTTCCCCTCTAGTACCCAAATATGCTTTGCAAGGCTAGTGTAACATCAAAGAGCTGTAGTAGCTATGCTCAAAACCTTCATGCATGTATACTTAAAGATCACTGCCAATCTGCTTCTGGCATCCATGACATCAAGATCCAATCAGCACTCCAGCCTCCCCCCAAATGCATTTAGAAGACACAAAAGCTTGGCAGTATGACAATATTAGGAGTACTGCCACTAGACATAAACACTGATGCCCATTTCCTGAAAAAAAAAACAGTGCCATGTGGCTAATTTACATACATAATTAGCTGTGTGCTACAGCTATGATGCAAAAGACATGTGCAACCCTCTGAAATAACGAAAAATGTATTGCTGTGTTTAAGGCATTTCTGTCTTCTTCATGGAAGAAAAAAGTGCAAATTATTTGCACAGAGATCATGTACAAAAAAAGATGTTGCAGCTACACTCAGGACCAAGACTTCAAACAATGGAATGAGCCAGTTCCAGGCTGACACACGGCTAATGTGCACCCCAAGATTGGAACTCTGTGAGCGTAATGATCCCCCCCCCCACGTAATTGCTAATTTTTGGAAATTTGTTGTATTTTGTTTGTGGTTATTGTTCCGCCTGTGTCTTTTGTTGATAGTGGCATGGTAGCACAGTGGTTAGCACTGCTTCCAAACAGCTCAATTCACATTTTTAGTCCAGAATAATCAGTCCACCATAGTTGGTAGATGATTCCTTAGCCCTCAAGGACACTTAAAACACCATTGTACCATTGTGGTCCAATTCTCCCCCATTAATGCATTTTGCACAGTTCCTAAACATTTCCTCGATTTCACTGAACTGAAGGCAAAGGAAACTCAGAAAGGTTTGGTTACCACTAATGCTTAGCAATAAATGGATTGTACTTAATACATACACCATAAATATAACTGGAATAGCGTGCACCCTGTCCTTTAAAACTAAACTGCTGCATGTGATATATTTAAAAGCACTAACTCACACAGACTTACACACACAGAAAAATAAAAACACCCTCCGTAAGTTTCAGTGGAACTACAACCCTTAGATTTCAACAAGTAAAACAACTGTTGAGCAAAGGAGACAACTGAATAAAATGAACTCCATAACTTAAATGCTTTCAAACACCAAGGGTAAATTAAAAAGGTTGGGGAATGGACGGGGTGTTTGGATTTGGAGAGTAGGAGTACAAAAGAAAAAAAATTATTCTACACAGAAGATAAACTATACAGATACAAACACAATTACGCTGGACACTAGTCAATTAAGAGACACAAGAAAGGCTTTCAAGCATAAATTTAAATATTATAAAATGCTGAAACATCACAAAGAATCCTAGTAGATTCCATTGATTAGGATCCACAAAAGTAAACCATAATATAAAAAGGAGTTTCTTGTATATACTGTATGGCAAACAGAAAAAAGAAAATGCATTTTACACATTGTGTTATAGTGTCATGTCACTGACAACTGCACTGCACACAACTGTAAGCTTCTCCTTGTTCAGCTATGGTAAAGGAGTGACTAAATGGACCTCTGACTACTACCGCAAGTGGGAGAGGATATTGTATTACATAGCATCACACTCTCTTCAACAGCTTTGCAAAACCCGCCACCCTCAAAAGTCAGTGGCAAGAAATTACTCAAGGTCCTACAGCTACCTGTTTCATAGCTGCAAAACCAGGGCCTTCAACAGATGCAGCACAGTGGCGCAGTGGTAGCGCTGCTGCCTCGCAGTTAGGAGACACGGGTTCGCTTCCCGGGTCCTCCCTGCTTGGAGTTTGCATGTTCTCCCCGTGTCTGCGTGGGTTTCCTCCGGGCGCTCCAGTTTCCTCCCACAGTCCAAAGACATGCAGGTTAGGTGGATTGGTGATTCTAAATTGGCCCTAGTGTGGGTGTGCGTCTCCTACGGTGGGTTGGCACCCTGCCCGGGATTTGTTCCTGCCTTGTGCCCTGTGTTGGCTGGGATTGGCCCCGTGACCCTGTGTTCAGATTCAGCGGGTTGGATAATGGATGGATATATATATATATATATATTATATATATATATTTATTATATTATATTATATATTATATTATATATTATAATATATATATGAGATAGATAACAGTAAAAAAGTTCATATATACAACAATAACTCACTGAATAAGAGTTAGTTCTGAGCTTCAGCCATAGCAGTGGAGTCAATATACAAAACCTTCAACTTCAACTCAGTCTCCTCCATTTGTAATTAGACTCAATCATGAATCAGCAGGTTACCTTTTTAGTACTCTAAACTGTTAAATTTGGGTTTAAAAGCTGTGGTGATACCATTATGCCTTTTTTCCCGGGTCCTCCCTGTTTTTATTAAATATAATATACTAGCCGAAGCCCACCGTAACATACGGCGGTGTAAGAATAGGAACAGAAAACGGTGAGAAAGGAATTCAATATAACAAAGGCTTAGGAAACCACCATCACAGTATAACGAAAATAGCAAGGAGCGAAGCCAATGCCAGTGGTCGAGAGAGTACCTTCCTGTAGCAGGCTACGGAAAACATAGACATATATAGATAGACGCCGCATTCACTGTGTTGCCCAGTCGACACGATAAGTTAGCGCGTCTGCCCTATTGCGACTGGTAAAAGTGCCATTTAAACTAATACAGGTAGACGTGGAAACTGGGTTTTCTGATGAAAAAACAATAACGTTTTAAACAGTATCGTTTACATACAAACAGATTTTGGCGAATCGTTTTCATGCAATTATTTATGTCCATTTATACACTAAATGCGTGCGTATCTCATGGTCTTAGAGTTGGTGGGTGGGGCTCTGTGAGTTGGCAATCGTGGCTGTCTGTCTTGCGTGCGGTGTAAAGTCAACGTGGCTCAGAGGTGCATGTGGACTTTTGCACAGACAAAAGCGACTGAGGCTGTGTTTGGTGAGTTGTTGCGTGCCTCAAAAGCGACGCTGGACTTGGGAGGACGGTTACAGTGGGTGTGCTGTGGCTCTCTCGTGTGTATCCCATGACGTGGTAGGAGGGTTACAGTTGGCGGGCAGGGCTCTGTCTTGCGTGCCCTTAGTGAATAAATGAATAAATTTATATATATATATATATATATATATTACACTCAGCAAAAAAAGAATATACATACACTCAGCAAAAAAAGAAACGTCCTCTGACTTTCAACTGTTTTTATTTTCAGTAGACTTAATGTGTAAATATTTGTATGAACACTAAAAGAGTCAACACCATAAGACATAAACTAAAAATGTTTCACAATGTGTCCCTGAATGAAGGGAGGCTCAAAATCAGAAGTACCAGTCAGTATCTGGTGTGGCCACCAGCTGCTTGAAGTACTG
>JANRMT010062840.1:35519432-35547721 GCA_026402145.1 Polypterus bichir lapradei
CAGTACTTCAAGCAGCTGGTGGCCACACCAGATACTGACTGGTACTTTTGATTTTGAGCCTCCCTTCATTCAGGGACACATTGTGAAACATTTTTAGTTTATGTCTTATGGTGTTGACTCTTTTAGTATTCATACAACTATTTACACATTAAGTCTACTGAAAGTAAAAACAGTTGAAAGTCAGGGGACGTTTCTTTTTTTGCTGAGTATATATACACACACACATACACACGAGGGGAAGTCAAAAAGTAAAGGGACATTTGAGAAAAAGGGCATTTATTCTAATGATAGAATACAGATACATAACCTCCCTGGACTTCAATGCACTTTTCCCAACGTTTCACAAGTTTTTTGATTCCGTCGGAAAAAAGTTTTTCGGTTGCATCTGCAACCAATTTTGCACTATCACATTGTCCTCAGTGGTTGACGTTGATGGCCTGCCTAATCTTTCTTCGTCACATAAAGAAGTTCTTCCCTGTTTGAAGCGCTCTATCCATTCGTAGATCTTGCTTCGCGATAAACAGTTGTCACCATACTGTGCTTGCATTCGACAAATAATGTCCGCAGGTTTAACACCTTCCGCAAACAAACAGCGAATCACTGCCTTCATTTTCTCCTTGGTGCAGATCGACAATGGAGCCGTCATGTTTAACGGTCTGCTACACTCCAACAAATAACGCGGGAATAAGAGTTACACGTTGTATAGAAGTGTTGGCGACTACACTCATTCAGCGCTGGATACGAGCAGTGTTACCAAACTCTGAAAAGAGAAATTTAAAAAATCCCTTTTCTTTTTGATTTCCCCTCGTGTATATATATTAGCTGAAGTACCCATCATTGCTTGAGTATATTTGTAGATTGGGTTAAGGAAAGAAAGCAAAGGTTTGTGTGTTTTTTAAATGGTGACACTTGTTAATTTTTGCTAGCTGTTCCATCCATCATCCACAAGGCCTCTTTATCAATATCTCTGCTCTTATGAGTTGAGAATTTGTTCTTTTTGGTCTGAATGGGTGCCCTGCGGAGGGCTGGCACCCTGTCCGGGGTTTGTTTCCTGCCTTGCACCCTGTGTTGACTGGGATTGGCTCCAGCAGACCCCCATTACCCTGTAGTTAGGATATTGTGGGTTGGAGAATGGATGGATGGATGGTCTAACTGGGTCCTAGAATTTTGGGAACTCCTTGCTGGGTTGACCCCAGGAACGCTGTCATGTCCAATTTGCACTCTTAGCTCAAGGTGGACAACTCATAGTGCCTAAATAATGAAGAAAAGCTGACCAAACTGGATTTAAGCAACAACCCTTTCATTCTCCATTGTGTTGTACTGCACTTCCACTCTCAATAAAGGCTGACTCAACATCCCCCTTCAGAAGTCCACAATACTCATTTTTATATTACAGCCTGCAGCGTGAAACTGAAATTCGGTACATTTTCAGTGACTCTAGTAATCCCATAATTGATGACTACTCCAGAGCCAACTCCAACACATTGGGGTGGATTGGTTAGTATGACAAACATCTATTTCAGATATACACAGTAAATTTTGAGTCAAATTCACAACTAGTATCAGAGCTACTTTGGACCTGCATTTGGTCCACAAGCACACATACTTGGAGCAGTGGAGTTATCTAGTTGTTCTAAGACAGTGGCAAATAATTGAAACCAAACCGCCTTATTCTCAGTTACACAAAGGCTTGCAGCATTTTTTCAACATTGTTTGTACTTTTATTTTGAAACTCCATCATTGTAAATAACCTTTAAAACTACCAAAACAAACATGAACTAATAAAATTCCAATATTAAATTGTCCTGTTTGCGATTACCATAAAATACAGAAAAACAAGAAAGCTGATATTGTGCCAGGCAAACTTTAACTACAAGCCTGTATAGAGACTAAAATTTGGTTGTGGAGCAACTATTCATCTATTCTGCCATGCTCCGTTTCTGATTGAGCATGCTAAAATTAAACTTACCAAACCAACTGTGTTCTCCCTTGACTTAATGGAAAACTCAGCTAACCAAAGACCATTCCCTAGCAGCTGAGTGACTTGGTTACAATGCACCAGCTATGAAGAGTCCCTGTGTAAAAAATGAAAGGTATGTAGATAAATACTGTGGATTGTTAGCCACCCACTGTGATAGTTAGGAAAAGCAGACCACACAGAAGCAGAGAGTTTGTACAAATAAATAGAACCACAATCCATGAATATCTCTGTCCCTTACACTTACTCAATAATAGAAAACATATTAACTGTTCATATACATAACACTTCTTTGATTCCAAAGCTCAAAAACAGACACATGGCCATTACTGCAGGAACAGTCTACCATATCCACATCACCAGAGGACGGAAATAAAGGAAATCAAATTGGCTCTTATTTACCAAAGTGACTTATTTACCAAAACTGGAAACATTAAATTCACTCCAACCCGTTTGTCAAGGAGTCGATCGAATTTACTACTGTGGAGACATTAATATTTTTTACTGCTCTAGCAATTCCTTTTTCTGTCTCAATCTAATTTCAAGCAAGGGGATAAAATTAAATTATCCTTTATGTCACAGGTGGATATTTTCATAAGTTGTCCTATCAGCCATGCTGGGTTTGAGAATTAGACCATCTGATCACAAATTTGTGAAACTGCATTCCCATATTTTCTCCATGTCTAGCCTCACTACACTTACTTATATCTTGAATGTGTTTCTGGAAGGTCAGAAGTTGCAAGTAAGGTTTCTAGGACCATTAAGGTGACACATACAGAGTACAGCCAAATTCTTATTTACATGTGCTATTCAATTTGACACAATTCACCACTCACCAGCACCATGTTTAGTGAGAACAACAACAACCACCACCTTACCTCACAAATTTGATCCTCTTTACTTGAAAAATTTCAGATCATAATTAGGGGAATGGTGATAACAAAAATTTTGAATCCTTGCCAAAGATCTTCAATGAATTCTGACTGGGCCAAGCAAGAAAATCTATTCTCTTCATTTGAAAACAACCACACTACAGAGCTTTAGACTGTTATCCTTATGGTCCCTTTTTTTTTTTTTTTGGATAGGATTTTGTGAAAAATATGTACATACCCCATGAAGTGTTTAAAAAAAAAAACATCTTCAGATAAAGGTGATGCTAATGAAAAAACAGAAATATCACTTTCAAATCATTTAATCAACTAAAAAATAAACAGATGTAATTTCTGTATGTGAAAAAGCAAGTCCCCCTTGGTTCTAATAGCTGGTGTTGCCTCCTCAAGTAGGTGTTTCCTATAACTGTCTAGCAGTCTCTGGTATTGCCTGGGAGAAAACTTCCAGACCTCCATGTGGAATTCTTTCAGCTGTGTCATGTTTCAGGGTTGTCATGTGCCCAGCCAGCTTCAAATCCTCCACAGCATCTTGATGGAATTTAGCTACGGGCTTTGCCTTGGTGATTACAGAAACTTCCATTTCCTTCTTTTCAACCATTTGTTGTTGGCATCAGTGATATGTTTAAGATCACTGTCGCATTGCAAGGTCCACAAGCACCATTTGGTACAATGAAGAATTCATACCGAATTCTGTGATGGTGAGCTTCACAGGTCCTGATGCAGCAAAGCAGTCCCAAACCATAACAACATTTCCAGCAATATCCTTTATAGTTGGTATCAGGTTCTTCAGGTCAAATACTATCTTTGGTTTTCTCAAAACACATCTTCTAATACTATACCAAAAACTCCATCTTTGCCTCATCTGTCCAGAGAATATTGTTGTGGAATTCCTGGTCCTTGTAATTGAGAGAAAAACTAAAGATTGCCCATTAACACCCAGGAAAAGGTCTCCTTCTGGCAAACCTCCTAGGCAACCTTAATTTGTACAAACTCTTTCTAATGGTAGACTCATGCACTTTGACATCAAGAGTGGCAAGAGCTACCTGTGGGTCCCATGATGAAATTCTGAAGTTCTTAAAGACAGCTTCCAGTATCTTGTGTTCTGCTCTCTCGTTAAACTTTCTGTGGTAGCCTAGCATGGACAAGTTGGCAGTTGCCTGAAATCTTCTCCTCTTGGAACAATCTTCCAGACAGTCAAATGGTTAATTTTCAGTTGTTTGGAGACCTTTTTAAATCCCTTCCCAGATGCTTTAACCTTCTTTCTAAAGTTCCCTGGGAGCTCTTTACATCTGAACATGGTGATAATACACTTTAGCAACAAAGAGCAAACCAAATTAAATGTCTAACATTTAAATAAGACAAGATCTTCTCTAATGAAGTTCTAATCATTTGCACCAGGGGTGAACCTGCTTTTTTCACATGTGAAAGCTTTAATTTGTGTTTATTTAAGCTATTCAATAGAATACAAAATGTAAGTGTCGGTTGATGTTTATTCTATTGCTATTACTATTCTATAGGCAGGAAGTGTAGTGCAGTGGTTAAGACCATGGACTTCAAACCCTGAGATTGTGGGGTTCAAATCCCACCACTGACACTGTGTAAACCTGAGCAAGTCACTTCAACCGCCTGTAGTCAAATTGAAAAAAAGAAATGTAAGCAATCGCATCTCAAATGTTGTAAGTCACTTTGGATAAAGGCATCGGCCAAATAAATGTATTACAATGAATCATCTATTTATAGATACTGTTTAAATGAATATCAAATCTTACTATGTCCGAATATGTTAAAAAAGGAAAAACATTTAATGGAGTGTACTCAGTTTTTCATGTGACTGTATTTGTTTTCATCCAAAACAACTGGAGGAAAACTGCAAAAGCAAAATGAAAATGTGTGACAAGTGCATACCTTAAAACACCATCTTCTGTGGCAATGAGAGCAAAATGACAAGCGAGCTGAACAAGGCTAGACAGACTACACATCAAAGTGGTCCACAAACAAACTGAATGTGGATCTGACATTCTGAGTAGCTTCAACCAATTAAAAAATAAATCAAAAATGTAAAACAATGTACATCTTTAATTGTAATTTAAAAACATAATAAATATAAAAGGTTATTTTGGATAAACTAATGTGAGAATCACATTGCCATTTAAGAGGTTTTATTGGAGGTATAGCCTATTATATACACTCACATTTTTGTTTTGTTTAATTCTTTCTATCTTGGGTTTTGCCACACATATATGAAATAACTTTATTATTATTCATAAGACTAAGAAGACAACAAAAAAAAAAAAAAAAAAAAAAGATAAAAGTCCATTGCAGCCACCATCTTTACTGTGCATAAACAGACAGACGGAGAAGGAGAAGACGACAACAAACAAGAAAAAGAAGCATAAAAGGGCAAACTACTTTAAAAAAAAAAAAAAAATCTTTTTTGGCACCCCACTGTTATTTTAATCATATAAGATGAAGATTACGGAATAATTTGTCTGTAGTCTGGGACATGCTCTACTTAAAACAATGCTTTAAAAGGAAAGCACAATCACTCTGCCATGTCACAACAGAGCAACATCAACCACCTCATTGTTTCCCTCTTACAGGCGCCATTGTTTCATCAGAATTTCACATCAAACACTGAAGACATAATCCAAGCTTCATAACTGGGTCAACCAATCACCAACAGAAAAGAAAATGGGGTAACACTCTTAGATAATATGCCGTTGCCAAGCATTGAAACTTGCAAAGATATTCTATAAGCCCTCAACATGTTATTAACCCTATTTTAAAATGAAATCAGTCATGTTTCAGATATTGAAGAGAGGTTGTGAAGAAAAAGAAAAGAAAAATGCTCTTTAAAACACTGAGACACAAAACCTGCCGTCATCCCTCTGGAATAGCTTAAATGCAAAGCCCCAATATTCCAAGATGTCACAACTAGCACTCCACACAAGCATTTAAGTGAATTAGAGACTGGGAGGTCTGTCAGACCAAAGGGAAATAAAACAGAAGCACCCAAGAATTAAGTCCAATAATAAACAGCAAACACACATCCCGCTGCTTTGGTAAAATGAGTCATACTGTCAGCTAGCTAGTAATTACAGAAATGTCAGTAACAAGGCATTTGAACAGCACATGTGAAGTTCACAAAAAGGATAATCATCCCCACTTTTTGCACAGGAATGCTTTTCTTTTCTTCTTCTCAATGTCACCATAGGCTTGCTATTCCCAAATACTTAAGATCAAGTGAAATATGATACAAAAGCTGCTAAAAATAATCTCTGGTTCTTTAGGTGACAAATGTATAACAAGCGGATGATGAAAACAGTTCATCAAGCTTTTCTCCTGACTTTTTTTAGTCAAGAGATAATGTATTATATAGTCTGACAAAAAACACACAAATCTCTCAGTACACACTCTAGGAGATACTTATTAATAATAATAACATTCACTCAGCAGCAGAAATGCTGCAGGAGTATCTCAGACATTATTTGCCTCTACGTGCAATGAATGCTATTTACTTAAATTACTACTTTGAATGAAATACGGAAATAAAAAGCCATACTCATGCAGTACAAGGCCTTAGGAAAGTAAAGCAAATAAAGGTCAGCAATACTGTACACATGTGCAACAACTGTGATGTTAACAAGCCAAGTCCAATTAGCACATTCGAGTTAACTATATACTGTATATATAGGGCAAAAATAAAAAACCTACTAGTCGCAATACACCTGCACACATTCAAGAAACCGCAACAACAAGTCATCCACAGGAAAAACCCATCATCAATCAGAGCAGGCCCTCTATTCGAGAAGTAGGCTGGCATCTGCACTCCCAGTGGTGTCCAGATGTTTGGGGACAATCTCCACACTGCCGATTATATTTGCAGTTTAAAAACCAAGTATATAACAAAGGAAGGATTTCCAGGGATTTACTAAAAATTGCTTCAAGTGCAGCTCGCCGATCCTGCCAGTTTAACTCTGTTTTGTCCAATAATAAACAACCAGCAGGAAAACATCCAGCTTTCTTCTTAAAGAAAGAGTCCTGCAATTGTTTAATTGCTCTGTACAGATCCCACTGATACTGGATTAGTCATTTCACATTTTTTATGTAATTAGTTAATTGTGATGCCGATCTGTTACGCGATTACTTGTAAACTAATGTGGCTAGATCTTTGTTCTTGGTCTTCATTGAAAGCGTATGACCACTTTACTGGTAAGAAGTACATTTTAATGTAGGTTAAGCATGGCCCCCACAAGCCCATCTATTGATAATACCACTGGACACACTACACACATGTTCAGAAATCATAATACGGTCCAAGCTTGTACACTTGTAAGCAACTGTAAACTCTCTGCCTGTTGTTTACATCTAGCCTTTTGTAACATTTCATTTTAAGACTGCAGGGCTGCAAACTTCTTTAGTATTTCTGTATATAACTGGTGCCTCTATTCCAAGTAATTTATAAACTGTTGCCAACTGTGCACAAATATGATGAAATCATACAAGCTGTAAATCATTTGTGTGAAGGTATTCCAAAAGTGAAAGCCAAAGATGTAAATAGTACAACCAGCTCAGTACCCTCCAGATTATAACTAGCAAATATAACTAAAAGGCAGCTCTTAAAACAAACAGACACATTTCCTAACAAGCTCCAGGCAGCTCTTCTGTAAAACCGTCTGAACACTGCACTGCCCACCCTGCCACACATTCATTTATTGAATTCATTGGTGCAGTGAACCAATCTAGGCAGTGGGGGGGGGGAGGGGGGGGTGGTGGTAGCGCAACAAGGCAGGAACCAAACTCGAACCCCCCCCCGCCCCCCTCCACCCAACTACAAACAGTTGAAAGGAATTGAACACTTTCAAAAATGTATTCGAAGATGCAGCCTAAAATGATTTGTAAAGGAACTTGCATATTTCTTCCTAACCTTACAATTGCTCAATATGCACCCCTTATCAATCCTGTAGTCCAAGTCATCTCGGACCTTCTCTACCATACCTGGCATGGCAGCCACAATGCATTCCTTAATAACCTCAAATGCCAAAATCCTGAAAAATATTATGGGTAACTCTACAGTTTGGTTGATGCTTAAAGTTTGTATTAGTTACTAAGTGACTAATTTTTTGAAAATGTTCAATTCATTTTGCAATCACACTGTATACAAAATAAGAGGGGGTGAGTTGCACTCTTGAAGCGAGTGTTGATTACAGTGCAAACATCCATATATTTTCAGAATCTACAGGGTTGTAGGGACGCTGGAGCCTGCCCCAACAAGCATTACGCACAAAGCAGGAACAAACCCTGGATGGGACACCAGTAATTATAAGCATTTTAACAACAACTCAAAGCAACTGCAAAGCAAATATCCATGTGGCAGACAGTGTTGTATTCAATGGAGAACAAGACCCACACCTCAAAATCTCCAGAATGCCAGACCGGCACTGCAGCATGTGTTACCAATCAGAATTATACCCACGTGTTTTGCATTTAGGGGTGATGGCATACTCCACGTAATTCTATCCAATTGTATAGCCCCAAGAAAATAAGGGTAGACAAGCAGACAAAAAACAGGAAATGTAATTACTTTAGACAGGCAACGTGATGTAGTAGTTAAGGCTTTGGACTTCAAACCCGCATGTTTGTAAGTTCAGATCTCGCAAGGACCTGGGCCGCTCATCATCACAGAATTCAGTATGAATTCTTCAATTTACCAAATGGGGCTTGTGGATAATGCGAGGTCATCTGTCAGAAGACTGAAGCTCAACTGAAAGTGAACCTTGCAAGTCACTTCTGTTGCCTGTGATCCACTTGGAAAACCAAGAAATGTAACCAATTAGATCTCAAATGCTGTAAGTGATATTGGAAAAATGCATCAACCAAATATCACACATCTTTACATTAATGTAACACTTTTCTTGCTACTCAAAGAGCTTTTGACAAGTAATAATAAAAGCAGTGACACTGAATATAAAGTAATAATATTTATTTATATACTGTAGAACCTCTCTCATGCTCAAGGTGCTTCAGAGAAACTTTAAATAAACAACAGGACATATGACATTGGATACAAATAAAATCCACATAAACACTAAATAAAGATAATACAGGAAACACGGTGCTTTGAACTAGAATAAGACCCAGTAAACCAGAATAAAAATACAAAACACTACAAGAAAACCCTGAACAAATAACATAATTTGTGACGTAAATGCTAATCATTCTGAACATCTGGACAAAACTTAAAGGGTCAGAATGTCCCTTAAGGGTAAAGGTACCCCATAAGAGCAAGTTAAATGCCTTCCTGAACAAACTAATTTTTAATTTGGTTGTTTAAAAGAATGAATTGAGCCAGCTCTTCTCATTAAATTTAGAGAGGTTGTTCCAAAATCTGGGAGCAATGGAACTGAAGGCTCAGTCATCCATAGAGCGCAGTTAGTTTGGGGCACAATGAGACTGGCAGCATTGGTGGACCTTAGTGGGCACACAGGCGTATAGTGATGAAAGAGGCCACGTAAAGCTTTATAGGTTATTAACAGAGTTCTATATTCAATTCTGTAAGACACAAGGAGCCAGTAGAGGGTGGAGAGGGAAGTGTGTTATGTACCCACCGCTGAGAGTCTGTGTATGTTACCAACTGGAGCTGTGAAAAAAGATAAGGAGCATCTGCCAGTAGGGACATACAGTAGTTGATGCGGTTAAAAGTGTAGAGAAGTTTCTCAGCATTAGAAAAGAAAAGAAATGAGCAAACAGGGGATATGATACAGAAGAGGAAATAAGTTTCTTAACATGGTCAATGTGGGTAGAATAAGAAAAGAAGGAATCAAAAATGACACCAAGATTCATCACCAAGTGTGACTGAAAAGAAGCTCATGTTCCTAGGCTAAAGTTTAGCACCAATTATTACCCTATATATAATAGAAAAGTGTATTACAGTCCTGAAACAAATATTGCCAATACCCCAATGTGTCGATTATAACGTGATATGCATGATGGGAGGTGACATTACACAGCATAGTGGTCTCTGCAGCACACTGGCTAACTGTAGAATCATGGGCAGCATTTGCCACGATGGTCTCTGATGTGGGCAGCATCCAACTTTCTGCCAAGTCTAATGCTAGTCGTGCCATACTAATGTGTCAAAAACAGACCACCTATCCACAACTGCAATCATTTCCCAGCACTGGTAACAGGATGGGTGCCAGAGTCCACACTTTTAACCGGTTATGACCGACACCTCCAAATGCATACAAAAGTAACGTAGAAACGATGAGGATTGCAGTTTTTTAACAACATTGGCGAAATGAAAGGGAAGGCGCGTCCCCTGAATGATAACAGTAAAGTTTAAAAGCCTGGTGGCGCAGCGTGGTCACAGTCCTCATGCTGTTATTTATTTATCTGTCTTCACTTTACACCCTCTTATTGATGAGTCTGTGTACAAACAGCAGAACCCCATTTTTGTACTTATCCTCCTTCAAACCCCCGGTTCTTCGCTTTTTCAGCACGTTTTGCCTTTGCCTCGTCATGCCCAGACACGCTGCGGCCAGGAAGCGCCTTTTCTACCCGAACTCTCACGCTTTCCGACCAGGAGGCCCCGCTCGGTCGGACTCTGCAACACGCAGCAGCAGGCAACCGCCACCCCACCACGAACTCGCGGGCAAGCCGGTTTTGACGAAGACGCCTCACCTCGTCCGGTTCCTCAGGAAGACCAACTTAATGAGTGCATGCGTGTAGCGGGGCAAGCCGGCCGTGTTGATGCTGGTCACTCTCAGTCGATAATCCAAGATGTGAAGATCCATTTCATTCACTTGCTAACAAGTCGTCACTCCAAACAAGCTTCCCTCGTTCAACTGTCGGCAACTCCGAGCAGTCATGTGCTGGGGGCGACGACATTTACCCGGGCGAGCGAACTGCAACAGACAATGCTGGACTTGCCCCCAGAGCGCCACGCCTCCTTGACTTAAAGGGATCAGAAGGTACGCGTGCGCAGTAGTACTCGGGAGACTGCCGGCGCTAAGACCGCGCATATCCACTTTACCAGGCAGTGAACTCTTACTTCAGTTCACACATATTTTACCGATATTGCCCGCAAATTGTTTTTACTTTATTTAAAGCAATTCGCATGTTTCACTTTTTTCCCCAGCACATTTTGTTTTTTATATTATCATTATAATCGCATTACAGTGGCTGTCTGTTTTCGTGGGCTGTTGTGATGTGATGGCGTTCGGATTGACCAGTGGCACAGTAAGGTGACATGGACGTAAGGAAAAACTCAGAAACTTGAAAATTTCCATAATGGAGTTTTACGAGCAGAGTGAGGGTCAGCGTCGGTGTTTTTGTGGGATGCTCAACCTGAATCTAACTTTGGCAGGGGCAATGGGGCCCTAATGTGTTGTTATTATTATTATAATTTACATTAATACTAGACAGGAATTGTAAACTCTCCGCCTGTTTACATACTTAAGAAGTTAGACTTGATTATGATTTCTCAACACGTATGTAACAAGTCGTGGAGGATTATCAATAGATGGGCTTGAACGGGCGGTGCTTTACTTACAATAAACTTTTCTGCACACCTGTAACGAACTGAATTTCCAGGACATAACAAGCCATGCGCTTTCGATTAAGACTAAGATCAGGGTCCTAACCCCATTACTTCGGGAGTTATTGTATAACAGACGGACAGATGCTTGTTATCTAGAGATATAGGTAGATAAATTGATAATCCGTCCTTTGTGTTATTATGGTTATTCAAAATTCTGGAGAATGTAAGGTTATTAGGAGATTTTCAGCAGCACCCTAAAAGCACTGCTAAAGGAAAATGAAATGCGCAGGAAAAAACAACACGAGGTGACAGCAACCAGAAACAACTTTCATTGTGATCAGTTATAGAATCTGACAGCCAAAGCATTGTGTCCACCAGGCCTAAAGCTTTTGAAATAATAGACCTAGCCATCCATTGTCTAATCTGCTTAATCCAACTCAGGACTGACGGGAATCAATGAGTACATACATACTGTATATAGTATCTTATTTTTTTTAATGTTAAACAAACCTTTATGATAATTTTATTACCATTACAGTAATATTAAAAAAACACCAGTTTGTACAGTATATAAAACATTGACAGCTTAGACTTTCCTACTTACATTTAGCACTTGGCATTCATTTTCTGTAATACATTAAACATCATTTATATCATACATTTCTTTTAAATATGTCTATTTGATTAGTTTATAATATTACAAATTCAATCTTCAATCCCCTATTAATGAGCAGATAGGTACAGAAAAGCACTGTATTAAATAGAGGTGCTGTAGTAGACAGATAATCATTGTAATCAATCTGAAAATAGTTTATAATAATACTTTAGGCAAACAAAGTAAAGTTATTGAAATAAACAATCTGTGGTTTAACAAATTGACATTACACAGTTATAGCAGGAGTATGCCCTAAAAGAACTCACAGTAGATTAATATTTTATATAAATTGTACATGATCAGTATTACCCTAAAGTGTTTCAGTCCAAGCTCAGTGCATAGTACATTCATTATAGATACTGTATAGTCAGTCAGATATGAACACCTAGGGGACACCTTCAGGGCTTTAACAAGGTGCACACTGACTGAGACCTGAAGACCACCACTCAGAGGACAAGTGACATAATTTCTCCACTGTTTTCAAAAGCCCTGCCCCTTCTGTTTCTCACACTCAATATAAGAAGGCACCAAACCAGAAGTCAGTGTGAGTAATGAAGGGCATCCACAGAAATGTTGAAAGTCAGAAGTTATGCAGCTGTTAGCTTTCTGTTTACATCATAGGCCGTTCTTTCCTTTTTGTCCCTTATTTGACACCCTTGTTAAATGGGGCTATACCATGGAGACACCCCAGCTTTCTGAAATATGTTGTCCCCTCATTACTATATATATATATTCACACATACACACAGTACATACCATATGACAGAATTCCAAGTTGATCAGGTCTGATGGAGGTCAATGTCCATACTTTATCTGAAGGTTTTGTAGTAGTAGTAAGGTGGGCTGGCAGCTGCTTGAGGGTCCAGCTCTTAGAACACAGACAGAGGAATCTATACATAAGGGTGAGCAGCTAGTAGCTGGCAGTGTACTCTTTACAGTTATGTAGTGCCCCAAGAAGTAGCAATGCCAGAAATGCTAGATAAATAGGATGGTCATGGGAGATGTGCAAAGGCTGTAAGAGTTGCCCAAACGAGTTAGTGGCAGCTGGGGGACACTTTGTGGTGGTGTATTTTGAAGTGTTATACTTGTGCCTTGGATTGCAATAACATCTAAGGCCACCTGAAGGAGATGGACGTTCGTAACTGCAGAAGCAGACTCTGAAGCTACTTCAGGCCATATGCTGAGTTCAACAGGTAGGGAGATAGAATAAACAGTGTGAGTGTGTGTGTGTGTGTGGGGGGGGGGGGTTCAAGCACCAAGGGTTCTAGAAGTTCAGGTATAGGGAGCTGTTACTTCAGTCACATATCAGCGATGCAGAGAACAGTAATATGAAGTTCCTTATCACCAGCTCTCCTCAACCAGCCTGAATGAAGAAGATGTTACTGTATATGAAATATGGGATAAATGGTTTCATACTAGAGTACTTCCAAAAACAAAAAAAAATGTGAATGTGATGATTGGCCCAGTCAACAGGGGGAATGGTCGATGCGAAGAGCAGAGGAATGTGAATTAGCAGTCCTGATGTAGATCGCTGTGCCAGTGCAGGCTTAATGGCACAAGCAGGGGGCAGCATGTGCTGTATGTGTACAGGATTAGAAGATTTAATGTGAACAGGCCTTCCAGTACCCAGCGTATCACCAAAATGGATGCAGGGAGGGGTTAAGGACAGGGCACATAGGCAATAGAGAATGAGATGCCACCTGAGCACTAAAGGACTGCCGAGCAGTAACCAAAAACTCCAATTCTCTTTAGGCCATGGCTTGAAGAAAAGTAGCAGATCTGCTCCAGGCCGACAGATGGCAGTGCATGTGCTCAGGCTAGTAGAGCAGTGACAAGGTAGCAAGGGGAAAAGATGGCTGAGGAAAGCAGGGAAACCATGTGCTGCTAGAGGATGCTTTAGCCTGGTGTCCCAGGCTGGAATGACCCCAGAAGTCATTTCAAGACTTGGCCCAAAGTGAACCTGGGACAGGTATAAGTTGCAACCAACTCATAGAGCCAATGACTGTGGAATCGGCTGAACGTGGACAGGCTCTTGACAAGGTAGTAGTGTGGGGCTTTTAGGTGGGCGAGTGGGTTTACCACTTTACCTGTCAGACAAGGGTTCAAAACTTGGTGAAGGTTGTCCCAGAGAGTAGCAGGTTTTTTTTTTTTTTTTTTTTGGATTTGAACCCAGGACCCATGGAGCTGTGAGGAAGCAGCACTAACTTGGTTATTAAAGGTCCACTAAAAATAAACTGGACAGTAAAATGCTTGTAAAGCTATAGAAGAGCTATAAAATAAAACTTTTCATGGCTTTGTGATAGTGTTTATAATGAAAGGAATTATATATTCATCGATTCCTTTTTCTTTAAAACCAGTCATTAAAATTGATGGCACTTATGCCCAAGCTCCAAAGAGAAATATTGTCAAAATTCTCTGTGATTATTAAACAAATAGAATGTTGGAAGAACCATCACTGATCAATGACTCAGAATAAAAAAAATATTTATTGTAAAAGCAAATCTGGAAAGAATCTTGCTGATTTACTTCCATTTGTTACATCAACAGGAATGGCGTCACATGGTCCATATCCAATCCATTGTCCTTTAGTTTTTTCCTGAGCTCAGGAGCAGCACATTGTGTTTGGTTTTCAGTATCCCAAGACCTGCTGATATTTGGTGGCTCCCACAAAGTCCATGCAAAGCAGTGGTGGTCTCCCCAAGATGGTGGAAATGCCTGGAATGTGCTTCATTCCCAAGCTTGAGTCCTACCATACCGATGAGTCTGTCAGATTACTACCTAAGAGTCAGGCCGATCGCAAAGGCCACCCAGGGAGAAATGCGCGAAGAGTGAGGGACGCTTCCGCAGGCCTTGTGTCCAGTGGGTCATCATAGCAGTTTTGGAGTGCAAGTGTAAGGCACAAACAACTGATGGAAGAAAATTCAGGTAACCGCAGCACTCCTCACTGCAGGAGCGAATTCTCAAGAGGAATCATGATGCGACACTCCATGCTCTGTACCAATGGTACTGCAAGACACAAACAGAGGGGTCAGTAAAAGGACATGGTCACCCTGCCACAATATTCCCAGAACACAGCTGGGCTCAGTGAGGCACACTGCAGCATTATTGGTCTGCTAGTCTGGTTAGCTAAAATACGTGCTTCCAGAAATCTCTGAGCTGCCATAGTTACAGAGGGCCGAGCAAAGCAAGGAGAATAGTCCCAAAACCTTCATGAAGTGTTACTCAAAACAGACATTCAAGGTGAGTTTTGGGGTTTTGTGGGAAGCTAAACCTGAACCTAATGTCAACAGAACCATGGAGTCAGAATGGGTTTTTTTTTGTTTTTTTATTATTGTAACTATGGGATGTATTACAATTTTTATAGATGCTGATAATGAATGTTAGGTATTTTTACCCATACAACATTGCTAAGAACAAAACATGAGGTGCATAATATGTGACAGCAACCAGCAGCAAATCTCATTGGAATCAGTTATGGAAAGAGACAACCAAAGCATCATGTGCCACTAGGAGGTGAACATTTTAGGATAAACAGATTCATCCATCCAATGGCTAATGTGCTAAACCCATTTAGGGGTCAAAACCAATTGATGGATTGATAGACTGACATGAAAGGCACTATATGATAGATAGATAGATAGATAGATAGATAGATAGATAGATAGATAGATAGATAGATAGGAAAAGGCACTGTAAATTAATATAATGAACAGACAACTGTAAATACCAACAGTCGTTATAAAAAGGCCAGTACCTGTGTAGAAGACATTCTCATCCCAGCCAGGCTTCCTCCATGCAGCTTTTCTTGTCTCCTCTCTGGACTGCAAATCCTTATAAGCTGAATCCCCACAAAGGAAAAAAAAAACTCCATTAATTTTAGGTTAACATGAACCTAAAGTGACAGAGTGTATATTATCACCAGTTAGCCTGCCCTCTGTTTATTAGAATTGCACCTAAGGTCAACCAACAGTAGAAATATTTCCAAACATTTATGTGAGCTAAGAAAAAAAAATAAAACACAGCAGCTGCTACCTTTGATGACATGCTGCTTTTATTGATGCGTCTATTTTAACTTTGTGAGCTCTGATGAAACGTCTAGAGCAGCACACCGACTCATGGGAAATGTAGTCCCCATGTCTGCATTGCAATTAAGAAAACACTTTTCTTACACGATCAGTTGTGCAAAATTGGCTCCTCCTACAGCCACAGCACCTGGCAAGCACTTGAGCTTTATAGCACACTTGCTAAACACGTCTTCTTCAGATTTCGCCAGAATTTACTCCCTTCACTTCCCTTCTGCACACAGCCTTCATTTTCATAAACTGGCATATCCCATTTCTCCATGTGATTACTGTCAGCACATATTGCAAAAAGGGGATGCAGTGCTTTAGAATGTCCTACTCGATAGACGGTTATTAACAGATGAAAAAAAACAACAGCTAATTTTCGTTTTTCTACAACGTCAGAATTTCAATCAAATTCGTCTAGGCATTTTTGAGATTTTGGTGTATTTAGTTTTTATACCATGGATGGATGGTTATCCGTAAAAATGAATATATCGAAATATCCTTCCTTAGCAGATGCCTACTGCCCGAGATGTACCATGCTGCCAAACTTCAGCATTTTTAACTAAATTGGAAATCATATCTTTGTTGATGAATTAGTGAATTAGTCAGTCAACTTTGCATGATAGATAGATAGATAGATAGATAGATAGATAGATAGATAGATAGACTGACTTGAAGGGCACTTTATAATAGATAGATAGATAGATAGATAGATAGATAGATAGATAGATAGATAGATGGATAGATAGATCTAGACATACAGTAGATGCTGTATAGTTTCATTGAAGAAACAGATATGGCTGTCAGTGCTCAAAGGTTTCTCATCATTAGATAGTGGCCTACAGAGAGATGGATCTCAAGCCTATATTTCCTGTGCAGGTTTGCAGAAGTTTTGATTGTTATAACACTGACCCCAGAGGTGATGAACGACATACAGGTCCCCAATCTGAGTGAAGAAGCCCCCTACAGCTTCATTGTTCTCCTGACGGTGTTTGATGGCCCGAGCCCTGCAAACAGAAGAAATCCGTATCAACCCCACCTGGTGTCTCTGAGTAAATATTGTGCTGTTCTTTTTTTTTTTTAACTATAGACCCCAAGGCTGTTCTCTGGATCCTAAGCGGATATACTCTTTAGTTCAGAAATGAGGTCACTGGATCTTGTCTTCTGTTCTAAAACAGGAGTATTCACTCCACTCCAGACTTTGAATGAAAGATGGGTAACCTCTGGTCCAGAACAGGGACCCAGGATCCCATTTCCTCCAGTTTTAAATCCAAGAGCACTGAATCTTACCATGTACTCTCAAAACCAGGGGCACGTGATTATACTACTTACAACAGAACATAAAGAGAGTAGTACAGTATTCCTTCTACTCAGGATTAGGAAGCACAAATTACTTTGGAGCATGGAGGAAGATCTTATTCTATAGTACAGAGCAATGAGCTACAGTCCAAAACTGGGAACACTACATTTTACCGTTTTGTATAGGATCAGGCACAGAGGAGTGCACTGGGTACTGCAGATAACGAAGTACAGATGGACAATGTCTACTGCTGAAAATGACTTCAGGATCCTTCCTTTACTCAAGAACACACAATTTTACCACCTACTTTAGAAGCAGGAGTTTCAGAACTCCACTCCTTAATCTTGAACAGAGAGGACAGAAATGTATTCTGTCTGTCTGTCTGTCTGCCTGCCTTAGAAAGTACTAAAACAAGCCTTTACCTAGAACAGGCAGTGAAGAAGTAAACCCACTACTCCAAATTAGAAAGCATGCGTATCCACTACTCAAAAGAAAAATAATAAATAAGGTGTAAACAGGCATTCCCAGCCTCCCGGAACGAGGGGCTCTGAAACATACTCTCCACTCCAGAGGAGGCAGCAGAGATAAATATCCAATACTTCAGGACAGGGGACAGGGGAGCAAAGCCTCTAACTTTTTAATTAGAAAGCACAGACTACTCCAGAACATTTGCTAATAGACCACTCCAGGATACAAAGGGAACTGGAGGGTGCCCTATACTCCAGATTAGCATACACGGTTGCATATCCTCGACTCCAGGACAGGGGGCATAGGAGTGGACCCCCTATTCCACATCAGAAAGCGCAGACATACATTCAGTGGATAAAGAAGTGCACCCTCTACTTCAAAACATGCAGAAATGCATATCCTCTGTTCCAGACCAAATTAGTGGAGTGACCCGTCTTCTCCAGAAAGTGAATATTTGCATCCTATGGTGTATAACAAAGGGCACAGGATCAGGCTGCAGAAATTTATATCCTCTATTCCAGAACAGGGGGCAGAAGACATATTAGAAGGTGAAGACGTATATTCACAACACTAGAATAGTGGGTAATGGAGTGTACCCATCTCTCTAGAACAAAGGTCACCAGTGGATACCCTATAGTCTAGACCAAGCTACAGAGCAGATTATCTCTACTCCAGAACTGTGACAAAAGGACTTCTCCAGAACAAAATGAACCAGAGTGTTCCTTGTACTCCAGATCAGACTGCACTGCAGAACAGGGGGCACAGGTACGAAACCCCTATTCCACATTGGGAAGTGCAGATGTGTATTGTCTACTCTAGACCAGTGACTACAGTACTACTCCTGAACAAAGGAAACTAGAGTGTATCCGCTACTCCAGATCAGTATGAAGGCCATCCACTATTCCAGAATAGAGCACACAGATGTAAACTCTCAACTCCATATTAGAAAGTGCAGAGTGAATCCTCTACTTCGTATGAGGTTGCACACCAGAGCAGGGGACTCTCTACTGTACAGTAGGAAGTTCACACATGTGAACAGTGGGTTATAGAGTGAGCCCACTATTCCAGATCAGACTGCCTGGACCAGTAATACTTGCTGATCACAGTGCCAGGGTGTGTATGGCCCATGATGGACAGAAATGCCAGTGCTAATTACACTGTAATCTGCATGTCTGACCGTACATCTCAACTTGAACTACATGCACAGATTCATTTCCAGAATAAGGTTGCAGAAGCTCATCCTCCAGAACTGCAAGAAACGGGCATGTGGTGTACCTTGATGAAATCTTATCATGTACTGTGCAACGAATGGAACTGAAGCTCAAATTGAACTCACCAGTTGTTTCCCCACTCAATCATAGTGCCAGGCTGAAAGGCAAAAATGAAAAAGGATCAGCACCAAAAACAAAGAAAACAGCAAGCCAGTAGCCATGGGAGGATGTTGGGTGGGCAATGCAGCTTGGTTATCACCATGTGTGACACCCCCCCCCCCCCCCTTATTTAAGGGCCCCCTACTTACCTTCAGGTGGTATGTGCGCAACTCGTAGATGTTGGGCCCATGGCGGGGCGCTGGTTCATTCCAGAAGCTGAACTCCAGAAGCAGCTGATTCTTGCGGGAGTTGAGCATCTTGCTGCGCTCCTTGCGGTACTCCAGGTACTCCTACACATGGATACAACTGAAAAACTGCAGTTGAACAGCGTTAAGTGAAAGAAGACACCAGAGCATTTGTCACCCATAAGAAAGTGCCTGAAAGATTTGTGATGAAAAAGGTGGTGCAGGGAAGCAGATGAGCGACCATTATGAGGGGTTTACAAGCTGTTCATATCTACAGGCTCAAGAACACTCAGTCAGGGGACAGAGAATGACATGACGGAGTACCTTATCCTTCCGGAGCTTGTTCAGACACTCCATTAAGGCTGGGTAACCTCCAGAATATCGCCATAGGTGCACTACAAAGAGGAAAACGGAGACCCAATTACACTTAGATGGTACCACCAAGTGGGGCTCGTGGTATGAACTTCAGACGAGTGAGATTGGAGAGGAAGATTCTTAATACTGCACAGGTAAATAGTCCGCAGCCACACCACCAGGCTAATCTCTGGTCCACTTGAGGTCCTCCCTATATGGCTCTCCCCTAGACCTGCCTGTCCTAAATACAGGGTGTCCCACTCGGGAGTACAACTTTAAAAATGTGAATTACTCTGCAACGCGTGCATGTATCATCATGCAACAAGGTTCAAAATATTCCTTATTTAATGAAGAATTGATTCTGTGTCATAAAGAGGCGGGCACTATAGCGGGCGCCGCTACGGCGGCCGGGCTGCGCCAGCCAGGTGCAGACGGCCGTCTAGCCCCAGACACCAACCCTGCAGAGTGCCGAAAGCAAGCATGCAGTATACCATACCACAAAGAGTGTTCATTGTGAAGACCTACTGGGTCACCGGGTCAGAGGGAATATTTGAAGAAATTTTGAAAATTTGAAATTGCTGCCATCGACAGTGACATGTTGCAGAGGACATTCTCAAATATGGAGCGTCGCGTTTCCTTGTGCGCGGACGTTCAGGGGGGGGGGGGGGGGGGCATTTTCAGCACCTTTTGTAATGTGGACTTGTTTTCCACTAAATACAGGTATGTTCAGTTCTTACAGCTCGCCTTTACATTCACGCGTTCGCGAGTAATTCACATTTTTAAAGTTGTACTCCCGAGTGGGACACCCTGTATTTACTGTACAGATTAAACGAACAACTAAAAAAAGCATTCATACATGCAGTTAAGGAGTTTGATATTCTGTAGTAATCTCCTTGGTGTTAACCCCGAGTTTGATTTAGGCTTGGAATTCTATCTTATTAAGGTTAAACCACTCAGGAGGACACCCATTTTACAATGTAAAACCTGAAAAACTCTTAGGACGGTATTCTGCTGCCATCTAGTGGATGAAATTATGCTGCAAAAAATCATGACTTCTGTATTTCAGTGGGTTTTGCTAATCTAAGGTAACTCATCAATATTCACAAAGCCTTCAACCAAAACACAATGACGTCTAAACGAGAAGATGTAAGATTTAGGGATTTAGGATATCCCTATAGATTTAGGGATATCATGCCCACCAGGCGCCTTTATCTGTTTAGCCTGCATCCCCTCTTTTCACTTTACACCACACATCAATGTGAACACTTAATATCATAAATCCAAGGCTCTGGTTGTTTTAAGGGAAGTTTTTTTTTTCTTTTCTCCAGTTTAAAGATTTAGCTTTGGATTTCCTTACATCTTACAATTCTGCTGTTAAAATTTGGAACGTGTTACATTTTGGTGAGCTTATTAAACAAGATGATTATTTACAAACTCACAGCCCATATTCAAGTGCGCTGTTTATTTCTTTCAAATTCACATCGCTACACCACTTATTTAAATGTGCCATTTATTTGCATGAATATGATATATTTACGTGATGGGGAGCCCCCATATTGCACCAAACCCTAAAACCAAATAATGCCAAAACTCAAAAGATGACAAAACATGACCACAACATTAGCACAACCGATGAAAAGCATTCAACCGCCTTCCCAGAATTCACTGATAGACTGAGCATCAGAAAGTCATGTGATTCGGGTAAGCGGGCAGCACGTCTGAGGCTGCTTGGCTGGCTTTCATGTAGGACATCATTTTACTTTTGTGATCACGGCACAAAACAGAATAATGCCTCTGGGCTGACTTACTACTATCACCCTTGCCCACAGTAGTCACTCAAAGGACGATCAATCACTTACCCGCCTGATCCTGCTCTCCATACCAGGTGTTCCAGCTGCCCAGAATCTCACAAGGGTAGTCCTCTGCTCGGTGCAGCCGCTGTTGAACCTCTGCCCTGCAGTCCAAAAAAAGGGAAAGCTGCTGGTCTTTTTTGGGGACAGGTGCATCTTGCCACCTGGGCTCAAGCACTGAAAGGATGGCACTTGAGCAGGTGCCTTGGTGCAGCAGGCACACACTTGGGAAAGTCAGCCCAATGCTGCAGACCCTCACGACTCTGATCTCGGAGTAAGTGGTTTAGGAAAGTGAATGGATACATTTCATGAGTGTTCAGGGCGTAGCCATGCTTGGTCTTGATGGTACTTCTGCTCGAGTTCTTATTCTCATAGCTATCTGCCTGTGGATCGCCAGGAGTGGCAATGGCCTGTGTTAATTATGCTTATTTGTGGATCCGCCTCTTTCAACTGTCATCTCATTGTTTCCAGCTATTGATGCAAAGGCCAGATCAACATGGCCTGCTACATGATGTTCCCTATGGCATCTTATGATCTGTTATCTCACAGTTCATTTTGAGATCAACCACCTCACTGATGAGACAAATAACAGCAATGGAAGGAGAGAGAAGAGAGAGAACCCCCAGACAGAACCTCCTACCCTACATGATGCAGACACATGTACTCAAGACACATTGTTGAAGGCCGATCTGATTTAAAAACTTATCAGATATGGGGTGGGGGGTGGAATTGAAGTGGAACTCAGTACCACGTTTGAAAGTGGCCTGCATGTGATTTTTAAAAAAATCAGACATCTTAGGGTTTTAAAGATGATTTACACCAATTGCAAAAATTGAAATCTGATCACATTACAAAAAATGTGGCCTAAGGGTCACTGGGAGCCAAAGTCTATTTGCTTCTTTAGAGAGCTCACTCATGTACATACCTAAAAGGACCAAGTTGGAACTTCCAACATAACCAGCACTTCCTTAGGGAAATTAAGAGGCAACTCCATGCAGATAAGGGGAGAACAAGCAAACTCCACACAGACTTGAACACAAGAAACTGTAAGGCAGCACTAACTGCTGTGCCAATGTGCCACCCTCCTATATATATATATATATATATAAGAAACATTTCAGTTGGGAATTTCAAACTCAAAAAGAACTCAACAAGTGAGTGCTGAAAACAGCCAAATAAGAGTGACATTTTGTATTAATACATCACAGGACGAAAAGGGCAGCACAGTTGGAAGGACAAACCTGTTTAGCATTTAGTTGGTAGTTTTCCAAACTTTCATTTGTTGCTGATTTGCAAAGACCCCATCGACCTCAACACTACCCCTTGTGGCTGTCTCATTCACTCCCAAGAGGACCTCTGTCTCCTTATGTGTCCAGTATATTCTTCTCTAGCTCCGGCTCCTTTCACGAAGAAGCAAATGTCTAGCAAATTATTTAATTGATTCATGTGCCCATGTGAGGATGGCACCCTCTCACTTTATCGATCCCTGTTATCTAGAGTGAGGGTGGTGGGGACCGCCATATGCTGAAACAGAGGCTTTTAGTGGGACCGTGTGGAAGATTCTGGTGGCCACACCAGGTGTTGCCATGACTTATTCAGTGGTCACCAGGTGTCAGTACTGGGATTTGAACACACAACCTTAGAAGACCAAATCCTTAACCTCTACACCATACTGCCTGCAAACTTTAGTTATTTTATTATTTACATGTTTGCCTGATGCCTTTATCCAAAGCGACTTTCCAATTGGAGCACCGACAGGTCAAGTGATCACACACCGCCAGTAGCAGGATTTGAGCTCATAACCTCGGGGTTTGAAGTCCAAAGCCTAAACCACAACACCACACTGGCATTACCAGCAGTTAAATAAAGTTGATTCTGTGTCCTCTGCAGTGTTAAAAGAGATGTAGTAGCTTTAGGTGAAAAGGGACAAATAAAGTATAAACAAATAGAGCTTGCCTTTTTGTCCACTTAGAAAGTGCAGAGGAATGTCTTCGCAGACGATATGGCCGGCTTCTGGGGAGCGTCGCGGCGAGAATGGAAAGAAAGCTTCCCAAAAAGGGGGAGGGGTCTAGTAAAATATAACTCCACCTTCACTCTCACAATGCACCTGCCCCTTTAAAGTCCCGCCTCCAAATCCTCCTACTGGTCTATCTGTACAACGATAGTGCTACCTGGCAATCAGTTTAGGCTTGCGAGCAGAGCATGATGGAGTTTACGTTCGCAGTCTGATTTCTCCCTGCAGGTGGGCTTCATGTCATGAAACAGTGACATCAATTGATGTTAATATCAATATGGCAATAGGGAGACATGCCTACTGTTCTGAGATATACTGGATTAAAGGGTGAAACATCAGGGAAGCGTGGTTCCCAGTTGATGACCCTGCAGTTGGCCAATTACTAGCGGTGGAGGTGCATCAGACATCAATGCCCAGCAATTCATTTTTGGCAATGTCATGGATAATTTCAGCAGTTTGTGCAGCTTTGGCTGCCCCCCAACTTTTGACTATATTCAGATTAGCTTCAGATGTGCCAAGTGCCCTGCCTTTTATGGCTGTGGTGTCAATTCCTGGCCCTGCACCGTCTGTGTGGAGGCTGCACGTTCTCTCTGTGACAGTGTAGGTTTTGCCCCCACTTTCCAGTAGGGTGTGTGTTGTGTAATTTGGTCCCTGTAAATTGTCCTGATGTGTAAGGTGGACAGGCACCCTTATGCACAGTTGGTTCCTGCCTTATTTCGTGGCACTCAAGTGGGGCTCATCCCTGCCCATCTGTGATAGTTCAATCTGCTTAAAAGCCAACACCTCCCTGAAGGACAATGTCCTTCCACCAAGATATTTAAAAATTTGCTCTGGGATTCAAGGACAATGCTACATATTCAATGAAGAGGCTGCCAGGACAGGCTCACACACGCCGTCAGATCTAAAGAACTCAAGAGGGAGCCGCATTAAGAAAAATTGACTCATGGAAGTGTGTTTTTGCTGCCACCTTGTGGCCACAACTGGAAAGCACATGATAGAAAAGTTGAAAGATTTATGTGAAACAAAGCTTGACTACATGAACTATATTCATAGAAAGGATTCACTTATTTAGTTTTATTTTACTTACTATTTTACTTATGTTTTTGAAGAGCACTACTTCAGATTCCATACAAAATCTGAATCCATCACAATCTGCAGTAACTTTATAGATTTACAGGGTCATTATTGTCACTTGCACAGAGTACTGTGAAATTCTTTCTTGCATTTGCTAATCACTTTCTGGTGTCATTATTAGCGAGAAGAAATAGTTTAGCTTCTTCACCTAAAAAAAACGAATTTGCCTTAAATGTCTATCTGTATGTGATTTAATTAAAAAAACAAAACTATCCCATCAATTGTCTGTACCTGCTTATATCCAATTCAGGGTCACACGTGAGGTGAAAATGACGAAACAGTACATTTCAATGAAACTGCAAAGGTCACTGGTGCCTGTTTCGACTGTTGAATCTACAGAAAAACTTCAGACGTATGACAAATGAGAGGAAACCATTCAGTCCATTAAGCAAACACAAAGTGTGCAAACGTTCACAAAAAAGGACTTCTCAGATACTTTAGATGTTATACATGATCACATGTCCACCAGTTAGAGTATACAGTAGACATTAAATAAATTCAATAATTATTATGATGAATAAAACCCTGGCAGCGATACCTTTTGTGACCAGCAGGGGGTTCACAACTGATTTTCATGATCCCAATACATTATAAGGGCTTCCTCAATGTACTGCATAGGCCAACATGTCTGGTAGCTCCTTCAGCATAGTGGGAGGGCAGCCAGTTTGGTCCTCATCAGTAAAACTCAATGGCGCCAGACATACACAGGATGACCTGGTGTGCTTAGGTAGGAGGTCCACCTGCATGCCCACCAGGCCTTATGACATTGTCCAGGGTGCAGGAAGTGTGCTATTGTGTTTAAAAGCACCTTCTGGCTGCCAGATGAGATCTTCACTAATGCTGGACAAAGGGTCATCTGGTGGGAGTATGTAAGGCCAGCATGGTGACAAAGTGTGGAGTTTGGAAGGTGGGCCGTGAAGCCTTTACTATACAGTAGGTAAGTAGACCGCCCATCACGGCCATCATGCTTCGGGTTGTTGGCGTATTGCAAGTTGACCTGTGCCCTCCAAGTCTGATATCATGTGCACCCTGATGCAGGTTTTCCTCTTTAAAGACCTCTTTGTATTTGGCTGCAGTCACCCTTTCCTTGAGTCTAACCAGTCTCCCTGTCCCTGTACTCCCATAACGTGATGTTGCCACCACCATGCTTCACCGTAGGGAAGGTATTAGGCAGGAGATGAGCTGTGCCTGGTCTTCACCAGACATAAAACTGGGAGTTTTGCCCACACAGTTCAATTTTTGTCTCATCATACTACTCCGGGTCCTTTGAATGTCACTTGCCTTTTACTTAAGAATGGCTCCTGTCCAGCCACTGTTCCATAAACGCCTGATCCATTTAGTGATGCTGAAATGGTTGTCCCTATGACAAGTTCTCCCTCCTCGGCAGAGAACTGCTGAAGCTCTGTTAGAGTGACCATTGGGTTCTTGCCCAGTTATTCAGTTTGGCCTGACAACCACCTCTAGGAAGAGTCCTGGTACTTCCAAACTTCTTCCGTTTCACAATTGTCAAGGCCACTCTGCTCAGTTGAGAGGGGGTCAGCCTCACACTATTGCTGCCACACTAACCAAGAGTTTATACATTGCGATTTGAACCACTGAACATTGTGCCGGACAAGTGTGCCCATCCTATTCAACAAGATCAAGTTGAGAGTAAGTTTAAAAAAAAATATGAAAAATGTCACTCACGAGAGGCTGTTGTAGGCATCCAGATACTCCGGCTTGACGTTATGAACTGAAAAGAGAAATCCAAGTGTTTATTCTCTGAGGCCTGCTCTTCCAATTTTATATTGAATAACAAGCCTTGGCACAATGGCTAAGCTGCCCCATTATAATATACCAAACTCTGGTTACTATTTACTCCATCATGATGCTTGCCAATTCATGCGAAGTATGCCCACCCAAAAAGCTTTTCATGGCAGTCCTGCTTCTGACTGGGTATGAATTTTTGTGTGCCCCCCAGTGCAATAATTGCACAAGTTTCCTACTCTGCCTGCTGCCTTCATACTGAATGATTCAAACAGGGCTCTTACATTGAATCTTATACAGTCCAGTGGTTTCCTTCTTGGAGAGCAAGCTGGAGTGGGCGTCCGTCCTGGGATCCACCTTGTGTACAAACAAGGAACGAAACCAGCCCTGTTCCTGGGCATCGGCAAAACTCCTGGAAAAAGCGGACAAACATAACTCAGTTTTATTTGGGACGGGTCGAACGTTTCATATTATGTTTTAACGCAGTGATTCTCAAAGTGTGTGGCGCGACCCCCTGGGGGAAACCCCGATACTACGGGCTGAGGTCGAGAAAAAAACAGGTTAGGGATGTGCTAAAATGTATAGCGGAAAGTTGAATTTACGTGTTTCAATATAGGAACACTAAAACAAACATGAAGTAAAACATGGACACATTCTTGATATGGACGAAAAGAAAAACCGTTGACGCTTCTGAGACAAATCAGTCAGGCAAAGGCAGTCACTCAATACCGAAGTCAAGATGAGGAAAGACCGTTGTGTCTTCAGTGTCCAGGGTTGCCAGATTGCCAAAATCACAGTTCGGGAAAGTCACCACTTCGAGCGACCGAAAGAAAAAGATATTAGGGAACTAAGAAAGATAACAAAATAGATAATTTTAATTAAATTATAGATATATAAACATGTATAATCTAATCATATATGTAAATAAGCACATATATAGAAGAGAACTATCACAAAATAATCACAATAGTACTCCTCGCAACAAATGTATGACGACACAAGCGCACGCGATTCAAATATTTGGATTCAGCTGATATTTACACATTTTATTCATTAAAGGTGGTATTTTACATTTTACTATATACAATTTTTTTCAGTGGGGATTTTCAGAGGCAATGCGGGACTCGGGATTTGTCTGTCGAACGCGGGACAGTCCCACTGAAATCGGGGCGTCTGGCAACCCTGTCTATGTGTGAATATCCTAGCAGCTAACAGTATGAAGCTAAACAAACTGGGAAGGCTTATAGAAACACTAGCCGTCCCCCGTGGCTCCGCCCATGTTGTAACAGGACAGGGAGGAGGGCCCCGCCCCGCTCTCTACTCTTGACGTCACTCTTCCCCCTCCCCTCGGCCCGCAGCCTCTGTCTCTAAATAGCGTGGATATATCGCTCCTGCAAGCGAACTATGATACTTAGCGCAATGAGAGAAGTCGCAAGATAAACAGAATGTTCAAGAAATTAAAGAAAAAAGCCCGATCTAAATCCGTTAAGACATACAAACGGGTCTAAAAAACTATACGAAATTTCGTGCTTGGACCACGAAATTTCTATTTTTTTTTAAATTTTTTTTAAATTAATTTTATTGCAATCCATACAAATCAATCAAGTTTTTACAAAAAGAAAAATTGAGTTAAGGACAGATCGATCCCCACCCCTGAGAGAGAGAGCAAGCCAAACGGCGTGAAATTTAAGGCTTGTAAACATACCTAAATTAATAAATTCTCTGTGCTTTATGAG
>JANRMT010062840.1:35548121-35570480 GCA_026402145.1 Polypterus bichir lapradei
ATTTTTTGACTGTTACCTGACAGAGCACGGGCTGAAGTGGAAGTGCTGCGTGAGCATTCGCACGGATGGTGCACAAGACCATGTCGCTGAAAAGAAGTGGATCGCAGGCTGTAATTAAAAAACATTTCGCCAAAAACACAGGAAAAACACTGGCATCAAGGCTCTGAGCTACAAGAGGTATTGACCGATGTTATTACAAAACCTGGCCCATTTTATTTATATATGACTGATCCAAAAAAATTGTAGGAGTAGTTAGGGTACATGGGGCGATGTGGCACACTCGAATCCAGCAGTATAAGGCCGAGTTTTTCAGCCAAAAGTGGGTTGCCTGCTGCTATGCGATGGATTCACTAAGTGGGACCCTCACACACCTGTTGGTGGGTCACAACACCAAAATGCTGCGAAACACTGGCATAAGGCACAAGTTCAATTGGGCAGTGGATGTCCCTCTACTGCAGGGTAAGCTAACACAAACTAATTAACCTAAAGCTTTGTCTTTGAGATATGGGGTGGGAAATCATTGCCTTAATAAAAGATAAAACACACAAAGACAAGGGCAGAATGTGCAAATTCCATATAGCAAGATGGGTACTGAACCCAGGTCCCTTGATCTGTAAAGCGGCAGTAATAACCACTGTGCCAATGTAATATCCTGCTACACCACTGATGATGCATATTTTATAAAGCTGCTTATTTCAATAAATGGCTGTGGGAGACCAGCATGAGTTCAAATTAAGAGTCTGCCTCATGTGGGGTATCATGTACCAGTGTCATCTTAGTTAAGGCATAAAATTCATTAAGTCCTTTTCCTCAGAGATCACATTTCAGTCTTTTGTGTTTCCCTGTCACATAAATCTCACTGAATGAGCATTTGTTTGGATGCATTTCTCAGCACCCTTATTCCTCCACCTAGAAGAACAGCATCTGGAACATGAAAAAAATAATCTGAAAAGAGATCTTTTCAAATATTGTGTTAATGCATTTACAAAAAGTTAGCACAGGACCCTGATTTAAACATGGCTGCCTTCCCATTCAACTTCCATGGGCTTCCTTTAAGTCCACTTTACATATTTATACCTAATACTGACCCGTTAACCCCTTCTCTGATTTAGTTCTGCATCTCTTGAATGTCTTTGTGGCCTGGGCTGACTGCAACACTTTCTACGTGGAGTCCGCATTTGCTCCCTGTGGCTGATACTTTGGCTTCTTCCCAGTTGTCCTTTTAATTCTGTGCTGGACTTGTTCACTTAAGCATGTGTCCCATCCAAGTTTGCCCCTTGGTTATCACCCTGTATTGAAATAAATTGAGCAGTGGTCGATCCCCGTCTAGTTCATAAGTACTTTTACAAATATGAAGAGACTATTTTTTAGGTCTTGTTTGGTGAGTTAATGGCTAAGATGGTTCAATACCTAAGCCATCAGGTCTTTAAAAGCTTTAAAAGCATCTTCCCTGGGTGATAAGAAGTATTACCGGGATTCTTGGCAGATCTCAAATACAAACAATCTGACAGAGACTGTCTGAAGACTGCACCCTGTTACGTTTTTAGGAATGAATCAGGTCTTGAGTCACTGCGATCAAGTTTGACAGAGCTGATCTTGTCTGCAGAAGGGGTCTGAGTTGCCTCAAAAGCTTGCATATTATAATGTTTTTAGCTAGCCAATAAAAGGAGTCATTTTGCTTGACTTCTCACTACATTCATAATGGCTAACACGGTACAACACCATACATCCCCTGACTTACAACCATCTCTCTGGTATTCTCCTCAACACACCTCTTCTTCCTCCTCCTCTTCCTCCTCCTCCTCTTGTTGATATCCACACAGAACACACCAATCACAGGCTCGTAAACAAGTTGGGCATTAAAAACTAACTGTGTTAGTGAAACTGATTGTGCTTCTGCAGCAAGTTTTGGTTCTTGAACAAACAGTCCAGGGTTCATTCTGCACATTACAATGATAGGTTTTTCAAGGGGGGTTTTAATCAGTTGTTCAATATTGGAAGCAAACCTTCTTGAGAAATTCTCACATGATCGTTGCATCATGAGGAGTTCATATGTGACTGTGGGGGAACTTGCATAACAGCCATTAGACCCCTTTCTGTCACCTCATGGATCCAACATACCATACTCAGATCCTATGCTTGGATGTTGCCTGTATGGCCTTTTCTTCCATATCCCTCGAGACATGCGGGTTAAGTTAAGAGATTTCAGTTTGGCCCAGTGCCTTGCGATGGACGCTATGTCATTATCCCATCGCCTGGACCTTAAATTTGATTTACTGTGTTTCGATCCCTTTATTCCTTGCACTACGTCAGCCCTACACTTAAGGCAGTTTCCACAGGTGCCTCGCGGAGTGCGTTTCACATCGCCCCATGGCCTATTCTTTCTCCCCGGCGCTTCGAAACAACTGGGCATGAGCACCAGTACCTTATGACAGCATCGGCGAGGTCGCTAGCCTGCCGATCGCGGGGAGTGTCAGCAGTTCCTCGGGGTGTCAAATCTAAAGTACGTGCTCAACGTCCTACCACGTTACCTTTCTATTACTCTGATTACTCCACAAACCTACATCCCCATCCGCATTAACCTGCAAAGGTCGGCGCAACATTTCTGCTATCACTTCAGGTAACAGACTTACCTGCTAAAGACCAGCGGTTCCCGCGGGACAGTCTTGCTCAGAAGGAGAACTTTTTTGCACAGAAGTATGTGGACACGCGAGGATATCGCCATCTCCTGAGGGTTGAGTGTTACTCAGTGCCGAGCAGATTAGCTCAAGCACACCTCTGGATTCTCCATCTGCCTCGAGCCACAAGCTCAAAGGTCACAGGTGGGCGGGACCAGAAGGGAGTGGCCCCAATGAGAGAGACTCCAGGCAGCCCCGCCCCATCACTGGCTAGGCGCGCTTTTATCAGGAGAATAAAATACTGACAAAGCGAGGAGACAGCGTTCTGTTAAAGAGTAATCTGCTGTATGCAGCCCCTTGCCGGAAAAAAAAAACACCTTCATGCATTAGAGTTTTAGTACTTACCTTTCTCTCGATTCCGTCTGTCACACATTTTTCACTATTTTCGAGTCTTATCATTTTTTGCAGTAGCACTAGATTAAACGCACCTGAGTGAGCAAGTAACACTTTTAAATTTATCTAATGACCAAAATTATGCAATAGCAATTGGCACTGTGTGAAAAAAAGAATGTCTCCCTAGTTAAATCCACTCAATCCAAATGACAATCTGAGTCAGGGGCCGGCACACAGTCTTGCTCTGTATAAATCTCATTTGTATTGACTCGAGATCATTAAAAAAATGTTGAGAATGCTTGAACATTCCGTTGATTTTGCGACTTTCTCATCGTGCTAAGTATCATAGTTCAATTGCGGTACCGTTTTAAACATTTTTTAAAAATAATGAATCTGCTTAAGAATAGCTATTACTCCAAATGTGCAGGAAATCATCCACAAAGTCACAAATAATCCCAAAAAAACAACTGCAGGCTTCTCCTGCCTCATTAAGGGGAAGTGTCCATGGCTCCAAAATTAGAAAGATACCCGGCTTCATTTGAGACCAGTAAGGTGAGAATCAGTGCTAATGGTGAAGAATATAAGTGCTCATCTCTTATTTGTGTGATCCCCAATGGACAAATGACACAAAAGCAGAACATTTTGGAAGAGATGGGTCCCATCATGCTTGCCATAAAGTCAACACATCTTTGAACAGTAAGAACATCATCCTAGCAGGGTAATGGTCTGGGGACCTCAGGACCTGTATGACTTGCTATAACGGAAGGAAGATTGAATTCTGTGTTGCACCAGAGAATGTGTCCATGAGCTAAAGCTGGCTCATGCAGCAAGACTAACATAAAACGCAAAAGCAACTCCACATTAGCAAGACAGAAAAGAAGCAAAGTTGAAGTTTTGGGCTTGGTGTGTCAAAGTCTAGACCTAAACCCAATCGTGGTGCTGTGGCAGGACCTGAAATAAGCACTCCATGCTTGAGCACTTCACCATGTTTACACATTAAACCAGTTCTGCAAGAAGAGTAGGCTAAAATTCTTTAACTGCACAATTAAAGACTGATATTGAATTATAGGAAGCAGCTGATTTGTAGTCATTACAGCTAAAGGTCCATCAACAGTTTTTAGGAATAGGGGGCAATTATTGTTTCACAAAGTGCTAGCTAGTGTAAATAAGTTTGCTCATTCAACAAATTGCATAAATAAAAAAAAGTGCTTACTCTGGTGCCCTTTATCTAATATTAGTTAGATTTTAGTTAAAGACTTGTGTTTTGTCGTGGAATCTCACCGTGATCAATCAGTTTTTAGAACTGCAATAAGGACACATAAGTGGCTGCTTTATGGGCACAAAGAGTGTCAGAGGTGGGAACTGAACCAACAAAAACAAATACGGCAGCCACCAGATCATACTTACAATTTAATTTTTTTATTTTGGGCTTACTTGCACGATCAGGATAAATGAAGTGACATGATTAAGGTCAGAGAGTAAGCAGCAACCTTTCAATATAAAGCCCACTGTCGTAGCCACAAGGCCGCATTGACTTCCTATTGATAGAGATGGGCACAAATTCATGAGAAACACCTTTATTAAATGACGTTACTTTTGTTTTCCTGAAACACATTTAATTGGCAGCATATCGAACAAGAGTAGCTGTCATCATCCAGCTGAGTGAGAACAGAACACGTAGGTAGTGAAGCATTTAACATATTATATTAAGATGTCTCATAAAATGGAAACACGCTTGCTTTCATCTCAGCTGTTCTTCAAAGTAGAATGTTTCCCAGCTGTGAAATCCTGAAATTAGCTGACTGGAAGAAATGTCTTCTTTAAACCACTGATCTCCTTAAGCTGGCAACATCCAGTGGCCCCCCAATCCACTCTCCAAACCAGGGTCATTGAAGGAGCCGACTTTATTCAACTGGAGACCTCCCACGCAGAAAGGGTCCAGCAAAATTTCAAGAGTTGTCCCAAATTAGGCATAGAAAAGCGAAAAGGCACACTAAAATCACCTGTGTGTACAGCCAACTTCTTCTTCATGTTCTCTCTAAAGGAGGCAAGCAGTCCCCACATGGTGCTAAGCCTGCCCCACTAAGTGTTTAAGTTCACTGCAACAAGAAGAGCGGAAAAGATCAATGAAGGGATGCCTCAATTCAATAAAGAAAAAAGGAAGATGTCAAGAAACAGAAGTGAAGCAGCAAATAGAGCGCGTGTCAGGAGGATGCCCGCATTGCTTTTTCATTTTCAATCCATTTGCAATGAGTTGGAATACCCTCTCAGAAACTTGACTTTGCTTCTTTATTCAGATTTAGGACACGACCTCCCACTACTTCAGTGTGGCCAACTGGCATATTCACCATCAAATGCCATGTATTTGGGAGAGACTAATCACTTCCTGAAAGGAGGGAGGGTTATGTGTGGAAGCAGGGGCATTGGACCACCTGTTATAGGTTCGATGTACTCAGTGAGCAGTATGAATGTCAAAGGAAAAAAACTACTGACTTTAAATTAAGCCCAAAAAAGCCCAGAGGATCCTAGCATAGACTTTTCATTTTTACCTGTAAGTAAAATTAAATGAACCCTTTTCCATGGATATCTCCACCAGGCCACTAGCAGGCAGCAAGTGAAGAATGCATTGTCCATTTTAAATGGATGGATAGCCTGGGGAACTTCTCGCTATAGGACCTCTGATACTTAGCAGGCAGCAGACGTAACTAACTTTTCTAGGAGATAAAGCACTCCCCACAATGGCAACTGCTGTTTTTGAAGTTTGTCATTAGAACATTTTGAGTGTGTCTTTGGTTATCAGCCTGTGGTGAAGATGACCTGACATTAGTCCATGCAAGGATGCTTAAATTGGGTGATGGTGAGTAGTTAATATAGAAGGTGCCATAAGAAACTCAAAGAATCATATTCATCCATTCATTATCCAACCCGCTATATCCTAACAACAGGGTCACGGGGATCTGCTGGAGCCAATCCCAGCCAACACAGCGCGTAAGGCAGGAAACAAACCCCAGGCAGAGTGCCAGCCCACCGCAATGAATCATATTCCATCCATGCAAGTCTTTGGTTCATGGTCCAAGGGAGTTTATGAAGTAAATATTGAGGGTTTAATATGCGTAGCACCTGTTATACATTTTAATACATTCTTGTCTAGCATGAGTGTCAAAGTGTTACATGTTGGTTCAACATGCAAGTAGGAATTTCAATCCACTTTGTACACTTGACAAAGCTAAAAGTACTGCTATGAACTACGAGTGCTACTGGGCCTCCATTATACGACGTATCATCTCATGGCAGCAATTGCTGTAATTCCTGGAGAGCATTTCATCATCCAACCAAAAATAGTTCTTGATATTGATAATGCTGTGTGCAGCCTTGGAGAGAAAGGCACCCATGACATTTTACACTTGAGGAGATGGTAATGGACAGTGTACCTTCACCACTCACTCATTGCTGATTTTCACTCTGATCAACACCAATGCATTCAGAAAGAAACAGGAAGCTCTCTTTAGTAGCCCGAGGAAGTGAGATCAGGCAACCCAAGGAAAACCCTGATTCTAGATGTAGTGGGACACTGTCCTCCTCACCCCTACCTGAAATCAATTTGCCCTTCATTGTTCTTATCCAAGGTGTCCATCAGTGATTGTAGCTCCTCCTGGGAAAGGAGGATTGTGGTAGTCTGGATTAAAAATAAACACAAAAGTATATCTTCATTTATAAATAGATATAATGGAGAAATGCTGACTTTCATATGGGTCAGGTGCAACGTAAGATGTGCACAGTGTCTCTTTTACAATGAGGATGACAGACACCGTGGCTGTTGGGAAATGTTACCAAAAAGGAGATGCATACTGACCAGCAGGCTTCGCTGGAATTCCTCTCGTGTTATAAGGGGGCTGTCATCCTCTCCTGCACTTTCAAAGATGTCTTCCAGCTGCAAGTTCTTCTCCTTCATGTGCTGTTTGAGTTTGGACAGTGGATCAGTCTGAAGATATAATACAAAAAGAAACATCAGGTTGCAATGTCACACACATACACACACATCTCTCCTCCGACAGTTCAAGGAGGCAGGTAACACACACAGAACTGAATAGTGTCCCACCATCACTATATTGTACATCTTAAATTCAGGGTTGAAAACACAGTGAAACTGCAGCTGAGGAGCCAGTTAAATTGTTTGGAGATCAGTTGTGCCTTTTGTGGATTTACATACTTTAAACATCTGTTCTGTCTTTACTATATTTTTCCTGCAATTTTCCATTCTTTAGCAGGAAAGTCACAATCCGAGCTATAGTGCGTTTATAGCGGCAGGTATCACTGGAGATATATGGAGACACTTGTGAGGTCTCGTGCTCCTTCTCAACTACTCAGGTCCCCTCATGGCATCAAATCTCAGTCCTCACTCTTTTTATGCATGGCTCCTAGCTGGTGAAACGAGCAGCCCACCTCCATTCGAAATTCTGACTCCCTCAATGTGTTGAAGAAGCATTTGAAGACTCTCATTTGATGAATTTCTGTAGGTTTTGTATTTCATATATATTTTGTTCTGAGCTCTTCTCTTGTGGTGATCAGTTTATACTTTTGTCCTTTTAACACTTGTTTCCAAACTGTCCCCCCGAACTGATGTTTACTTGATTATGTTGACTTACTTTGGATAAAAGCATCTGTTAAGAAAATAAACACAAATGTAGTTTCTTGAATAGTTAACCTGTGGGGTGGACGGCTGGGACTCATGCCCAGCCAGAAAACCAAGACAGTGGAAGGACCGGGCAAGGAGCAATATCTCCCCTGGAACATGAGAGGGCAGCCACCTTGGTTGGTGTTGGGGTCACAGGAAGCTCAACCCTGTGGGGGCCTGTGGCCTCCACCAGGGGGCGCCTGGACATCTGCTAAGCCCTGGACTGCAGCACTTCCGCCACACCAGGAAGTGCTACAGGAAAACCAACGAGTACCTGGAGCACATACGGGGCATTATAAAAGGGGCCACCTCGCTCCATTCGAGGAGTCGGAGTTGGGAGGCAGAGGACAGAGCTTGTGGAAGAGGAGTGAAGGCGGCAGGAAAGAGAGAGAGAGAGAGGACTGAGAGAAAAGAAGAAAAGAATAGTGAGCATTGTTGCTGGTTTGGACAAAGTGTGTTGTGCAAAGGACGGTCAGAAAAATTAAAAGCGTGAGCTTTTCTAAGTGTGCCTCTTGTGTTTGTCTGTGCTGGGTTGGGTGGCTGGCACACCCCCCCAGTAGAGGTGTCATCCAACCCCACACAGACAGACGCAAGATGCACACTTAGAAAATGAAAATATTAATGAAATATTTAAATACCCCAAATAAAAAAAGTGATTAAGCTACCACGTCCCAAGAGCCAGTTTCTGTAGCCGAGGATCAGACCGCGAAGGTCCCCGCCTTCGGCCACCACCCAACTCACACTGCACCCAACCTCTTTGGCCCCAACCATAGGTGGTGAGCCCATAGGGAGGAGGACCCACGTTACATCTTCGGGCTGTGCCCGGCCGAGCCTCATGGGTGCAGGCCCGGCCACAAGGCGCTCGCCATTGAGCCCCATCTCTAGGCCTGGCTCCAGAGGGGAGTTGAGAGCTGAGTGTGAAGCGGCTGGGATGAGAATCAGCATCTCCAAATCCGAGACCATGGTCCTCAGCCGGAAAAGGGTGGAGTGCCCTCTCAGGGTTGGGGGAGAGATCCTGCCCCAAGTGGAGGAGTTCAAGTATCTCGGGGTCTTGTTCACGAGTGAGGGAAGAATGGAGCGTGAGATCGACAGGCGGATCGGTGCGGCGTCCGCAGTGATGCAGGATCTGCATCAGTCTGTCGTTGTGAAAAAGGAGCTGAGCCGTAAGGCAAAGCTCTCAATGTACCAGTCGATCTACGTTCCTACCCTCACCTATGGTCATGAGCTATGGGTAGTGACCGAAAGAACGAGATCGCGAATACAAGCGGCTGAAATGAGTTTCCTCCGCAGGGTGTCTGGGCTTTCCCTTAAAGATAGGGTGAGGAGCTCAGTCATCGGGAGGGGCTCAGAGTAGAGCCGCTGCTCCTCCGCATCGAGAGGAGTCAGATGAGGTGGCTCGGGCGTCTGATCAGGATGCCTCCTGGACACCTCCCTGGTGAGGTGTTCCGGGCACGTCCAATCGGGAGGAGGCCCCGGGGAAGACCCAGGACACGCTGGAGGAGCTATGTCTCCCAGCTGGCCTGGGAACGCCTTGGGATTCTCCCGGAAGAGCTGGAAGAAGTGGCCGGGGAGAGGGAAGTCTGGGCCTCTCTGCTTAAGCTGCTGCCCCCGCGACCTGACCTCGGATAAGCGGAAGAGGATGGATGGATGGATTAAGCTACCAAACTCCTCTATGAGAGGTATCTAAAGATACCTCTTAATAATACAACATACCCAAGCCGTCCACCGAATATAATAATTTATTAAAACTCTTCAGCTTCAAAATGTAACTTACCTAATTTCACTTTTTTTACTATGAGCACTATTAAAGCCATTCTCCCAGTGAAACAGTCAATGCAAGCCACCCAACCCTCCACCCACAAAGTAATTCATTGTACAATTGTTCTAAAGGCTCCGAGTCACCTACAACTCCTTCAGTGCAATGGAACATTAAATAAGTCACTCAAGCTCCCAAGCAGCATTGATACTGCAGTAATCACTCAGCTCCTTGTTTTGTTGCATCAGTCACTTACCTTGGCCTTTGCCCTCTTGAACATGTCAGCATTGCCTCCATGTTTAATCTGTAGACCTGGAAATGTCTCCTTTACTGTTTTGTACAGATCATCAAAATCCGTGTTCACTGTGATGTCCTGTTGAGGAATTGTTGTTAAACTGAGTTTAGACTTTTCGTAATTTGTTTGTCTCTGGCATATGCTAAGGTGGGAGAGAGGAGTCAGAATGAAGTCCAGCCTATGGCTATAGACATGACTACAGGCAGGAATGAAGCTGGTTGCCTGTAAGTTCATTATTGTTTTCTGTTTTCAAAGTATTTTCTATAATAACGCATTTACATTACTGATACAGTGGAACCTCGTGTCACAACCGTAATTCATTCCAAAACTCCAAACTAATTTCCCCCATAGGATTGTGTGTAAATACAATTAATCTGTTCCAGACCGTACAAACTGTATGTAAATATATATTTTTTAATAATTTATAAGCACAAAAATAGTTAATTATACCATAGAATGTACAGTGTAATAGTACACTAAATGTAAAAACATTGAATAACACTGAGAAAACCTTGAACAGAGAAAACTAACATTGCAAGAGTTCACGCCATAGCCTTACGAACCGCTCGCTGTAAACACTTTTTTTTTTAATGAGTTTTAAGCACAGGGAAAGAAATGAAAATTTTAAAACTCCTTAATTTATACAAAAACTAACCATAAACAACCAAGAAAACTAACCTTGCAGCAAATCGCCATGAATCTTCCTGGCTTTCTCGCATAACATCACCTCACTTACGCTTTCCCCTGCAAGTTGCTTCTCGTTCAGCCACACTAGCAACAGTTTTTCTACCTCTTCCAGCACTTGAGGCCTCTGCTTGGTTAACACTGTAACTCCTTTTGCAACATCAGCTGCTTTAATGGCCTCTTTCTGCTTAAGAAAAGTCGAAATCATAGATTTTGACTTCTTGTACTCGGCAGCAAGATCAGTAACACGAACGCCATGCTCATACTTGTCAATAATTTCTTTCTTTAATTCAATTTCAATTTTCTTCGAACCTTTCTTCTCACCAACACTACCACTTTTCACTTGAAATGGCTTGTTCGTCACCCGAGTGTGTGGTTGTGAACAGATGCAAAAGTTTGGCAAACTTTTTGGTCGTAACCCGATTTGTATGTGTTCAGAGACATTCGTGACCCGAGGTTCCACTGTATGTGGAATAGTTTCACTTCAAAGAGGCCTTTTCAGCCTATATTTAACTTTGTATTCATCTAAAACCTGATGTTACCACACATAAAGGAGCTTCTAATCTTGTTTTGTGCAGATCTACATCAATAAACCTTCTTCCGCAGAAAATTCTAATAAGCATTTGCCTCTGTTCATTGGAGTCTTGCTGTTAACCATCTGGCGTTCAATTATCTACCCACAGAGCAGTGTCACATGGCCCTGGTTCTGCAAGCTACAGCTAACATACCGAGAAGTCCAAAGATTCAATAGCAGATTCAGGATTTCCTTGTAGGGATTTTAAAACCGCATAGCATCCGGCAGTCTGGAATGGATTTCGAGCCAGCTGGGAAGTTAGAAAAAAAAAATTATTTAAGTAGCCTCATCATTGCACCTGTATGAGTCTTTATGTCATTTACAAAGATACATAACTAGATTTTGAATAAATCACCATTTCTACAGATGTTTCACTGCATCACTGCTCCTGAATAATAGACAATTGTCATTTATAGCACCAAATCACTAGTTCAGAATTAGTCCTACCAGTTACAGAAGTCTTGTTCGGAGATTCAGATCATTGCTCCTAAGCAAGTCTTCCATGTTAAAGAAACGTCACTAAACATTGCCAGTCACAGTCACTAACTAAATCGGCTCTCTTTTCTAAAGAACACTCACTTACAGAGTCATAGATCTGCTTACAATAAGCCCCTTTCACTGCATGCAAGTGTAATTTATAGAGACTTACTGCCAGTCTTAATTCCTAGGTTTACATCATTGTGTTGTGAATGTGCGTTTTTCAATGTTTTTCTTTGTGATTGTATTAATTATTGCATTGTCATCTTTATGATTATGATTTTCCACCATTATTAGGCCATGCCATTTTGTGATAGTACCTGGCCACATGTAATCATGGATGCTGACCAAGCTATTGTCCAACATATGATCAATTGTAGACACGATTGTGACATCAATCAACTTCTGCCTATCACTAATGCATTCATAGTTCTTAGTCTGTAACATGATAGCCATTTTTTTTGTGCGTGTTCATATTATTGATCATTACTTTGCACTGTTTACCTGAGTGCCATCTTTCAGTGTTTCTAAATTTCATTTTCCTCACCATTGTTAGGTGGAGTGGTGGCTCTGAGACATGCAGGTTAGGTGCATTGGCAATTTTAAATTGTCCCTAGTATGTGGGTGTGTGTGTGCCCTGTGGTGGGCTGGCGCCCTGCCCAGGGTTTGTTTCCTGCCTTGCGCCCCGTGTTGGCTGGGATTGGCTGCAGCAGACCCCCGTGACCCTGTAGTTAGGACATAGCGGGTTGGATAATGGATGGATGGATGGATGACTGAAATCTAATGCGTTTCTACCAGAGGGAGAATTAAGCTAATGTTCACCCACACTACTTCTCTACTTCATACTCTTGATGGACTTCTAATTGCAGTTAAGATCCATTTCCAACTCTTTACTTCACCTAGTTGTCCCTGCACAGCCCTTTTCCTCAATACCTCCAACATCTGGCCTCTAATGTCCCATCAAGGAGTCTCTGTTCTATTATAGTCCACCTGCACTCAGGTCGTAATCTGGATCCTGAGTTGGTTTGTTGTGTGGTGGGTGCGGCAATAAACTGTATCAGTGCGTGCTCCTAACCTCTTCTCACCATTTTATGGTTGTTCACATTAGATAGTGTTTGAACTTAAAACAATCAAAGGACTGCGGTGGGCTGGCGCCCTGCCTGGGGTTTGTTTCCTGCCTTGCGCCCTGTGTTGGTTGGGTTTGGCTCCAGCAGACCCCTGTGACACCCTGTAGTTAGGATTTAGCGGGTTGGATAATGGATGGATGGATGGACAATCAAAGGAACGACCTTCTGAGAGACTAATGCTTGAACACACTACAGTTAATTTAGAGAAATACTGGGGTTTTTACTTTGATTTTAGTTTTGTCCTTTAAAACTCTGGTGAATGTTCAAATAGCTTATCTGCATTCAACCTTTGCTAATAAGCAGTATAATCCTACTGTTTTGCTGTTAAAGAAAGACCTTTTTGGATCTCTGCCACTCATTATCTAAAATCTGTCTGATAAGACACACAACATACTTGATTCAAATGCCACGCTGACTGTTTAGTGACTTTACTTTTACCAATTCTGTTTTGACACACATTGTTAACTTTCCAGTGAAATGAACTGCCTTCTCTATAACTCAGTTTTTCCAATTAGTTAAAGAAATCTATGACACTTGTAATATATTCTTCTGGATGCTTGTTTCATTTTTATCTATGGATTTAAACATTCTCAACAAGAGTTATATCACTGTTCCCAATAAGCCCCTTTTCTACTATAATTAAATGCAATTTGTAGACCTCATCAACACTCCCAAACTACAGTATTTCAACTTCTTAGTTAATTTTGTTTGCACAACTATATCCTATTTATTAAACAAACAAGTCATTACATTGCAAAAAATTAACATTTTCTACATTTAACTTTTATATTACTGTCTCTAATTTCAAAAGAGATCACCTTTCACAAAGTGAGACAAACTAACAGAAAGATTTACGAAATGTGATAAATGAGAATAGAATGAAGCCAATAGCATACAGAACTTTCAAACAGAGACAGAGCGCAATAGGGACTGAAAACACAATGGCTAAAGTTTGCTAATACCAAAGCCAAAAGGTTGCAGTGGCTGCAGTCTTTTATACTCCTCTCTAGTGATTGCTGACACTAGCCGACCTGCACACACATGCACGCACTACCTACATCTCATTTAAAGGCACTGTCCTCTCTCTGCCATGCAGACATTTTACAGGACACGAGACTTGCACCTGTCTAAATCGAATTATTTTTGAGGTCTCTGATCATAAATGCACAGACCACATGGACCAAGCTATGATACGTTTTATTATAAAATTCACGCATACGTGACGCTGTCTTAGTTAAACTTGGGTTATCTTTTCCTCAGGAAGCACATTGTTTCAAGACATTGTTAAAGTTAAAAATATGTTAAAGTAAGACACAACAGATTTATTTGTTAGTAAAGCCAACCTTGAGTTCAATGTGATTCTGTAGTAAGATGAACCATCTTAAAGTGTTATAATATCCACAGTACAGATTGAACATCATAATATAAATGATATTGTCTATGTCTGTGTGAAAATCGTATGCATGCAGAGTGCTCATTGAGCCGGATGGCACAGATCGGGTAGCAACAGGGGCTGATCCTGGGAGGACTCCCTGTCCCTCCAAAAACAGGGTAATAAGGAATGAAAGATTAGAATGAAATTACAAATACAAAACAATAGTAAGGAAGCAGAGGGAAATTAAAAATATAACGGCAAACATTAACAGGCATAGCTGCAAGTCCTTGTTATTTTAATCATCTCCTTAAGGTGCATGAAAGAGAAAGCTTTTATTGTTTTCCCAGATGAATATCTGTGGCTAGTTACTCACATTCAGAACTTTTAATGTCTTGTTTTCTTTAAGGCCCATTGCTAGTCTCACTGCTCCTTCAGGAGGAATCCGATTGTTGCTTCAAAAGAAAAGAAAATAAAAGAAATGTTCAGTAAGTTAAACTCATTTTGCAAACATTAAATAAAAAGCTCTCTTTATTTTGGTTTCTCTCATGAAAAGATCATTATGAAGCCTCCTTTGCTGTGAACTACCACAAATAATAATAATTAATAAAGGCAAATTATTTAGCTATAATTAAATCTAAAAGGTAACAAGAGGTCATTATGAATGCAGAAATAACCAAACAGGAAAGAAAGAAATCTTAGAATATTTAATTCAAAATTACAAGTCTGAGACCCAAAACTCTGTTATGATTCTAGCACCATAAAAACGGCCATACAGTATTCCTGACTGGCTTGTCCAAAACAGGTCTTACCCCAAAGACAAGCCTGACTCCAAAAACACAAAAGGCTTAAATATCGCAAGAGATGCCCCAAATTACAGTCCAAGGCTCCCAAGAGGGAGGTTAACCCTAAACCTCTGGCTTGTACTTGAAAGAGCAAACACAGACTCTTTATAAAAGAGAAAAAAAAATATAAGAAAAGACTCAAAAGAGCAAAGAGGAGTTGTCTGAAAGGCAATCCTAAGTTAGCAAGTCCCAAAAACACAATTTAATAAAACAATCCAACAAACAGAAGCAAAAAGTCAGCCAACAAAACACAATTCCCGTAATGATAACTAGAGAAGTCATTCCAGGAACTACAAGGAGCTTTCTTCTCAGCCTGCTTTTTATGGGCTGGAGGCAGTCCCTAGCGAGAGCTGGTCCCAGTTCTTGAGGCTGTACTCACAAAATGCAAGAAATATAATAGAACATGATTAACCACGCAGAAACAAAATAGTAGATTAATAAAATAAAACTGACAGGGGATACATAATTAGACAAATAATAAAAATAAATAATAATATTAACAGAAAATCTTATAATAAAATAAAATGACATAAAAAATTAAACTAAAGAACCCTGGCTTAATTATAACCAAATTCTGTACTAAAAAATATTGAAAAGTTCCAAAAAATCAAACATTCAAACTTTCAAGGAGGAATCAAAGATCTCATGAAATTTATAAAATGGCATACATATTCAAATAGTAAGAAAATCAAAATGCAAATCATAATGCAAAGCCAAACAGTTCAAAACCAGAAAAGCAAAATGAAAAGGTCACAAAAGGCAGCAAACATTTAAAGAGAAGGAAGCTGTAAAGACAGAGAAGCTGCCTCTAAGTTTGTCTGATGCCATTCCTAGATGGCCAAGGCTGGTGCAGATCTCATAGCCCTCTGGAGCCATAAAGAAGACTGACCAGAGCACAGAGAGCTGGTACCTCATTAGGGGTCTTGTCACACACCTTCATTCACTGAAATACTATTTAGCACAACAAAGAGGGGAATACTTCAGACTTGCAAAACTTCTGAAACAACTACAAAACAACTAACATATAGAAAACTACAACAGGGCATGTTAGTGCAGTATAAAAGATAAGAAAATAAAACACCTGGAAAAGACCTACAGCAGACCATAGCACCCCTTTAAGCTTGGGACCTGCTTTGGGAAGATCAGTGCTGCTTATCAAACATCACTTTCTTGTGATCTCACTTTGAAGAAGCCATATTATTACCTCTTCTCAAGAAAATCTCCTTAGATGTGAGGACTCACCTAATATTGAGTTCCTCAAGGACATTGTTGACTTTTAGAGCATCTCCCAGGGCAGCAGCACCATCTTTCCCAAAGCCATTGTAGGACAAATCCACAACTCTGAGAAATATATTTGCCTAGAAAATAAAACAAGAAGGTAGAACTTCATTTTAGACATCATACCTAGATACATTTTCGTCACCTACTGTATGTAAAGGTTACATATGTCAGAAGGGGCTTAGATTTAAAAAGAGCTATTAACATGTTTGAGAAAGACTTTTCAAAACCCAAACATATTTTCTAGGCCCTTTGCAACTAGGCAGATGCATCATATGTCCATGAATGGCCAAACAAGAGCATTTTTATAAAGAAATGATAGAGTTCCAAAAATGATATATCAAATAAAAGCTGCTATCCAGACTCTTACACCCAAGCCCTTGGCCACTGAGATGGCTCCTTTCCCTCTGAAGCAGTTCCAGCTGAGATTGAGGTCCTTCATCCGAGTGTTTTCAGCAATGGCATGGCCCATGGCCTCACCTGGAAAAGAACAACATTTGACAGACAGGTCAAGCTGGCTGAAATAAAGAACTAGCTAAATACATTAATGGATGGATGATTTTCCATGAGAAGCAGCTTTGCTATATATTACAAGTACTGATTTTGATTGACCAGTCTGGGTAAAGCTGGGAAGTGGCCATTAAACCAATGATGATAAGTTAGAGGTAGTGCCAGATGATGTGAAAATAATGGTTTCTCACCCGATGTAAACTCTGAAAATGGCCATTAATGCATGATGACAATGCTGATTTGTAAATCATTTTGATATATTAATTGGCTAGGTAGAAGAAAAATGATCTGATTTGATTAAGATGTAGAACTATAAGTCTACTGATATGTAGTATATACATTGTAATAAAACCTTCACATCTAGGAAATAATTAAAAAAATATTGGACTGGTATTTTATCCAGAACAGTCACCTGTCAAAATAGGCTCTGGCCCCACTGACCCTAAAACAGATTAAAAGGGGTTGAGAATGTTTATTATGTTATGTATAAATAAATAAATAAATAACTGCATAATAATTGGATTTAGAAAGTAATGCATGGTGATTCTTTTTGATTGAAAACTTTGGCCAAGATGAGAACATTTACAAAAACGAATGAGTGGGTGACTTTGTGATATCGCTCACTATTAGAGGTACTACATAAAAGTAACTATGATTAACTTTGTTATACTGCTCCTTATGAATTGCCTAAAATAATTAAACTTATATCAAAGGCACTATACAAATAAAAAGCAATAAATGATGTGCTTACTGTTGTAATTTTACACACACATCACATTTGAAACTTTATGGCACAAATCAAAGGTATTGTGGGGCAGTACAGTGGCGCACTGGTTAACACTGCTGCCTCACAGCTCCAAGAGCCTGGGTTAGGATCCCAGCCTGGGAACTGATAAGTGTGGAGCTTGCTTGTTCTCCCCGTGTCTTTGTAAAGTTTTTTGTGGGGGCTGTAGCTTTCTTCTGATGTCCCATCTGAATAGTCTGGTCGCTGCTCTTTGTGAGCCTTAATGGGATTAAGAAGGTTCAGTTAGTGGCGGGTGGATTTTTCGAATGTTGTCTTCTGATTATTAAACTTTGAGCCATTAAAGAGATTCCCACTGCCACCTAGTGCCTGAGATGAGAAATACACACAAATTAGAGAAGGCTGTGAAGTCTTTGTGGATGAAGCAGTAATGGTGATGAAAATTAGAATGCTTTGGGTTACCTACACAGTTATAACATGATGTTAAGAAGCCCAGACATTTGAGGTTTTCACAATATTTTAAAGTCTTTCATTGATAGGTGTGATGTCAGGGCGTCCACATTACTTTGGATTTATAAAATCAAAATCATAAATTAAGAAAAAGCAAGAAATCCAGTGTGGAACTCATGTATTTTTTCTTTATAGCAGTCTTTTATTTTGAGAATTATCTTTCTGAAACTTAATTTTAGTTTCAATTCATTTTTTAAGAAAGTTAAATTTTTTCCCCCTCTTGTTCTGCTTTGTTTAACACAGTGATTTTTGGATGAATCACATGATCATGATCATCATATTTCTAATGTTAAGGATACATCAATGTAAGTACAGTTTGGTGGCACTTTCAGTATGCGTGAGCCCTTGGTGTATAACAATTCCTTCCTAGAGATTTTTAGTGTAGTTAGTTTGAAAATACCAGTAGCCTGCAGCACTGGGTTTGCTTTAGACTTCACTTTTAGTTCTGACGTTCGCTTCTCATTACACCCCTCTGTACTTAGCTGCCAGTTTCTATCAATTTCCTGCTTCTAAACTCTTTGGCCTTCCTTGACTTCTTTACTAATCATTTTGCATCTCCCAGTTTCTTTGCTCAGAATAATTCTCAGCATGCTGTGCCTTAACAGTCATAATGAGGTTACTTGACATGACTTCCAGGTGGATGCTGCCTAACCTCCCAGAACCATATTCTTTAAAACAATAGTTACATCTGTAACATAAACAAAATGGTGTTGTGGTAAATCCTAAACAAATACTTTTATAAATGGTATCCACATAATTATCCGCATTAATAAGCAAATATTCATGCTTGACTGAACAATAGAAAAAACTTTCTAGTGTCAGCAAAACATAAAGAAAGTTCTGAATTCACAACACATAGCAACTGCTCTCATTGTCGCACACCCATGCCCATGAGAACTCACCACAAAATGGCAGCACTAAAACTAAGAGGGTGTGGTGATCACATCATAATGATAAAATTAAATACTTACAGTATGTGTATAGTGTAAAAAATATTCAGGATGATGCATAACACAAAAAAGCAAGAACCATGAATTACAGAGTTAAAGGGGTACACTGAGCTTAAAGCCCAATTGCAGAGTTTTGCAAAAGAACAAATGAGAACAACTTCTTCTGTGGGAACATTTCTAAAAATGTGTTTGGAAATCCTCAAATATGTGTTTATATTCCCATGCGGCAGTTGAGGAATATGGGTGTATTAAAGTGAAAGTAACGTTGGAGTTAAGTAAAAAGCTGGCTTTATCACAAATCTAAAATGGAAGAAGGTTCAGGTTGTCCATATAGACAAAGTAGTCGATTGCCAAGGACAGCTCCTTCAGCAAGGGTGGAAAAAAGTACCAATTTCCCCTCGTGACAGGATCTCCATCCCCTCAGCTATCCATTTGGACCACTGTTACTATTAGACACACCAAGAAAAGTTGAAGAACAGGCAGGGGTCAACAACCAAAAATAAAAGGTCCAGAAAAAACAAGCACCAAAAAATAAAGTCAAAATACTTGGTACATAGTCAGCGTCCTCATATGCATATGAGGAATCTTCAGTCCGACAAAACCACTTGACTGGGAATGGAATGGCATTGCGGCCAACAACATGGTGGTGAACGCAACAAAGCAAATAGGCCAAAGACATCACCATCATAATGATAAAAAATGCTAACAACAAAAAAATCTACTTAAAAACACTATAACCAAAAATACCATAAATGAGAACTTGATGGACACAAATGCAGAAAATGCTACATTTTGACCAGGAAGTTGGAAAGTTGTACCTGCTCCATCTGCCATTCGATTGTGGCTTAGGTCCAATGTCTCTACTTTCTGATTAGTCACCAAGACTTCAGCCAGATGTTTGGTAGCGTGATCATCAAATTCATTACCAGAGAGGTTTAGGCTAACCAGGGTGCTGTTCTCCAGAAGCATGCTTGAAAGGGCCTGTGCACCAGTGACTCCCAGCCTGTTGTCTGATAAATCAAGCTCTGAAAATCAAGGAAGTAGAAATCAATGTTACGACTGGTGAACATGGAGCATCCAACCGGAAATCAGTGAGGATGTCCACAATGAATAACCAGTTATGTCACTTAGGACACCCAAAGCATGCAAAAATGCAAGCCACACAACATTGTCCAGGCCTTGGGCTTTAGATTGTGCAAGTGGCAAATGTTCAGGGTAGGGTGGTATCACTTAAATTACCTTATATAATGTTTTTTAAAGTTTTATTTCACATCATGTATTACTTTCCTGTATGGCCAGTATGGTGGTGCTGTGATTAGTGCTGCTATCTGTCTCAGTACGTTCTCATCATATACACATGAGCTTTATTCTTGCCTCCCCAGTTTGCCTTTCACATCCCTGAAATATGAAAACTAGTTTAGCCATTCCAATTGTGACGGACAGCCGGGTCCCATGCCCGGCCGGGACGCCTCTGCTGCATACGTCCCGGGGGAGCCACCATGGGCAGTGCAATGCCTCCCCCGGGGCGCCTGGGGGCAGCCTCCCTGGCCGTGGGTCCTTCCCCAGTCTCCCCCGTGGCTCCATGGTTGGGAGATGGGGTGGCCTCTAGGGGCTGCTGAGGAGAGCCAGCCGCCGCAATGGACGAGTTACCAGCCCCACCCGGAGGTGCAATTAAGACCAGCTGGTCAGGTACCTGGAGCACTGCCGGGTGGACCATAAAAGGGCGAACCCTCCTTCATTCGAGGCCAGAATCAGGAGGTAGAGGACGAGGTTGCCGGGGAGGAGTGGAGGTGCCAGGAAGAGTTGTTGGTGCTCTATTCTAAGTGTTTTTGGGGCTGTGTTGGGCCTGTGGGACACGGGGAAGACGTGCGTCCACAGGCTGAAGAAGTGCAATAAAGCCTGTTGATTTTACACGTGCCTCTGCGTGGTCTGTGCCGGGTCAGGCGCTATATAGAGCGGCCATCACACAATGTTTGTGTGAGTTGTGTAATGTATTGGTGCCCTGTCCAAGGTCAGGTGCGAGTGAGAGTAGCTGCAAGTCTGTTCAGCTCCTTTTTAAACAGCCATGTTCTAATCTACTAATTCCTTTTCCTGAACTTCATTTTTAATTGGATTATTCCAGTGCGTGTTGAATTTTTATTTTAACATATTTAGAATTACTGCAATTAATTTTTGGAATTTTTGTTTATGTATTTTGTTGTTTTAATTGCTCATGTAAAAGAGGGGTGTCAGGGGCCTCAGGAAATATGCTAATTCGCAGGGTTTAGCTAGCAGAAAGCCAAGTGCAGGAGTCACGGTCAGATGACTGGCGATATGAGACTGTTGAATTCCAGTATGTTATATTTAACATAAAAACACAACTGAAACAATAAACTAAAATGCTGTAGATAAAACAATATAGCGGAAAGAAAAGTCTGTCAAGAAACAGGCAACCACTTCTGGTTTAGGGCGTGACCTCATTAAACTTTCTTACAGGTCAGGTGATCTCCACATCATTTGGGATGACATCTTTGCCACAATTTTGTGGCCTCAGTCATGTTGTTTTTGGTTGCTTTGCCAATTGCTGATCCCACAAGGTGGAGAACATGCAAAGTTTACCCATGAAAGATGGTGGTGCCCAGTAGCATGTATCTGAGCTTTCCTTAAAATGGTGTAGATGGCAGGATCTACAAACATTTAAAAAAGGGTGCACAGATTACAGTGTGTCTAGAGAACATGAACATAGACTTTACATTTCTCAATGTCACTGGAGAGAACTTACAAATATATCAGGACCAGTCATATTAAGGAACAACGTATCCCTGAAATGTTACAATAGAAAGCAGGCTAGCAGATTGAAAAATCTCATTTACTGATCCTTTTTATGCTCGTCCTCACTGTATATTAATTGCATCCATTGAAGTGCACATTGCTTTCAATTCATTTCTTCTTTGCTGTTATTGCTAGAGGCATGGGATCTGGTTTCCCCTTAAAGAAATATCTAAAATTGAACTAGTTCAGAGTATCCACTTCTGAAGGCTTGAAATATAAATGGATGAGTGCCTGACTGGTATAGAGGACTTACCGGTGATGTAGCAGTTTTCTTTAAGCATCTCTGCTATTGCTGCACCCCCTTCTCCTTCCAGCCAATTATCTTGGAGGCTCAGCTTCACAATGAATGTGTTAGTTACCAAGGGAACAGCCAATGCCTTTGCCCCCTAGAAGATGAGAAACAAGAACAAAATAATTGCTGTATAAAAAATTTATGAAAATGAATGTGTGAACATGAGTGACAGGTTGTCATCTTGTCCAAGACTTATTCCTGCCTAATGGCTATTGCTACTGGGGTAGGCCTTGGATCAATGTAGTTGATGCTGTAATGTTCTAATTCCAAAATGGATAAAGTTACTGGCTTATATACTGGAGCACACTGGCTGATCCTCTAGACTGTGGTTACCTATAGAAATGTAGAAAAAGTCACAGACAGACAGACAGACAGACAGACAGACAGACAGACAGACAGACAGATAGATAGATAGATAGATAGATAGATAGATAGATAGATAGATAGATA
>JANRMT010062840.1:35570490-35605657 GCA_026402145.1 Polypterus bichir lapradei
ATAGATAGATAGATAGATAGATAGATAGATAGATAGATAGATAGATAAAAGCACTATATGATCGATAGAATATGTGAGAGAACACTACAAGGCAAACATAAGTGAAATTTTAAGTCCCTTCAAAACTTTGAAGCCCAAAGATATAACTTTCTTTAAATTCATCTTTATCCTACGGCAGTTAGCCAGTATTTGCTTTACGGTATCTTTGTGCCTCATTTCTCTTCATATTTCCATCCATCATTACGTTTTTTCTGAACTTGCTTGGCCTATCCTGGAGTTGTGGATTGCTACAGTCTCCTCCTGCAGTGATGGCATGGTAATTACCAAACCTGGACAAGACCCTGAAGAAACACAATTAACCCAGACCAGTTTACATTAACCAGTCCACGTTACCTGCACATCTTGGAAATACGGAAGGAAACTGTGGTACCTGGAGAACATACAAAATCCTGGCTAAAAAGACAAGCCCAAACTCTGGAACTGGGAGGTAACAGTGTTAGATACTGTGTCACCAAAATGCTCATATATATGGTGGTCCAGATCTAATTATGCAATTTTCATTACGCTATAACTTGTTAAGTTTATTACATAGAAAATCACCTGAAAAATCACAGACCATCGAGAAGTGTGAGAACTGACGACATGAAGAATCATCTTTGCGCCGAACTGGAATCGTCCCCGCATAAATCAAAGTCATCCAGACAATCTGGATCTGCATAATTAGATCTGGACCACCATGTATGTGTATATACATTTTATGTATATTAAAGAAATATCAGTCAAGCATTTTTATATTTTTGAATATGGGGCAGACACCCGTGTAATGGCAAATTACAAAATCAGATATATTACAACTATTTACATAAATTAGATGTGCTTTGAAGGCAGACAAGACACAATTAGAAAGATTCTGTATTATTTGTTGAGTAAAGTGTTTTGAACTAGAAAAGCACCACAGAAGGTGCATTATGGTACCTTTCATATCTGTCTGCTTAGGCAAAATACATTTAGAAAAGTGCTATATAAATTATGGTATAAAATGCTTTGAATTAGAAAGACAGCATACGAAATCAAATTAGCTATATTAATTGTGTAAATTATTTTGAATTAGGAAAGCACTATGCAAATTCAAAAGATGTCATATAGTGGCTTTTATATTTGTCTGTGCATTTCATATGTATATATCTGTTTGAATTTTAAAAGCAGCATACAAAAGAAATCCCAAAAGAAACTATATAAATTGATGTGTAATGTGCAATTAGAAGGGTGTTATATTATTTGTGGTGTAAAGTGTGTTAATTATTAATAATTTAATAATTTTAATTAACATAATCTCGATTAGCCCTGCGGTGGGCTGGCGCCCTGCCCTGGGTTTGTTTCCTGCCTTGCGCCCTGTGTTGGCTGGGATTGGCTCCAGCAGATCCTCGTGACCCTGTCGTTAGGATATAGCGGGTTGGATAAAGTTTGGATGGATGGATAATCTTGATTATGTTTGCCTCTTTTGTAAGTCTCTTTGGATAAAAGCATCAAGTATATAAATGTAAATGTAAATCAGAAAGATGCCATTCAAATTACAATGTGATTAATGAACTGTTGGATAAAGTACCTTGAATTAGAAAGGCAGCATACAAAATAAAATTAGAATGGTACCATACTAATTATTGTATAATTAAAATGAGTTTTATAAATTAAGGTACCATATTACTTATTCTATAAACTGCTTTTCAGATTAGAATGGTGCTCTATATGGCACCTTTAATATCTGTCTATCAGTTTAAATTACGAAGCTAGCATACAATACAAATATTGAAAGGCACTATTTAAATTGTTGTGTAAAATGCTTTGAATTAGAAAGACAAAATGCAGTTAGAAAGGTGCTATATTAATTGCTGTGTAAAATTGTTTTTAATTACAAAGACACCTTATAAATAATGAGGCGCTATATAAATGGCGCTATATAAATGGCTGCTTTAAATACTGTACATTGAATTAGTAAGACAACAAACAAAATAAAATTAGAATGGTGCTTTATTATTTCTGTGTAAATTGTTTCAAATTAAGAAAGATTCATACAAATTGGAAAGGTGTTATTGAAATTGTTGTGTCAAATGCACTATATAAAATAAAAAGGGACTGACTGAACATAAGTAGACAGATAAATGAATGAGCAGTGAGATGCCTTTAGCTACACTGTGTAAAAGGGTTGAATTAGATGGGTGGTTTGCACTGCCCAGCAGTACCTGAGGTCCCAGTCCGTGGTGCATCATGTTGAGCTCCGGATCCTGAATGTGAAGTAAAAAGTAGGAAGCTGGCACCACACCATACACCTTGCAGGCTTCCAAGTACATTGTACGTCCTGATGGATCATATGCTGTCCTCGTTTCTGCAGTCAGGCGACGGGGAACATGAAACATTCAGTTACAAGATAACAAAGATCACTGAGCAGAATCAAGAGTCATGGGTAGTGCTGATAGTCATTCAGGACTCAGACGAAAGTCCAGTCAGGAATTGCCAGACCTCTGCTTTTCCCACCTCTCCTTACCTCCCAACTCCAAATCAGTGTCCCAGTCCACCTCTGGCCCATTCAGCTCTTCCTCTTGATTGTCATCCAAAGGCTGTCTTTCTTCCACCTTGGCTGGTGAATCTTGCTGCTCTGTTTGCTCAGACCCCAGTGAGGTGTTGGTCACAGATTTAGATTTTGCAGATCTAGGAATTATCTACAAGAGAGAATATATCAAGGAAAAGGAGTAGCAAACACTTAGTAATAGTAAACAGAATCAGCAGAGTGTTGTGTCAGGTTCTGGGTAGCCTGATTCCTTCAGTCCCAGTGAACTCTACTGGTGCAGTAGCAGAAACAAAAGGAATGAAGAAGACTGAGAGCCGCCCCCCCCCCACCTTGTAGTCGACACCTCCACGGCTGAATGGCTTGCCTGGTCGGCTGGCCGGCCGTCCACTGATGCCCCCAAGTTGAGGGGTCCTAGCTGATGAGCCCTCACTTTCCAGGTCAGTGTCTCTGGCCTCTTGCACAGAAGGCAGCATGGACTCTTTTACCAGTTTCTTACCCAGTACCATGATTACCAGATTAGATGTTTTTCAGGTAAGAATCAATTAAAAGAACATAACTTAGATAAAGTCTAAAGTAGAACAAGACAGCCGAGAAAGTAAAACAGTTCTGAGCCCTGGGAGCTGAAGCAAGGGGCGGTGGGGCAAGCAGCACTTGCTGTGGGCGGGCAGGTCGGGCCTTAGCAGCAAATCACAGAGCAGAGCAGCCAGCACTGGGGACTAAACAATGGTGTAGCATGCGTGGGTGAATCAATGCTGTTGACGCGTTGCCATGGCGTCACTGTTTAGTGCCCGAGGCACCAGAGCTTTGTGGGGAATGCAGAGGTCAGCTTCCAGGAAGTGCTTGAGCAGAGAGTGCAATGTTAAAGGTGTTGAACAACAGGGCTGAGCTTCATCATGCTGTCCTGCCAGTGTTGCACTCAGAACTTTGTGCTCTTTAGGTAAAGCAGTGGGTCGGTAGTTTGGGATTTTTCCTTCTTTTCTAATGAACCCACTAAATTGTGCTTTATTCATTTTGGAATTATTGAAGAATTTACACTATGATAATAAAAGAAATTTCACCAAACAAATTTTGCTCTTTGCAACCCCTCACAGACCTCTCAGTTGTTTCCCAACTCATTATTTGATTAAGTGAGTGCTCAGGAAAGCGTCCTTCACTTCTGTCAGGAGGTGTCACCTTGTGGCTCTCTCTCTCTTTTTTAATGTTTGCTTCTGGAAGTGTGAGGCAGTGCTCCACGATGGCCCTGTCTGACTGACTTTTGCATCAGAAGGTATGAGATGACACCACCTTGTGGTTCTATGTTGTCTATTTTTGCTACAGGAGATGAGAAGAAGGAGCACTTTGTGAATCTGTCTTGACTGCATTTGGGGTAGCAACATCTTATTCTGTCATACCTGCTTTTTTGAAGCAGTGTGAGATGGTGCTGCCATATGGTTCTGCCTTATCTATATTTGTGGGGTGCTACTAACATCTTATTTTGCCCTCTGGGCAGATCTTTGCATCAGGTGGCATGGGCTGACTACAAGTTTTTGTCTTGTCTTGTTAGTGTTGGTTTGAGTTGCAAAGTTGAGTACATCTGTGCAAATAATGCAGATACATGCATTAGTCTAATAAGCACAAAGCTTATTTTTTAAAATCTTGCCATTTGCTACCCATTGCCTCTGATTTCTGATTAATCATTATTTAATCTTATTTTTTTCTGGTTTGCATAATTATTTTACTACTTTACTAATGACCATGTGTGTTTTTCTTTCTGTTGCTGGACCCCAATGATCGAATCCATGTTTTTGATAAATGATTGTTTTGTTGATAGGCCTTTGCAGCATTTGGGGTGAAGCAAAATCTTCAGCAGGATGGGACATGAAGTTCATCACATTGTATACTCATTCATATGGGGGCCACCTGTCCTGCACCTGTTTGGAACACAGCAGAGTGCCAAAAGTCCGATATGCACATGAAGAGAACATGCAAACTCCTTATTGGTGACTATTTGTTTGAAATAAGGCCTTAGGGAGTTAACAGGCAGCAATGCAAACTATGATGTTGTCCACAATTCAAATATATTAAAATACACAAATAATAAGAGACAAGCTTGCTTAACATCTGACACATACACATGTGGTTATATTTTTTATTATTTAAAATGTAAAACCATCTCAATATACAGAAAATGGTACATATGCAAAATTTGAAAGTACACAACAACACAAGAAGGAGGCTATCAGGTGATATGTCAGCAGCAATAACACAACACATATGCAGCCCCAAGCTGTTCCCCGGCCCGATTTTCCCCTGCCCCATGCCCCCTACCCCACCAACATACAGCGGTCTGAGCACAGCCTTGGGCCTTTAGTTATTAAGTAAGCTCATGCAGTCTAATGAGTATTGACGCCTGCCTCCCAGTCAGCCTCCTGGACTAAGACAGACAGACAGATGAATCAGAGAGTGACTGCTAGAGCAGCAGCACATTCATAAAAAGCTTTATTGTTTTCTTTTTTTTTACGAGTTAAATTACTCAATGCTGGCATTCCATTTTGAAAGACAAAAACATAAAGACATCTAGAACATTAAAAACATTTCCTGAATAAATACAAATCAGTCTGAGAGTTGTCATCTGCTCAAATTTCCAGCCCAGTTCTGCTTCTGCCCTCCTGTAGATATGTGCCAGTTATTTCAGAGTAAGAGTGTGCATGAGCCATGTCCTGTTCCCATGCAGTAGAGCTCACAGGGGGCTTTACCTTTGGATTAAGACAACGTGGAACAATCATCCAAAATGAGGTTAGGAGAACTGAGGTTTGCTTGGAAGGATTCAATTCACCACTCTTCTTTCGGCTTAAACAGGATCAACAAAAGTGTTGCAAAACGGTCTAAACGTCTGTGAGAAGCACTGTAAAGATGTTATTCTACTCTGGTGTGAGGTGAAGTGACTGACAAGTCATCAAATGACTCAGACATACTGTTCTTCTCCTCACAACATGGCACAGTCCACTGGTCCAGTCAACAGAAGCAAGCATCTCTCTTTGCAACTGGAACTCACCGAAAGGTGGCAGAACAAGACATAGCCCATGTCCTAAAGTGAAAGCAACCATTTCCATGAAAAGCATTTATATTTATTCATGCACACACAACTGGATTATATATTCCTTATTCTTCTCTTTTTTGTTGCCAAAAATAAAAAGACTAGCAGAAAAGGGACAGTCATAGTACACATCCATGGAATGACAAAACATTGGTTGTAGAAAACAGAATGGCTGTTGCATCATCATTTGTACAAAACAAAACAAAAAAACTTCCTGCACAGTATTGTGGATGAGCTGCAAGTTCGCTGTTGCCTCCTAGTGGCTCCACATGAATTTTCTCTACGAGCAGAAAACCCTGCAGAAGACAGAGAAAGGGATTTTAGCAAGAGAGAGATTAACAGAGGTAAAGATTTAAGGACTTCACATCTCATTTTTAATTCATTTCTATTTCCACATCCCCAGAAAAGTGCAGATTAGATTAATTAGGGTCTCTGCACTGACCACACTGACAATAAGTGTGGGTGTGTGTCATGTGATGGATCGATATCAATGAATGGATGGATGGATCAATGGATCGATGGCTAGAACACAGGTTTGGCTCCCAAAAGTCTCCTCCAGGCATCCTAGCCATTCTATATTTGTTAAATTTCACCAACAGTGCAGCGGATTCACAATAATAAGGTAGTGATTAGCTGGATCTGAGGTTCTAGTGGTTGAAATTAAGACACAAGTATTTCCAAACAAGAGTTGAGAAGAATTACATTGATGCCTGTCTGCAGCCTGTCTCATGGTCATGGGGGTATATTTCAGCCAGTGGTTTGGACATCTTGTGAAAGGGGTGTGGTCTTTGGCCGGCTTGTCATCCCGGCCAATACACCCAGGCCGCCAGATGGAGCCCTCCCTGCAGTATGGAGGTGCCCCGAAGACCAGCAGGGAATCATGGACTATGTAGTTTTTATACACGGCCCTGCTGGATACCACAGGGGCCGCAAGAGGGAACTGCAGGGAGGACCGAAGAATCATATGTGCCCTATAACCCGGAAGTGCGTCATAGGAAGAGTGACAACAGAAGTGACGTACTTCTGGGGTGAAGAAAAGAACTTGTACCTGACCCAGATGTGATAAAGAATCACATGGACTGGGGACTGGAATGCTTCTGGGTCAGGGAATATAAAAGGACTGTGGCAGTTCCCAGACGGCGAGCTGAGCTGGGTGGAAGGGTGGCAATGCGTCTGGGAGTGGTGGATTGGTTTATTATTATTGTATTGTGATTTATGAGTATAGTGGAGGAGAGGGTGCTTTGTGCACTGTGGAAGATAAATAAAGTCAATTATTGGACTTTTATCTGGTGTCTGGAGTCTTGGACAGGGGTTCAAGGGAGCGACAGCGCCCCCTATCTGTCACAGGGGACAGATGTCTACTGAGAAATATAAACAGATTTTGACTGATTATGATGTACCTTCAGGAAAAAAATGTACTAGCCAAAGCTTCATTTTTAGGTACAATAACCTCAAACACACTGAAAATTCAATTAAGACCTGCTTGAGGCATATGTCTGATAACAGTCAAGCCTGGCCACACCATAGCTCTGACCTCAACATACCTGACATTCTGTGGAATCTCTCAAAAACACTGATAAGGAAAATGTCTCGATGCATGCTCAATAATCCAGGTAAGGAAATTCTAGAAAGTTGATTCTGTTCATCTGGACATAGTTTTTTTTCCAATACATTTCATCACTCATCCAAGTGACTTCCTCAGTCTCAGTTGACTGCAGGATTCTCCATCCTTACCTGAAAAAGGAACGACCATCTCTGAACCGAGAAAGGGGCCTAAGGGTACATCTTTCACCATCTTACAATGCGATGATTGCAGCCATTCCCCAACTCTCTGTGAATGGTACTCATGGCTATTGATCAATGGACAATTCCCATATCATTGATCACACGGCCCATTGTTAGTCAATGGTGCTACTTTCAGTCATTAGGCCAAGGTACTGTTTATAAGGTTGGAGAAACCTGCAATCAACTGAGACCAAGGAAGTCACTTGGATGAGTGATGAAACGTATCGGAAAAAAAACTATGTCAACGTGACCAGAATCAACTTTCTAGAACATAGATAAAGGAAAAGCATTTTGCTAGAAACAACCTATTTACGAGCTTTCTCCTTTACTTAAAGCAATAATATAATGTAACTCTTTTATGTAAGGAAACAGTCTATTAGTATGTATCAACAATCGTTGAATGTGTCATTGGAAATTAAAAGAGTCTCTGTTCCAACTTCAGGGGCTCTTCATGTATAAACGGTGCGTATGCACAGAAATGTTGCATATGAACGTTTCCACGTTCAAATCGTGATGTATAAAACCTACACTTGGTGTAAAGCCATGCACATTTCCACGGTACCTCATACCCTGGCATACACAAGTTCTCCGCTCGGTTTTGCAGACTGGCGGCACCCAGCATCAAAGCAGTGCTACTGTTCATGTGTGGTTACCCTTTCTTTCTTAGATCCACATTTCTGACACAGCTTTATAAATACACTGAAACTAACCACTGTGAGATATGGCCGGCCATTCATCCTGGCCAATACCCCCAGGCCGCCAGATGGAGCCCTCCTTGCAACATAGGGGTGCCCCAAATGCCAGCAGGGAATTATGGACAGTGGACGTTTAATGCACAGCCCTGCTGAATACCATGGGGGCCGCCAGGAGTCACTGCAGGGAGGCCCAGAGACTATTTTCCCTACACCCCGGAAGTACGTCCTAGTCACATGGACAGAAGAAATGACGTGCTTCCGGGATGAAGAAAAAGAGTTTTTACCTGACCCGGAAGTGATAGAAAGTCACATGGACTGAGGGACAAACACTTCTATAAAGGACTCTGGGAAATCCCAGACGGACGAGCTGAGTTGGGAGGCAGGGTGGCTAAGTGTCTGGGAGTGGAGGATTGGTTTATTTGAGAATTGTGTATTTGAGTATTGAGAATTGTGGAGAAGAGCGTGCTTTGTGCACTTTATTATTATAATAAATCTTATTATTGGACTTTTATCTGGTGTCTGACGTGGTGTCTGAGGGTTCAAGGGAGCGAGAGAGCCCTAAACTGTCACACCACATATTGTTTAGTAGTGTAATGCATCTGATTGTAATTAACCTGAAACAATACAGTGGTCCAGGGAATAGCCATAGTATTCCAAATACTATAATTGCTTTAGCGTTGTTACTCTCACTGCACCTTCTTCTTCTTCTTTCAGCTGCTCCCGTTAGGGGTTGCCACAGCGGATCATCTTTTTCCATATTACTCTCACTGCACCACTCAGGGTATTTATATGACTGTATCTGAGTCTGAATCACAGCAGCAGCTGATCGGAAAGAGAATTATCGGAATACAGCATCAAGCACACGCTGACTCAGCCACGGCAAAATGCTTCAGAGACTTTCCCGTACATATTTCGCAGTTCAGAAACAGTTTCATCCCAAGAACTTTAAACATGCTCAATCAATTGCTCCTTGTAGAACTCTCTGTACTTATAAGTACAATCACCTCACTGTAAACTTGCACTACAGTTATAATATTGCACAACCTGCACCACTTTATAAAGCGCGTATTTACATATGATGACGATATCATTTTTAAGATGAAATGCAGCAAAATATGTTGATTATATTATACAGATAAAACTTTAACTTCATTTAAACAGTCTGTATTGTTAATAATTAAACATATGAGGACACGGTGCAGCAGCGCTAGCTAGTTCACAGATTGATCCTACCTCGTGTTGTATTCTTGCTGGGCTGGTGCGACACTTGAACGATAGATGGATAGAATAATTAAACATGTACTATGAAGATATTTCAGTGTTCCTTAAAAGTTTTGAAGAATCGTCGTTGTAAGCTTACAGATGGCTTAACATCTATTACAGAGCTGATTGTGTGGCGATTGGGTATTTGGAGAAAGAAAAGTAAGGACAGGAATTGGAGGTTAGTACGTCTGAAAGAGACAGTGCTGCTGCAATAATTTCATCGAAGGTCGCACGCAATCACTGCGCCACCATGTTCCCATGTTTAATAACATGCTTTCATTCCTATCATCATGAAAAAGATATCATGTATACATCTCAGTATTTTAATTATTCAGAGAGCTGTAATATTACAAATGTAATGGATTCTGTGTCCTGTCAGGGAAAGAGAAAGCGCGGAAGCACGTAGTGATTCACACACATAGAGCACATAGAAGATCAAATACAAAACAAAGCATTTAACGTGCTACTTTAATTACGATGTGATTTGAGAAACTAGTAAATTAAATGATTTTAAGATGAAGTTTATGATGTTCTACTTTAATGACAAAATACACTACGTGATTAAAGTGGAAATTTAGAGATTAAAGTTGATATTTCGTGCTTTTTTTCCCACTGTGTGCCTATTTTTTTTTCTCTGTACCCTAATAAGCTTTCATATGACACTCAGATGGTGTGCTACGACTTGCCTTTTCAAGGCGACTTTGATATCTGACAACTTCTTTTTTATTTCGGGCACTGTGCGACTTTGTGAACTTGAGCTTTCAAGTTTCTCCGACACTCTGTCACTCGATCAACTTCCTTTTGTTGATTATACCACTGTTTAAACCCACAAATAGTACATTTTTCCTTGCCTCCACTTGGTATTCGCTGAAATTCTTATATTTTCCCTGTGCTTTTCCCATTGTCTTTTCACAGAAGGCTGAGCTTAAGGGCTATTTATATTGATTTGCATATTCAAACAGGCATAATTCTGGGAGGAGTTGGGTCGGGACAGCAACCGCATGCACGTGCATTACTTTTCACGCTGACCAGGATTTATGTAGCAGAAGAACCATGGACATAGAATTACTAGACGCTGCAGCATCGTACGTCAATGTCGCCACCATATTGCGAGTGGCAATGCTGTGGAGTGAAGTAATGAATAATGTGCTGCTTGGGATTGTACAAACCACTGTATGCTCCAAACCAGATCCCGGGGAATTACATTTCATAGGTGAGGTTGAACAATTGTTTTCGTTATATTTTGCCATTAGAAAATCCCGTTTTATAATCTTAGCTCTCAAGGTCACCTTACAATAAAATTAAACAACGTTAGTAAAATTAAAACAAGAGAATGAAAAATCAAAAAGCAATAATTAGCAAACAAGCAAAATAACTGGCAGTAACAGTGCAAAATTCACAATTGGTATGCCAGTTTGAAAAGATAAGTTTTGAGGGCAGTTTTAAAATGTGTTACTGAATCAAGCTGATGTATATGAGAGGGAAGAGAATTCCTGAGTTAAGGAGCACCATGAGAGACACTCGAGCTCCCATAGCACTGAGTTTGATGTGTGGGACAGAAAGTAGAGCTGAAGATGAGGATCTGAGTGAGTGAGAGGAGTGTAAGTTTGGAGGAGATCAGTGATGTTGTGGAGAGCTTTAAATGTTCAGAACAGTATTTTGTATTGTATTCTGTAGTTAACAGGGAGCCAGTGAAGTTGAGAGAGAATAGGTGTAATATGTTCAGTGGATTTAGAACAGCAGGCTATTATTCTGACAGCAGAATTCTGAAGAAGTTGTAAGCGATGGATACGTTTTTGTGGGATGCCAGATAGAATAGCATTACAGTAATCTATATGTCAGGTGACTCGGGCATTAACCAATACTTCAGTACTGTGTTGCGTAACAACAGGACGTCTAGAAATGTTTCAGAGATGGAAGAAGGAAGTCCGAGAAATGTTACTTATATGGGAGGAATTATTTAATAATAATAATAATAATAATAATAATAATAATAATAATAATAATTATTATTATTATTATTATTATTATTATTATTATTTAATAATTGCCATTATTAGTGTATAAATGGATATAAATAATTGCATGCAAACGATTCGCCAAAATCTGTTGTATGTAAACGATACTGTTTTAAACGCTATTGTTTTTTCATCAGAAAACACGGTTTCCACGTCTACCTGTATTAGTTTAAATGGCACGTTTGCCACTCGTAATGTGGTGGACGTGTTGACGTATTGTGTTGACTGGATGACACAGTGAATGCGGCGTCTATCTATATATGTCTATGGGAAGAACGTGGAAGTTTGTGTATGCACAGATTCCTGCATCTGGATTTTTCTGTGCGTACGCACATTCCCGCTTTTGTGCTTATGCCATGTTATAGTATGAGTTCTACGCATGGCGTTATACATGAGGCCCCAGGACTGTGACAGCAATGTAACTGTAATCTTTTAATGTATAAATGTAGATACAGTAACAACCCGTTTATCTACTTGCACTGCTTGTGTATAAATGTTCTGTTTTCGGACAGGTAGGTATTTTGAGTCAGATTGGACAGTGCATTACGACACGGTATGATTGACTCCCAAAGCACTTCGGCCCAAGTGAGTGTCATAATCTCTTCCTTTAAATAACCCGAAAGGTGTCTTATTTACTGGGGATTCTACAAGGTGGAGGCAACTCACACTAGGTGCTGCACATCTCTGATGCCATGCTTTATTATCCAGTGAACACAAGTGGAACGGTCCTAGTGTAGTGCTTGATAAAAAATCTGATGTCCAACAGATTGATGAATAAATGCAAATTATTAAATAAATTTAATAACGGGGAGGTTGGTTAATTGCCATTGAATAAGTATGTGTGTGAGTGTGCCTGGTGATGAAAATCTGCCCCGTCTTTATGACCTGTTGATACTTTCTTTATTCCCAGAGCTGCCAGGGCGTGCACTGAAGCCTGAGACCATGAACTGAGTAAATAGGGGAGAAAATGGATGGTATGAATTAATGTATGAAAAGAAAAAAAACTTACAAGCCAGCTCAAGTTTTACTTACTCATCACAGTCTTTTTTAATCTCCTCTATGAATGCAATGGATTCTGAGCGAAGACGATTGGTCACCTCATAGGTTCTTAATGTGACACCAAAGATGTCCTCATGGAATCGGTTCTCATCCTGTGAATTAAACAAAGCCAGCCCCCAGCATTATATCTTTTACACCTCAAAAAGCTGAGAAACTGTTGCAGCAGGGCAGACGTGGGTGTAAGCCACATACAGAATCACCATTTCAAGATGCCCTATTCTTTTCTTTTCTTTCCAGCTAGTGTCTCCCATTAAAGAAGCATTTATAAGGACCTTTTGTGGAAGAGACAGCTTCCAATTACCCACTTAATTTGTGGATTCATGCAGCGGTTCATTTGCCACTCTGAGGGATTCCAGTGTCTGCTGCTCTCCTCCCAGTACATCTTAATTATTGCGAGTGTTACCATTGTATGTGGGACTAAATGAATATTTAGAAGCAATGAGGAAGGGATGGGTATTTTTCTCAAGTTGTTCAGAGGCTTGTTCTAATATCAACACATCTCACCGTCTTTATCACAGGCAATGACAGCTTTGTCAGAGATGACTGCATCATTCAGCTCAAATCAATCAGGAGGAGACTGCCTGTTGCTTGACTATATTATTATGTTTGCTTAGTAATGTGTCTTGTGAGTTACCACTCTGTGCAAGTTGATATATCAAATAATGATTGAGTGTTTGTTTAGGAAGTGTGAAAAATAGTAGGTTGTACATTGTGGTGCATTTACTGAATGTAAAATGGTGTAACTAATCCCAGCAGCCAAAAGGGTACATGGATGGGAAGTGGGGTCACCACAGCCTGCATTTGCTTTTGTATACAAATGACATGCCTCTCTGTTATGTTAAATATCATTTAAAATGGTGGGGGGGGGGGGGGGGGGTTGGGTTTGGCTGGTTCCCAAGCCTAAAACCCCTATAATGGTGGAGACATTATCCCAGCTGTCTAAAATACACTTTTAAATGACATAACATTTGGCCACCAGTTTGACAGCCCAGCAAAAGCTGTGAGGAAAAGGAGTTGCATAACAAAGGAGAAAGTTTGGGTCACTCTATCCATTTAAAAAAACTGAAGCTCACAGTCAGCCACTAGAGGGCAGTCTGTCAGCATTTAAGGTAGTTGCTTAAGGTGTGCTTTTGTTTTTTTAACTTGCTATATTAAAGGGAATTTGTGTTTTCACAGGACCTTTAAAGTTCAGAGTGCAGGCTCAGTGGACTGCTTAATAAAAAAAGGTTGATCTGGATGATGTTGTTGAGATTAACACAGTTAAATCTGTTACAAGATGGTCCTACAAGTATGTTTTATATGACTGGCCCTGCACCTATAGGTGTATTCAAGGAAGGAGCTGTTCTCTAATTTTTATTCACCAAGTTATCTTTGGGTGCATGAAGTTCTAAGAATTGCAAAATCTCTAAATATGCAGGAAACCCACCAAAAATAATTAACACCCATGTTTAGGGAATTTCAAGATTGAGGTGTAATAATACAGCTACCAAGGTCTCTTTGTGAAGATGAAGGAACAGATGCACATTTACTGAATTTGATTTAATGTAACTTTTTCATACAGCTTTCGTGAGGTAATTTGTGGTCCCTCTTAAAAACACTGATATTCAGTATTACACAAGGCCTGATTATGTTTTTCAAAAATGAGAGACACATAATCAAATCTGAGCTCACTATCGTCAAATACTGTGCCTTTATGCCTCAAGTTGCCCCAAGTAACATTAGTCCTGAACAGCTCTAAGCAATGCCAGCTAAATTGTATAATGAAGATTCTGAGCAAAAATGACTCTTTGTGCAGTGCTGTGGTTTTAACTGGACAAAACAGCCACAATAAACCTTTGGATTTTTGGCAACATACCCGCAATCTGCTGATGTAAAAGCCAGCATCCTCTAGAGACATATTCCCCTGCTCCTTCACAATGTGCTGGATGGTTTTAAGGACATCCCCAGCCATGGTGACATCTCCACAAACATAAATGTGGCCATTTTGTTCCTTTAGAGTCCTGTACACCGTCTCTGCCAGCTGCTCGCGCAGGACATCTTGGACATATTTCTGTAAAAAGATAAAAAATGCTCCTCTTAACTGGGATAACAAAGGTTGTACATTCCAGACTAGTGGCTTTATGGTTATGTGCTGTAAGAAAAGAGACAGAGGAGAGCGTGCTCTTCAGGCCTGGGTCTGCTCTTCTTTAAATTAGGATTAGATATTATTATTGTAATAGAGAAGTTCATAAACATTTCTCTTGGACACAATGTGTCTGCTGGTTTCAATTTTTTATTGATCGTTTTTTCCATATCTCTTTATCCAATTCATGGTCTGACACATCAGATCATTAACACAGTCAAAAAGGCAAATAACAGGTACAAATAAAATTCCCAAAAATATAAAGGTTAAAAAATTTTTCACAATCACAAAAGAGGTTGCAAAAAGAATAAAAATCTCTGTGTAAGGATAAGTGTGTGGGTATGTGGACCCTGTGACGGAATGGTAGTCCCAATCCAAGACTGGTTCCTGAATTGGATTATACAGGCTTGAAAAAATATTATGTTAAACTCACTTAATTATTTATTTGTTACAAAATGCATCATTGTGGTATCCCTGGTGTGCCATGGAGGCTGTACAAGTGTCTTTAGAAAGTATGACCCTGCCCATGTTTAATTATAATGGTGCCTGAAAGTTTGTGAACCCTTTAGATTTTTCTATATTTCTGCATAAATATGACCTAAAAAATCATCAGATTTTCACTCAAGTCCTAAAAATAGATAAAGAGAAACCAGTTAAACAAATTAGACAAAAATATTATCCTTGGTCATTTATTTATTGAGGAAAATGATCAAATATTACATATTTGTGAGTGGCAAAAGTATGTGAACCTCTAGGATGATCATTTAGTTTGAAGGTGAAATGAGAGTCAGGTGTTTTCAAGCAATGGGATGACAATCAGGTGTGAGTGGGCACCCTGTGTTATTTAAAGAACAGGGATCTGACAAAGTCTGCTCTTCACAACACATGTTTGTGGAACTGTATTATGGCACAAACAAAGGAGATTTCTGAGGACCTCACAAAAAGAGTTGTTGATGCTCATCAGGCTGGAAAAGGTTACAAAACCATCTCTAAAGAGTTTGGACTCCACCAATCCACAGTCAGACAGATTGTGTACAAATGGAGGAAATTCAAGACCATTGTTACCCTCCCCAGGAGTGGTCGACCAACAAAGATCACTCCAAGAGCAAGGCGTGTAATAGTCGGAGAGGTCACATAGGACCCCAGGGTAACTTCTAAGCAACTGAAGGCCTCTCTCACATTGGCTAATGTTCATGTTCATGAGTCCACTATCAGGGGAACATTGAACAACAATGGTGTGCATGCCAGGGTTGCAAGGAGAAAGCCACTGCTCTCCAAAAAAAAATTGCTGCTCGTCTGCAGTTTGCTAAAGATCACGTGGACAAACCAGAAGGCTATTGGAAGAATGTTTTTGGACAGATGAGACCAAAATAAAACTTTTTGGTTTAAATAAAAAGCGTTATGTTTGGAGAAAGGAAAACACCGCATTTCAGCATAAGAACCTTATCCCATCTGTGAAACATGGTGGTGGTAGTATCATGGTTTGGGCCTGTTTTGATGCATCTGGGCCAGGACGGCTTGCATTCACTGATGGAACAATGAATTCTGAATTATAGCAGAGATTTCTAAAGGAAAATGTCAGGACATCTGTCCATGAACTGAATCTCAAGAGAAGGTGGGTCATGCAGCAAGACAACGACCCTAAGCACACAAGTCGTTCTACCAAAGAATGGTTAAAGAAGAATAAAGTTAATGTTTTGGAATGGCCAAGTCAAAGTCCTGACCTTAATCCAATCGAAATGTTGTGGAAGGACCTGAAGTGAGCAGTTAATGTGAGGAAACCCACCAACATCCCAGAGTTGAAGCTGTTCTGTATGGAGGAATGGGCTAAAATTCAGCCAAGCCGGTGTGCAGGAATGATCAAAAGTTACCAGAAACGTTTAGTTGTAGTTATTACTGCAAAGAGGGGTCACACCAGATACTGAAAGCAAAGGTTCACATGCTTTTGCCACTCACAAATATGTAATATTCGATCATTTTCCTTAATAAATAAATGACCAAGTATAATATTTTTGTCTCATTTGTTTAACTGGTTTCTCTTTATCTACTTTTAGGACTTGAGTGAAAATCTGATGATGTTTTAGGTCATATTTATGCAGAAATATAGAAAACTAGCTGAAGCCCACCGTAGCATACGGCGGTGTAAGAATAGGAACGGAAAACGGTGAGAAAGGAATACAGTATAACAAAAGCTTAGGAAACCACCGTCGCAGTATAACAAAAATAGCAAGGAGCGAAGCCAATGCCAGTGGTCGAGAGAGTACCTTCCTGTAGCAGGCTACGGAAAACATAGACATATATAGATAGACGCCGCATTCACTGTGTTGCCCAGTCGACACGATAAGTCACCTGTTGTGAGTGGTAAAAGTGCCATTTAAACTAATACAGGTAGACGTGGAAACCGGTTTTTCTGATGAAAAAACAATAATGTTTTAAACAGTATCGTTTACATACAACAGATTTTGGCGAATAGTTTACATGCAATTACTTATATCCATTTATACACTAAATGTGTGCATATCCCATGGTCTTAGAGTTGGTGGGTGGGGCTCTGTGAGTTGGTGGGCGTGTCTCTCTGTCTTGCTTGCCCTTAGAGTTGGCGGGCGGGGCTCTGTGAGTTGGCGATCGTGGCTGTCTGTCTTGCGTGCGGTGTAAAGTCAACGTGGCTCAGAGGTGCATGTGGACTTTTGCACAGACGAAAGCGACTGAGGCTGTGTTTGGTGAGCTGTTGCGTGCCTCGAGAGCGACTCTGGACTCGGGAGGACGGTTACAGTTGGCGTGCGTGGCTCTGTCGTGCGTATCCCATGACGCGGTAGGAGGGTTAAAGTTGGCGGGCGGGGCTCTGTCGAGCTTATCCCATGGTCTTAGAGTTGGCGAGCGGGGCTCTGTCTTGCTTGCGCTCAGTGTCTTGCATGCCCTCAGTGTCTTGCTTGCGCTCAGACTCTTGCATGCCCTTAGTGAATTATATATATAGATTCTAAAGGGTTCACAAACTTTCAAGCACCACTGTACACATGTAATTACTCATTCTTCACCACTGTGTTTTTATTCAAACATCCATCCATTATCCAACTGTCTATATCCTAACTACAGGGTCACAGGGGTCTGCTGGAGCCAATCCCAACCAACACAGGGCACAAGGCAGGAAATAAACCCCGGGCAGGGTGCCAGCCCACCGCAGGGCACACACACACACACACACACACACCAAGAACACACTAGGGACCATTTAGGATTGTCAAAGCACCTAACCTGCATGTCTCTGGACTGTGGGAGGAAACCCACGCAGACATGGGGAGAACATGCAAACTCCACGCAGGGAGGACCCGGTCTCCTAACTGCAAGGCAGCAGCGCTACGGCCACTGTGCCAATGTGCCGCCCTTTATTCAAACAGCCATTTTTTTATAAAGGACACACTTTAGTGCAGCCAGTAACCAGCTAGCTCTTTGTACCAGTGTTATTTGCACATCATTGGTAAAAGGCTGCCACTGAGGAAAAAATAAATAACAATAAAGAACTCAAACAAATAGAAAAAGTTAATTGAGAATTTAAACCTTCACTACTGGTAAGTTCTAGGGTTCCACATACTGTACATGCAAGAAAAGGGCAACTAAACTGCAAGAATTGCCTTAAAATAGATTGCACTCATTTCATTTAAGCAATTTGAATGCAAAAGGGCAGAAAAGAGAGTTAAAGTGCATCTAAAATAATTTAAGAAAATGTATGCCAATCTATTTATGAAAAAACGGCCACTTTGAACCCCATTAGTACTGGCCCCAGTGTCAGAGCTCTACTGTGCACAACTCCTTCCTGTTTCCAACAAAGTCTTTGTGTGCAGAGTCATCTTCTGATTGATTTGGAGGCCTCGGCTCCCTTGCATTATTAATTAGTTAGATCTACGCTTTCATTCTATCAAATACACACAGCACTGGACCTCCTAGTGAGCTACATTATGAAGACCTCAATATATAGTACATACTTCCAGGAAACCTAATCTTTCTTCATTCTTTATAGCGCCTTTTTAAAGCTGAGAACTTTACAATGCCAGGGTTGTACACTATTTTTATTTATTATAACAAAATGAGGAGTTATTGCTGAAAGCCACAAAGGCAAGATCCAAGTCAACTGTTTCAATGCCTTTTCAAACTTCCTCACAAAGCATATCTTATTGTCACATTGCTGTGTAAGAGGAGTGACAGGTGTGAGGTTAGATTTTCAAATAAATTTGAACGTATTCTTGCGATCACAGTTAGACGACGAAAGCGCCTTTGGGTTATGGGATTCATTCATTGCCTGTCACCTGCTCTATGCAGACAGCATAAAATTCACTTTAGCGTTTTACTCTACTGAAGAGTTTGCTCACTGAAGCATTCAGTGCCATTTTATTATTACTTCTGCAAATTAAATTGGATATTGGACACGGAATCAGGAGCAGCCACATTCTAAGACTGTAGCCTCTGATTGTCTCTTTAACGTGGTTCTATTCCCCACTTAACCCTTCAGTATGTGGATAAAGGAGGTCTACTGAGTGAGCAGCATCAGCCTCTTTTAAAACCAGACTTATATAAGTCTTCTTGTTTCCTTCACAGGTGAGGGCACATGTGTGCCACGGCAAGGGCAGAATAACAAGAGGATATAGTAGAGCTGGGACAACCAAAGGGCAACAAAACAAGTTGCAAAAAGTGTTCAAAAAAGGGCACCTGAAAGCTGGCCGGCACATGAGCAAGGAACCAAAATCATTTTTTTACAGTAATACTTTTGCTATGCTTTGTGTTCAGCAGAAATGTACGTGCCTCACTTCTGTCTCCTACACTGTATTTAGAAGCTGTGTCATTAGAAACAATATGTAACCTAACAATCCATGCTGTGTGCTATTCTAACAATGCCTGGCATGATGCAGCGATTGCACTCTCCCTGCAGTTAACAATTTTCCTAGACCTTGGACAAAAAAAGTTATTAATGTCAACTGAATTGAACACTTTTGTGTCCAATCCATTGCAAAGAGCCTGGGTTAAATTTTTGGATAAGTCATGAACTTCTAAAGGCAAACCTGACCTCATGTTTATACTAATACAGCATGGTGGCATAAAGGTTAGCAGTGCTTTCTCACAGACTAGATTCCTGAAACAAATCTTAACTCTGCAGAGTCTGCACTGTCTACCCTTGTCTGCATGGCTCTTTATCTTAGGACTCCAGTTTTCTTCTCACATCCCAAAGACATTCAAACAATGGGTGGTTTAAAAAAGTCAGGCTATATACTGTATGTGCACACATGAGCAAAGGTATGCCTAGAACACTGCAAGGTCCAAGGGCCCACCTAAGCAACCAAAAAACAGATTAGTGACATCAAGCACAAAGAGAGTTTTACATCCTATAATAAGTATTTTTTAATAAATTATATTGAGCACATCACGGAAAACCAGAAAAAAATTATTATGTTAAGTTCGCTATAAAATGTTAACAAAATATTAAATTATAGAGGAGAGTTTATGATCAATTTGCATTTTTGCATCCCAATGTCTCCTGCTGGGAGCAGTGCCCCACTTGCCCTGAATTCAGAGATGCCAAATCAAAATACATATCACTTCCAACATTATGGATGAATAGCTTTTTTTCTTGAAACCCCCAATAGTGCCCATAGCCAAGATCAAATTCATGCTATCATTTTACTTTGCTCAGTAATATCTGCAGTCTCAGCAATTAAAAACAGTGAAATTAACAGACCAAGTTTTGAGCCCTCTTGTGTGAAGACAGAAGATTTTAATCCACAGAACTTGAAGGTAATTATCACATTTTGTGAAGGACTGACAATGTGTTGGTTGATACTTTTAAGTGCTTGACATGATAGCTAGTTTGAAGTAGTAATTATTCAAGAAAAAAAATAAAGATGACCACATAAAAAAAAACTTGCAAATAACTCTGAACCAGTTCATACTCTGCACTAGTACCCCTAACATGACCCTAATTAATGCTGTACAAAGCATTTTAATAAAACAGCAAAGAAATTTTGAACAAAGTAAAACATGAGAATGTATGTAGGACTCAAATATCACAATCTCCTCAAAGGATGATATCATCATAATGCCCATATTTTGATGGGTACACAGTGTTAGTAGTAAGAAAGAACAGAAAAAGCTAACCCATCCTTTATCATTGGCAAAGCTTTCTGGAACATTATTGATAAGCTCTGGGTGTTCACATCCCGGGCGGCACGGTGGCATGGTGGTAGCGCTGCTGCCTCACAGTAAGGAGATCTGGGTTCACTTCCTGGGTCCTCCCTGCGTGGAGTTTGCATGTTCTCCCTGTGTCTGCGTGGGTTTCTTCCGACAGTCGAAAGACATGCAGGTTAGGTGCATTGGCGATCCTAAATTGTCTCGGGTGTGTGTATGCCCTGGGGTGGGCTGGCACCCTGCCCGGGGTTTGTTCCTGCCTTGCACACTGTGCTGGCTGGGATTGGCTCCAGCAGACCCCTGTGTTATGATACAGCGGGTTGGATAATGACTGACTGCTCAGATCCCTATGATGAAAAAAGTGAATGATTGAAAGAATGTCCAAAATCACAACTGCTCAGCTCAGTCCATGAAGGGCCACAGTGTGTGTGTGCTGATTTCCATGGTAACTAGTCTTTAAATCAGAGTCTAATTTGCGTGTCATTTGAACTCATTGTTTATTTATTTATTTGTACCCGTTCTTGATACCAGATTAGGGATTCTGAAAGAGTTCACAGTTTGGTCTTTATTTTTCAACAGCATTTAATATAGATCATCTCTATTAAAGGTTTTTAGTTAATAGAAGTATATTGTGCCTCCTTGATGTGCCTGTTTTAATCTTAGTCTAAACACTTTTATAAAGTTCAATTCCAGTCAGATGATATAGCAGCATGTCATGAGCCTTGAAGCGTAGCCACATATTTACTTTCAGCCACAGCAGAGCTTGTTCAATAGAAATTGCTTACATGTTTGAAAAATGTGCAATCGAAAAATACAAAGAATGGTGCTTAATAAGAACAGCACATGTGTGGACCAAGGTATCATTCCCATTTACTAAGCTTAATGCTTGTGGTTTATTCTAAATTCACAGATCAAGGGCAGAAATGGGAAACCACTATGCTTACACTAATAATAAAGTCCAATTGGTCTCAGATTACAGAATGGCTCCAAAGAAATTCTTCTGTTGTTGCAACCCTTCATGGACAGAGACATGTAGTCTCTGGTTGGAACAATTCCTCCATTTAATGCAGAGACGTTGGAACCTGGATCTTATCCCAATTGCATTGGGGGTACAGCACGGACTAAACACTGACTGATGAGGTGCCAGTTCATTTCAGAGTACACAGATTTGTGTATACAACACTAATTTAGGGTTGTTTCTGAATTGAAAATGCACACCTTTGGGATATGAGAGGCAAACTAGGGTATCCGCGGTAAAAGCCACATAGTACGGCTCAAAAATTCATACTAACCCCTGCTGTTCTTTTTCCGGTTTTCTGTGGTGGCGACCTGTGCCACCACCACCTAATCAAAGCACCATGATGTCCCTACATTGATGGATTAAAGGCCAGAAGTCCACGTGACCATCATCATCAAGTCCTTCCATGAGAACATGGAACAATAAAGGACTGATTGAGGTCATTTGTTAGGTAGAATGCCTAGAGGGGGCTGGGCGGTCTCATGGCCTGGAACCCCTGCAGATTTTATTTTTTCTCCAGCCATCTGGAGTTTTTTTTTTTGTTTTTTCTGTCCTCCCTTACCATCGGCCCTTATTTTTATTCTAAGTTAATTAGTTTTCTCTTATTTTAATTCTTACTTTGTCTTTTTTTCTCTTTCTTCATCATGTAAAGCATTTTGAGCTACATTATTTGTATGAAAATGTGCTATAGAAATAAATGTTGTTGTTTTTGTAGAGGGAGAACATACAGACTCTGCAAAGAAAATGTCTGGATTAGCCATTGTCACACACATGTGTTTAGGGGACAACCAAAGGGCCTGAATAAATGTCGTTCCACTCCAGACCAGGGGGTGGCGAAGTGCACTAATTCTCTCTTTCAATTCCTTGCAGACCATTCTCAAGAAATCCCGCCCTGTTCTGGGGCAGCCAACGACGTCACTTCCGGTTCCGGTCCTGATGACATGACTTCCCCTGCAGGGGTTTAAAAAGCCACCATATTAAGTGGATACTCAGTTCTGTTTTGGACTAAATCGTGTGAACATGTCTTTGCTTTTGAACAGATTTTGCAGCCAGGAAATATTATATGGGTGGCTGCCCCAAACCTTCCCAATGTCTCTTGGTTGTTCTTGTTACACCACATAAACACAGACTTATGAGACTGTGCGATGCGGTGATGTCCCAAGAAAGGTAAATAATTTCCATAATCAAGAGATCTTGAAATGGCTACCAATTTTCAGTTGGCTCATTGAATCACTGCAACTAGAATTTGATTTTGGCAAATTTATATCAAACTGATGCAAAATTAAATATTTTATTGAACAAAATATAATTTTTGCCATTCTTTAACATATGAGCACAGACCCTGAGGGAGATCCCTACATGATGTATCTAAGAGTTTCCTCTCTTAGAAGAACTTATAAATGTGGAACAAATGGTGCAATGCTTAATATTTCTGTCTCATGGATCCATCGTCCCAAATTTTGAAACCATGCGTTTTCATTGTATGTGAGGAACTGGCACGTTGTCCTTGCATCTGTGTTGATTTTATTTTATATAATTTAATTTTCCTCCCACATCTCCAAAGATGAGAAGGTTGGGTTAACTAGTGACTCTCAATTGGCCCCAATGTGAATGAGTCTGGCCATGTGTGTTGTGTTAGTAGGTCCTGAAATGAACTGACATTGACAATGAACTGTCTCTTCCCTTGATCCTGGTGTTGTTCTGATCAGCCCATGACTGTGAATCAAATTAAATGAGCTGAGAATGTTATGTACTCAAAAAAAGAGAAATGCACCTTGTGTCACACACGTGCGCATGGGAGGCAGCTAAAGGGCTTGAGTGATGGCAGTTCTGAGGCATGCCGGGAGCTGGCAGAGTGCACTGACTCTTTTTCTCTCTTTCCTGTAGACCATTCCCGGGAGATTCCATCTGGCTCTCTTGACGTCACTTCCGGGACCGAGCCAATGGAAGGAGACCTTACCGGCTCCGGCCCCTGTGATGTCACGTCTGGGCACGAACCAATAGCTAAAGAACATGAGCCTGATCCTTATGACCTCACTTCCTGTCTTCCCCTTTAAAAGCCTGTCCCTTTTCCCTAAATCCTCAGTCTTGTTTTGGACTCAATTGTATGCACATCGGTGCTGTTTATTTTCGTAAAGAACGACGTTGCAGCCAGGATACCAGATTATAGAGGGTGGCTGCCCCAAACCTTTATCTGAGTATGTCTCATTATTGTGACACTTGTCAAATGAAACATGGAACTCCAAACAAAAGAAATAGAAAATGAAAAAATGGAAATTTCAAGAATAAAGAATTATGCAGCTTATAACTGCATGAAAACAGCTCCTGAGATTCAGTGAAAAAATCTATTGTGCCCCACGTTTTTTATTCTAGCATGTGAGACACTAGTCCCCCACAAAGAAGAGTGACAGAGCATTTAATACCTTTGGCTTTCCAGGTTCTCTTGAGTAGGCTGTGTAAAGTTCTTCAAAGACGCCTTTATTTTTGGCTTGTAGTGTTTCTTCTTTGTAAATGTGATCAATTTTGGCTTGTCTACACCCAAATACAAGGATCATAGGGCTCCCTATAATTCCTTAAAATATAAAAAACAACATATATTAATTTTTAATGAAAATATTTACAGTATTTGTTTCACATACTGTACTCCTTATGTCAGTCAGTAAACCAAGTGCATGAGTATTCACCATTCTGCTCAGTATCGTAGAGGCGCTGCTGCCAAAAGCTTCTGAAGGGGGCAATACCTGTGCCAGGCCCCACCAAGATGCAAGGAACCTTGGGGTCAGGAGGCATCCGAAAAGAAGGGGCACTATGGAAACATAGCAAGTGATGCTTTATAAAAGTGCTATGTGCAAACAAAAAAAAAATACAAATCAAAAAACAAAAAAGGCCATTCCTTTTTAACAGTATTTCCTATTAAATAAACATAAAACAATGCATGTTCAACCAAAACGGCCTAACTGGGAGGCAGCATTCAAGATGAAATACACATACTGCAACTACACCACAATCTGAGAATTCATTTTGAAAACAACTTAAAAATAAACATTCTGGTGCTCCTAAAAAACAAATTAGCCATAACCTTTTATTTGCATCAAGGAAGGAATAAAACATGTAGTACACTTGCAGTTTTTTTCCCCAGCCTATCCCTACCTAACTGACTGTGCCAGCAATCAAAATGTGAGAAAAAAATCACTCAAAGAAAAGTGGACTTCCGGGGGGGAGTTAGATTACTTGAGAGAAGTGAGAAAATTGAAGTGAATCACGATACCCTCTAACGAAGCAGGGCACCATCTCATCTGTTTCTATCCTGTTGAGCCAAGAAGAACAGACTCCATGGTGGAGAGGTCCATCCCCATCTAGGAAGGAACAGACAGGCCAATCAGTTGCTTTTCCTTTTTGCATTTGCTAGAACTACTTTAAAAATGCACAACACTAGAAGAAATTTTCATAGGCAGAATTGTCTGTTAGAGAATAAAAAAATCATAGAGGCTACAACAAATCACTTGATTTCATATATACTAAGTACTGTAGCAAAGCACTGCACAGGAGCAAGCTCATCCTATGCCTCACTTACTATGGGGCAAATTTAGCTGCAAAAGAAATCTAAATGAGAGAAGAGACCATACAACCTCATAGTGTGCCCAGGTGGAACATTTAGGTATAAGTTTAAAGGCAAGAAATGCAAGTCAAAAGGCTATTGTTGCTCTGTAAGTGCACATAAACTAAATCGTATTTTCTTGGTGTTTATTGTTACAGTAATTTATAAGGATCATTAGACTTCTGTATTAACTTTCACATTACTGTGGTGGGCTGGCGCCATGCCCGGGGTTTGCGTGGGTTTCCTCCCACAGTCCAAAGACATGCAGGTTAGGTGCATTGGCAATCCTAAATTGACCCTAGTGTGTTCTTGGTGTGTGTGGGTGTGTGTGTGTGTGCCCTGCAGTGGACTGGTGCCCTGCCCAGGGTTTGTTTCCTGCCTTGCGTCCTGTGTTGTCTGGGATTGGCTCCAGCAGACCCCCGTGACCCTATAGTTAGGATATGGCGGGTTGGACAATGGATGGATGGATTATAGAAATTATGCTTTGTTATTATCAATGGCAAAAAAATCCTATTAATTTTGTTTAATTTTAGTTTTGTTTAAAACAATAAATTAATAAATTTATATTGAGTTCAGTCAATATAAACAAACACCACTATTGGAAAAAAATTATGCTGATTAATTTTTACATGGTTTGTATTTTCACTGAGACCAATCCATACCTGGCAAAGCTGCATGTTTCCTGTTCCAGCTGTAAAAAGGCACTATATATGCATCCGACCCGACACAGATTGGACACAGAGGCATACATATAAAATAAATAAACTATTTATTTTCTTCACCTGTGGGGCATGCCTTCCCCGTAATCCCAACAGGCACAACACAGTCCCAAGCACAATACATCAATACAAAAGCGCTCTTTCTCTGCATCACTACTACTCCTCCCAGGCAACCTTATCCTCCTCCACCCAACTCTGGCCGCTGAGTGGTGGTTGCTGGCTCCTTTTATTGGGCACCCGGAAGTGCTCCAGGTGCTTGATTGCCGACATCCGGCTGCACTTCCGGGTGTGGTGAAACCAGTGCCCAGAAGGGTCCAGCAGCTCCTGCTGCAACACCCCCTGGCGGCGCCTGTGGAACCCAACAGGGCTGCACAACACTCCAACTCCCATGAAGCCCTGGGGGAGTCCGAGGCACCGCTGCAACCCAGGGAGGCTGCCATCTAGCGTCCAGCGGGAGATATTGTGTTTCCCAAGGTTGCTCCCCTGGATCATATGCTGCAGGGGCGTCCCGGCCATCCGTCACACAGCATATGAGATGGTTGTGAGCAAATACAGGATAAATAAAAGTAACTCTCCTTAATTTCATATGTCTGTATTGCTTCTCTGTTAACTTTTAGAAAATGTTTATATGTATGTTTAAAATACTTGCTTTTGAAGAACTTGACTAATCTCACTATAGACCACTATGTCATGTATAAGTAAGAAGGTGGAAGGAAAACCTCTACCATTGGGGCAGGTCTGTGAGTGATGGCATATTAAAGATTGCAGTTTGTCCAAAGCCTGATATAATCCCGTTAGAAATTGTGCATGCATGTCTTTCTCAGAATTGTTGAAAATGTATCCAGTACAAGATCTGAACTGTGAATGCTGTCATCCCTCAATAGGCTTATATGTTTTGGGTATACTGTCCACTCAGGTCGTTCTGGTTTTACATTTTTGCATATCTTGCAGATAGTCTCTAATCATCTGCAAAATAACTTAATCATTTAACACCTATATAACAACAGATGGGATAGCAATACGTAAGGATAAATCTATTGAGGAATTTTATACCACACTGCTTGTGCAAAGACTAATCTCCCTTAAATACAGTAATGCTATTCTACCTTCTAAAACTCAACAGGAAATGTCTTATATTTTCTTTAACAAAGATAAATGGAATTCTCTCTCCAAGGAAGCTGTGGGTGTTACAATGACTGTACTGTTGCATTATTGACTGGAATATGTATTATTATAAGTGCTTTGTTCTCTTAAATAAAAGAAAGAGGAAAAATTGCAAGATCAGCATTGTCTTATCTCCATCCATGGAACAAGTCTTGTTTTCATCCAACAGCAACTCAACTCTAGTTCTTAAAAGGATTTCCATAGTGTTGAAAATATTCACCAATGAACCCCCCTCCCCCCCACAGCCTGCCAAAAAGCATCATCACTCTTTAAAATCTAACATGTTACATAGAGTTTAGCATATATTCAATGATGAAACATCCTCTCTACCCAATCATTGCTAGTGTAGATCAAGTTGGGAATCTTTAAACCACCACCTGGTAACCTTGTGATAATGTACCTATTTCTGCTCAGACAGAGTTTAAGTGTGCATTACCTCTTGTGCGGTAAGACACCACTGCTACAGTGAGATGAATTTCATCAGGATACAAATCAGGAGAAGAGCTAATGGAATAGTAGCGTGGTGGCAAGAGAGGCAGCTGGGTGAGCAGCAATGTGGTTGGGATCTGCAAAGATGGAAACTCCTCAAGGACCTCCACCAGAGTCGGATTGTTGTACCACTTCCATTCCTCATACTCCTGTAGGCCCTGCAATATAAGGAAACGCCTGAGGTGAGTGCCAATGTGATTCTGTGGTAGAGCAGTGATAAAGGCTTAAGAAATGTGCAGGCTCACCTTGCTGAGAACTTCCAGCCTCTTCCTCTGCTTTTCATTTGAGGCAAGTGATGCAAACTGCTGAAGGAGTAAAGGGCTGGGTGGAGTAGTGATGTCCAGAAAATATTTGAAGGCTTGGAATACAGTACATGGGGGGATGCGACTCTCATCCGTCCAGTTACTGATTACTCCTTTAAAACAGAAAGTGGTTTGGTCAGTTGTCACAGAAGTACAAGTATACTTAGGAAGTCTGGTTTCCTCACACTTGCCAGAGTAAAATACGATTATAAATTGTCCACATGTCTGAATATGTGTGTATGTGCATGCAATATCCTGGCAAGCTATTTAGGACTGATTCATATATTGTCCTGTAATGAAAAAGTGAGTTGCTAAAATGGGAGGATCGGCGAATGCACTAGCAGCTCCTTAAGAGAACACAGACTATGCTACCCAAATAAAGCCCTCCAGTAATCGCATTCTCTTCCAGCCCAACAACACAGCTGTGTGTGTACACACTTATTACTGACTATGCTGACCAAGCCTTCCATTCAATTTGAAGCTGCTGGACCAGTTTGTTCTGAGATCCTTTACTCCTGGAATGGCAGCCTGAGAGCATCTTAAACATCCCTCATTTAGACGAATCCACAAAGGCTACATATACCCATGAACCGACAGTAGTAGCTTACCTAGTGCCGTGTTTTTCTCTTCCAAGAACTCCAGTTTCGCAATCTGGTTCAGTGGTGGAGCATCCTCAAGTTTTTCCAGCAAACCCATAACAAGGTCGTCTTGGTTACCCGAGAAGATGCCTAGATGATCACCGGGCTGGTACTGCAGTTCCTTGTGATTGTTGGTGTGGAGACGTAGGAAGATTGTTGAGCGACTGGCAGGCAAGAACAGATAGCTTTTAGGTGGCAGAAAGTGTCCTGCTTGATTTCATACGGATCCATTCACTGAGACAGAAAACATTAACTGCAATGCAACAGGAGTAAAGGAATGACAGAGGAAAATTTATGGGAAAAGTGCTGTCTAGTGATGCACACAACACAGACTGGGAGGAAGCAGTAATAAAAAATTCATGACATGTAAATGGAGGCCACACCTGGAGTTAGGACTTTGCAGATTTTGCCGTTTTATTAGTCTGGCCCCAAAGACTCTCTTTTTATGAATTCTGTACAATGCTGTTGGGAAAGCATAACATCGAAATAAGTAGCAATCATAAGCTGAGCTGCTTGGTATTGGACGTGCCATCTAGGTAAATGAGAAATGTACCTTGTGTCAGCACAGGAGCCTCAGCAGTGTAGCTCAGACGGAACTTGCTTCTCTTCCAGCTACGGTCATTGCTAATTAAGGAATCGTTGGCTTTTTCTATGTTTACATCATCTCCCACACAGAAAACATCACAGGCAGCCTGAAAGCAAAACGCACATGTTAATATGTAGGCATAGGGTACAAGTCGCAAACCCCTGCATAAGAAACCCTTACAAACTGGACACATGCATATATATTCAGCTGTGACTGTGTCTCACCGGAAGGTTGCCGGTTCGAATCCCGTAAATGCCAAAAGGGACTCTGCTCTGTTGGGCCCTTGAGCAAGGCCCTTAACCTGCAATTGCTGAGCGCTTTGAGTAGTGAGAAAAGTGCTATATAAACGCAAAGAATTATTATTATTATTATTATTATATTCTGTCGGAGATGGCTGGGGTGGCGACCTGGCCAGGACGCCCAGGAGATCCGGAGGAGGGCATACGCCTTCCCCAGACCATGTGGGGGCGACTGCCCTGGTTCCTTTGGGGGCCACGGGTACAGAGCTTTGAAGCTCTACCCTGTAGGGGCCCGTGGTCACTTGCCTGGGGGCGCCCCTGTGCCTTTGGAACCTCGGAAGTGCTGGGGGAAGAGGATTGGGGACACCCGGAGTGCTTGCGGGAACACAGCCGGTGCTTCTGCCACACATCTGCGTGTCGGCGGAAGGTTACTGGAGGACACCTGGAGTACATCCGGGCGGCTATAAAAGGGGCCGCCTCCCTTCATGTGATTGCTGGAGTCGGGTGTGTTGAAGGACAAGAGCTTGAAGGAGAGGAGTGGAGGCGGTCTGAAGAGTGATGTAGAGTGTGAGAGGCCTGGACTTTGAGGGAGTATCTTGGGGGTTTGTGTTGCACTTATTGACTTGTAAATAGTAGGAACTGTAAATAAACGATGGATGGTGCATAATGCCATGCCTGCCTGTCTGTGTCCTGGGCCCGTTCCACAATTCATACTTAATGCATGTGGCAACATGTATGGTAGTCTGTGTGTACACGATAAACTATATGAACCTGTATGTATCAGGCTCAGACATGATTGTGCTTATGTTATAGTATAGTTTTGTGCCACAAATTAAATATATGTTCCATTGCTTATTGATAGTGTAGAAGCATAAAAGCTGATGTGGATGAACACTTGAAGAACCAGCATGAAGGTGCATATTAATCTGTGTTGTTGATAGATTACATGCACATAAATATGTTTGCTAATATGCATTGACTGGTTGGCTTGTGTATGTGAGACCGAATATGTGTACTGTACATGCAAGTGGGTGGGTGGGTTTAAGCGTCTGTTTGCACATGCATTATAGATTATATGTATGCACCCTTGCCTGTCAAGCACGTAGTATGTACATGTGAAAGACTACGTACTCTGTATGTGCCAGTGCGTGTGAATTGTGTTTACATGTGTGGGAGCATTTAGGGGTGTTTCCCAGTCTGTATATGAATGGTAAATGGTGGCATTAAATATACTAGTTTGGGGAAGGATACATTTCATGTGTACTTGTTTGTAGACGCATTACAGTCTGAGTGTGCCTAATGCATTTCCAGTGTCTGCAATAGTAGTAAATACAAGCATATGTACTAGCCAGGTAGGAATGTATATACTACTGTTATTTTAGTGGCTTTTACTTGTGTTGCACAAAAAATACTGTTTGTGTTTTTTACATGTATGTATGATTGCTTCTATTAACATGTCAGCATGTGCATCCAAGAAAGATTATTTTAATAACAAGCTCATATTCTGGGAAGGCTGTTCCCAGTATATGAGATAATAGGTTCATTATGTGCAGGTAGAACCATGGACTCTGGGCAAACTGTAGGCCACTTCTATTTGAAGTCTTACCAGTGATGTAAAGTCTTAAGGGTCCGCCAGCAACTAAAGATGAAATGTAGTATTGTAGTTATGGATCTAACACACAGTATCAACTATTTTCTATTGACTCCAATCAGCCCAGCAGATTCTCTGTAATTGGCACCTCTCCTTCAGAACACAAGGCAATGTCCTGCCCCCAAGAGGCTTTCAACCTTCAAGTTTCACTCAGATTGTTTGCAAAGGTTTTTCGTTACCTTAAAGACCTTTTTGGCCCATGTTCGAAAAGACTCTTCCTGGCCACAGAGTTCATCTCCTTCTCCCATTTTCAGAATGCGTTCTCCTCCTAGCTCCTCCAGAAGAGTGTCTACAGCACGAGCGAAGGCACAGAAGTGGGGATAGGCTCGGGAGCCAAGACCAAAAACTGAAAACCTGTCCAGCAAAGTAAAGTGAGTGAGGTCTGGCACTATACCAACATGGTTTAAATGAACCAAAAAGCTGATTGGCTCACCTGACGTTTGCAAGGGGACCAGTGCTCTCAAATTGATCTTTTGGTTCTGGTTCATCACTGGAGGATTTCCGATTTTCTGAGTATGAAGACACGCTATTGAAACGAACCTTATAGCTCCTGTAACAACCAACATTTTGACACTGTTTTATAACACATTTGAAAGCAGGCACTAAAACACTTAACAGAACAGATCAGACCACTCTGAAGGACTAATGAGATTCCATCAGAGAAATATGCAGGCATTGTGGCAAAGTGGTTAAGATTTTGGACTTCAAATACTAAAGGTGATGGTTCAAATCCTGCTACTGACACTGTGTGACCACGAGCTAGTCACGTCACCTGCCTGTGCTCCAACAGGAGAAAAACATTGCTTTGGATAAGGGCGTCAGACAAATAATAAGTAAATACTAACCAAAGAGGGCTATAAAGTCACTTACCTTCTCTCCTCTGAATTTGAGTGTGGATGCCTCATCTCCATTAGTGCACAACCAAATTTCTGTGGAAGAGAATAGCAAAACAGTGTAAATCGAGCATGATCTTCCTCAAATCTGGTAGATTTAAGGCTGAAAGGGCAAATATTTCTCTAGGGGTACGCGTTAATCTTCAAGGGACACTCAAAAATACTGCTCTGCCAAATATGTATTTTTCAGTTTTAAGTGTATTTAAAATTACAGCCTGAAATGGAAATTGTAGATGGAAACATCCTAATAAAGGAGATAAATGACGTTTAAAAACTCCTTTATACTTAGTTTTGTGCTGAAGGTAATCAGAGCTGAAACATTACTGCAAAGCAACAGAGCACTGTGCAAGACCAGCACATGATGTAACATTCCACAAATGAAGAATTATGGTTTGCATATGTTTGTAGATTAAGCCAACAAAAATGGCTGTTAGAAGCAATTGCTAGGAGTCAAATTAAAAATAAAATTGCATATGTTCAAAAATCAGTGAATTTACTGGTACTGAACAAAACAAATCTATTTTCCACTCACACTTGATGATTCATTTGCCCTTTCTTATTTCAGTTGGCAGACTTTTTTCACTTGGTCCATCTAGAAGGTATTACATGAGCCAAATGATTATTAGGTCGACAAAGGAGAAATTGGGTGGCACAGTGGTAGTGGTGCTGCCTTGCAGTAAGGAGACCTGGGTTTCCTTTCCAGATCCTCCCTGCGTGGAGTCTGCATGTTCTCCCCATGTCTGCGTGGGTTTCCTCCAGGTGCTCTGGTTTCCTTCCACAGTCCAAACACATGCATGTTAGGTGCATTGGTGATCCTAAATTGTCCCTAGTGTGTGCTTGGTGTGTGGGTGTGTGTGTGCCCTGCGATGGGGTTTGTTTCCTGCCTTGTGCCCTGTGCTGGTTGGAATTGGCTCCAGCAGACCCCCATTACCCTGTATTAGGATATAGCGGGTTGGATGATGACTGACTGACAAAGAAGAGATTTGATGTTCAAGATATTTGTTTGCCTAGACGCTCTAGAATGCAGAGGAATTTTAACACAACATTTTAACTGGCTTGACAGTAGGACACTTTCCTCTGATAAGGCAAAGTAATATTATATTACATAATGAAGGGTATGACTTTTTAGATATTATTTGTATGTTATTCTACATTGACTAGGATTATACTACAAACTTCAATGCACACATTAATATGAAAATAAATGTATCTCTTTTCTCTACTGTATCTTCAAAACAGTAATATTGTGAGCAAAGGCAAACAGATGTAACAGTAAACCTAACAGAAGCCTGTTAATTTGAAAGTCGGCTGTATGTAGCTCTGTATCCTTCCTATGTCTACCACTGGTTCTACAGCAGTGGTTCTCAACCTGTGGGGCGGGCCCCTCTAGGGGGGCATGAAGTAACAAAAAGGGGGGAGCGAAGATGTGAAAAAAAGAAAACAAGAATCAAAAATATGAAAAAAACATCTGTTGAAACCAAAACAAATTAACTTAAACTACATTCTGATACTAGAACAATAAATATAGAGTTAGATAAATGTTGATAAAAGTTAAGTAGGTATAATAAAATATGCATCTACATTTCAAAAAAATTTTAGGGGGGAGCGATTAAAACTGTTATGGAAACTTGAGTCGCAAATACTTAAAGGTTGAGAAACGCTGTTCTACAGTATTCTGTGATATGCATTATCATTAAATGACTGGAATTTCTAAAATCACTGTTACTGTCGTACATTCCAAAAGATTCAGATCAAATAAGTAGACATTGATTAGGAAATATTACATTCATACTATAATTATATTACAATTCTTTTCTTGTCATGTTTTGCTGCACATATACAGTTTTCTCAACACATTACTAACTTAAGATTTACAATTGTTTGTTGTTTCAGCTTACATAAAATTTATAAATTTAAATTTATATTTAATCCATTATAAAGGCCTTGAGTATGTAACCCAGATTTGTTACTACTACATCTTCCAGGTAGGTGCATATGGGAAAGTGCTCAGTTCAGACACATTGTGGCCACCAGGGCTTGTAGTAGCTCTGCAAACACCCGACACAACAGACACAAGAAGGCACAAGTCCAGCACAACACTCGTTTATTTTGGATATGGGAAACATTTCCCAAGTCTCCCACTTGCACAGCACAATATAAAACACAAGCACAGACAATAAAACAACACTTTCTTTTCTTCTTTCTCTCTTCCTCCACTCCTCTTCTGACAAGCTTCGTCCGTCTCCTGGCTCTGGCTCCTCGAGTGAAGTGAAGCGTTTCCTTTTATGGTGCACCTGTGAGCACTTCAGGTGGCCCATCAGCATTACTTGGATGTTCTCCCAGATATGGTGAAAACCCAAAGCAGGGCTCTGCAGCTCCTCCGGTGGCCACCACAGAAACCCAAAGGGTGGTGCCAAAATCAAACTCCCATGGAACACTGTGGGAATCTGAGGTGCTGCTGCAATCCAGGGGGCCTTCTATTTAGCACTCTGGGGGAGGCAGTGTCCTGTACACATCTGAACCCAAACCCTCATCCTTCCCATTTATTGGCTTCATGTCCAGTAAAGGACCCCGGCTATAAGTCACAATATCTACTAAAAGGCTGGTGTTGATTAGAAGATCATTAAATACACGTACAGTTACAATGAATTTTTTTTGGAATTAATGCATTTTTTTATTTCAAAACTTTTAATTAATAAATGTCTCATTCTTTTTATATATATGCATAGGTCTGATCAAAATCTCATATTAGGGTGGTTACTGACCTGGTAGTGCTTGTGGTTGGTTGGCCACTCCCTCTCAGTTGCGAGAAGCAGATCATAAGCATGTTATATAGTATATGCCAAATAATGCAAAGAGTACATGACACGTGTTTTGCCCCATTTAGGCTCATTGGGTGTACGACATTTTGCTTCCCCTTATGGATGCCAGAACCTTCCCCCACATGGGTAAGCAAAAGGGCATACACCTAATGAGCCCCAAATAGGGTGAAACACGTGTCATGTACTCTTTGTATTATTTGGTAGCTACTATATGACATATACTGTATATATCTCTATATATAATCTTCATTTGGATCTTGATCTTTGTTTGTCCGCGAATTAATTAGAAGAAG
>JANRMT010062840.1:35606057-35651635 GCA_026402145.1 Polypterus bichir lapradei
TATATATATATATATATATATATATATAGTGACAGACAGCCAGGGAACCTATCCAGCCGGAACGCCTGGACGGTCCACGAGAGGGGCAATACGTCACCTGGGCCATAAGCTGGTCTGCTTGGGGGCCATAGGAACAAAGCTGGGAAGCTCATCCATATGGGAGGACGTGGCCACCACCAGGGGGCGCCTGGACGGTCATGGAACCCTGGATGGCAGCACTTCCGCCACACCAGGAAGTGCTGCCGGAAGAAATCCCAGGAGCACCCGGAGTGGAGGTCAGAGAAAGAGAGAGAAAAGAGAAAGATACGGTGCTGTTGAAGAATAAGGCATTGTGGTGCTGTTCATAAATAAACGAGTGTGGTTTGGACATTCTGGTGTCTGTCTGTCTGTGTCCAGGGGCTGTCTTTCCACTATATATATATATATAAATATAGTTTCAGAAATGTTTCTGAGGTATAGCTACCAACTTTTTAAGTGAAGTTAAAGCAAGCCATAACATTGCCCTTTCTCCAGCTGTATTTTCATCTTTGAATTGGAAGCAAGTCTTAGAAATGGATATTAATGGCCAGTTTTAGCTAGACGATTGCTAACTGACAGTGAGAGTTCACTGGAAGAAGAAAAGGTGAAAGAAAGAGAGGGAGAAAGGTTTGCTATGTGGGAAGACAAAATAGCTGCTAAGTATTTCTAAGTATTAGAAATCTTGTATATCAGGGCCGAAATTCATTTTCCTTTTGGGCTCTCTTTCTCATTTTTATGCAGTTTTCAGTATGATAATATCATGTTCAAGATCCTGACAAGAACCAAAAGGTTTCACACAAGAAAATTAAACTGATAAAATAAAACCAAATATTACATTTGTTTTAAACCAATATGTACTGTAAAAAAATCAATATACAGTAAAGTATCTGTTTGGGAAATGTACAGGTTTTCACAACAGACTGTTTTTTATTTTTTCCCAAATTATTACAGCAGTAACAGCAAGAATGAGAAAATCAATTCATAATAGGAATGAAAACAAAAGACACTTAAAAAACGCACAGTAAGAGATATCATCAACAAATAACTTGGTTGCCAGTCTTCAATGTTTTAATTTTGAGGGTTGTGTTTGGATAAAATGAATGTGGTGTGAGTTGCACCAGTGGGAAACGAAGTTAGGATGTGGTGTTTCACCTGAAGAAATGATTATGCAGTGTAGTTCCTCATCTGCCTCTTGTCTATGCCATGCAATAATGAACAAAGACCTAGAGGTTTAGCTTTATGCAGTGCTATCCAGTTTTCTAAAGGGCTAATAAACATCTCTAAGTCCCCCAGAGTCTCACTTTCAATCTTGTTATGAACCTAAAATAACTGATGAATACAATCTGTGCTTTCAAGTGTCCTATTACAAGAAAATACCTAACTAATTATAAAACTTAGTTTCAATTTCTTTTTTTTTCTTGGTTAAGTTTCCTCATAAGGATGACAATCTCCTTAGAATTGCTTTTCTGTTCAAAGTTATGAGAGCACAAAATGAAAAATCATTTGCAAACAATTTCTTATAATTCTCACCAATTTTGAAAGCAACCTGACATTTTCCCTTAGGCATGGGTAAATTTATAACCTTCTTCAGTGTCGGCAATCAAAGGTCGGTAGACTCCCTACAACCTAAGTTCATTAAAAGAGACCAGTCTAATATGACTGCAACCACTTAGGCACCCAGCAGAATCTAATCTACAAACCGACTGGATTCAAATAAAGAACCACTCAACCACTGCTTTTGAAAATGTACTACTCATTCCATAGAAGGAGCTAGCATTCAGTGATCAGCGGCCTTCATATTGGAGAAGGTACTGATTATCACAAATTACCTGCATAATTTTCCTCAAAGTGTTTTCTCACACTGGGGACCACAAGAGTGAGATGCTGTATTTACTGTGATTGACTTATTTCTTTTTTGTTAATCATTGTGCACTGTGAGAATTGTCTGCTCTACAATGTGTACTGTTAATGCTAGAGTGTAATATGGCAGCAGCTGACATTAAAAAAAGCAATTTGCAGCAGAAGAGATATTTTGTTGACTTTTTCATGGAACTCTTTTAAGCCATTGTCGTGAACTTTTTTTGCTGTGTTTCTCCAGAAGGACACACTTTTCTTTTTTGTTCCTACTGCTTGTTCTTTGCATACCTGCCCCTTTTCATGATTTTTGTACATGCCTGCTCTTAGGAGTAAGTTAGCATGAAAAGTGTACCTACATTCGTGGAGTTGAAGGGCTGAAGAAGACCCTTGCAGGTCAATTTGTAAAATCTTATTAGCTTTTCCCTTATGAGGATGCAATCAGAATTTAGTAGGTTTACACCACATGCTATTTTGATCTCCCTGTCCTTACAAACAAATAGGCTGAAGCATGCACATCTTTAATTTCTCATACCAGCTAGTTCCTGATAAAAAGGATCTCTTAATGCTTAGGTATACAAAACAACCCAAGCTGCTGCACCAATTTAGACATTCAGAAAACTGACTCACACACTGAAAAAAGTATAACATTAATGTTGTTCATTCAACATAAATTTTCTCTTTAAAGCAATTTAAGATTAATCATTTAGTGTTGTAGCTTGAAATATTTGGTTTCAGATCTCAATCAAAGTAAAAAAAAAAAATAGTTTGTACCAAAGTAAGTTATGGTGGAGGGAATAAACATAAAAATCCTGTATCAGTTAACCTAATATTTTAGGTTGTCCATGTGCTGTGTGGGAGGGGTCGTTTGTATATTCTTCCAGTTGAACTTTCCAGCGTGCTGGCTTTCCAGTTGCCAAAAAAGACGAGTGGAGTGGACGTGGCTATACCTGTCTGGTCATTTTCAGCAGCAGACTTTTATAACGGAGGATTTCTGGTAAATAACCCTGTTTCTCAAATGTTAATTTTAAGTAAAAGGACTCGTAATAAAACATACTTTCAAGAAAGCTGTAGAAACGTTTAATAATTGTTTGTTGTATATTTAAGATTTAAACTGGAAAATGCGTGTGTATTTTGCACTAGATTTTTAAATACATGTAAAAAGTACAGCATTGGAATGTGTTATATTCATAATATTTCTAATAGCATAAGAACAGTTTACGACAAATAAACCATTTTAAATTGTAACAATTTAAAAAATAGATTTACTTCAGTATAAAACAAGTGAATTGCACCAAATCACTCTAAATGATTTGCCTCAACTTGAAAATTGTGGGTTCAATAAGATAAAAAGAATTATATTGGTTTAGATTGAAAATATTAAGTGTGAATCATTACCTTAATTATTTTAAGTTGAATGGAGGTTATGCAGTTCTGGGTTCTTTCCAGAATTCTTTATGTTTAATGTATCATTAAAAGGCATTTTACAAGCCTGTTTATGAAGAAATATTGAATGGTAGGGACAAATACACAAATACTTGCTTTAGCATCATTGCTTAGTCTGCCGGCATTCCAATTTATTTCTCTCATTCCTTGTTATTCTTGTAAGTAAAGATGTTCCTATTATTTGCCTCAAGCCTCAACTCTTTCCTAGGTCCAATTCCATTGTCCTCCTAATTAGCTTAATGTGCACCTGTGAATTTCTAGTCTGGATTTCTTTGACTTTACTGGTGCCCTCATTTGTCCCACATGTCCCACTGAGATATACATTGCATTTTTAATTTTATTTCTTTAACCCAGCATTAGGTATCTGCAAAAATGTAAAGCATATGCACCTCCCAATTCTTCTCAAGATGAGAATATCTAATAAAACTCTTACTTCACCATTTTCTGGGGGGTCTCCATTGCCAAAGGTACTAGTTACCACCAACACCAACGTTTCATGCTCCAAGTGCACAACATCATATTCATCCATGAACATCACCTGCAAAGAAATAGTTTACATTCATTCACTGTTTTTCACTGTCAAATGAGCTTTTAATATTGTTGCAATTTAGTCACAAAAATAAACAGCATATTCAGTTCTACATTTATGCATATTTTCCAATACTAGGTCATAGAGATATGGTCCAAATCTATCCTGGTAGTATTGGGTGCAGGTCAGAAACCCACTCTAAATGGCATGGCAGTCCATTCACTCACACTGGGCCAGTAAACCTACCAAACATCACTCAAATGTAGCAGGGAAACTACAGAGACATAGGGAGAACACGCAAATGCCAGGCAGTAAATGTTCCTGCAATAAACTTTTACACCATATCCATCACATCCAATGTAGCCACAGATGGCTTTGACTCCTCCAGGGACCATTTTAATGTAACAAGCAGGACCTGGGAAATTGATTGATTAATAATTGTAGATATATCATTCTCACATATAAATTGAATAATTATTTTTCTTAACAATAGTGATCGCAACTCTATTTTATTTATTAAGATTCCTTTCTGATTTCCCAGGCAGCCTGACTTAATGGTGTTTTTGCTACAATGAATTACCATTCATATTCTCAAGAAGACATCAATTGATTTCTTCATTATAAGTAACTGTCAATGCCCCTTCATCATTTTTGGTTTATTTGGCCTGTAGCCCCTCTTTCTCTCTCTTGCTACTGTTGTTCAAGTTGTACCCTCAGGATCCTTCAGCCTGCCCTGCAATGCAATTTCATGCCTGGAAAGAGCCAAAGTAATTCTCGAGAAGGGAGGACTGAAGAGTAAGTGCAACACTCCCTTGCATCATAAACATCCAATAGGATCTTTGGGAATCTGAGCGGTCCTGCTGATTTCAAACTATACCAGTGTAATCAACTATTGAGAGAAAAACACTTCAGGAAATTATTAGTTCGGGTACTTTGTGGCACAAAATCACATATCACTGGGAAATTACTTCAGTCCTATCACTGCCTGCAGACTTGATTAGTTTCATATATATTTTTTCTTTTCACATCTTATTAATTATTTTTTTGCTTCTGATAATTGTCCTGAAACTAAACCCCTCTAGCCCCTGAACTTTTTCACTTATTCTGATTAAAAATTAAGGAGAAGTTAAATTTTACAATGTGGCAGCATTTTTCAATCAGGAAGACCCAGCTTTGTGTTAGGATCTTTCAAAATATTAAGAATTACAGTAAAAAAATTCTCCCTGCTGTTGATCATTTTATTTAGTCAACCTCGTATTTATTTTATGTAAAACATTTTGTAGTGACACTACGGGAAATTGTTTTTCTGAATCAAGTAACTTGTATTTTGCACTGTTCTTTTGATACAGCTATTTCATGTTAAAATGACCCACCCATAGATCATCAGGTCAACATGGTTTAATTCAGAGTTGTACAGTAAAAACCACAAAGACAGATTTTTGGATCATTTATACAAATGGAATATCAATGCTACAGACATCCTGGCTTTTTTGCAGTAGTTGGCCACTTTCTACAGTATGTTAACACTTTCCAGCCGACTTCAAGTCTTCTCAGGAGGGAGTGCAGTGCAAATGTGAGGAAGCACAAGTGGTAATAGGTTTGTGTCACATACATTGCTGGTTATCATTGTGCTGTCATTTGTGAAGGCACACCATGACCCTGGGAACTGTGGTGGATTTTCTTTGTATAATACTGTGAGCATTTTGCTAAACTGCCAAATTTCTCTTTTAAATTGCAGCCTCACAATCCCAGGACCCATGTTTGATGCTTATCTGGCAATATTCTTTATGAAGTCTAAATTTTCTCATTTCTACTGTTCATCCGAGGGCTTGAAGTAGAGAGGGTGGGCAGAATTAAATACATGGTCGTCTACATCAGTGAGAACCTCACTTGGACACTTAACACCACACAGCTGGTCAAGAGGGCTCAACAGCGGCTGTGCTTTCTGAGGAGGCTGAGGAAGTTTGGCATGTCAACTAAGATCCTCGGCAACTTTTACAGCTGCATTGTTGAGAGCATCTTGACCAGCTGCATCACCGTGTGATACGGCAACACTACTGCTATTGACCGCAAACACCTGCAGAGAGTGTTAAAGACTGCTGAGAAAATCACCAGGACCCCAGTGGCCTCTCTGCAGAGCATCTACAACTGCAGAGTCCGCAGGAGAACTGCCTCGATCCTCACGGACCCCACCCACCCCCAACACAAACTGTTCACACTCAGGCAGGAGGTATAAAAGTATGAAATGCAGGACTTCCATGCTAAGGGAAATGCTAAGGGAAACGTGTTTCCTTACTGTGCACAGGATGATAAACTTTGAACTTGAACTTGACTGTTGCTTGTGGAACAGACACGTATAGAAAAGGATGGCAGCATTTCATATAATGTGCCAACTCATAGAGGACAAGCAGCTGATAAGAGGTGTCACAATGAGCAAATTCCTCAGTACAGAAAAATCCAAAAATACTTTTCAAAAGCATAATTAATAGTATCACAAAGCATATTCTAACATAGGTTTAGTAAGAGTATCAGGAGAATCTTTTCACTGTTGCTGTATTTTTATAGAGCCTTTATTAATTAGTACCATGGCAAAGTATTATGCAAGATTAACATTGCCGGTAAGCATGCTCTGATCTCTCAAAAGTATAGTCTATTATAAATTCTGAATTTGTGATGGCAGATTTAAGAAAGACTTTTGTTACCTTTGCATCAAAAGCATGTTTGAAGATTTCACATAAGGTTTTTGCATAGGCTTCGGATTTGCCCGTTTCTGTGGCATACAGTATTGTTGCTTTTACTCTCTTTGCCATTGCCTGGCCCATCAGCTTGGCAGAAAACTTGACAGCCCTTTAAAAGCAAGATGGGAATGTAAAATTATTGCAACTTAGTTTATGGAAAGTGACCATGCAGCTCCTCAGGCACCATCTAATTGACCTCTCTGAGCAGACATGCTAATGAATCAACTTTCCCAACTCATAAGCATTAAAACATTTTAATTACATTTGCGCCAGGTCAACAAGCCAGCATATTGCTGTTTTAGAACTTACTTGGCTAGTTTCTTAAAACCAATTGCTCTTTTCTTGGTTGGTGTTCCATTCACCCCCTTCCATATGTGAGTGTGCCAGGGATCAGGCTGCAACAAGAAACATGGGTACTGATTAGGATAAAGATAGACATCATACAAACATGTTTTATGACTGCATTTAGTCCATTATTGTTGTATTACCAATGCAGAAAGGCAGCAATGCTTGTTTTATCAAGGACCTTTCAAAACTACTCAAAATGAATGACTGGCAATGAGCAATCAACTAGATAATTACTTTTCATATTTATTTTGATTGGCTTTTTTATGGTCACCAATTCAGAAATACAACCAAATGAAGAACAAGCCTACAAGAGCGCAAGGCAGACTGCAGGTCTTAGGCACAGATGTGCAGTTCAGTCATTCTCTCAGAGGGTCAGCATCTACCTCCTATTGAGCCTCTACACAAACATCAAAGACACTGCTCCAAAGCTGGCAGCTAAAGCTGAGAACACTGTACTGAGTACTAAAAAGTAGTAGTCTCCACGCTGCAATGTAGCAGTTAATGAGGCAAATGTGCACAACAATTTATTAGCAAGTAGTCACAAAGGGCGGTGGTCCTTATAACCACTAGATATCATGTTCACAAATTGTTCTGAATGGCCTACTTGATCTTTGATCTGTGCTGTGACTTCTGCTGTCTGTCTTCAGTTCATCTGTTCTTCACTAATCCTGACTTACCTGGTACTCAAAGCAAGGCGTCAGCCGATAGTTCAGCATCTCTTGATGAAATACTGGGGTAATGCTGCCTGACATGGGAGGAACTAACCAGACCCAATCACCAGGGCATCCTCCTCGTACCCTGAACTCATTCTCCATGTGCTTCATGAAAGATTCAGTAGCAGAATGGTGGTCCACAATGGTGACCTTTGAACTCTGGAAGACAGCAGTGAGACAGGCATTGGTAAGGCATACACTCATTAATTGCCACAAAAGAATGCAAAAAAAGTTGTTTTTATAATTATAATTAATGACTTGGGCAACTAAATTGTAAAAGAATGCACATTGTTAGCCCAACTGTGAAAAGATAAACTTTATTGTCTGAAAACCTGCCTATCTGACTTAGCAATTTGGAGAAATACCTGGAAGCTATGTAAGACAGCAATGTTGATTTCTACCAGGGCTTGATCCTTCCACAGAGAGGATGTCTTTCGGGTTTCCAGACCCATTTTCTGTGCAACATCCTGAATAAGGACAACCAAGGTGAATAATGGAAAGAAATGGAAAAAAGTCATTAGCGGGCATAACACAGCAACAGTAATATCACATCCATTTGCTATTTTGAAAGGTCCTTCAGAGCCTCAGACATTATAAGATTCACATGGTGAATACATTATAATAAGCCCCCATCCAGGCTTTCTAGGTGGGATCATACAATGGGCTGTAGAATAAATTTCAAAATGATCATCAACAAATCATTAACAAAATAACTCCTGATATTACAGCCATTTGTACAGTGGTAAAGTGAGACTTATCAGATGATGCTATTGAAATTACACAGCAATCACATGTGAGTGGTAGAAGTAATAAAGATAAGACTCTCATTGCTTGAGCATTTGTATTCTTGGCTTTGCAACAGCCATTTTTAAGGTCCTCATAATTTAAAAATTTCTACTATTTTGTGCTTTTTTGACATTTGATCTTGTTATTGGATTTTCAAATTTTGCTTAATAATTTAGTTATTGTTTCCAATCCTGTTTATAAAACTCTTACCAGCTTCTGCATTTGCTCTTAATATATTTGTCTTTGTTATCTACTGTGTTTCTGTTTATGATGTCCTGTATATTTTTAAACATTCCTTAAGGGTGTGATGGAATTAGCAGTTGGACACTACATACCCCAATGATGTTATAGCGAGAGCTATCACAGTAATCACGGACGCCGATCTCAGTTCCCATGTACCAGCCACTGAAAGGGCAGGCAGTGAATTCCAGCCCTCCTATCTCTAGCAGCATGCTGGACACAGCTGGCAGACCATACCACTTCAGATTTAAATCTGTGAACCATTCAAACCTGCAAAAATATATTCACAAGAAACCCATAAGATGAAATGTCTACGCTTCAGTCTGGTAAGCTGAGATCATAGCCTCAAAAGCCAATGTTAACATGGGGTGTTACCTTTATCTGGAGAGCTCAGCCAGTAAAAGGATAACTGGGGCAAGGACACTACCAATATGACACAGTACAGAGTTAACCTCAACATTAGATGCCCAGGAGAGAGGTGGTAGGTAAGGTCCAACACATACCAGTGTAGAAACACAGGAACTACTTGGGATGGTATGCTTCAATATGTGTGTGTTGCTTGCCCATAAAGGAAAGAGATGGGCCACTAGCAAGACTGTTAGGTAGCGAGATGACTCAGGTTTAAGCTTGAAAGGCTCCCCAAGAATACTAAATTCAGAAGAAGAATGAGCGGGCCAGAATACCTGACTGACAGATAGGCTAGGGAGGGGTTTCCTACTCAAGCAACCACAAGTTACAAGGCGCCAGAAGAAAATATGAGACCATGTTGAACTGAAAACTTAAGGTTTGTTTTGGATGCCCGGGGCCTCATGTATAACACAGTGCGTATAATTTACAATAAAACAAGGCGTACAGGCAGGCAAAAGTGGAAATGTGCATACGCACAAAAAATCCAGATGCATAAATCTGTGCGCACACCAAGTTCCACGCCCTTCCCCTTTACAAATCCCAGCTAACATAAAATTTAACGCACGTGCACACTCCTACAGCCTCACCCTGACACCTCCCAAAATTTTGCATATTTTAATATACAATTAAATATAAATATCACCTTATGTTCAGTGTTTAGTTAAAAAACAATGGAAAAGGCACGTGAAAAAAAGAATAATTTCAGCGAATGCAAAGTGGAAGCAAGGAAAAACATACTATTTGTTGGCTTACACAGTGGTATAAGCAGCAAAAGTGTGGCAGAGACACTTGAAAGTTCAAGTTCAGAAAGTCACACAGTGCCCAAAAAAAAAAGAAGTGGTCAGATACCACAGCACACCGTCTGTTTATTCTGTTTCAGACAATATTACAAAAGCTGACCCCTGTGCGAGGCTCAGGTAGGTTCTTACACATCTCTGCCTCGGAAACCACTGGGGCGACCATCTGGCTGTGTCCTGCGGGACACTGTTCTGGAGTCAAAAAATGCAATAGTGGATGCTGAGAGAAGTGGACAATGAACTAAGGAATATAAGGGCTATAGTATGTGATACTGACCACAAATTAAGTGAATTGTTTAAAAAATAAATAATGCATCTGATTACTTGTTTTTACATTCTGATAATTACATTCAAATGAAGTTGTATCGCTGTCCAACTTGGCTGATCATTTGGTGGGTCAAAATCATGTTCATCATCGCGCATCTCTTCAGGTACTGCACACTGCGACACGCTTTCTGTGCACAATATAGCAGCATATTAATAGTGTGGAAATGCTATTTACATAAGCAAATTCATTCTCTGAAGGTGCATTTATAGTGTAGTGACGGCACAGAGTGCCACAACGGATCGTTTCTCTGTGCTTTACTTTGAGGTGATTCGCTATCCTTAAAAGGACTGCTTGCCTTTTGCTGCACTAGTTGGAAAAAGCACCTGCGACTGTGCAGAGCTCCTGTTTTTATTAGCTCTCCTGCTTTAGATGATGTAATGCCAGCTCATTCTACTGGTGATTCATCTCTGGCTGATGTAACTTGTCCAGCGCCATTGCAATAGCTGACCGCTCCAATTACATTTGGAAAACCATACGTTGCTGCGAGTTGCGCTTTTAAGTTTGCTAGTTCAACCACAGCTTAAGGAAATCTTATCTATCTGGATGATAATCTGATAATTCCATCCTATGCAGCTGGCATGGCACGACTCAGTGTTGTATGTGAAATACCCGATTGTCAGCAGGTTCACATTGAAAAGCTTATGTGGCTAAAAACTTGAGAGTAGACAGAACTTGTGAAGGAGCAGGTAAAGCACAGTTCCTCAAAGTCTGGTTTTGTAAAGCTGGCACACAGGATAGCTCTTGGAAATCAAAATCGACTTAAAAGCCAATCATCATTATCTGTAAATACGTGCTCTCTTTTAAATCTTCCATTTGTGATGTCTTCTGACAACACTAAAGCAGCCATGGTAGTTGGAATAGTTTGTCCATTCCGTGCACCATTATACTGTTATAGAATCATTACAATCAAGTGAAATAAATTTATAAATAGTATGCAATTAAATTCGGTATATCTGATAAAACCATGTGAACCTAAAAAAGAAAAGCATATGACAGAAAAAGCAGCACTGCTTTGATGTTGGGTGCCACCAGTTTGCAAAACCAACCAGAATAGTGTGTACGCAAGGGGGAACCCTGCTGTGAAAATGTGCATGGCTTTACACCAAGTTTAGTTTTTATACATCTCGAAGTGAGTGAGGAAATGGACATACACAACATTTTTGTACATACGCACCATTTATACATGAGGCCCCTGGTCATTTAAGCCTCAGAGTTGAAAGGAATCCTTAAGCTGATAGCCATGAAAGAGGGAAAATTAAATACTATGCAGTTATCAACAACTGGTTCAGTAGGAAGTGGGGTTGGTGACTAGAGTTTGAAAAAGGAAGACAAAGAGAACTAGAGAGCAATGGAGGCAGATTGCTGCATTGTATGCATCTCTTCACACTATGTATCAGTCTTCAGATAAGTGTGCATCAATTAAGACACAACATTAAATAAACTGAGAACAGAGCTATGTTTTCCTTTGTATAGTAATGAAAGCAGAGGAGGCTGGCATAAATGGTACATATGTGATATTCTCACAATAGTCAGCAGCTGCTGCTGCTAATCCCCTCCTCCCCATTCCACCACCTGACAGAAAAAAGCCTGTCACCTGTATTTGGACATGAAATTGATAGTCAGTAGACAAAGGCAAGCACAACATACCTGGGATGCTGGATAGGCACTTCTAACACAAGGTCTGCAGGAATCTCAAATAGCTCCGGATCATTGCCATTGGCTTGAAGCAGCAAAGGAAGAACATCAAAACGACCGCATGGTGCCTTCCAGCCCTGCTGTATGCAGATCTGTGCAGAATAATTTAGATTTGTCGTCAGGGCAGGACAGAGATCAAGCATATCAGACCCTGAATAGGTTCATGTGGAGGCAGCAGTGCAATGGGAATACCAACCCCATCTGCCAAGGGTCTCCCATTTAGGCAGTAGCTGCTTTTCACCTAACTGTCTGACAATGAAGATGTTGAGAAGGATGCTAACAGTGCTTGGGTATCACTCACACAACCCTCCAAAAAATATTATCAGAAACCTGGGATGACAGGCAATCTAGAAGTAATCAGCATGAGCAAGTAGGAGAAGTTTAAGAAATTGTGGTCACTAATCATTTCAAAATCAAATGTTCTCACCTCGGTAAGCTCCAATGAGGCAGGATCACCTAGTACAGACCCATCTGACTGCTTGTAGCCAGCATAACGAATTAGTTGGCTGTTCCAGATGCGAAAATCATGCTTGCCATCTGTTCGCTGTGGAAATATTGTGATTGCAGATCTATAAAAAGAATCACGTAGAGAATGTAAGTTTGCAGAAAATCAGGGATGAGGGCAGTGGGGGTCTTTAACTCTGTCCTAGACTGCTCAGCATCTAACCTTCTGAAGAAGCAATTTTCTGCTAGCTTGCAAACTCATCCTCATTGAAGACTCCAAATGTCATATAAAGATATGTTACCCCCAACTGTTACCTCTAATGGTTTTTGTCTGGGGAGGGGGGTGTGAAGAAAATCAAACTCATCTAAATTGTAGCTCCTGAGTCATATGAATAGACACTGGGCTATCTTTTGTCCTAGTACCCTTATGGTCATTTTGCATGGTTATCAGATGGTCACTGACTTGAAGTAAGTTCTGCTTGAGCTGCTACTTAGAAGGTATTGACAAGATGTTGTGTTATGGAGATACTGACTAGAAACAAACTGTACTACAATCTGGGCAGTCAAGCTGGGGTCATAGTGCTGTTTTAAAGAGTAAGGACTAACCTGAGGTTGCCCTTATTCGTAGCATACTTGATGTGGTTGCAGATGTAATTAAACATGCCATGTGCTGTAGTGCAGTCCCGTGCATCAAACACCTAGAGAAGAGGAAGAGAAAGCATATTCTGCCAAAGAGAATCATTGGAACAATGTTTTTCTGGGCACTATTACCAGTATATGTCATATACAGTTGTTCTGATCTGGCAGCAATGTCACATATAAGATTTAGGGGTTAAGGTCAACCACTGCCCCATTATGTACTGTGACCAGGAGAGGTCACAGCCGAACATTTTTTCAAGCGTCTATTGACAGCCAGAAAAGAATTCTTCCCCACCTGTAGCTTGGACCACTGTATTCTGCCAATGCACCGGGATGCATTTCTCCAAGCATGTTTGGCTCCATAGATGAGCTCAGTGTCTTTCAGCTGATAAGTGCCAGTAGTTTCAATTTCTTTGGTCACTTCCTCCAGCCGGCTGGTGTGACCCTTAGAGCCAAATCTGGGGAAAAAAAAATTCAACACTATATCACCTTCAGAAATATACTCCATATTCAACCACCTATACTGGCCAGCTTATGTGAGTCTCTTTTAATGGGTAATCCCAATCATCTATACATATTTCAACTGACCACTCCACAGGTCTCCATGTGAAGTTTATCAACCAGTTCTGCCATATTTGTCCATTCTGTTCTCATCATTTAGTATTGCTATAGTGCTGAACTTGCCTTTTGATGGAAGTGTAGTACTGGTCAATGAAATCGGTAGCCAAAAGCAGAAGATCTCCCACTGGTCTCAATTCATCAGGCTTGCGGATGTGCTGGTTGGGGACCATCACTGAGCCTATGCATACTTGTGGAGTACAAATTGGCAGCTGCATACAAAGAAAAGGAACAATCATGTTAATAAAAATAATAGAATCACCACATGCACCTTAATTAAAGCCTTCAAGCAGAAAACACTATGTACAGTACATAGATTAGCTCCTCAGTGCTCACCTTGGCCCAATAAATCTTTCAAAATTCACCAAGACTCTAGAAACAACTTAATTTCCAAACATTTTTTAACAACTTTAAACTCTTATTTATTAGTACTATTTCTATTTAATAATTTAGTTATTTAACAATGTTATGACAACTGTGATTTGAATATAAGGTAAATTGTACATCATTATAGATAAACTGTATTTCTGCAACAGCTTACATAGATATATGACTAATTCAATGATGTATTCAGATTTCCTAAACTGTATACTTAGCCCCCATCCTATTAGTATGAATTACTTTAGTTTTTATTACAATAGTAAAATAACAAATGGGTAGCACTATAGTCACAGTGCTCCACAGTCCTACATTCAAAACTCAGGTAACTGTGTGTGTGGAGTTCACAGATTTTCTTTGTGTGTTTAAATTTTTCCAGCACGTACCAAGTTTTTCACCAACATCTCAAAAATGTTCTTGTGGAATGTGTGTGAATCTGATCTACAATGTATTGACAATCCATTTACAACCAACTCCTACCTTATACACAGTGCTGGCTGAATAAGTATTGGAACCCCATAAGCCTGAAATTGATTAAGTGAGCTTCTTTCAATACAGGATTGTAGTGAGCTCCAGCTGAACTTAGTAATAGTGGGCACAAGACAAGCACAAACCCCTGAAGACATTCCAGTACATCACGTTCACACACTTCCTCACACAAGCTCAATTTAAAGTTCTAAGCCACTTAAGGAAGAAACCACACAAACATAAAGAAACATTACACCAAAGCACTATAAAGCATCAAGCTGTTAGTGTAACTCAAGCTCAAGTAAGTTTAGGGATTGAATTATAGGCATACACTAAATCAGCAACCTACAGTATGTGGTTTAAAGGATAGTGCCATAGGTACCAGTTCACTTTATCTGCCCGAAAGGGAACATTCAAACTCTATACAGAAGGCATGGGGAATCAAAGTAATGTCCAAGTGTTGTGAGAAAGAAACCCCACCTGGTCTACTCCAGTGCCCCCCTTGATTAAACCCATCTATTATTCTATTTTACAATTGTTTTAGCCTTCATGGCACATATGCATTCATTCAGAGGATTATTTTTAATTTCCCTTTTTTGTTCTTTTGGTCTTTAATTTTTCATTTATTTGTGGAGAACAGTTTGTGAATATAAAAAACATGTGCCAGTGTAGGTGTGCTTTCTGCTTTTAAAATTCTATAAAAATATATACTTTTCTGAGAAACACAGTCCACAGTAATAGAACTGTACAATGTTCAATTGAATTAATGTTTGTATTGTTAAATTTGCCTTTATGCAGGTGCAGAGAGCTAAGAGTCAAAATACGAATACTTATTTATTTCTTCATGAAGTGGTAATTAAGGATTCCAGAGTTGGATAAACCTTTCTTAAATAATATGACTAGCAGCAATACTAAACACAACTGGAGTGTTAAGTTTTTGTGTATCAGCCTGTGTCTTTTATTTCCCACATAAGTGATTAGTTTGTAAAGTATGGGTGGTATGGTAGAGCTGTGTTTAAAAGTCCTGGTTTGAACTCTGTGCCTGGTCACTGTCTGCAATGTGTTTGCATGTTCTCCCTTGTGTCTGTGTGGATTTTTTACCGGGTTGCTCTAGGATGAGTTGGCATCTTTTCTAAGGCTTGGTTCTGCCTTGTTCCCAATGTTGCTTGTGTAGTCTTAAGACCTGTGACCCTGAATTGGATTAAGTGGGTTTTATGGTGTTATGTTTGTAAAAAGATTATAATAGTACCTACTATTAAAGGCACTAAATAAAGACTGACTGAAAGCAGTCAATCTGCAGCAGTTTTTAGAGGAGCCTTAGCGACCTGCTCAGATACTTGGAAATATAGCCATAAATGTTTGCTCTAAGCAAAGTAAAGATTTGAAAACAAGGTGGTCAGTGGAGAGGTGTCAAGTCTCTCTTTTACAGTCCCCCCTTTCACTAACTTTTTATATCTTTACTCAAAAAGACTCATTCAACAATTAATTCAACAATGGTGCCAGAATATAAAGGTAGGAGAACATACCTTACTGGAATTCAAGTGCAGGGTGTCACTGAACACGCATCCTGTCTCCCAGTTCTTCACTTTCATGAATCTGGGGCACCGTGTAGGACTTTCATTTGATAAATTCTTAGTTGGAGACGACCTTCCTGGAGTCTGAGGCTGTAGGAAAGAGAGTGAGAGAGAGAATAACTCCAGCTGCTTTGACAAGTCAATCAAACAACAATAAGTGACCCACAGGGAAGAGAAGGGGATTGGGAGTGCTGAAACACACTGTTTGGCATTATTGATTTTGAAATTTTTTCACGTTTACACCACCAAATGATTTTTGTTTTCATCATTTTGGCAAATCTTTATCTTTGATTATAATGAATAGAGATCAATTTCTCCGAGGAGGTATGTGTAGGCCTCTTTGCACTTTCTTGTGTGTCAAGTGCAGATCAATCTAGAGATCTTTTGTTCCCAGCAGGCTTCAAATTGGGCTAAAATGAGCTTTAACTACTGTAATTACTGTGGCAACCCTGGAGAAAATGAGAAACAGTCAATTGCCGTTAAATGATGCGCTCCCAATCCGCCCTCGGAGACAAGGGGAGCTTTGCAAGATCAATTTGGCGGCACGCAGCTCCTTCTTTGCCTGACGGTAGCTTTACTCAGACACACTGGGCTGCAGAGCTTTCTGACAAGGAAGTTATTTGTGGAAAAATGTGCATCCAGCCAGTCCATTTCCAAAAATGGAGTGGATTAGTCTGAGTAAGCCTCTTTGAGAAGGTTGAAATCACAAACAATTAGCTTTTGCTCATTTTTGTCCTCATTAGGACTGTCCCACAGTGAAAAGGATGTGTGGCCCTATCATGCCATTTCTGAGGACACTTTAGCCCCTAAATGTCTGCTGTATGTCTCCTCAACACAACTATCTAATTTATCTTTTCTTAGTGGCACTGGTATAGTTACTGTGGAAGGTGGACTATTTGAATAACAATTCATGTCAGTTTGACTCCTGATAAACACTGATGCCTGAGAGAGCAGAAAAAAACACTTTATATTGGAGTTAAAGGTGGCAGAGGGAAGGAGGTAAGGTTCCCTTTTAATTAATGGATCTCTTGGTGGGTAATGGGTTTGAATGCAGGGCTCATTTTTAATTGGTGGGTCCAAGGTATGTGACCTTCTTTCAGTTGCTGGCCTCAGGGGATCACATTACATTTCAGTCAATGGATTGGGAGTGCTCTTTCAACTGGATCCCAGCTGTAAAAACATCTCACAACTTGTGATTCCCATTTGACTTAGAATGCAACCCCTAGCAACACAGTCCAATATTTAAGATAGTCACATTAAATACATTAATACCTGTTACCAAACTGATCCAGCAAATGAAGTCAAAGGTATGCCACCTCCTCAAGTGATAAAAGTAGTTTTCAAACTGGCTACAGGGAAGCATATAATACCTGCTCCTTCTCAGAATAAGGATTATTTAGAACAACTGGCATGTTCTTCCTATTCCACAGGTCTTCAAAAACTCTGTCCGTATCAGCAGCAAGCTTCAGGGTATCTCTGTAAATCAAAGGTCAAAAAAATAACTTATATCAGTCCACTGCTAACTTAATTTCTAGCATTTTGTGCTCCAGGATGTTAGGCATCATCCATTCTGAAGTGCTCAGGCTAGACTTCTTTCAGATACTGATATTTTAAGAATCCCTTTATTAACAAGGTGTTTGAGTAATACAATTGAGAAGTATCTGTGCCAATTAAGGTTGCAGATACTAGAAGCAGAAAGAACATTTATGGGGAAAATTTTGGCACTGCAAGCTAAGTGAAGTCCACACTTTACAACCTTCTATCCCTTCAGTGGATATATCACATGACATGTACTCATGTCTGCGGTGGGTTGGCACCCTGCCCGTGATTGGATTCCTGCCTTGTGCCCTGTGTTGGCTGGGATTGGCTCCAGCAGACCCCCCGTGACCCTGTGTTTGGATTCAGCGGGTTGGTGAATGGAAGAATGGATGTACTCATGTTTTGCATTATGCTTCTATTCAAGTGTCTTTAACTTGTAATTGTACCAGTATTCTAACACTATTAAATTTAAAGAAACGTTTGAGATGCTGAGCCCTGGTTGGGTCGGGAGGTCTGTACTTCTTTAATAATAATAATACATTTTATTTATACAAGGCGCCTTTCAGAGAACTCAAGGACACTGAACAAACAATAAATAAATAAATAAATAAATAAATAAATAAAAGACACAATTATAAACAACTTAAAACATCAGAAAATCTAAAAATTAAAACCAAACAAAACCACTATAATCAGGAGGAAGAAGAAAAAGCCATTTTAAACAAATGTGTTTTAAGTTTACATTTGAAGGATGAGTATGATTTAATATTTCGGAGATCCGCAGGTAATGAGTTCCAGTGCTTGGGAGCAGAACGGCTGAAAGCTCTGCTCCCCATGGTGGTTAGACGGGCGGGAGGAATGGTCAGATGGGTGGAGGAAGAGGATCTAAGGTTACGGGATGGAATAGCAACATGTAGAAGGTCAGACAGATATGGAGGTGCGAGGTTATGGATGGCCTTAAATGTTAGTAGCAGAATCTTAAAATCAATACGAAACTTGTTCGGGAGCCAATGAAGCTGCTGCAAGACCGGAGTAATATGGTGAAAAGATGGGATTCCAGTGATGATACGTGCTGCAGAATTCTGGACTAACTGAAGCTTATGAAGAGATTTATTAGGGAGACCAAAGAGGAGTGAATTGCAGTAGTCCAGCCGAGAAGTGACAAGACTATGAACAAGAATGGCAGTGGTATGAGGAGTGAGGGAGGGGCGAATGCGATTAATATTACGTAAGTGGAAGTAAGCAGACCGGGTGATGTTATTAATCTGACATTGGAAGGATAGAGTACTGTCAAGGATGATGACACCCAGACTCTTGACCTGAGATGATGGGGAAACAACAGAGTTATCAATAATAAAAGAAAGATTATTGGTTTTGGATAATGATGATTTTGAACCAATGAGGAGAACCTCAGTTTTGTCACTGTCTTTGTCTATACAGTATGTTCCCTCTGACTACTTTTTACTATGGGAAGATTCCATTCTTGGCACTTGTACCCATATCATATTACTCTCTTCACTTCATATTGTGTGCTTTTATTAGAATGGCACTGTGATTAATGATCATGCCAATTTAGATACCAGGGTTCAATTCCTGGCTAGCCCTTCTCTTTTAAACTTGTCACATCCTTGCCATGTCCAGGTGAGTTTTCTCCTGTTACTCAAGATTTCTTTGTATTCACAAAGACATGCAGATTACAGTAACTGACAAAATTAAATTGGCCTTGTATTAGTGAATGGGGCTGTGTAAATCAGAGTGACTTGCCCACAATGGCTGGAACACGGCCCTGCTCCCCATCATTCTGTAATGTAATAAGCAGGTACAGAAAATTGATGTAGATACATACTGATATATAGAACCATGCACTCTGTGACAAAAATAGCGGCACATAGAAGTGTTAGCCTAATTTAAAAGAAAAAAATAGAATGAATAGCTTGAATAGCAAGGTGTGCATGTCTGAGATGTCTGTAATAACCTCTGGATGCTCACCATGAAAGTTAATCAACATGATCTCATTCTGTCTGGTTACATAGGGATGCTGTGCAGAGAGACGTGGCGTGTACTATACTATCACTTTTGAAACTGGTATGTTGCCTTGCAAAGATGTAACTCTGTTTGGGTCATCCACTATGTTGTGTCAACTTGTGTGCCACTGATCTCTCAACTTTGTTAAAACTGTGTTTTGAGTTCATTTAAACAACCTAAAGTGCAACTGACTGGGATGGGTAAACTTCGGCAAGAAGCCCATTTATTCCTAGGGACTGACTGTCAATGGATGATGATGCCATTTGGATTACATTGTCAAAAGGCATACTGTCAGAACAGTGAGTGCCACCTTGTGTGCCGCCATTGCCTGCGGTAGGTGGTCCCATCTTCTGTTTGTAAGAAGCAATTTGATTGTTTGACTAGTTGTGTCCTGAGTGGGTCTTTCCTATACTTCTTCTACTTGTTATAACAAACATTTAATTCTTGGAAACATCAGAAAGGTGTTCTCAGCTATTAGAAAAAAAAAACACTAAAAGAACCTGTAATGTAAAGAAGCTTCCCCATAAAACTGTGTAACCCTTCTGATTATCAAAAGACAATATTTTTCCTTTTTTATGTATTCTCCTTCAGTTTAGCCTTTGCCTTCCCCATACCCAACTCCAAGTTCAGCAGCTTTACTAGACAAACAGTTTTATTAAACTCTTTGGTTAGTGACATAAAAGGAAGACAATGACAAATGGAAGACCTTCAACCCAAGTGTCACTAATGTCTTTCCATGGTAATGTCCAAGTAAGTGTACCATTTGTGAACAAAAATAAGCTGCAGTTCTCTCTTCTTGTATACAGTACCCCCCTGAATTTTACTGCCATACATGCAGTGTTCGGTTGGGCATCAGATGTCAGAAATGACAGAAAACACCCATCCATTCCTTTTCTGTCCTTTGCCCAGTTCAGGATCACAGAGTGAAAGGAAACATGAATGCTGAAATTGTTAATTATTTCTATATCCTTTTAAATAATAATACTTAAGTTATAGACTGAAACATAGCAGTTGTTTGAGTCCCAGACTTGGTTACTGCACATGTCATTATGTATGAGTTTGTGTGTGTGTTGTGATGGCTATCATACTAATCAAATTAGTTCAGTAAATCTGGCAGACACATTTCCTCAAGAAGAGTTACAAGGCAATGATAAATAACATTTTTCTTTTCCATTCTCTAGTTTCTTACTTGTATGCCTCTTGCAAACAAGAGAGAATGCACAATATTGGCAAAAACTGAGAAGCTGTATGATCAGATCATGAAAAAGGTCCCTGAATCTAGTGATGCAAGTACTAATGACCCTGTACCATTTGACAAAATGGATGAGAGAGAAAACAGTAGTAATAGGTGACTTGCTCAAGAATATGCATTAAATCAGTGTCAGGATTTAAAGAATTTGGTTATCTTTATTTTTACAGTCTTTGTCTATGCCATTTTCAGTACCTGTTCTTCTGACACCATATTGTCAGAGTGTGTGTGTGTGTGTGTGTGTGTGTGATGTTGCATGGCCATGATATGTAAGATTGGCTCATAGTTTAGTTAGCATCTGCCCTTTGCTTCTTCAAATCAAGACAACACAGTGCATTATGTTTGGCTTATTGAACTTTAATATTCTAATTTGGTTAGTGATTTTTGGCTTAATGTATATTTAAAAGCACACCTTGTTTTGCCCTTTGATTCTATTTAAATCATTCTACTAGTAAAACTGGCTGTGCTTTAATGATCAAATTTTTAACCAACCTTTACAAAAAAAAGGCCTAAAATGAGAAATCTTGTATTCTCATTTAGCTTGCATGAAAGTTCATTTCAAGAGCATTACCATGTGACTGAACACACGGTCTTGTAGTTTAAAGTCCTAGACATCATACCAGACGACCTGTCTGTTGGGATTCCACCTTGCCATTACTTCTTCCATTATCATTTCAGGGTCACTTGACCCAGAACAAGTATGGGAACATAATGGGTAATGATGTACGGATATATGGTTTTATTGCCAGGGAATGGCCCTTGCCTTAGGTACGTATAAGGTTTAGAACATGGCTGGAATAATAAACAGAACATAATGTCAGCTCAGACAAGGTATTTTTACTAACCTTTTTCACAGCAAAAGCATATTACATGGGTGCTTTTCCAAAATGACTACTCATTAGTTGGCACTATTTTAATGATTATTTCACTCTCACATGTGGAGAACACTGCTGTACAGGCCATATTGACTAAAAGTCTGAGTGGGCAGCTTGTTTGAGGATCATTTATTTTTCATTGCAGACTATAAAACCTCAAGTCCTGTGGTGTTAATACCACTTTCAGGCACAGAGAGGGAGCCAGAAGCAGTTATTGCAGCTGACAGAGAAGTTGTGGCCAGCAGAGGAAGGCCCACATTTGCCTTTATACTGTATTATAATATAATAGTATATTATATTAAGTGACTTTCCTAAACTCTTTCCACCAAGAGGGCTAATGCAAAACACCTTCTGATAAGAAGTAAAAAAAATTTGCCAGATATCTTCAAGATGAAAAAAATATTGAAAGAAAAAATGAGCCAGGCACCCTTCTGGAAAACAGGGAACCCCAGTGTTCCCCAGGACAAGCCAACTACAGTCAGAGTTGTTTATGTGTTTGCATTTTAATAGAGTAGCTTTCAATAGCATGTACAAAGACTGAATCTCTAGTTATTAGTTCTTTCAAGTGGCAGAAATTTAAAAATACTAAACTGACATGAGGGTCTTCTGACATTCTGGGGTGAAACAACTAACCAAAAAAAGATGTGAATCAGATATCACAGTTTAATACATAGTCTGAAACCAGTAATTCTTAAACAAAAAACATCCTTTTTAATTTTATTTGATGAGAGTTCATCTTTGTTTTGGTTATGAACAGATATATCAACAATTTAAAAAAGAGCAGTCGTTGACATCAAGTCAGTAACAATTAAAAGAACATAAGCAAAGAATAAATTTAACTCTTAAAGAAATAAACGTACAAACATTTTAAAAACACCACCAAAATTCAACATATCTATTGGACATCCAGAGAGTATGGAATTGATTCTCTGATATATGTGTGTCTACATGTCAGCCACATTACTGAGAAGCCCATAATTTTTATATCACAAGACATTTTTACAAAAGTGATGGAGAACTTCAACTAATTGGTACAAATCACTCTGAAGCAATGAGACAAATGAGGTAAATCCACAATAATTGTATTATTTGATAAGTGGACTTTTCAGTATCTATCCATCCATCCATCCATTATCCAACCCGCTATATCCTAAGTACAGGGTCACGGGGGTCTGCTGGAGCCAATCCCAGCCAACACAGGGTGCAAGGCAGGAAACAAATCCCGGGCAGGGTGCCAGCACACCACAACTTTTCAGTATCTAAAATAAGAAAATACAGCTCCTTTACCTCACCATCCCAATTGATCTTAGGGGATTCCTGCTGTTGCAATAGCTTAGTTTTGTCTCCTAAACTAACAGCTGCACCTAAGACTCTTAAATATACTTTTTCCCTCAAAGGTCTATCTTGACTGTCTATTCCTATTGTCTTTCTACTCAGGTGAATACACTTTAAAAGTCCTGACTCCAATTCACACCAAGTAGGGCCATGTAAAATATAATAGCTCGTCTTCAGGATCAACACACTGCAGTTGCCTTTAGCCTTAACCTTAGAAATTAAAAAAAGCATACACCCAGTTATTATTTGAAGAACAGTGAAATAGAGGTTGTGTGGAATGTGAGCCAAACACCCAGCTCATCTAGAGCCATGACTTCCACAAACAAGCAAAATCTTATTACAAGTGTACTATCTGCTTTTACTGAGCCAACTTCCTGTGATTCTTCAACCCATCCATTTATTCAAAGAGTACATACAATACAGAGATATATGCAGACAGAACTTTTTTTCTGGCAGCATATTTATAAGACAGGGACTATATTTAGATGGCACACTAGTCAACTATACAGTATGAGAAACTCACTCTCACCGATACCAATGTCCACAGAGAGTGACCAGGAAGGAATCTGAACCCAATCTACCGGAACTTTGTAGGAAAATGAACAGACATATCTTTCATCCTTGTTACGCAAATTGCATTGCATATGACCCTCACCCTTTGCTTTGTAGGGGTAAGCCCAAATTGCTCAGTGTTTCGTTTACTTTGAAATCTTCTTTATTGTAAATTACCTTGTGACACTGCTTGTTGTGAAGGACACAATTTAAAATAACAAATGATTAATGTGTGTCTCATAAGACGCAAATGCAATAAATAAGATATCACTGGTGCTCTGCTAGAGCCAAAAAAAATGCAACCGTCAAAGAAAAAATCAGACTGGTGCAGGACCCTCCGGTGAAGTAAACCAATTCAGGATCTAGTGGAGAAACAGCTCTCTGCTAGCTCCCCATATGTGCCTTAAGCAGCAGACTCCTGCAGACGGCAGTATGAAAGCAAATAAGGTGACTTGTGTCACTTTACAAATGGACCCTTTACAATCAGATATCCTGTTTCAGCAACCAAAGGGGTACTTTAAAAAGGTGTAAGGTAACACAAATGCTCGATTACTCATACAATGTTAATCTTATTAATTAAAATCTTTGTTGTTTACTTTGTTATCTTGTGCTATGCTGTGTCTGTTACTATATAAAATAAAGATTCAACATAGAAACTAATACATTGGGTTTATACTGTAATGATTGTTTTTGCCACAAATAAACAACTTCTGTTTCGCTGTAGATATGCAGATGACTGTATAAGCATCATTAATGAAGAATAAAGAACAGCAGAAAAAATGCAGCTGTAAAAGTCGCAGTGTTGGAACTAAACAGTGGCCTTTATCAGTGAATGAATAACTGAGCAAAAAAAAAGAAAAAAAGAAATTAAGACATTTTATCTAGAAGAGTGGAAAACAAGGCATTCTGTAAAAAAAAACATAATATTTCAGACTGTATTCTTAAAAAGAAAGTTTCCCTATGATCCTGAACAGAGAAAATGTGCAACACAATATCCAAAATTAGAGGACCTCTTAATATATATATATACAGTATATATAAAAATTTAAAATTTAAAACCTGACAGTCCTAACTCTATTACATGAATTGATAACTCTCAAGTTCCTGTTTAAGTAAGGATGCATATACGAGTGAGCCATTTGATGCAATGTTGTCTCATTCAGACCAGGCTTCTGTGTTTCCACAATGTGACTGAGATATGCAATAAATTCCCACTGACCTAAGCTTGAAAAGACATATTTGCCAAAACCTGACAGAATAGGACTCAATATTCTTAGGATTGAATTAAGCAGTCTAAGATGTGTCAAAATCTAAGTGACTGATGTGTACCTCAGTATTAACATTCGCAATGCACCATCTTTAGAATGTATCTTGTAATGCAAGTAATAATAAAATGCATTGCATATTTCATCCCAACAGATGGTGCATCACAAACATTTGCAGTAATAAAATGCATTACTACAAATGTTTGTGATGCTCCATCTGTTGCAGTGCATATGCTCTGTTGTATCCCATTTGGTATGAGATTCATAAAAGCAGTTTTAATGTTTGTGATGTGCCACATGTTGGAATGACAAATGCAATGCATTTTATTACTACAAATGTTTGTGAAGCGCATTCTGTTGGAATGACAAAGACATAGTAACCGGACGGACACAGCCACTTGTCCATTTATTGAGATGGGTAACAGGTGTGTTATATTATTTCCATCCAATGTAAAACTTGCTTCACTCACATATAGAGTTACAGGGTCTCTACCACATGAGCATTTTGCAGGACAGAAACCATCTACAGAAATTGCACTAGCTCATCAAAAACCATACATACGCACTCACTCTTATCAGGCCAATTTGTGATCATCAGTTCATCTAATCCACATATTTCTGGAATACATAAACAAAAGAGAGGTATCCAGAAAAAAAAGAAACAAAACAACAAAGGCAAAGGGAGAACAAGTAAACTAGGCCCACACAGTGCCAGGACTTGAACCCGGGGTTCAGGAGTTGTGAGATGGCAGTGGTAAACACTGCACCAACTGGGTTTTAGTGTAACACATACACTGTGACTGATGAATTACATTATGCAGTGCAGGAAATACATAAATATGGTATATACTGTACATATACCCTACTTCATTCATGTTTATTATAAATACTGTGAAGAGTTGATGTATTTTATGCACACTCTAATGGGTGATTTATTCCAGGGGTTGCCAAGTTCAGTCCTAGAGTACCACTGTGGCTACAGAGCTATAATTTCAACCAGGATTCATAAGTTTAGCTGGTCACTCACATGTCTTATCAATCTAATTCTTTAGCAGGAATGTTGACCTTTTCTTATTCTGCATTCAGAAAAGTGCTCTAGTATCTTCACATTTAGGAGAAATTCAGAAATATGCTTTCGTTGTCACAGGTTTAAATACTTAACTTTCTTTTCCTATTTTTCTGTTTCAATTCACAATATTTCTGTGGGGCTGGCTCTTTAAACTGCACTCTGAAACTGACAATTAGTGATGTGCAGTGCAGACACAGAAGAAAATAATGTTACATTAATTTGTGTGCTCATTATTAATAAATGGCTTAAAAAGTGGTCCACAAGTTCAGTCCTGCAGACCCCCATAACTGCAGGTGTTCCATTGCAACCTCATTCTGCTCTAAACTGGACACAAACATGATATTGCAAAGTTTCCGCCTTTATTGGGTCAATCCAGAAACTACAAAATGGGTTCACCAAAATATTAGGGGAATGTAGCAAGCACTGGTCTGGGTGGCATTAATTATTACTCTTATTCTTACTTTTTACGTTTTTGCTTTTTATTATGCTCTAATCATTTTAAACCTTTTCTTATTTATTAGCTCATAAGTAAAAGTACACTGAAGTAGTTGCTTCACTTCACATCAGTGACATTTGTACCCGTGTCTGTATAGTTCATCATAAATCATCAGTATCTAGATACAATTAATGGATTAAACTCCACAGGAAAACTGTGAATAAAAAGTTTATGGTAAAAGAAAGTTTGTATTTAGAAATGGTAAAAATGCACATTTCTGAATTTTTTTTACATGTAAATATACTAGCAGATATTTCTGAATGCAAGACAATGGAATAAAAGGACTGATTAAACAATGAGATCATTTAGATGTTAAGGCTGAACCATTTATTTGTGAAACTGGTTGGAATGAAAACACCACAGCTGCAATGATAACCCTAGCACTGAACTTGGAAACCCCTTATTTACGTATAGTTTACTAATGGTAGATATGCAGATGTATCCATACACGGTAGACTGGAAGGACTGTTTGTATATTAATTTGTTTATAGTGTGTAGTGACATGTAGATGTGTATACTACACCATATATATGATGACAAGAGGATTACACACATACTGTAAGGATTTCACTGTAAGCTGTACACGTGAAAATATTGGACATATATAAAGTATTATACATTCTATAACTTGCAGAATGCATGAATGTCCCCTTTTGTTAAAATACTGGCAACCTTAGAAAGACGGTCTAAGTTACAGTATTACATTTATTACACTTAACGTGACAGCTATTGTGTATTTACCAAAACATGATTTATTAAGGAAATTGCTGTGGTATCAGTGCTTTTTACGGCTTATGCCTAATTTTTATTCAGTGCTCTTTCCCTTTTTGCAGGCCGCCCAGTTATGCAGACTTCTTCAATCGGTTACTCTAAGCTTTGCTTTATTACGCGTCAAAAGTTCCAAACTTTAAACCCCGGCTGTAAATGCTTGAACTTCCCCTTCGTTCCGAAACACGTATTACTCAATTTTGCATTAAAAGAGAGGGCTCAGCAAAAGAAACAAAATCCCAAACTCCTAAAAGCGCCGTTTGAAAAAGAGCGGGCACAGTTTCAAGCACGAGCGTGTTATTTGTATGACGACATAACTGACAGTCAATCACCGACCGCCACGTCATGAGGACCTGCTAGAGGCTTCCCAGGTGGTTCACGTGCAAAACTGTGAAACAAACAAAACGAGGCAGGTACAGCATGTGAACTTGGACACTTTCGAAAAAAGGTAATTAAAAAGGTTCCTAATACATACCTTGCTCATGTATATGCATATCATTTGTATGTATAGTATATTATACAAACTTTGATAAGATTAAAAGTCAATTCGTTTGCGCAACGTGCTACTGTCAGTACATTGTTACGCGGAGCTGGTGTATATGTCAGTGTTTTTGAGATATTCTAGTTACAGACGGGCTGCGGAGAGTTGGCACACTGCCCGGGATTGGTTCCTGCCTTGTGTCCTGTGTTGGCTGGGATTGGCTCTAGCAGACCCCCGTGACCCTGTGTTCGGATTCAGCGGGTTGGAAAATGGATGGATGGATAGTTACAGACGGGGCGCCAGTCTCCTGAGTGGCACAGTTTGGACCGTTCCTAGCTGGCAGAAACTCACACCTAATTTAAAGACAGGTTTATTAAGAGAGGATTGTATGGTGCAACCACCAGAAAATCCACCTGGAAAAGCCAATTGAAAACTGTTTAGACTTTAAGTTAATAAAAGATGCTCACAAACTCAAACTGCTGAAAACTGTTCATTGTTCAGTTTATGTACTTCTTTAATGCTAAAAAACACAAAATACAAAATAAAACTGGCAATGTAGTGTTTCATTGGAGTAGGGAGTAGTGTAGGATTGATTGAAGATTCTATTGAAACTTTCAGAGAATGAATTGCCTTTTTTAGAAGTTTTTAGACTTTGACTAATAGAAAGTCTTTACATTCGTGTGTTATTGTATATGCGTCAAAATTTCGTCTTATCTTGTTTATCCCAGCCGAACATTTCAATTTATCAGATAAATTACATAACTAACTGTACTCGCCTTCCATCCTTTTTCATTGCATTAAAAAATGCCGTTTTTTCCCTCTCCATTTATAACTTGTTTCCGCTGTAGCACCGCCGACTCTGCCACCAGAATGGAAACGGCTCAGGGTGCCAAGATCACAAATCACTGCGCAAATACTGCAGATCTCTCACGCATTCTCTTCTCCTTAGCTGTTTAAATTGCTAATGTGTTTTAAAGGCCCCATCTGTGACCACAGATTTGTCAGCCGATTATATTACTTTTCTCTTTCTAAACACTTTTTATTTAAAAATTCTTTCCTTGCTAACGGGAAGCGGCGGCCAGCCTTTTACATGGAAAAATATTACTCTTTTTTGTTTTTCTTTTTTTTTTTCCCCAGACAATCTGCATGGCGTCAATGTTTTAACGGGATGATTTAAAAGATGGTTTAACAGACAGAGGAAACCACTACTGATCCAGCACCAGGTGATTAAAAGTGAATCCCTCTTCAGATTTGTTTACAGTCCCTGCAACCCATTCTTATGTCCAGTCACAACTTCAGCAGCAGCACCTGAACACAGAGTGAGCATCCATTAGTCCTAGCTTTCAACCCTGCTGCTCATTCATTAGGGGCTATCACAAAAGCAAATAAATGTGTAAACAATACTAGCTCCAACAACTCAATAATTAATAGATTATTGAACATATTGTCTTTTGCCCCAAGACATACGCCATTAATTGAATGTGGGAAGCAGGTGAACGTTTATTAGGACATTTGTATAAGGGTATTTTGCTTTCATGATTAAAATATTTTTCTCAGGATTGCCATCCACATAAACTTTTGTAAGGAAGAACAAAATTGAACATGGGTTTAAAATTATTTATAAAAATCAATACATGCACTTTTGTAATCGTTTACCTGTCGACCTGGACACCTATGTCCTTCTTCTCCATTTTCAATACATTTTCCCCAGAGTTCTTGTTTTTGCTGTTTAGCAGATTGAGCACTGGCTCAATTTCTTTAAGAAGGTCATTATTTTCAGCTCCTCCATTGACCAAAGAGCCTGGGTCGAGATCTGTAGCACAACTGTCATCTTTTAAAGTGTTCTGGCTAATGAGGGAAGAAACAACACCATTGATCTGTATCATAGGGTTTAGCACTTGCCCACTGTCTCTAGAAGAGGAGGAGAGTTTCTCTAGGGACTTCAGCTCTCTGCTGCTGCACATGTCCACTGTGGAGCCTTCAGGTTGAACAGGGAATGGAAAGAGGGGCCTGGTTACCCGGATGGTTTTTCGCCTTCCATCCCCAGTAAAAGTAGTTTCCAGGTGAGTGGTAAATCCTTCTGGGCCTCTCAGGATCAGGACTACATATGTCTCAGGAGAAATGTTTTTCAGCATTTCTAAAGCACTCTCGTATTTCATATCTACCACAGGGCAGTTGTTGACAGCCAGAACAATGTCTCCAACTTGAACCAGGCCACTTTCTTCTGCCTCCCCACCTCGGATTAAGTCTGATATGATAATAGGAGGCTTGCAAACCCGCTGCTTCACCAAAAACCCAAGGCCACCCACTTTCCTTTTGAAAAGCCTTACAGAAATTATGTTGGGCTGCAGCTGCTGAACACAAAATTCAGCGTCTTCCATGGTGATCGTGCAGGTGGACCAAACTCGGTACAAGTGAAGTGTGAGCTTTGTCCCAAACGTTGCACTCTAACTTGTTTGACTTGCTGAGAATGTCACATGTTGCTTCTTGCACATGGGTCCATTTGTGTGGCTTTCCTGCAAATGACAAATATAACTAAAAGTAGGACTGATAATTGAGACTCAGATGCAGCACCCTCACTGGCTCTGCGCAGCGCTTTCTGGATGCACTCAGTGCACACTCCCTCTCTGTGCTGCCTCGTGACAAGCCTGTCTGCTAAGTGGAATCTCAGCTGTAACATTTCCTGGCTGTATACACTATCCTACATGCAGATCATGCAAATACAGTACACAGCTAAATTCACCAGTCTCCCTGCTGACAGCCCCCCATGAAGCTGATCTTTGTCAAACCTTCTCTTGGCTGCTACTTCAGCTAAGGGGCAGCAGACACTCAAGGATGAGTTAAAGGAAGAAGATATGGGCTGATGATTTACCTTTAAAATTCTTACAAATTCAGTCAGATTTAAACATATAAAGCTTGACTTGTATCACACTGTATATTTATTAAATTCAGGCACTGACATGTTAAATTATATGTCATTAAGAAAAAGGGAGAGACAGTGGCAGGAGCTAAAAATAAAGCCTCATAGTTTAATGTCCATACCTTAAGCATCAAGCCCCACCATAGAGAATAAGACATTAAAAAGTCAAGCCGAATACAGCACATGAAGTTAACCTAATGACAAAAGGCACAATACCAAGGAAATCTTATCAGAGGAGCTTGTGGTGTTTAATAACTAACACCAATGGACACCATTTAGCTTCTTTAACTAGAGTGCACTCGATGTAAGGCATGGATGTGGTACTATTGGGATCTTAAAGTCTAGTGAGCATTGACCAGATGCACACTTACACTTCATTACTTTTACCAGCACTCACACACCAGCAAAATCTTAATCGCTCAATTATTGTTATTATTATTTTTTGCTCAATAAAGGCACAGTGCTAACTGTACTTAGAATCTTCATTAAGCAAAGTACTGTCAGTTTCTAGAAATCTGACACCCTGAACTGCATTGCAATGAATATATTCTCTTAATTAGTTGTCTTTAACTTAATTTGCTCCTATGCATTATAATGCATAAGGACAAAGTAGTAGTTCGTGAAAAAAATGCAAGATATAAACAGTTATCTAACTGTGCACTCATATTGTTAGTATCAATCAACTTTTCTGCTGAAATCACCATGGAAACACTGGAGTTTAACTTCACAGGAAAGAGCTTTTTAAATGAAGCAAAGGATCCATTTTATGCCAATAGTCTTATAAATATTTATATATTTGTGGCTCTCATTGTGTGTCAGTGTGTGAATTGAACATTCATTTAGGATATCATTTTGAGGTTACATTGTTGAGACTGAAGAATCCATAAGGGCAAAATATTTTCTTAACGCTCTATAGAAAAATGTAACTGCAGCTGAACATTGTTTTTCCTTTTCTCATATGGAGTGCTGCTGCTCTGTGTGAACTTGTCGTTTGGAGTAGGACCAGAAAAGGCAAAGTTCAGTCTCTACCTCTGAATGATAGTTTGCCTCTGACGAATCAGTTAATGTGCCAATAGCCTTTATGCTATTATAGATTAAAAAACATTGTTTATATAGAGAGCATCGTAAGAGGTATTCACCATGAAAGGTGCTATATAAAAAAAGATTTGATCCTTATGATCCTTGTCACTTAAAATTTTCCATTATGGGAAATCATGGAGGTATTGTCTGACGTTGACTCTCTGGACTTCTTATATTTGAAGGGCTGCTAAATTACCTTTATGAGATCACTATTATAAATATGCCCTGCAATGACTTGGCGTACTATCTATGGTAAGCTCCTGTATTGCAGCTAACGCTTTCTGGATAGGGTCAAGTTCTCCATGATCCTGAAAAGGATGAAGTGGGTTTAGATAAATGATAAACCATTAATGGACACACTATTAACTCCAATATTGAAAGTAGCTGGTTCTAACTCACCATACAATCTAAACAAACTTGTCCTACCTAGACATAATTAACAATTGCAAGCAATTTAAACTACACCTGTAAAATAATGACCCTTTCGGAAATGAGAAGTCCAAATGGGTTGGAGTATTTCATGCAAAAAAACTTGATGGACTTCAACTTTAGTTTAGCTGAATAATTTAAAGTGGTGGTGTTGGCAGGAAGGAGCTTTAGAAGCGTAAGTCTGTGCCAAGCCCCTGTTGTTTTGGCCTATTTTTCAAACATGAAACCCCAAGGTGATCCACCTACCATTCTAAATGTTATGAATATATATTGATCCGCTCAGAAACCCAGGGTTACCCCAGGAACCATCCCATCCTAAATGTTATCAGTGTATGTCAACGTGCTCGAAACTGCAAGGTGGAAACACAACCCACACTTCTCAATGTTATAAACGTATTTCATCAGGCTTATAACTCAAAGGGGACCTAACCCACTCTTTGTTTCTACATATACACCTATAAAGGGATCCTGATATCTTCAAATCTTAGAAACTGCCCTAATTTAAAATGTAGTCTGTCTTTAAATTCTCAAATTACCTACCTCTCTGTTTATAAAACAATAATATACTATTAGGATGAATGGGACTCTGCATTGTGGGTATGTGGGAGAGACTGGCATTCTGTCTAGTACTGATTTCAACCTTGCATCCAGTGCCTTAACCTCTCCTTACCTTGGAATGAAAAAAGGGTAGATTAAGGGGTAATGAGTTAAAATGTTTTACTTTTGCATCATATGATGAAACCATTTGCTGCCTCGCAATAAGGAGACCTGGGTTTGCTTCCTGGGTCCTCCATGCATGGAGTTTGCATGTTCTTCCCGTGTCTGCGTGGGTTTCCTCTGGGTGTTCTACTTTCCTTCCACAGTCCAAAGACATGCAGGTTAGGTGCATTGGTGATCCTAAATTGTCCCTGTGTGGGTGGGTGTGTGCCCTGCAGTGGGCTGGTGCCCCGCCCGGGGTTTGTTCCTGTCTTGCGCCCTGTGCCGGCTGGGGTTGGCTCCAGCAGACCCCCATGACCCTGTGTTAGGATTTAGTGGGTTGGACAATGACTGACTGACATTGGTTCAGACCGATTTTAAATTTTGGATACAATTGCCCCACTAAGCCATCAGGTTATTAAATGTTAATAGTGTCTGCACATTTCTTGATTGTTTTACAGCTGGTGTCATCTGGTCAACATAAAAATGGCAATTCCACAACAATTCAAAGTTGGGGTTCAGCTGCTCCTTTACAGCTACAGTAGAGCTACATCATTACTAGATGCCTGCTGTAGGTGTAATGTCAGTCTCCAATAAACTGCCAACTCATAAATGGATCATAATGTTAGATCACATTGACAACTGTGCCTTTGTGATAGGCAGTAGAATGGGACCCCAGAATGACACACTCCCCCTCCCCAAAGCAAGTGATTTGTTACTTTGTAGCTTCATACCTGTGTACATTCAACCTGAAACACAAGTCTGTGAACCAACTACCTGCAACCTTCTACAGGGACCACATGTACAGCACCTCAGTCATCACTCTCCAGCCTTCCTTCAATGGTTGGTACAATATAATTCAAAGTGAAATGAAATCAAGAAAATAAATAAGGCATTAGAGTTCCTTTGAGGTTTAATTTGTACAACTCCAAATAATACATACCGAGGTATGTTTTAATTGAACTGTTAAACATTATGATATACTGTACATTGCCTGAAATTAAACTTTTTACTGTTTTCTACTTGGCACCTTCCTTCAGCTCTTCTGTATACGCTTCATTCTATGGGTTTTCCACCGGGTCCCCTGTTAACTCTGAAGACGTGTTTGTTAAGTTAACTGGTGTTCCCGCAACTCGGGTGGTGCTACTAAGTGTGTCCTTAAGTTTTCTATTCCGCGTGCAGTTTGAAATGTATTTAAGTACATCATAGTTCCTGATAGTGTAATGTTCTTTTAAACAGAAAACAGAAACATGAAACAGAATAGCATTCGTTATCTCGAAAAAGTGGCTCCTGATTTGATTCGTCTAGCATTAAATATAAAATTTTATTATTATGGGGCCACAGTAGACGTAGACAAGACGAGAATTTGCATAGCCAGTGAACAGATTAGGATTCGAATCAGGACTGTGAAGTAGCAGTTCTGCTCATGACGGATTGCAATTACCATTCAGATTATATCATTGTAGTATTTTTATCTTTGAGTAACGTGCTCTGCCTCCTAAGCACTGATTGAGTTCATCGTGAGAATAACATAGTCTAGTCTGATCAACATTCGTTTTATTAGAATAATGTAAGTTAAAACGCAAAAGCCTGAATCAAGCAATTGTTACGCATTAAACGTTAAATGTGCTAAATGTGTGTGGTAAGGACTGCCAGCAGGCGATAAAGTTAAACTTTTTCGCACTCGTACTGTCTTTGAAGCTCCAAAGCAAACCTTAATTTCGTTACATTGGCGGGTCGTCTCAGTAGTATATATTGAAACAAATTGAAATAAGAAAAGGCGGCCGCTTTGTAGCTCAGTGTGTCTCACACAAACGTACGGATTATAATTAGGCAGTACCGCATCATTCACCGTTAAAACAATCCGAAGAGCGATCAAACTGGAAAGACAGTGTGTCCCATGTGACCGTGATATGCCACTGAGTGAGCCTTCGGGAAATCAAGACGGAGAGTCGAAGCTTTGAATGTTGCCAATGAAATTTGATTGACAGGTCGAACGTGTAGGAGGAGAGTGCTGATGCAATTGCCACAATCTGGCCCCATAGTGCATGTTCTTACGGTAATAAACCAGAAGGCGATTGTGGTTATATGTAAGCATTGTGGAAGTCTTAAACTTCTTAAAGTGTACACAAGAACAAGAAAAAGTCTGAAAGTCTCACGAAGGCCAGCTGACACCGGTGGGTTCCTAGTCATCAATTCAGGCAAAGGACAATGATGTCCACAGTTTTCACCACTCATGATAGCTTCAGGCTCTCCCTCTGACTTTCAGTCCCTGCCAGGAATGGTTTCTCCTTTGCCCCGGTACAAAATATTGACGTTCATAGCGTAATATTTATTGAGCCTATAGGCGTTACTATCATTATTTGGCTGACGACTTTATGCAAAGGGACTTACAACATCTGAGGATAAAGCGGGTTTATAAATGAATGCTTTTCCAATTGGAGAAAAAGCAGGTGAATTTAAGTAATCACGGTCATACAGTGCCACTAGCAGGATTTGAACCCACAATGCCTTAGACACTACGCCATACTTCTTGTAGAGAAAGTAGCCCGGAAAAAATAATCTAATCTGTCCGCAGGGGAACATCGAAGAACACACTCAACTTCGTCTTAATTATTGCGCGTTTACTTTGAGTTATTATCAATCCCCAGTGCCCATAAAATCATTCCCAGTACCCGTAAAATTTGACAGCAAAGACATGGTTTCCAGAGCAGCCCTTGCAATCAGTGACATTTTATTTAAAAATGTTGTTTATGGATATCGTGCCAGTTTAAGCTGTTATGATAAAGAGCTTGTTGGCAACCTTAGAAAAACAAATCTTTTTTGTATAATCTTAAAACTTATTTTCCCCTATCGCAAACCAAAATAGGTAAGTAAGCTAAATGTCCTGTTCAATATTTATTTTGCCACATGAACGCACATTCCCACTAATTTGTTATATTCCAAGAACCAGTCGGAATAATTCCTCAGTTGTGAATTTATTTCAAACCCATTTGAAATAACAGGTGTTACATAAAGTCACTCCTACAACTCCCGAGTTGACTTAACACCCCAGAACGTTCAACAACCCATCAGATCGCTTGCTGCCTGGTCTGCCTGTTTTAACTGCCTCATCAATAATCCAACACAATTCATTATTTTGACCAATCTCAATGACAAGAGTATTTCGTCAGTTAGGGGCTTACTGGAATTCTGTTGCGTCTTCATAGGGGAGCAATTATTGTTTCCCAAACGAACTGCCCACATGAAAGTTCCAGAAAGAACCTTTATTCTGTGAGATCTGTAATAATTTCCATAAATGACCATGAGTATATGATCTTATTGCATACAGTCACACACGCAAAGTTTAGATTTTCTTGATCTGTTTGTATATTTTAGGTAGGTTAAAGATTTCCGTTTTTGTGCCTTTTTCTAATGCCTTTTCTGTACCCAAAGAACCAATATACGAAGAACCCTTCACATAATACAATTGTTCTTTGGGAAACAATGGCTCTACGAGTAACGAAAAAACCTACTAAAGTGCCAATAGAGAACCAGTATTTATACTGTACCATACAGGAATGCCCTCGTGTTAAGATTCTGGCGTGTAACCCCGCCCACATCTGAAACTCAGTCCCGTTCGGCGTTAAATTCAGCTGAGGCAAATAACATCTCTAGCCGAGATATGCCTCAGTCAGTAAAAGTTAAGAAACCCTTAAGGCTCGTGTGAAATATTAAATTATTTGCCCTTATCGCTGACTACACTTGTGATAAACTCTGGCCGATCAAAAACTGGTTAAGTGGACACATGTGGATGAAGGATACTAACATTCGACTTATGCATGTTGATCGTGGTGTTGTTCTACCGGCTACAGACACGCAGAGACAAACTAATGACAGGCAACGCAGAGCGCATTTACAACGCATAGTTATTGTGACTCTAAACGTCAATCGCTTCACTGTCACATACGTTGCTTACACCGTAACACATGTCTTGCGCAACACCTCAACCGATTCTGAAAATCAGAATTCTTCGTGGATTTTTGTTAAAATTGTCTTAATGTGCGCTCACCCTTTGATGTCCAGAGATTATTCCTGCCGTGCGCCCTATGATTAATGGGATGGGCGCCAACTATACCCCGCGACCCTGCCCTACATTATCAGGTTAGGAAGATGGATGGATGGATGGATATACTGTAATTACTTTGATAGACGTTTCAAACAGTGGTTTGTCAAAGTAAAGTGGAGTATTCAAGACTGTCAAATCAATAAATGCATTTCTTACTTTCACATGAAGTCGTTTCTGCGTTTTCTGAAAGATTATCTAAACGCCCATTCGTGTTGTATCTGTTTTATTCATATATTGATACTTGTCGGTTTTATAAAAGCAGTGCGACACCCTTACTCCCTATCCGAAAGCATTCTTCTTCTTGGGAAAAATGTACTCCAATACGGAGGTACCTTTATATATAATGACTACGCAGACAGCAAGCTTTAGCCGAAAGCTATAGCAACCGGATGATAGTAAAGCACAGCAATAGGCTATCCTCCTTTTCTGAATTGTATTTCGCTATAGCATGAAGTCTACATTGAACAGGAATGATTCACGCATACAGTAATGATAAAATATTTGATGTAAAATGTTTGGTTCCAATCCAGAACACTCCGGTCCCTGAAGTAGAGGCGTCAGCAACAGCGCCACCTTGCCGCTTTAATCTTAGGTTATATATTATTTCTACAGAACGTTTTATACGTTTAACAGCATTCTTACACTGGCCAGTCTTACTCGGTCATCGCTCCTGTCTCAGTTAAACCATTCGAAATCAAGTTAGTTGGTACCCAACGTGTCCAATAAAAGGTTTATTAATGGAGAAGAAATGAAGGCTCTATAACTTTCATTATTGCTATTAAAGGGCGAAAAGTGAACTCCGCCTGAACCTTAGCAACGTTTGAAACCTAAGCATATCTATGAAAATTGTGTTTCCTGGGAAACGATCATTGTGGCTTTATTCGTCTGATTTTTTTTAGTTCCCAAATCGAGTATAGCATTTTCTGTGAATTATGTCTCCCTTTGCGAGAAAACTCTTTAACTTAATATGAATCAGCATTCTTACTGTTCTTTAGAATACTAATTAATAAACTTTAACACTTTAGTAGATGCACTGCTTGTCTACTGGATCGTTCGAAAAAGAGGGATGAACTGGAGTAAGGTCAGTTTAAAGAACTGATAACAAATGGATCCGTTGGCTGTGTTCTAACAGAATCCTTTAGTCTAAGTTTAAACATGTTACACGATTTTACATTTTTTGTTAACATATATGAAGACTTACAGTTCGGGAGTGGGTAAATGAAGCAAACCAGCCAAGCTTGGACGGAGTGGCACAATTGTAAACATAGCAGGAACAGCAAACTTTTCGTACGCGCTTAAAAATAAAGGTGCCATAGTGGTTCTTCAGAGCAATGCCAAAAGACCCATCCACATGAAAGTTCCAGAAAGAACCTTTCATTATTTAGATGTGTAACAGGCTCCATACAGTACCATCAATAGATTGTAACAGATTAGTGAAATGCCAACGGGTCATGATTTTAAGAGGATTCGTGCTGTACAAGTCCAGTAACACAGACTAAGTCCAGGTTTTCTTAAAGTATCCTTTTAAGTAGCTTACCGTAAATTAAAGATTTCAGTTTTTTATACATATTACAAAGTTTTTCAAAGTACAAATGGCCAATTTCATATGCAAAGAACCCCTTTCAGGATTAAATGGTGCTTTGTCTATAGGGTGCTATAAAGGAACCACGCAACCCAACAAATAACTTTTATGTTTAAGAATGCAGAAAGTCTGGAATATATGAGTGGTTGTAAAAATGTATAACACTCTAAACATTTGCTTAATCCATTGTAGCTGTGTGCGGAAGGCGGCACTTCATCAAAGAACCCACTCCGGTACGCAATACTTCGGTGGCCGTGAGGAATTGTCAATCAATCAACCTAATCAAGATGTCTTTAGCGATGTCGGAGTTCAAAAGCAGGATCCGAATAAAAAAATCCTTCACAGACACGGACAGCTTTTAAACTTTACAGAGAATATGATATTACAATCTTGCACAGGATTTGAATCCAGGGCACTGAACTGCTGTGAAATGTCAACGCGACCCACTGCGCCACCATGTAAAACTGTGAAAAAACAGATATTGGTTGATAACATTAAAAGAATTTCCCAGTTCACTGATTACAGTGTAACATATTGTAACATTTTTGTAATTATTTTTTTATTAATACATTTAACAATTTCACGTTACGGTGTAAAATAATATATAAGTATATATTTTTAATGCATTGTAATCGTGCCAAGGAATACATGGTAATAGTAATAACGAATGCTAAATAATAATCTTTTAATTGTGTCGCGGGAATAGATAAATATGTTGCAGGTTTACAATGAAGACACACGTTACCGGTGAAGTCTAAATGTCTTAAGATTCCAATGCAATTACCTCCCATCAGGGCTGAAGTGTTTATTGATCATGAAAAATAGTGCAGTGGAGAAGAAGAATGTTGTCTTCTCCAAAAGATATTTCATTTTAGGGTTAATTTTTTCTAATACTGAGTTGCAGGGTGGTGCAGTGGTTAGCTGTGTGTGTCGCAGGACACCCAAAGACATATGTGGATTGTGAATCCATGCAGGCATGTAGAACGGATTGCGCTGTTATGAACCAATTTTCCTCAATACTCTTAAAATCACTGGTTCTGAAATGGCACTCTACTTGGTTGTGTGGTAGATCCATTACTTGACAAAGAACTTCAGGGAACGGTGTGTTGCATATATGAAATGGGTGCTTTGAGCTTTTAAAAGGTTTATGGGCAAAGAAGAAACATTGAACCTATACATACTGACAGACCTGGAAAACCTGAACTTAGCCTATGTGATTTACCTGCAGCAATCCTTTCAAAATGAGGGTCCCATTGGTATTTCACAGATTTGTTATCGTTTATTGCTGGTCACTCATGGAGTTACGGATCTAAATAAGTAAAGACGTTTGAAATGACTAGAATCCCTAAATTGGCTGGAGTTAAATTCAGTGAAGCTTCCATCACAACTGCTGCCAAGCCAGACTTTGGCTTTCCCAATACACTGTATTAAAACGGATGGACACCTTATGCAAACCACCTTATTTTCTGTGTTAATCTTTATTACTGAAAAACAACAGAGATCAAGACATTATTAATGCTTAAAACACGTTTCCTGAACGTAAATTTATAATAATAACGCTATATAACGACACTTTCCAATTAAGTGACAATTTACAGTTAAACATATCTTCGTCGTCGTTGGGGGACCGGAGCCCCTTCCGGCAGCACTGAGCCCAAGGCAGAAAGCAGTTCTGGTCGGGGTGCCAGTGCTTTATAGATTCTAGGCACGCAATCATATTCACACGCAACTCTTCGGAGAAGCACGCAAGTCCCACTTTACTGAACATGTTTACTCACGGTCCGCGTGCTAGGTTGATTGATTGGCAACAACTTTTTGTTTTATTTCAATTTAGCTTTGAGGACAATAAAACATATAGGCACATTTGCGTTTGATTGACACGTACACGATTGTATGAATATGTTCATTTTCTACATCCTCTAAATATTGTCTATAGTCGCAAGGGGTCTGAGCAGGTCCTATCAGCGTGGGGCGCAAGGAAGAAAATGACAATAGACTGGGCACTTTGCAGAACTCCGAACTCAGATTAATTCATACTGAGCCAATTTACAGTGGCCGATTTTCCCAGCACGCACGTCTTCAAGATATGAGAGAGGAAAACCAGGGTTAACCCGAGAAATTCTCACGTATACACAGGGATAACTTGGGAACTCCACACTGTTAGTGACTAGGCAGGGCTGTTAACGTGAGAAACGTCCATCTCTAGTCATTCATTTGTTCGTGCATTTTCCGAATCTCCTCATTCAATAGGTTGAGGTGATGTCGACCTTATAAGGGTTCCGCAATGTAAATATCAAGAAGCAGAAGTTAAAAAGACAGCGTCAGCCTTCTCCAAATGCAGAATAGCCAAGCATTTTCAAATCTGCGTAGTCCTGAACAGGATCGCGGGGTTCTGCTGGAGTCTATCCCAGTTAGCATAGGGTAAGGTATAAGGTAGGAGCAAACCCTGGACTGAACGCCAGTCCATCGTATGACAAACACACACGGGCCAATTTGAGTTCGCCATTCCCCTAACCTGCATATCTTTGGACTGTGGGAGGAAACCGGAGCATCCGGATGAATCTCACGCTGACACGGGGAGAACATGCACACTCCACGCGCAACCTGGTCTCATTACTGCGCGTCGCTCATCAAATACAGAATAGTTTAGAATACTTGTAAAGAATCATGCAACATGACGTGCCACAGCCTCTGTGAACAAAATCCTTGAAACATGGATTGAGGCGAGCTATGACAATTAAAATAATATTCTTGGGATATTATAGAAATAACAATAAATCATAATATCGCACATTGTAGAGCTGCAGGAAATCTTACGCTTACCGTGGATGCGACTGACAGGTGACTGAACTTTTCTATCATCTGAAGTCTAGTTGTAAGCCAATGCCTTTTCGTCAACTTCAACCGCTTGTTGGGAGCTGTGTTATCTGCAATCGTTGGGAAACCGAAGTGGCCAAAGCGTAATTAACAGAACAACAGACAGTAATTCCGCTATGTGCTCATAGTTGTGTGCTAGAGAGCGAGATGCCCGCGTTCAGACAAAAATGTGTGCCACAGCGGCTATAATGAAGTACACGTGATTATATAAAGGTGCTGCTCTTATACTGACAGACAACTGCTGACCTTATCTTTTGAGACAATATTGACAGAAGGTCACACGAAAAGCCAAATGAGCGTTCGGTAACCGTGCCTTAACGGACAGATCTTAGCTTGGTAGGCAACAGAAAGAACAAAATATTTAACTGCACACAACCTCGTCCCACTTCTTATGAGGAACGGAATTTTAAGATCGCAATATTGCAGTGGTTTCCAGTCCGTTATTTATACTTAAGCTTGGCGCACAGTCTCGGCGTGGCAACAAATGGTTTGCCCACCAGCTGAGTCTGACAGCAATGAAAGGTTCATTGGCATTTTGCCGGTGAATTGAAAAGTCAGTTTTCCGGACCGCGGAGATGGTATAGTGTGTGCGAATTGGTCCAATACAGTCGACCAGCATTATCAACATATAGGTCTCCATAAACTAAATGCTCGAGTGGCACCCAAATGTCACTTAGTTCGCGAATGGTCAGCCTGTTGGTTTTCTAAATGTTCTGACTACCTTAATTTCTGATCTACGTCCTTCCTTATACTCTGGCATGTTGCCCCCCTCTACCAGTGATGGGCACCCGCGTCTGTCCTATTACCAATTCAGACTCTCAAGTGTACCACCCTGTCCTTATGCCCCTATGGACTCTCACCTGTATCCGTCCTCACGTCGTCTGTCACCTGAGTTCCCCCTGACGCTCTGCTTTGCTGTTCGCCAAGTGCGCTTTCCGGAGAGGACGACGCACTATAAATATGTGAGACGGGGACCCTGAGAGGAGCGCCCGAGCTCGTAATGTGGCAGTCGCGCCGTCCAACCAGCGTCGGGGGTGTGGAGGGATTCGAGCGATCTGGCAGAGTCGGAGGCAAACAGACAGGGAGGCACAAGGGCGCAGGCATTCAGAACAGAGGTTGGCGCTCCAGGGGATCGCAGTCTGCATGGCAACGGAAGGCTATATAACATTGTATCGCTTCAAGTGCAAGTCTTACATTCCCATAATGTTCTGCGTTATGTCATCCTACATGTTTACAGAGCTTCGTTAATTACAGCTCAGAATGCAGATTTTAAAGCAATCCATTGCCCAGCATCCCTACTGTTGAATACGGAGTTTGTACTCGAAAAGTAAGACGCAGCTATTGTATAGTCTTCACCTATTCGAGTATATGTGCTATATTTCTCATTATGTAAATCAACTGTGCACTAGATGGCGATTGTTTAATCTTGCACGCTTTGTAAAGTTTGCTGTTTTTGGTGTTAACTACAAAAAACGCTATAATAAAATAAAGGTGGCTTGACTTTAAAAAAAATGTGTAGGTTTCTGGTTGTGCTTATTACAAAGTGATGATTTTATATCACGTTTGTTGTTTTTATAAATTTTTCTGTGACAGTGATATTTGTGTAAGACACAACAAAAAATAAATTTGCGCCGTGTGGTTTCATAAATGTTTTTCACAACGTCGCAGTGCATCATAGCTCCTCGAAAGCAGCAAAGGTCCGAAAGCGTTAACTCACAGTCATCTGATTTGTAGTGGCCCTTTAAATTAAGCTGCCCTTCAGAGGAATGGGGTAGATATCACACCCGGACATCAGAGTAATGTATACATTTCACTCACAGAGTGATCGGAATTTTGAGGCAGCAGTGCTACTGCGCCATAGACTGCCAGTTATGCATGGTATACAATAAGCATGATCTGCCTGTTCACTGCATGGTGTGGCTAATTCATGCCCTGTGTGGCCCAGTGTTTAGAGAAACAGGCACCATTGTGTGCATTTGCCGTTATATGCGTGTGTAACAACATGAGCAGAATCCTGCATAAATCCCAATTTTAATATTTGCAGGTAATATATATACAGGAATAGTTTAGAAATCCCAGTTTCATCAGGGTGATTCTGTTTTCATTATGTTTGGTGTCAGTGACAGCCTCTAAGTCCTGTTACTGCTCTGGATAAAATGATTGCCTCTTATCCAAATGCTCTTGTACTTTTTTTTCCCCTACACTCTGAAAAACACATGGCACTTTACTGAGTTGTGTACTGTAGTTCCTTGCAGCCCCGTTGATTGAGAAAAACCCATTTATTTTTTTTTTTTTTGCGAAAGGGTCTTAACAACAGAAACTGGTTCTTTGGGCTAATGTATGGAAAAATAAGAAATCTTTCATGTATAGCAGGCAACCTAGCAGTGCATTGACAGATCAAGAAAATCTGAACTTAGCCTGTGTAATTGTATACAGCAAGAAGCCAATGGTATTTCATAAATCTGTTGCCATCCATTCTTGAGTATTTATATACATCAGGCACAGATTTTTATAAAGATTCTTTCTGTATCCTTCATATGGATGGTTCTTTTGGGAGCCAGAATGGTTCTTCTATGGCATCACCCTGAAGAATTCCATTGGCAGCTTTATTTTTAAGAGTGACAGTGACAGATAATGCTTATAAATTTATCTGTCTGGCAGAAGGGAAGAACCAATCCTGGACTGGTTGCCAGTCCATTGCAAGTCACACTCACATGCCCACTTGTGTTTAAATGAGTTTAATGCCTCTTGTGGCAGGAAAACCCAAAAAAGGCCCCCCCCCCCCCCCCCAGTGAAAACCCTATAAATGGCACTGAAATTTGCATCTTTATTAGATCAATGGTAACATTGGTGAAAATATTGAATAAAATCATGAAATCTGCTTTCTTTTACAAAACTATAATTGTCACTTTTAAACGTAAACTAAATACTGATACTGTTTGCATTTTCAAAGTTTGAGGCCCAGAGTTGGTGTGTTTGAAATATATATTTGCATTCTGTTTTTATTGATGTGTATTCAAGCAGGTAACGCAGATCTCCCTTAAGTGTACATGTTAGATAGGGCATGGTAAACTCTCTTTTATTGGTGGTAAGCTACAAGTTTTAACCCTAATGGCATCTGAGTTGGGGGTTTTTAAGCAATTAAAATAATTTCAGCAGAATTCCACTACAGAAATTGAGTGGAACTTGTGAGACCTGGCTGCTTGTTTAGGAGAGCAGGAGGCCTATAGGCACGCTGAACAGAGGGAGGTAAGATGTGATACAGGATAAACTGACAGAACACCCAGGAGGAGAAAGAAAAACATAGAGAGAAAAGATGGAATTTGAATACTGCATATTAAATAGTGTACAAAGGAAGTACTTATGGAAGTCTTCCACACCCATAAGAGCATACAGAAGGCTAAATGTAAAAGTTACTACAAAAATAACTACATAGAGGGATACACAAACATGAATACATAAATTACAAAATAAGCAAAAACAGCACAACAAAATATAATGCATCTTTGGATGTTCCCAAACAGGTTTTGAACCCCTGTCTACCTTTTGAGGTGGTTTGCCCAGTTTCCTATTACAACAAAGCAAACAAACTAGATTCTGACCTTTCTTCCTCCCATCAGCTGAGAGTTCACTTCCTATCTCTGCATTTATGTGGCCCCTGCTTTAAATGGTTCTTTAAACCCCTTCCAGAGGTCACTTCAGGTCAAGTAATAGAATCACTATCCGAGTCAGGAGTGACTTTTCATTTGTTCCGAGGACACCAGGCTAATGTCACATCTAATGATTCCACATTTAGCTACACACGTGAGCTTTACACTGATCGTCATGGAGCAGGTTTCCAAGACAGCATATCAGATGCCCATACTATCTAAATGAGAGCAGGGCCCATATGTTCCTCTTTGAAGCCAATTGCCAACTCTGGCTTTTCCCTCTTTGGTTTCACAAGTAGTGGGTCAGGCATTCCTACCAGTAGCTGGGTATTTTGCCGTGAAGAGTTCTAAAGGAGCATTACATGCATCCTTATAGTCCGTTTTCCTGCCTAACATATGCTAGCGACCCTGCCTTTTACTTGGACCTGCAAGTAAGAGTTCCACTGCACTCTGTACACATATTAGTACCACTACTGCTATATAATATAATATAATATAATATAATATAATATAATATAATATAATATAATATAATATAATATAATATAATATAATATAATA
>JANRMT010062840.1:35660228-35754701 GCA_026402145.1 Polypterus bichir lapradei
ATAATAATAATAATAATAATAATAATAATAATAATAATAATAATAATAATACATTTTATTCATTTTGTGCCTTTCCCATAATATAAACCTAACAGCTAATATCAGTAATAGAGAAATTCACCCAACAAGAAAGTCTTCAAATGCCTCTTAAACACATTGAGGGAGTAAGAAGTTCAAATGGAGATGGTTTGCTCATTCCACCAGCTAGGAGCTACACATACACATGAAAGGAGTCTGGACTGAGATTTAATATGATTCAGAGGTGGCATCATTCAGCGGCTTACCTAAATAGTTGATACACATGTGTTTACTTGCATATGTGTTTTGTAATGAATGGTTGTCTTGTCCACTTTTGGATGCAGTTTTGCATTCAGTACTGGCAGGCATCTCATGACCACCTATTGTAAGTTATCCCTTGGAATGAAAGGTGTTTCCGCACTACTTAAAGCACAAGCAGGTCCATTTTAGAATTTAGCCTTGGTCTGGTTCCGGCCTAGTGCCTAATGCTACCTGAAAAGATTCTGGCCACTTTGACCCAGAGCTAATTCAAAGGAATTTGATGATGGATAAATAGATGGAGAGAAATAAAGCTGAGGAAAACAGTTGAGGCTCTGTAATTCACCCCCTAAATCACTCAGATTTTTCTCAAAACATTTTATAATGTGCTATCACTGTCATTGTAGTCTGGGTTTATGTGAAAGAGAGAAATATGAAACCTAAAGACATATAGAAGTGTTAAAGGAATGTGCCTCCCAAAAATAAAAACAATAGTTACTTACCTCATATGCTATGTACTGACAGAAAAGAAAAAAAAATTAATGTTTTAAATTGAATATTCACCTCTCATTCATTGTTCAAGGGTCCTGTCTCCAATCCATAAGGGCTATCCTATTAAGCTTTAGTTTACTGTTTATGATATGTGCTGATTTTTCTGGAAATATATATTTAACAATATTATAGCCAAGGAAAACATGTGTTTTGCATGTTTTGAGCACTGGACTGGATAGCTGATATGTGCTTTATGCAACATAAGTAACATGAGTTATTATTATTATTATTATTATTATTATTATTATTATTATTACCACACTTATTACCATGCTTCTTCTTCTTCTTCTTGTTATTATTATTATTATTATTATTATTATTATTATTATTATTATTATTACCACGCTTATATTAACTTCACCTGTTTGTATGTATGCTACAAATCTTGTAATCAAACTTTAACCCACTTCCCAAGGTCCAATCGAGCTGAAATTTGGCACACTTACTTGCTCTTGATGACAATGCAATATTCAATTGTCATATTTACTAATTAATAAATAAATCTACCATAATTAATTAACATAAATTTCATATGGGAAAATAGTTGCAAACAGACAGAAGATAGAAGTGTCTATACGCCGATTGGAGAGTTTTCCAGAATCGTACATGCTTCACGCCACCAAGGAAATGACTCCATATTCACATCAGGCTACGCTGGAGTCCAATGCTGTGCTATGGCCCTAGCAAGTGTCGTCAGAGCTGCTATTCTACCACCAAGCAGATGGAAAAGATTACTTTCGATAGCAATTTAATAGAAGGCAATGGAATGTACAAAACCATACGAATATTATCATCTGGAAACCCTATCGACCCGAACGCTTACCCAATCGATTAACTGGATACCTATTAGTATGCAACTTTGACATCATCAAGAGAGACTTTCTCATGTTCAACAACAGCTTTAGCATTGAGTATGATGAAGAGCCTCCATACTTCAGAGGTCTACAAGACAATGCTAATCGTAATACGATTGGAACGACATTGAGAGAAGCTCTTGAGACGCTCTTCGGAGGTCATAGTGCCAGAATGTTGATAGCAAGCTCAAAATCATTTGGAATGATGCACTATGACAACAAGTATTACTTCACTGATTCACACTCATGCGGCGCAAAAGGATCCGCGGCTACAAACGGAAGAGCTTGTGTAATCGAGTGCAATAACATCAAAGAACTTGTACGAATATGTAAGCGGGCCACGGGTTCAAGCAACACGCCATTCACAATCGACTACATCGATGTTCATCCTAAGAATGATATCGTCAACATGGAAGAATGCATGGAACCATCTGTGCCATTATAAGCAGCTACTACACAGTCCGTAATACAATCTAATATCTCTATACAAACATCTCTGATGGCACCAATTGACTGTGTGCAGCCAGATGTTGAGGATGAGTTTGAAGTGTCTAGCAACTTGAACGAAATCGTACGAAAGACACGTGACAACATTGTGAATGAGGCGCATGAGTTGAGAGCAGAAGAGTTCGCCTGGTACTACCTCTTCCCGAATTAATGGATTGAAGGAACCACAGCAGTAACACCTCTTGACTACTTCCAATATCGAATACTCGGTAGCGATACAAGATTCCAGAGAAACGACTACCTGTTCTACGCGTTATCGATGTTCGAGTACTATAGAGTCAAGACAACAATAGCCACATGCACAAAGAAGATCGAAGGACCAGACGGAGAAGTAGAAGATCTCCACCTCTACATCCAGAATTTGCAAGGATCAGCTGCATATTGGAGAATGGCACTGAATGAACTGATAGCGAAGATTAGATGTCTTGGACCACCTACCTACTTTGTCACCTTCAGCAGCAATGATCTTAACTTGCTCGACATGAGAAAGGCTCTTCTGATAGCTGATGGAAGACCTAATGAAGACCCTAACAATCCTGACATGACTGCTACACAAGTGCTGGTAGAAAAGTATCCAGTGATAGTAAGCCGGCACTTAGTAGTGTGGAGAAGTAGTAGTGGAGAATGCTATGACAGATGATCAATTCGCAGCGGCACAGGGAGCAATGAATATGGGACAAAGAGAGATATTCGTACACATCACTCGCAGCATTCAAGAAAAAATGATTGGCAGTGCAAATCGCGAGAGACTATTCATCACTGGAGGTGCCGGAACTAGAAAGACATTTGTATTCAATCTACTCAAGAACCAAGTCAACAGATGCTATGTGAAGCAGGCAATTAAAGTGGCAGCGTTAACTGGAGTTGCAACACAATTAGTAGCCGGACAAACGATACATAGTCTACTGAAATTGCCAGTTCAGAAGGATGGAAAACTCACAAACCTACCAATTCTGACTGGTAACTTCCTCCACACCATGAGACTGCAATGGAAAGATATAGAGTTCCTCTTCATAGATGAAATATCAATGGTTCCCTATGAGATGCTTTTATGATAGACGCATGTCTGAAACCGCTCAAGAATAACGACGAGCCTTTCGGCGGTATCAATGTCCTACTCTTCGGAGATCTAATACAACTACCACCAATCAGAGAACATCAAGTATTCGAACAGCCACAACGAATGACACCAGCCACGCATCTATGGTGACTGTTCACACTAGTAGAATTAACAAGAACATGCGACAGCAAGGAGACACAACATTTATAGATCTACTAAATGAACTGGGAATCGGTGAGCTCCGACCAATACACATGAATACATTGATAGGAAAACACCGCACAGATGCCACCTGAGAGTTCTCCATAAAAAGCGCTGCGCATATATCCAACAAAGAAACAAGTCAATGAGCACAACAAAGCTGTCCTCCAACACTTCACAGCCAAGAACATTGAAATGTTTAAGATCAAAGCTCAGGACACGCTTGTCGATGCTACTCGGAAAACCGAAGACCTCAACATGGATAAATTCACTCCGACCAACATCAACAACACAGCTGGTCTTCCAAATGAACTTGAAATATTTGTGGGAGCAAAGGTCATGCTGCGGTCGAACATAGACGTCTCGAAAGGTTGGTTAACCGCGCAATAGGACACATCACCGAAATCATATGGCCCCTCTACAGGAGAGCTCACCAAACTAAAAGCGTGGGCGCTTCTCCTTAATCAAAGCAAAATTCAATCATCTGACTTACTTTACAAGTGCCCACGCTTTTAGTTTCCGAATTATGAATGCATGGAGGTTCTCAGTAGGGTACTTGAGTGTGCCCTTGCATCCTCTCCTCTCCTCTCCAGATGAGCTCTAAGTAATTTTTTAACAGTTGAAAATTGTAAAAATTTTTGAAATAGTTCATTTTGAAAATTAATAAAAGGTATGAATTTGTTTGGAAAAAAATATTTTTTACTTTTTAGTACACTTTTTAAGTTAATATAAGTGTGGTTTTTTTAAAAAAGTTTTTTTTTATATATATTTTTTTTCCTTTTTCCCATGGACATATTTCTGTTGTAGAGCATTGGTCATTATTGGATTGTATTAAACTATGTAAACTTTTTTTGTCTCTATTCTGCATGAAACCACGAGATAAAAATTTTATTAGCCATCTTTAAAAAGTACATGTTAAAAAAATATAATTTTTGGGTGGAGTATTCCTTTAATGGTAAAGACTCTCAGGTGTGTCAGCTGTTTGAATGCACTTTTGCACTTTTTTTTCCATTTTTTAAATGCTTCCGCTGTGGCCTTTGAAAATGCTGAAGTTGACTGAGTTTTGACGCACTGGCAAAATGTGAAATGCAAGCTGACAGCAAAAGTAAAGCATCAACACAACAGATGCATGACTAACCTTATGAAAAAATATCTTATAATGTCACCCAATGAATTTGTTAAAGGTGCAGTTGTGAATTTTAGTGTCAATTTCATGCAACTGAATCCACATTAAACCTCAGCTGTTTCGCTCATCACTGCATATAAAAGCTCACTGCACACTGCTTCATTTGCAAAGAATTTTTCTTACCTCCTTGTAAAATGTGTACCCACTAAAATCATGAAGAAGGTGAAGGCCATTATCCATCAAGAGAACTGAACAGAGTAGCCCTTTAGGTTAGAAAATGGAAATTAAATGAAGTAGCTGTAAAAAAGTGTTTGCTTAATAAAAGAAAAGAGACTGCCAAGGCACAGCAAAACTATAGTTCTGCTGGATTCATGCAAAAAATAAACACAGCTGGATGTCATATTTAACAATAAGATTTAAAGTGTAAACAAACATTTAAGTTTTCAGTTAAACAATAACAATTGGGGAAACAAGAACTAAGACAAGCAATATTGTACTAATTATAGTAAACTCCTAGTGTTAAGCCATTTGAAAGGAGCTTCTATCCTATAAGCCCAGGTCCCACAAAGGGAATGAATCTCTGAAATCCATAAAACCACTGAGGCGTCTATAAGGTGACGGGTCCAGTTTATCCTCTAAACTGTGGGCACCCTAGTTTCCACCTAGGAGATTCCTATCTATCAAATCAAGGGGACGCTTATACGAATGACAGAGATGACCTTTGGCTGCTCCTATACCTGTTCTATCCAAGTTTTTTGGCAGGCAAAGTTGACATGTCTCAGTGTCCAGTAGGGAAGAACTTTTTGACAGAATTTACGTGTTTTTTTTCCAGTAGATAGATTTATTTATTTATTTGTTCCTTCCATTCTAATTACAGTAACATTCTTCTGCTTACTGTATCCTGTGTGTCATGTCAAAATGGTGAGTGTTAATATTTAGTGAAGGACAGCTGAAAAGGTTCCCACACTTTTTTTCAACTCAAAGAAGTCTTTCTGATTTTATCTATGGGAGACAATCTGTTTTACAAATTCAGACACACATATAGTATTTATCAATTGTTTAGACATAGTTAGGTCCTAAATTAACCCTGTTTTTTCATATGAAACTCTTTATTACGTAGACCATAATAGAATGCTTCAAATCCCATTCTGTTTCCTGACTGCTTTTATATTTCAACACTTCCCTGTTTCTTTTACATCTGTACCCCCAGGCATTTAGGTACAGTGCCAGAACAGGCAGGAGCAAAAGTTACACATTTATTCATGTTTTATAGATAATATGTCCAAAATATAAGCAGAGCAAAATGTGATTGCTGGAAAAATAATATTAATATATCCTGGATAATAGGCTACCAGGTGGCTCTCTGTCTTAGTATGTTGATTTGTCACTGGTTCGATATGGTTCTTGGACGATGTGGTAGAAACAGACAGCATGACCATCTTTATGAATGAAGCAGCTGAGAGAGACAGAGAGAGATGAACTCTCCTAAGGATGGAAAATCACAGAGAGAAAGCAACATGCAAGCTTCCTGGACCAGTGGGTGTGTGGTTCCAAATGAGCTAGCTCAGGCCACAATACCTGCTCATCCAGGTGCTAACCAGCACAGATTTGTTCATGTCCTTTCATCTCACCATCTGGCCTCTATTCCATCCTTGGCCTTTCATCTCAGCCACCTGTATTCCCCCAGGCTAGATAGCCATTACGTTTCCACTTTGGAATTTCAGCTAAAGGCAAGACTCCTGCATGCAGAAGCCTTACATGAAAAATGTGCCTGAGCAAGAACTTTAAACATTTCAAAATTAAAATAAATAAGTATGGCACAAAAGATATTTGATAAAGACAATTTACGAAAATATTTATCATCATATATGTTAGATATTAGCAATTTGTTTTCCGTCCACTACTCCAATAAAGATTAATGAGAAAACAAACAGGCAACCTTTGTTTTACTTAATAGTAAACATCCCCCAGAGCACTTCAGCAAGTATTACAATGGCCTCCATATACTGCATCTGCAACTTTGAGCTCAGGCAGCAGCTAAACATTACACAGTGCATGAAACCAGGGAATAAGTCAGCATCCTGGTGCCTTAGAGTTCAGTGCCTAAGCCAGTATGGCATGCTGCATATTTGCCCTGTAGACATGGCTAATAGAAAGTTTGATAAAAATATAGTGGAGTGTAGCAGATTGCACATACTAGAGAAGATAAAAGTGGTCTGCACTGGTGAGACTTCATCACTGTATCTCTATGGCTTCTTATGGTTAAAGTTGTATTTAAATGTTCTTGTGCTGTCCTTTTCCCTTTTATGATTTGGTATTATTTTGATTCCTCAGAGGCTACCAGTGACTATTTCAATTGTTAGGTCCTTTTCCAGCATTGCTAGAGGCGTGGTCTCTGAGATCGGGAACCATGTGTATTAGACACGACAGGATAAATGGGTGGCTATGAGTGCAAGGCCTTATCCAATCTGCATATACCACATCTCTGAAGTGTTCAAAGTTTATATTTGTGCTATTTTCTCATGTGTACTGTCAGTTTTGGCTGTCTTGTTTTTTTATGTTGGGCTTTGGTTTTGTTTTGCTTTATATCTTTTTTTTGTTATGCTTTGTTTTTTTATGTGAATCTCCTGGTTTTTGTTCAGAAGTGTATCTGCCATTTGCTGGCAGAACACTGGTCTGTGTCGACCTCCACTTTTTTCTATGCATTGTCCACACTACACACCATCTGTCTATAGTACACATCTCTCCCTCATCGCCAGTTGTTTCAGTTTAAAGATTTGCATTGCGATGAAAGGCCAGAGTCTTGAATCTGCTACACCTGGCTCAGAAGCAAGCTCCTTGCAGCATGAGCTAACAAGAGAGCTCTATTAGTCAACCATGCAGAGCCCGTCTCTAAACACTATGAGTGAAGTGATTCCTGGTGATGTCTGTGTCACTTTTTTCCCACCCTTGCTGCCAACTGTCTCAGTTTGAAGATTTGTGCTGTGGTGAGCTGCCGGTGGTGAGTCTCAAACCTGCAATTTCTGACTAAAACAGCTCTCCATTTAGCTCATCCTGCAAGGAATGTTGTAGGTTTGAGACTCAACAGCGGCAGCTCACCACAGTGCAAATTTTCAAATTGAGATGCTTTGTGACGTGAGTCCACAGCAATACTATTGTCAATTTCTGGGATTCATTGGCTGGTAATATTTGAATGGGTTTGAGTGTGATTGATTGACTACTGGCATTCCAAAAACAACCTGAGAAACTAATTATATGATCGATTAATTGTCTGATTAATATCATTCACAAGGTAATTTCAGAAATTGATGCATTAATTGATTGATTAACAATATTTAATGGAAATTTTGAGTATTTATTTTTTGAGTGGTAATACATTTCAATGACAATTTCCAAGATTTGTTAACTGGTAATAGTTCAAGGACTGAGAGATTATTATTTTAAGTAATTAAGTTATTGGTATATCAGTTAGTCAACTGATTGATTGGTTAAATAATCTATTCTAATAAAAATTTGTGAGGCAGATAATATTATAATTACAATTACAATTTCAGAGACTGATTTTTAAATGGATCGATTGAAGCATAGCATTCCAATAACAATTTGTAACATAGATTATTTGACTGATTGATAATATTTTAATGACAATTTTGATATATTAATATATTGATTGATTGATGGTAATTTAATGACTTTTTAAAAGTGAATTAAAAAATATTGTAATTGCATTTTCAGATTTTTTTTTGCACCAAATGTAACCATTTTTCAAACCTGATTATTCTGAGCAGGTTTACAGGGACACTATAGTTCATTCCAGAAAGCATTAGGCACAAGGCAGGAACAATTCCTGGACAAGGTGCCAGTTCATTGCAGGGTGAACACACTCATACACACACTAGGACCAATTTAGCAATGTCAGTGTGCCTTACCTGCATGTCTTTGGACTGTGAAAGGAAAACTGGAGCATCCAGATAAGACCCATGTGGACACAGGGAGAACCAAAATGTACTACAACACCAGACATTTCCTTTCAATGCTCCCTCTACAGGGCCCGAGTAAGACAGTTTCATCTGACCAATTATTTCGAGTGGCGGTGATGGAAACTGTTAGGGCTTTGTTGTGTGGCCACAATTTTGAGTGCTTCCAATCTTATTTTTAGGTGGTTACTGCTGTAACCATATTAAACTGGAGCATATTAGTTATACCACAGTCCAAGAAACAGACTGTGTGGCCTGAGCACAATTGGTATCCAATATGAAACATCTTACAACTACCTTTGGAACTTCATGTTCAGATGTTATAATGATGACACCAACAATTCAATGTACTCTTTGTTCACCTGCGCCATGCCCTCCATGACTTCGCTCTATTAGGCTGTTTACCCCAAGCACTAAATAGAAATCTGTAAATAAACATAAGAATGGCTAATATGTGCCTTCTGGTGTAAACTGTCATTTTCCAATAGTGGCTCTGAGGCACGTCTACCCTAATCAATGAGTAAGCTTATTTCTTATGCTTTTGGCTACCGGAGGAAAAAAACTACATTAAATATACACTTTAATTGGTCAAGTACTGGTTTCGTTAAAGCTTTCCAACTGAATATCATATTTCCATGGCAACATTTAATTGTGAGAGTTTAACACAGGCTCTGCCAGCTTGTGATTCAAGTGCAGATTCATTTATTTTAGTCTTCAAAATAGTTATTTGCCGTCATGTCTCCATAATTAAGTTATTCCAAGCCTGGTGCACGTGTGCTTTATCCACCCCTTGAGCCTAGACACTTGGGTGCACAGAGTGCCAGGATAAAGAACACTAACTGCCACCATCAGTACTGCTATGACACTTTATGTCTCTTCTCAAGTGAAGGTGAAGAGTTTCGGGCAGTATAAGAAAAGTCAGGTCTACTTATTTGTTTCCTTAGCAGTCAAGCATTTGATTGTAATGCCTGGGTTGCCGCAGCTGGCATTACCACCATAAGCATCAATAGTCATGAACTGAGATGGACTAGGGCCAATGAGGATACACAACAGCAAGGGTAGGTGCAAAATTCCTTCTGGCAAGCACAGTCAGTCTTTAAATTGCTTTTACCTTCTTGCCATCCCCTGGATTGTTCACAAGGACCCCGCAAGTTCTGCTCCTTTCTCCCATTGACGTCCCACCACATCTGTGAGACCTCTCAGAGCGGTTGGTCACTACTGTTCCTCTGTAGCATTTAGCAGGAGCTACCCTCCCCTTGGAGCACCACAAGCCATCTTCTCCAACCACCAAGTCTCCCTCCACTACAGCAGGTCTGCCTTGAACCTAATAATTCTTGTTTCTCTCTCTGATTTTCACCTGTTAACACTCTCTATCACACTTCCCATTTCAGTTTTCTTTATCACTTGATTTTTTTTCCTCCCTTTCTGATTTCTCCTTATACTGTTTATATGCCCATGGGTGTCCAAATTACAACCTGTGGAGTGCCAACATGGAACAGCTTAATTGATCATGCTTGCACATTAACAGGCAATCAGTTCACTAACACACAGAGCCACAGCCACATTCACCAACCGAGCCAGAGATTTACTGATTTTATTACCAAAATCTGCACTGTCATGGGCCCCAAACATCCAGCACCACAATGGTGTGTTACATTCAGTCAGCTCTATGGTGCTTTTTTTCCACAAGCTTCTGCTTATTTTATTTTTCCTAGTGCAGATGAGTAAAATATGGAGACCAGGCCACATGCTACATTATGGGCACAAAGATTGCCCATCGTGTCAAGACTGGTGTGCCCAGCAGAACTCCAATACAAGTGTCCTCATCTAAAACCATAACCACTTGACTAGAGCTCCATAGCAACAACCAGACTTACGAGCTTTCCATTCTATTAGGCCATTGGCCTGTGATCCCCACGCATCAACCATTGGGTTATGACTCTGACCTCATATAAGAATGATGGGTTGGAGCACCACAGACCTAATTCTCAGAGCTGCTCACCTTGCTTACTGGCAAAGATGTATCAAGTGAGCCAAAATGCAAAGTTGAAAAGCTGGCACTTCATTGCAGTAGGTCTGGCACTCAGCCAGTTTCCCTTGACACCTGCAGGAACCCCAATGTACCTTGCTCCATCTTATCTCCCGTCTAACGCCACCATATGGCCATCTCAATGTGGAAGCCCACCCAGAGATGTAGATCATTCCTGCTCCCTGTTTGCTCAGCAGGGGTGACCTTGCCTGTCAAATATTACCCAAGCACTCCTGTTTGATACAAACCTGACTGTCTGTCATCCTGTAGCACCAGCTTTGCCTTGATCCTTTCTCTTTACTTTACTTTGATTCTTTCTGTCTAACCTTCATTCTTCTATTTTCATTCTTTTTGATCTTCCTGCTCATGGTTTTTTGTATAGAAAATAGGAATGCAATTATGCTGGCACCGATTACAACCCCCAGAACACCGATGAGGCAATCAACCTATCTGCATACATCTGCATATGAGTGCACGATCAGTCGATTGCCTCATCAACACTCCTTCCACACTACCACATGCACCTGCACTCCCCTTGAAGCCTAAGCACACCTTTATTTATTTATTTTTTTTAAAACACCCAATGCCACTGACCCCTATCATGACAAGGATAGATGTCTTGTTTAAGGCCACCAGTGAACCTTGAATGTGATGTTGGAACCACCCCTAAAGTCATTCAGAGTCAAGCACACTCATTTTCGTATCTCTAACACAATGATTACTGCAGTTTCTTCATTAGCATTTTCTGAAACTGTTCAGGGTCTTTTAGGGTACAAAATGACTGTTCACTTCTCTTGGCCACATGTCAACTGTTAACAAGGTTTGAATATGAAAGTGGGAAGCGTAACAGCAGTGAAGTCACACCAACCTGCAAGTTAGTTAGCCAATGTGAATTGCATAAAGCTGGAGGGAGTATTGGATTGGAAAAGAAGATGGATCAATATGGACTAGTTCTTTAGAAACAGAAGCACAGGGTTCAAAGGTCTTTCAAGGGCAAACCAAAAGAGTAATGAAAGATAGGCAGAGGACTAGTACAAGAGAGCTACAATAGCTATTCACCAAAGCCACACATAGTCAAAAAGATCTAATAAATGAATTGCCTAAAAAAACCCTAAGTTACTTGAATCTTAAAAGTGGTTTACTTGTTTAGTATTGCAAGATTTTTCCTTTGTTCCAACCCAAAGTCTGAATTCCAGTTTGAGGGTATCATAATGTTTTATAATTACAGCACTATGATATCATAAGTTGCATTACTTTCAGCCCACGTGACTGGCAATGGATGTCATTTTCATCGCCATTAAGGCAGCAGCAGCATTAAATAATGATAAAAATGAATAATAGCATGAAGGTAGGTCACTATTAATAAACTAGAAATTATGCACATCAAGAGCTAACAAGGTCCTCACACTGTAGACCACACTTTCAATGTGATTTCATCTTTTCATAATTGAACTTTTCATTGGGACTGTAATGTGGTGAAAGGAAGAGCAATCATAGCCACCTAAAATACGTTACAGACAGAGGAAATGGATCCCTCACCCAACAGAAAGAAGTATCTGTCAGATGTATTCAATATTTAGTGTCTTACTAATTGATCAATATCAGTAAAACTTTACATTGAGCAGTGCTTCCCAGTTGCTATTTTCTGGAAACAGAAGTTACTTTTTAGTTGCAAAAAGTCCATTGAAGCCTTAATCTGAAGTGTATACAAGTGATCTTCTTGTAGATGGATGGCATTCCTACCATTTTTCTTGTTGAAATGTTGCTTGATTTCCTAAAGCTTTTGGGATTTTAAGTTCCATAACATGATTGTTATTGCCTTGCTCTTTCATCATAGTCTGCTTCTAGCCTGTGCTCCAAAACATTTGCCTTTACTCATCTTCACCCTGGCCTCCTCTTTGCACTTTGGTTAGGTGTGTTGGCTAGTGTTTGAAGTATGAGTATATTTCACCCTTGCTGCTTTTTCTTTTCAATTTTCTACTGCATGTTTGACTGAATTCCTCCTCTCATAGTTTGTTTTGACAGCATTCTTTTCTTTGTTAATGCTGACTTACATCATTTTTGTAATATTTAATTAGTATTTACACTTTCTTCTTTCTGCTATTTTGTGTTTATTTTCTGTTAGTCTTTTGGTCTTATGAATTAATTCTCCTGTTTCATATTCCTTATTTATTAAAAATGAATGAATGCCATTTTTAATTAAAATTCATTGTTTGATCTTTCACGTCAGTTTAGAATTCATTGATTTTATGTAATTCATTTTGAAGTACATTACTCTTCTAGACCTAAGATCTGGGCAAACGTTCAGACTTGGCCACCTTAAAACTGTAGTCCTCTTATGCTTTGATAATTCCTATCTTTTATATCTTACGGTGAATAAAACAGAATTGTATACTGTAATTAGTATGTACAGTGAATATATCATGAAGCAAACTGTTAATGTAATTCAAAATAATAAAAATTCCACACCAGATCACAATAATCCCCGAAGTTCAGTAAAGATAAGAAAAGATTAGCAAAATGTAAGAGGTTCTGGTGTGCCTTTGATACCTCATTTAATTTAACAATATGAACAAATGCAAAATAGAGCTGGAAGACACCAGTGGGTGACATATTATATCCATCCCATGCAACAACAAATAAACTACTGCAAAAATGCACTAGAAATTTTGATGTTGGAGCAAAATGCCATGATTAATATAGTAGCATTTAGATCTAAAAAATGAGGAGACCTGAAGATCTAGAATGTCCTGCCATAAGAGTTAAGAAGTTCCCCAGAAAAGCACACTAAAAAAAGTACAGGCTTTGAAATATCCTAAAAAAGATGGCAGCCTACACCCAAACTCAGAAGCAAGGCTTTGTTAAAAACAGAAGCTTAGCACTTTTAATATCGTAATCATTATTATAATTAGTTGCAGTAGTAGTGTTGTGGCTTGTACAGAGTACAGTTCGTCCTAAAAGCCTGTTAATATGTGACCAGGTTCTCTTTGCTTGAGTGGTGTTCCCACACAGGTTGTCCCCACTAAAGATTCAGGTCCACATCCAATGGGGAAAGCAACAGTTGACCCAAAGGAGAACTTTGTTGGCTCAAGCGACTAACCAAGTCATCAGTGAGGATGCCTCTTTTTCATAGTGGGCTCATTCAACCTGACCCATGCTACACCTTCTATCTGCAGCAAGGTGCTACTCATAGCAAGGTGAATTTTGGTCACAGTACCAATGTTGCTGGTTTCTCTTCAATCTGGCTGCCCAACCTTAATTGAACATCCTCAGTTCCACTAGGTTCCTGGATTATGACTGTTGGTCTGCACCCTCCACTGAGTGCAAAATTCAACCAGCTTACTCAACCAACTCAAATGACAACTTCATCAGCTCAAGTGACTAATTGAGCTTCTGATCAAAGGAATTGTGATTCTTGATTTTAACAACCTGAGGTTCATTTTTGCATATATGTCATATATGTTTTTATGGTTATGTCACCACAGCACCATTCTGTATTCTGTTTTTTGGATTGTGGCCGCCATTGTGTAACTATCCCTGCATGACCCTGGCCATGTTATCTATGGTTGCCATGTAATTTTACTGTTACCTGAAATGGAGGTCCCTAGATGTAATGAGTCATTTTAAACAACGTTTAAGTTTTGATGCTCAGCATACTTATGGTCTTTCATGGCCTTTTGAATTTCTGCTATTCCAATAACTAATAACGTGGCTTCCCCTTTAACATCTAGTTCATTTTGTGGTCTTTTTTACCATGTAATGTTCAAAAGTGACCCTTTAGAAAGTGATGATGATAATCTTCGCTGTGGCTTTTTAGTCTCAAGCAGCGTACATTACGTGGGTACCTAATCTAGGTCTTCAAAATTCTTAAAGCCATTGATAAAGTAGATCCAGTAGAATTCTTTCAGCTAAACAGTGAATCATGTACTTGAGGACGTCAGTGGAAATTAAGCAGAAGGGCATTTAGGACTTAAGGCAAGAAGCACTTCTTTATGCAAAAAGTTATGGAAATCTGGAACAAACTACGGAGACATCTAGTTGATGGTGAAACCTTGGTAACTTTTAAGATGTATTTGGATGAGATACTGGGACAACTTAGCTATTAGCTAAGCAAACAAGTTTATTGGACAGAATGGTCTACTCTCATTTGTTAAATTTCTTAGGTTCTTGTGCTTTATTCTATTTGAGCTCCTGTAGAGATGCACAGTTAAACATGACTTTCAGTACCTGTGCTCTAACCTGCAGGCTTTTCTTTCTTCAATGAACCAAGAACTGAGAAGACTGGTGATGGATGGCATTTTAGCAGCACTGCAACAGATTGGCATAAAATCCAGAGTGTGTTCTTGCCAGGGCAGCATCCATCATCTATACTGAAAAAGATGGTTAAGAGAATAGAATAAGAGGAAGGGGAGAGCCAGAAAAACAAATAACTTCAAGTGCCCAAAACTGTTGAGGTAAGAATTTCAAATTGTGAGAAATTTATTTTCAAAATACATGCTGTTGTAAGGATTCACTGCTTGTTGCCAGGGTGGCTGACAAATTATTCTACTAAAAGAAAAAAAAATGACCTCTTCCCTTTCCTGTGTCCAAGGGCTTTCCCTAGCAGCAGCAACAAATGACCAGCCAGCAGTAGATTCTCATTTCTGTTTTTTTGTAAAAGGTCCTACACTAATTAGCCACCCTTAACTGTGAGGCTCCTGACAGAGTCCTATCATGACTCATCTTTGAGGGGTGAAGGCTGGCAGTCATGGTTGGAAATCTTCAAAGACATCTCTTGAGCATCCCTCAGTCAGCTGCTATGAGAGCAAAGAAAAAATGTCAAAGTGCCTAAGAGTCGAGGCACAGCCAGCAGAGGGAGTCCCTGAGGAGGAGAGCTGATGACTCTGGCTTCCTAAGAGCACACAAGTACTGTGTGCTGTAACAGAGGGGCTGCCAAGGAGGGGTTTGAAATCCAGAAAATGAAAATCAGTGTGCTTCACCGGGTGTTAGTCACCTAACTGAGGAAAGTGCAGAGAAGCAGCCAGGGCAAATTACATAGGATTCTTTGCTGCTTTGTAACAGAGTGATCAAATTGAGGTGTTCAGTTTCCTTAGTGACAAGCACTCTATATTCAATCATAATGTAATAAAAATCACATGTTAAATAGCAATGGGATGTCAGCTAACACCATACACTATCAGCAGCAGGTCATGCAATTAAAATACTCCACGGATGCACATTTATATTTCATGTTTGTCGATTTCACTGTGTAAAGTCTTTGTCCACTGTAAACTATCTGAAGTATTTGAGAATGCAATGTCAGGATTGTGTGCTAAGCATGTACTGCCGACCCCAAATGTTGTGGTCAAAATCCCGCTTTCTCCTCAGACCAAATGATAAAGTAATGAGCAGTTTTTCATTTTTCCTTTACAAAAATTAAATAAATAAACAAGTGATACAAAACAAAACAAAAATCACTTTGCACGGTTATGCAACAGTTTTGAAATGTGATCAGCGTCTGATTAGTATTATTTATAGCATCTTTTATAGCCAATGCTTTTCCACCTTAATAAAAGGATAAGTTCTTTTGTATCTGTTTCTGTTTCCATCAGGTTGCTATGTCACTGTCATTCTAACAAATGGTGCATCACAAACATTTTTAGGAATAAAATACATTGCATTTGTCATTCCAATAGGTGGCGTTTCACAAACATTAACACTGCTTTCACAAATCCCAAACCAAATGGCATAAAACAAAGACAAATGCATTGTATGGTGCACTTGCAAATGTTAATGCTGAACTCCATGTTGATTAATTAGATTTCAACACATCTAAAACGAATAGCACTGATAATGTTAATATAATGCATACCATATTCAGCATTACCAAGGGTCCTTCATGCAGAGTATGCTTCTTTATTTAAAACCAGACCTTTTATCTTCAGGCTGCTTTAGAGCATCTCATAAAATCAGCACATTTTATTTCATACTAGCCATGGTACTTGTTGAAGACAAGCAATAGAATAATTACCAAAATATTTACTATCTCTTGTTCTACATGTACCTTTGGTGCTGTTCCTTTGTATTCAAATGTGTCTGAAGCTCCCTTTCTCGAGCATGCTTCTGTAAAGTCTGCTTCTTTGACTGTCATTATGTTCGCAGCACCTTTTTCACATCCTGTCCTGTTTTATGCTTGCTGTCAATGAAGGCGACTCTCTCAGCATGCCTCATACACCTTTTTTCCATCCATCCATCCATCCAGCTATATCCTAACTACAGGGTCACGGAGGTCTGCTGGAGCCAATCCCAGCCAACACAGGGCGCAAGGCAGGAAACAAACCCTGGGCAGGACACCAGCCCAACCGCACGGCACGCGCGCACACACACACACCAAGCACACACTAGGGGCAATTTAGACTCGCCAATGTACCTAACCTGTATGTCTTTGGACACGCAGACATGTGGAGAACATGCAAACTCCACGCAAGGAGGACCTGTGAAGCGAACCTGGGTCTCCTAGCTGCGAGGCAGCAGCGCTACCCACTGCGCCAACATGCTGCCCCCAACTATTTTCCTTCTAATGCATATCACACTTGTACTTCCTCATTCATTGCATCACCAAAGCCAAACTGACCAATCAGATTGCTCAGAGGGACTGGACACATAGACCTTAGTATTTTATTAGATAGATTAGATGTATAACAGTTAGTTATTCTAATATAAAATTCCAACTCAGATTTATGAAAAATTTTGCCTTTCATATTTAATCTGAGATGTACTTAATAGACTGGCATCCTATCCAGGCTTGTACAGAATGCTGCTGGGATGGATTTATCTGAATTAAAAAATGGACGGATGGCTGAATGAGTTTACTATATTGTGCAGCTCTTAGCGGCAAACACTATTTATTTCATATAACAACTTCTAAAATTTTTCATAATCCACTCAGTCATAAAATACCTGATGATATAAACATAGCATCATATTTTTCACTGAGCAACTTTCATATTTAACACAGTTGTAGAGAATTTTATACAACATGCCAGCTTTATTTAGCAGACCACCTTAACCTACTAATAATCTATTTAATGTTGTGTCATTACAATTCCGTGCAGTCTTTAATATTCCAGACTATTTTTATTTATGTTTGTAACATAGTAGCTGTCACATTCAACAGGTCCTTGGGATACTTCACAAAACCCAACCAGCTACACTTCATTAGAGCACTATCAGTTATTATCATGACTAAGCTCTTCACAATATATATCTAGTAAAATGGGGAACATGCAGAAGAGGGAGGCCCTAACAGGTCTGTGAATGGACACCAGGTAACCCAGAAGTAATTCTGGTCCCACATTTAAAAGTCCCTCTCGTCCATTCTTACTTGAAGGTTGGAGTTGGGAGATAAGGGTTGAACTGGCAGGAGAAAGGAAAGCTAGATTTGTAATAGATCTAAGTGAAGGAAAGTGTACAACCTTGGGTAAGTGGACCACCTACCCCACAGGGTATGTTTGTCACTGAGTTAGGACTGATGCTTTTGTTATTTCACCCCTTTGGTGTGTTGTGCTTGTTTCCCTGCTCCTCTTGCTCATATACAGTATTTGTTAATCAAGGCCCCTTTTTGTTAATTAGTTTTGACGATTACTTGATTTCATGTTCAAATCTTGAATGCTTCCCAAAGTCCGTAATATTTAGCACAATTAGTGTGTTACCATTGATCATGTATCTATCTATTTTTTGGACACTTTTACCATCGTGGGGCTGTGGAGAGTTGGTCTGTGTCAGCTGAGTCGGACAAAAGTCAGGAATTAAAACTGAATTGGACATCAGTCCAGCTCAGGGCACACTCAAAAGGAGATAACTATTAATCACCAGTTTCCTCAACCAGGTGAAGGAGAAAAGCATAAAGGATATTCAAGCTCAACCCCGGCTCTGAAAAATCCAAGAATGATCCCAGATCTCTGGAGTTGTGAAGCAGCAGGACAAGGCACTGAGCCATTATGTGTTCCTTTCCAGAAAATCATTCCTGTTTAATTCAACCAAGCACTGCCATTGCCAACTCTCCATTTTTTAATTTATGAAGAAAATGATAGAAAAACACTTACAAACCACTTAGAAAGCACTGTGTCTTTAGAAAATCTCCATACCTACTAATAACTGGAAACTGAATAACATCATTGTACACTGTATGACCAAATGTATGTGGACACCCCTCCAAATTGTTGAGTTCAGGTGTTTCATTGTTAACAGGTGCACACACTCAAGGTCCTACTGAAGACCTCAGTCACTTTAAAAATGACATTGCCATAGGATGCCACCTTTTCCATAAGACAATAAGTAAAATTTCTATTCTGCTAGATATTTCCCAGTCAGCTGTAAGTGTTGTTATTGTAAAGTGGAAGCTTCCGGAAGCAAAGGCCACCTACAGTATCCTCTGTGCTATCACTCAAAACAGAGTTCTAAACTGCCTCTGGAAGAAAATCAGCAGAATAACTATCCGTCAAGAGTTTCATGGAATGGGTTTTCATGTCCAAGCAGCTGCACACAAGCCTAAAATCATTATAAGAAATGCCAATGGTCAGCTGGAGTGGTGTAAAACGCACCATCATTGGAGCAGTGAAAACGAGTTCTCTTGGGTGATGAATCATGTTTCACTCTCTGTTAATATAATGGATAAATCTGGGTTCGGTAAATACCAGGGGCCTCATGTATAAACAGTGCGTATGCAAAAAAATGTTGTGTAAGAACGTTTCCGTGCTCAAATAATGATGTATAAAACCTAAACTTGATGTAAAGCAAAGCACATTTTCACGGTAGTTCAAACCCTGGCGTACGCAGGTTCTCCACTCAGTTTTGCAAACTGGCGGCACCCAGTGTCAAAGCAGTGCTTTTGTTCCAGTGTGGTTTCCCTTTCTTTTTTAGATGCACATCCCTGACGCGGCTTTATAAATACAGTACACTGAAATTAACCACATATTGTTTATTAGTTTAAAGTATCTGATTGTAATTAGTCTGTAACAATATAATGGTCCATGGAATGGCCAAACTATTCCAAATACCATTGCTGCTTTAGTGTTGTTCCTCTCACTGCACCTTCTTCTTCTTCTTTCAGCTGCTCCCGTTAGGGGTTGCCGCAGCAGATCATCTTTTTCCATATTACTCTCACTGCACCACTCGGAGTATTAATATCACTATATCTGAGTGTGGAATCACGGCTCCACAGCAGCTGATTGGAAAGAGAATTATAGGTATACAGCATCTTTACATTATACAGATAAAATGCTAACATCATTTAAATAATCTATATTGTTAATAATTAAACGTGAGGACACGGTATAGCAGCGTTAGCTAGTTCAGGGATTGTTCCTGCCATGCTCTGTATTCTTGCTGGGGCTGGCGCGACACTGGAAGGATAGATGGATGAAATAATTAAACATGTACTATGAAGATATTTCAATGTTCCTTAAAGGTTTTGAAGAATCGGCGTTCTAAGCTTACAGATGGCTTAACATTTATTACAGAGCTGATTGTGTGGCGATTGGTTACTTGGAGAAAGAAAAGGAAGGACAGGAATTGGAGGTTAGTACGTTTGAAAGAGACAGTACTGCTGCAATAAATTATTTCATCAAAGTTCGCGCGTGGCGCAGCAAGCATCTTGCGGGAGGCAGGAACAATCTCTGGACAGGGCACCAGCTCATCACTATCACTGTGCCACCGTGTTCCCATGTTTAATAACATGCTTTAACTCCTATCATCATGAAAATGATATCAAGTATACATCTCAGTATTTTAATTATTCAGAGAGCTGTAATATCACGAATGTAATAGATTCTGTGTCCAGTCGGGGGAAGAGAAAGCCCATTTAAGAAGCACGTAGTGATTCACACACATAGAGCACATAGAAGAACACATACAAAACAAAGCATTTAACGTGCTACTTTAGTTACGATGATATTTGAGAAACTAGTAAATTAAAAGATTTAAAGATGAACTTTATGAAGTTTATGATCTCAGCCCTATTGAACATTTTTGGTATGAATTTGAATGCCAATTGTGAGCCAGGTCTTATCATCCAAAATCTATACCTGACCTCACAAAGGCTCTTTCAGACGAATGAGCACAAATTCCCACAGACACACTCCAAATCTTTTTGGAAAGCCTTCCAGAAGAGTGAAGGCTGTTATAGCCACAAAGTGAGTGGGGCAACACCATATTAATGCCAATGTTTTTGGAATGGGATGTCCAACAAGCTAATATAGGTGTGATGGTCAGGTCTCCACACTTTTTGGCCATGTAGTGTAGTAGTAGTTGTTGTTGTTGTATTAGCCAGAAAGAAGACAAGCAGATAGCAAAAATATAATGACTATATTGGCATAGTAGTAGTAGCATTATTAAAAGTAATGTGTGCCATCTTGAGTGGGTGGCGCATTATCGACATCCACTTAAATAATAATAATTTAAATTGGCTGCATTTACCAACCTACCTTTGACAACAATCATTAATTTCCGGCGCCGCATCCAAGTGGCAGCCTTTCCAGCAGCTCCATGTATGACTTTATCTTTTTACCTTTTTTTCTATTTTTTTTTTTTTTTTCTCAATTCACTGATCACTTCTACTACTTTCTTTTATGTGGAATCGCTCCCTGGACACTTTTTACTATTTTTACTACTTGACATGGATTTTTACACTCCGAGACTCGCCTATTCAAGTAGTCAACTTAAAGCACTGAGAAGAAATGCTTATGCCGGTGTGGTTCCTTATTTACCTGACGAGGTAAGAAGATGATATCGGGGCAGCCGAGCCAGCGCAAAAATAAAAGATAAGATAAAAGCCAGGCAACTTGAGAGAAAATGGCGTTATAAACCGTCGGTGCCTTCTGTGATCCTGGGAAATGTGAACTCACTACCAAATAAGATCGACGAATCATGACATGTAAGATCGCTGTGCTGTTGAAAAATGTCAGAACCTACAGAGAATGCAGCTTGCTGTGTTTTAGTGAAACGTGGCTAACAACTACCATCCCAGTTGCTAACGTGGAGCTACCCGGGTTTAGCACAGTTAGAGCGGACAGAGACGCAAGTACCTGCGGGAAGAAGAAAGGAGGAGGACTCGCTCTCTATGTCAATACAAGATGGTGCAACTCAGAACATGTAAACGTTAAAATCTCCAATTGCTGCCGGGACATCGAACTGTTGGCCGTAAATCTGCGTCCCTATTACTTGCCCAGAGAGTTTGGACACGTGATTGTTGTTATTGTTTACATCCCCCCTCAAGCGAACCCGGAGATAGCGAGTGACATCATCCATTCCACAGTTGCTAAGTTACAAACGCAGCACCCTGAGACACTTGTGCTAATCTCTGGAGACTTTAACCATGTGACACTGGACAAAACATTACCTGCCTTCTCCCAGTATGTGGATTGTAACACCCGGGGAAATAGGACTATCGACCTACTGTATGCAAACGTTAAAGACGCATACAGCGCCACCCCGATGCCTGCGCTTGGGAAAGCAGATCATAACCTGGATCTGCTTCAGCCTCAATACAAACCAAAAGTGAGGGCACTACCTACAACCACACAATCATTCAGGAAGTGGTCCCCTGAGGCAGAGCAGGCTCTGAGAGACTGCTTTGGAACTACAGACTGGGATATACTGCTGGGGTCACATAGTGAGAACATTGAAGATGTTGTTGAATGCACAACTGATTACATCAACTTCTGTATGGACATTGTAGTTCCAGTAAGAACAGTACGCTGCTATGCTAACAACAAGCCATGGATTACAAGTGACATCAAAGGCCTTTTAAACCAGAAGAAAAGGGCTTTTAAAGACGATGATCAGCATGAGCTCAAGTGCATGCAGAAGGAACTCCGAGTCCAGCTCAGGGCAGCGAAAGAGCAGTACAGGAGAAAGCTGGAGCAGAAGTTGCAGAACAACAACATGAAGGAAGTGTGGGATGGGATGAAGATTATCACTGGCTGCAGCTCGAAGCAGGGTGCCACCATCGAGACAGACGTGGAGAGAGCAAACCAAATGAACAACTTCTTTAATAGGTTTGATCACCCTAACCCACTCTCACCTCGGAGTACTGCATCCTCCAACCATCCTTCTGCTGATACCAGCATAGGTGAGACATCTCCACCCACAATTACAGCAGCCCATGTGAGTAGAGAGCTGAGAAGACTTCGTGCCAGCAAAGCATCGGGTCCAGATGGTGTATCGCCACGACTGCTGAAGGCCTGTGCGTTGGAACTGGGGAGTTCTCTACAGCGCATCTTCAACCTGAGCCAGGAACAGGGGAGAGTCCCAAGGCTTTGGAAAACATCTTGTATCACCCCAGTCCCAAAGATATCACGTCCTAGTGAGCTGAATGACTTCCGGCCTGTTGCTCTGACGTCACATCTGATGAAGACCATGGAGCGGCTGCTGCTTCACCACCTGAAGCCACAGGTCCGCCACACCCTCGACCCTCTGCAGTTCGCATACCAGGAAAAGGTGGGAGCGGAGGATGCCATCATCTATATGCTACACCGATCCCTCTCGAACTTGGACAGAGGCAGTGGTGCTGTAAGAATTATGTTTTTGGACTTCCCTAGAGCCTTCAACGCCATCCAACCTCTGCTCCTTAGAGACAAGCTGACTGAGATGGGAGTAGACTCACACCTGGTGGCATGGATCATGGACTATCTTACAGACAGACCTCAATATGTGCGTCTTGGGAACTGCAGGTCTGACATTGTGGTCAGCAACACAGGGGCGCCGCAGGGGACTGTACTTTCTCCGGTCCTGTTCAATCTATATACATCAGACTTCCAATATGACTCGGAGTCCTGCTACGTGCAAATGTTTGCTGATGACACTGCTATTGTGGGATGCATCAGGAGTGGGCAGGAGGAGGAGTACAGGAAGCTAATCAAAGACTTTGTTAATTGGTGCAACTCAAACCACTTACAGCTTAACACCAGCAAAACCAAGGAGCTGGTGGTGGATTTTAGGAGGCCCAGGCCCCTCATGGACCCTGTGATCATCAGAGGTGACTGTGTGCAGAGGATGCAGATCTATAAATATCTGGGAGTGCAGCTAGATGACAAATTGGACTGGACTGCCAATACTGATGCGCTGTGTAAAAAAAGGTCAGAGCCGACTATACTTTCTTAGAAGGTTGCCGTCCTTCAACATCTGCAATAAGATGCTGCAGATGTTCTACCAGACGGTTGTGGCGAGTGTCCTTTTCTACGCGGTGGTGTGCTGGGGAGGCAGCATAAAGATGAAAGATGCCTCACGCCTGGACAAACTTGTTAAGAAGGCAGGCTCTATTGTAGGAGTAAAGTTGGACAGTTTAACATCTGTGGCAGAGCGACGGGCATTAAGCAAACTCCTGTCAATCATGAAGAATCCACTGCATCCACTGAACAGTGTCATCTCCAGGCAGAGGAGTAGCTTCAGTGACAGTCTTTTGTCACTGTCTTGCTCCACTGACAGACTGAGGAGATCGTTCCTCCCCCACACTATGCGACTCTTCAATTCCACCCAGGGGAGTAAATGCTAACATTACTCAAAGTTATTGTCTGCTTTTACATGCATTTTTATTACTATTTAATTTAAATATTGTTTTTTTGTATCAGTATACTGCTGCTGGATTATGTGAATTTCCCCTTGGGATTAATAAAGTATCTATCTATCTATCTATCTACAACACTGATTGTTTGAGTTTAGAGATCAGTCATTGTTATCAAAAGACTCACCAGCTAGGGTTTTATTTAAACAATACATTTCAAACTGACACTTTATGCAGCTTGGTTGATATACAGTGGGGCAGGGCTTTTGAATGCTTGTTGAAAGGCATAATAAGACACTTGGGAGTTTTTAAAATTCAATGTATAAGGAATATTGGTGACTTTGGTATTTTGGTATTTGGAACACTATACTTATAAGGAACCACAACAAGATCAATATAAATTCTTGAAACTGGTATTTTTAGTTGTAGTTATTCGAAAAAAACAACCTTAACAATAAAAATTATAATAATAGTAATGACCCTACAAACTCAAGAAGCATAGGAGGCACAAATACACCTAAATAAAACTGAGTGATCAATACAACAACATGACTGTAACACCAGACATTGAATTTATTGCTAAAGACTGATTGAATTCAAAATCAAAATATAAAAGTCTCTGAAACTGGCATACACTAAAACTTGGCAAATACAATCCTCCATTGTTCACTACCATCTGTGAACAGATTGATCCAACCCTTTAGGTTCTCTCCTGGCTCACTGTAAAGTTATCTATAGTGAGCTTCTCATTTAAACTCTCTGATGTCATACACTGAGTGGATAGCATTATGACGTTCTCTGCATATGCTGGCCTGGATACAGTAAACATGCATCAAGGTCAATGTTTAAAGATGATTTTTATATTCCAGTTGCATCAATTTTTGTGATAGTTTTGGGTTAGTTAGTTTATTTTACAAACAGAAATTGGATATTGTAGCATTAGACTGTTCTGAAGGCAGCTAAGAATAGATACCAAAGTGATAGCGACCCATTTACTGGGATAGTTAGCATTGCCTTCCACAAGATTTGGGAGGTTGTGCACTCCATTGTACAAGCCTGTGGGAACTCAGAATGCAAATGGAATCTTTCAGAGGAGAGAAAGAATAGAACCTCCATGAAGAAGATAGTGCCTAGTCTTTGGTGAATCACAGAGTGAGAGAATGCAGGACAGATTCATCATAATGGCAGTGTTAAATAATGGCCTATTTGGTATTTTATGTGGCACTTCCTGTGACCACTAACAGCAGTAAAGTATGACTTTGGGTGTTAGTTAGGCTTTCTGAAATATGGAGTTACAGTTTTTCATTGTTAAATAAATGCAACCATTGTTGGGGTAACAATACTATTGGATACATTCCTCTCAGCCTTGCTATCTCAGGCATGCATGTGGAAAATAATTCTTTCAATTGTTTGCTGGCCTCGCACTGTCCAGCAAACCGCTGGGCGGACAGTGATTAGTGTTTCTAACGGACAGTCTTGTGTACAAGTCAAGCAGTGTGTGTAGTCTGTGTATTCTTTCTGTGTTTTTATTGCTCAAATGATGACAATGTCATAGGGTATCATGATTATCTGGTGCTGGTCAAGGTAGACCGGACACCAGCATTCCATTGTCTGATTGACTTTTTTGTGACACAAACATTGCTTGAATTTGTACATCTCACTATTCAGTAGCAAAAGAGGGACAGGTATTATTAGTTAAGTAAGTTAATGTTAACATAACCGAGGTCTACCCACATGAAGGAAAACTCTGATATGGCCCCACTACACTCTTCATGCCAAAAACACCAGTGTTAAGTAGCCTGTAGAAAAATGCAGTTTTTGAGGATGAGTCAAATGGAACCTTAAAATTGTGCTAGAAATTTATTAGCAATGATATTAGGATTGTCCAGCATGTGGAAGCATGGACCAGACAAGCTACCTGACATGGCAGGTGGCAGCCCCATTGAAAACATGCACCAACGAGGAGCAGCGTTGTGTTATCTGCTTTTTTTGAGCAGTGAAAAGGGTGAAATCTATTGAAATTTATTGCTGAATGAAGGTTTAGAGTGGAGGTGTCTTGTTGCAACATGACAGTGCCTGGTGCCCTACTGCCTATGCTATGGTTGCAACTATCAAGGACCTGAACTTTGAATTTCCATATCTGCCACACTCACCAGACTTCACACCCCAGTAATTACCACGTATTTGGACCTCTCAACGAGGTGATGGGCAGAAAGACTTTCCAGTCAGATCAAGAGGTAAAGAAGGTTGATACAAACAATTTTTTTTTTTTTTTCTAGAGGATTCATTGCACTTCTTAAAGAACACCATATAAATTAAATAGAAAAATGAATCAGGTGTTGCTGCAATAAAATCTGAACAAAGTAAGGTTTTCATTTGACTCACACTCGTTGAATCAAGTGAATCCAGTATGGACTTTAAAACTATTCTAAACTCTAAACTCTGGGCAATGTTCTGCTGGGAAACCTTCATGTCTTACCAGGCTAGTGTACGGTTTCCAGTCTTTAGAATGCGAACTTGAAAAGTATAGGGAACAATGGCCTTTAGTAGGATTTGAACTTGGAAACCTGGAGTTGTAAAGCTGAATACTAATTATAATCATTACAATCATTATTATTTTTATATCAATCAAATTTTCATTTATCTAAATAATTCATTATTTGGGGTGTTTTGTTTGTCACAAATTAATAATAATGTTATAAAGGCTTTACACCCACATCACATCACCTAAAATAAATGAGCGTTGAACTCCTTGTCTGTCACTTGTTTTTTGCATAGCACCCGTCTTGACGATCTATCTTGCAATTTAATGCCTGGCAGCCTTTTGAAATGCAAATGTTTCTCCTGTCAGACTCTAATATGCTCTTGTCTTAGTGTCAGGCTCCTCAGTTCTTCAATTATGTTTGTGATGAAATCAAAAGAAATCACTGCAGTGGTACAAATACAAAGGGGGTGAAGGGCCATAGTCCTCCATCTGCGTTTGCTTTCTTCTTAGTTTCTTTTCTTTGGGCTGCAGTCACGTAAACCACTGCTCATGCTCAAATTTTAATGGGAGAAACCAAAATAATAAATAAACCATGGAGCCCCAGGGCATGGTATGTGGTGCAGGTAGAAGAGGTTTGCCAAATGGATTTGATAATGTGTCAGACCTTGCCACCCAGAGCTCCTCCTTGGCTTAAAGGCCAGGTGGCACCTGTCTGGACTGGACAAGGTTGCCCCCAGCTGGCCAGCTGGCTATTCCCTATACTGCATGTCAGTTAAAACTTGGCTACAAAATGGTTACATGCACAAAGTCTTTGTTTACAAAAGGTGTTCTGGGGAACAAAATTAAAATCACTATCACAGCTTCAAAGCCAGACACCATCATTTTGTTGCCAATTGTTAACATTTTGCTTCTTTTGCACAGTCTTGGCCTTTGGGCAGTCTTCCTTTGTGATTTGTTTTTCCTGCAGTTTGCTAGCATTGTTTTGCCCTGTTTTCCTTAGGAGCTAAATTATTTAAGCAGGCTCTCAAATCAGGTAAACAAAGAGAGCCCATGTTGGTTGGAACACAAGATATCTATTTTAGATCAGACTCTGGGATAGTTAATATTTAAAGATGTGGTTAGACTAGAAGATTAATAAGGAAGAGGGATTAAAGCTATAATTTGATACAACACAGAGAGTGATTGAAAGGTGAATACTATCCTCTTTAGAGATTCAGAGTACAGTGAGTTTTCAGCCAAATAAAACTGAGTAATCGATAATAAGCCAGTGTTGCATGGTGTATTGCTTCCTGCCTTATGGCCAATGTTACCTTGATAGGCATCAGATCCTGTTGATACAGCAATGGACAAATGTACTCCTAAAATGGATGGATGGTTAAAGATGGTTTCAACAGCTTTTCGCATTACCTATTATGCCCAGGATTCAGCAAATTCAGTAAAGGTGGACCAGAACCAAACTTACAATGAAGCAAAGGGAATATTCTAAGAGTACAGGACATTCAGTTAATGTTGATGAGTTTTTTATGACCAGGAAGTAAATCTGAGAACTCCCAAGACAAAAATCATCATCAGAAAGGCAGGCAGGGTTCAGAACTGAAAATCAAAAGATTGGGTGTCTGAATCGGAAAGGAATTGAGCAGGAATTGCACGATGTAATTTTTGACCCAGTATCCATCCATTATCCAACCCGCTATATCCTAACTACAGGGTCACGGGAGTCTGCTGGAGCAAATCCCAGGCAACACAGGGCGCAAGGCAGGAATGTTGACACAGTATACTGACTGAAATTCTTCTTCCTGTACAGATTTTTAAGGAACCATTTTACTTGTTTGCTAAAAATTCATAGTAAACTTTCAAACACATTTACACATAAAACACAAATCTGTGTAAAAGGAAGTTAGAAATGTGATTTTATATTGGTGCATTGCTGTCTTAAATGTAATGTCTTTGTGTATGGATTTGAACATAAACTGTGTAATATGAGAGTCTATTCGTTTCTAATATTGTGCAGAATGCTGTGTGCTTCAGCCTGATTGGTGAGTCCAACAAAACAGGAAGACAGGACAGAACAAAGCAGAGTCTTGTAATGTGTTTTCTTGGCAACAGTGATGTGAGTGAGTAAATGAAGGCCCATTTATACTTGCAGACAGTTGCTGACATGGTTGTGCACAGAGTATGTGCACCCTGGTCTGTTTATAGTTCAAGAGGTTAGTGCATAACACTACTTGGCTGCAGAACCCCCTGGTTTCACCATCTTTTATAGATGTGACAAAAAATGTAAGTAAGTGATATCAATGTGTGTTGTGATGTAGAATCATCCACAAAGGCAAAATGATGTGAGGCTTGAAAAAGCTGCTACTCAAGCAGGCCAAGATCTTTACTGGTCTATCCATTAGTGTCTCATCTTACCCCAGTTAGGCCTCCACATTCAGCCAGAACACCCCCAAAAATGCAGAGCTGACAAAACAACTATAAATTTCACAGAAATATAATAATACCCCAACAGGATGAAGGATAACCATAAACCCTTGACCAAAATTAAAAGGGGAAATATAAAATCTTTATTAATCAAGGATTTATTCACAGAAAACTAGATAATACAAAGAAAAAGCTCAAAATACTAAAAAGAAGAATAATAGAGTTAGAATCAATCCTAAGAAAATGAGTCCCAAAATGAGATCCAAAGATCAGAATCCATAAAACAAAGCACAAAAAATAAAAAAATCCAGAAAATCCAACACGGGAACACAATACTAATTTAACTCCACAATAAGCAAATGACTTATTGTTCCTGATCATTCTTTGTTGACTTATATAGCCAGAGCTAGAGCTCAGGTACAGTGATGTCACGGTGGCCCATCTCCTGACAATTTACCCTTAAAGATCAAGGAACAGCAGAACATTTAATGAAACAACATATTTATATATTATTTAAATAAAAACTCAAAGTTAACAAAGACAACAATAAAGCAAAAACTACATGTAAATTCTCACTGATACATAACAGTCATGTGACATCAACCAGCATACCAACCATCAATAAGATGGCCAAAACTAAAACAAACAAAATGGCATCACAGCACAAAAATAATCAAAATGATAATGAATATACCTTAGGATCACATCTCTGCCTTTTGTGTTGTTGATGTGGTCTTGCTGGATTTAATGGACAGTGACCTTGCATTTGCAGCCGAGTGTAACATGGTCGGATCAGTGCCTACAGGTCTGAGGTCATGGTTCTCAGGCGGAAAAGGGTGGAGTGCCCTCTCCAGTTTGGGAATGAGGTGCTACCTCAAATGGAGGAATTAAAGTATTTATGGGTCTGGTTCGAGTGAGACAAGAAGTGAGCAAGAGAATGATAGGCAGATTGAAGCGGCTGCGGATGTTGTAGCAGGCAGTCATGGTGAAATGAGAACATAGCTCAAAGGGTCACCTAGGCATCTTTGCTCAGACTGCTGCTCCCACGACACAGACCCCGATAAGCTGCAGAAAATGGATGGAAATATGTATGGAAAATTAAAATATTATTTTAATTGTATATAAATGAAATTACCCATAAGGAAAGAAGGCAGTTTTCACAATAGCATGAAAAAATGTAAAAGTGTAGCTCTTGTTTGTTGTCAGCTTCCACTGCTTTTAATTTAGGGCAAAGCATTGAATGGCTAGTGAAAGCTATGTGCTGGTCGCCAAGGGGAGCTACTTGGTTGTGGTGTTGGTGTAGCACCTTGAGCTTAATACTGACTCATTAGCACCACAGCCCAAAGCGCTGCTATTGTAATACCTGCTTGTTAATTTGCATGCCACCTCTCTGCCAGACAGCCTCGCATCATTTCATCTTCATGATTAATTTCCTTTTTTGCCATTATTTTTTAATGAGCCCCCTTAGCAATGAGTCTCTTTGAAATCAAGCCTGCCAGAAACAGTGAGAATTTTGAGGTCTGCATAGTTGAGAGTTCGGGATTTTTCACATAAAGGTGCATTGCTTTGTTTTGGACTCACATTTTGAACATAGTTGCTTGTGTTGCACAGCATGTATGCACTTTCTTTAGCCTGCTTAATACAGTTTAGTGTTGTGGAACCCCAGTCTGCTCTGTTTGCATCAGACAAAAAAGCAGGAACTGACTCAGGATGAGGTGCCATTCCATCACAAATAATAATAATAGTATTTAATTGCATTTATATCTTGCATTTCTAACCTACTCAAAGTGCTTTATATAGACAGAAGGGAACTACTTCAGCCACCACCAATATGTGGAATTCACCTGGATGATGCAATGGCAGCCATTCTTGTACCAGTATGCTTACCATACATTAGCTATTAGGTGGAGAAGGGATAATAATAATAATAATAACAATAATAATAATAATAAGTTGCATTTATAGAATGCTTTTCACCAACCCAATGAAACAGATAGTTAACCAATAAGTGACTGGAGATGATGATGGGGTCAGGGTGACCAGGATGTGTTGGCCAATTTAGCCAGGACATGCAGAGATACCATACTATTTTTGAAAGGTGCCCAGGGTTGTTTTATGAACACAGAGAGTAAGGCCATCAAATTTATGTCTCATCTGAAGGACGGTACCAATTTTTACAGCGCAGTATCCTCATCACTGCACTAGGACATTGAGATCCAAACACAGACCAAAGGGTAAGCACCACTTGCTGGCTTCAACAACACTTCTTCCAGCAGCAACCCAAAATTGTCTTAGATGGTCACTCATCCAACAGTGAGAAAATCAGAATCACAAAGTTGATGAATGGAAAATGTATAACTGTGTGCCACATCTTCTGGCTTTACTGTAGGTTTTTGACATCCAGACAAACCATTCTTGATATGGCCATCTGTGTGGAGTTTGGACAACTGCCAATATTCTGGTTTCCTCCTGCATCACACATCCTGCATCCAGTTGACATGCATGTTGGGGTTAGTCGGCAATTTTAAATAGGCTAACTATGAATGACTGTATCCTGAGGTGGACTGGGGTCCCACTAATATGTGGTTCCTTCCTTGTGTCCAGTGTTACAAGTATAGGCTCCTCTTGAGCATAATAATGAAAAGCGTGTCAAATGAATTGATGGATGGATGGATAGGTATTAATCTGTTTGTGAGCCATAGAGAATGGACTTCTTATTCATGGCTGACTTACATTTTGTATCTTTTTCCGATGCTGGATAGAACTCCCCATGAACCTAAGTGGGAACAGAAAATTAATGATTGGATGGATGTAATAGTTCATTTATGGACTTAGAGGTGCCTTTCTCTCTTTATCTTCCTAATTTTGCTCTTTGACTCAACAAATGTTTTTGAATTTTAGAGATGAATTCTTTTGTACATCAAACAGCAACAATTCATTTTTTTGTTCCAGCACCAAGTTATCTCCCATCTTGCTGTTACTCAATCTGCTTCCCGATTGAACTTTGACTAACGTGGGAAAGTCAGTTAATTTAATAGGATTATACCAATGCATCTTTTTATTACATTTTCTATCTACTAATCTATTTAGTATATTGTTTGTGATGATGCAGTTCATGACTTCTCCATCACAGAGTCTGGCTGTTGCTTGCCATTATCAGGAATGGCTTTTGCTTGTGTTTCCAAATTTTAATAAAACAGTGTTATTAGTATTCATAAGAGATATCCTCTCCATATGGCATTTGCTGTTGCTCTCTGCCCCATTTGTGTCAAATTTGGTCTTGCTTATTATGTATTGTGCCAGCTGGGATATTATTTAAGATGTGACAACACTTTCCTTTATTACTGTACCCAGGTTGGGGTACACACCATTTAAGAATTTACCTTAATAGAAGCACAAGTGTCTGTTTGCATATCTATTTTTCCGTTTGGTTGCTATGTCTCTCTCATTCCAACAGATTGCACACCACAAACATTTGTTGTAATAAAGTGCATTGCACTTCTTATTTAACAGATGGCACATCACAAACATTAACACTGCTTATGCAATAGTTTTAATAGAGATATATGCAGTGCATTTGTCACTCCAACAGATGGCACATCACAAACATTTGTAGTAATGTACTACAAATATTTCTGATGCACCACATGTTGGAATTACAAATGCAATGCATTTTATTACTACAGTCATTACAAAATACATTCCAATAGTTGATGAACTGACAATTTTAACACGGATGTCTTTTTTTAAATTATTTTATTGATTTTATTAAAATCATATAACATTCCATACAAATAACTCAAGTTTTATTAAAAAAAAAAGGTTCAAAACAAATCAACCACACCCCTGAGAAAGAGAGCTAGGCCAGCAGAGTAAAACTTTAAGCTAGTAAAAATAAGTTAATAGATAAATGAATAAATATAAATGGAGTAAAAGATGGGTGAGAACCTGCTTCCTCAAATTAAATGCTTATTCTAAAATGTTATTGATTAGATCCTGCCAGGTTTTGAAAAGGTTTTGTATAGATCCTCTGAGTGCGAATTTGATTTTTTCCAGTTTCAAATAGTATAGAACATCAGTTACCCACTGACTTAGAACAGGAGAGTTAGGACTCTTCCAGTTGAGCAAGAGAAGTCTACGTGCCAATAGTGTAGTAAAGGCAATCACAGTTTATTTGTCCTTCTCCACTTTAAGTCTATCTGGGAGTCCAGAAAATACAGCTATTAGTGGATTAGGAGGGATTGTGACACCAAGGCTATCTGAAAGGCATTTAAAGATTTTGGTCCTAAATTATGTTAATTTGGTGCAGGCCCAAAACATGTGGCCCAGTGAGGTAGGAACTTGATTGCAGTGTTTGCAAGTTAGATCTTGCCCTGGGAACATTTTGGACAATTTTAAACGAGAGAGATGCGCTCAATATATAATTTTGAGTTGAATAATTTTATGCTTTGCACATATGGAGCTTGAGTGAATTCTGTGCATTGCTACTTTCCACTTCTGAGATGTTGAGTGAGAGATCCTTTTCCCACTGTACTCTTGGATCTTTGAAAGGGAGGGACTGTAAAAAGGTTTTATATATTACGGAGATGCTGCCTGAGTCCTCAAGGCTGATCAATATTTTTTCTGGTGTAGAGGTAGGTGAGAGGTGAGGAAAATTGGGCAAGTTCTGTTTAACAGAGATTCTAATTTGAAGGTAGTGAAAGAAATGTGTTGCTGGAAAGTTAAATTTAGAGTGTAATTGTTTGTAAGATGCAAAGACGTTGTCTATGTACAGGTCTCTAAGTGATTTAATCCTGAATGTTTTCCAGACGTTAAAAAATGCGTACCTTTGAGAGGATGGAAAAAGGTGGTTCTCGTGCAGAGGTGCAACAGATAAACGCTTCTCTTTCTTAAAATGCTTCTTACATTGGTTCCATATTCTGAGTGAGTAAAGAACAATAGGGTTGTTAGTATATTGGCAATAACTTGTATTAATTGGGGTGGTGCAAAGCCAGGAATAGAAAGAAGTACAGCAAGATTTTATCTCTATTGCGGACCAAACCTGTATATGTTCATCTATTTGTGTCCATGTTTTAATAGCTTGTATATTTGCTGCCCAGTAATAAAATTGAAAGTTAGGTAAAGCCATACCACCTTCCACCTTAGTGGATGTTTTGAACTCCAAATAAATGAGGTTATGGTTGAATCTAATTTCTTAAAAAAAGATCTATTAATGTATATTGCAATGTTTTGAAATAGAAAGAGAAGCTTAGGAAGGATATTCATCTTGACAATGCTGATTCTTCCAGCTAAAGTAAGATGAGGGGTTGATCATCTATACAAGTCTTGCTTAATTTTTTCCATACAGACAGCAATATTTTGTTGATAAAGAGCTTTATGTTTACTTGTAATGTTTACCCTTAGGTATTTAAACTGATCTGCAACGATAAAAGGGAAGGTGTCCAATCTAATACTGTATGCTTGAGAATTTACTGGGAAGAGCACACTTTTATTCAGATTGATTCTGAGACAAGAAATCTTTTGAAACTCTATTAGTGCTGTTAGTATTTTGTGGATCTGATATATACAGTACCATATCATCCCCATATAGAAAACTTTCTGTTCCAGTCCTTCTCTGATAATCCCCTTTATCTCATAAGTATTTCGACAGTAAATTGCCAGTGGCTCAATGGCGACTGCAAAAAGCAGTGGCAACAAGGGGCATCCTTGTCTGGTACCACGTTCTAGTTTATAGTATTCTGAATTAATGTTGTTAATACAAACTGAAGCTTCTGGATTGGTATACAATAGTTTGATTCATGCAAAAATTTCTCCAATGTAGTGATGAGGTAGTTCCATTCAACCATATCAAATGCTTTTTCTGCATTCAGCTATAATAATATCTCTGGTGTGTTTGACTTTGTGGGAGAATATATCACAATAAACAGGCATTGAAGATTGGAAGCTAAGTATCGAACCTTTAATAAATCCAGTTTGGTCTTGTGATATTACCAAAGGCAGCACTTTCTCCTTCATTCTAGCTAGGACTTTTAAAAGTATCTTAACATCATTATTCAGAAGTAAAATTGGTCTATATGATGCACATTGTAATAAGTCCTTATTTTGTTTAGGAAAGACGGTAATTAATGCTTGGTGAAAAGTTTGAGGTAGAATTTTATTTTCTCCAGCTTCTGTGAATGCTAATAGAAGGGGAGCTAGCTGAGTTGAGAATTTCTTTTAAAATTCGGCAGGGTAGCCAACGGGGCCTGCTGCTTTCCCATTCTGAAGTGAGCTTACAGCATCAAGTAATTCTGATAGTGCCAAAGGTTTATGCAATTCCTGTGCACTAAGAATATCTATTTGTGGTATCTGTAATGCATCCAGAAATGCATTAGATTGTGTCTTGTCTTCTTTAAACTCAGTAGAATATGAGGATTTATAGTAGTCTCTAAATGTGTGCATTATATTTTTATGGTCAATGATTTTGTCTCCCTCTGTGTTGGTGATTGCTGGGATTGCACTGCGAGCCTCTTACTTGTGGATTTGTTGAGCTAAGATCTTATTAGCTTTCTCTCCATGTTCATAATAATGATGGCTTGATTTAAATATGATTTGTTCAGTTTTTTTAGTTGTTAAGAAGTTGAGTTCTGAATGCAGAGCCTGTCTTTTCCTATGAAGTGCCTCACTTGGACACCTGGCATGTTCTTGGTCTATTCTAGTAATTTCGCTGATTAGCTCTGACACCTTCTTGGTTTCCAATTTATTTCTGTGGGAAAGATATGAGATAATCTGTCCTCTTAAGAAGGCCTTCAGGGTTTCCCAGAGTATTCCTCCAGAAATCTCCGAGGATGTATTTGTCTCTAAAAAAATATTGATTTGCTTGGATATAAATTCTGTACAGTTCTCGTTTGCTAATAAAAGTGGAGTAAGACGCCATCTGTGAAATGAATGTGTGGGGCATAATGATTTTAGCTCCAAAATCAAAGGGGCATGGTCAGATATAACAATAGTGTCATACTTATTTACAAAATTTAATCATAGGCAAGAAATTTCTTTAACATGGAGGTCTATGCTGATTACTTAGATTCCCACTTATCTTATCTTGTAAGTATGACGGTATTGTTATCTCTGAACACGCCCCTTTGATCATGGTGCTTAAATCACTTTGCCCCATATATTCATCTCGCAGATGGCACCTGAACCCGCCGTTATTAGCAGACAAGAACAGTATAGACTTTATATCTAAGCAAACTGATTTTTTAGAGACAAATACATCCTCAGAGATCTCTGCAGGAATCCTCTGGGTATCTCTGAAGGCGTTCTTAAGAGGATAGATTATTTTTCTCTGTCCCACAAAAATAAATCAGAAACCAAGAAGGTATCAGAGCTAAGCAGTGAAATTACCTGAATAGATTAAGAACATGCCAGTGGTCTGAATGAGGCACTTCATAGGAAAATACAGGCTTTGCATTCAGAACTCAACCTCGTGACAATAAAAGAAACAGAACAACTCATTTTTAAATCACGACATCATTACTATGAACATGGACATAAAAAAACAAGATCCTAGCTCAACAAATCCACATGTACGAAGTTCGCAAAGCAATGCCAGCAATTACCAACACAGATGGAGACAAAATCATTGACCATAAAAATATAATGCACACATTTAGAGACTACTATAAGGCTTTATATTCTACTCAGACTAAAGAAGACAAGACACAACCTAACACATTTTGGATGCATTACAAATACCACAACTAGATACTCTCAGTGCAGAAGAATTGGAAAAAAAACCTCTGGCACTATCAGAATTACTAGATACTCTGAACTCACTTCAGAGCGGGAAAGCAGCAGGCCCTGAATGTTACCCATACCGAATTTTATAAAAAATTCTCAATTAAGTTAGCTTCCCCTTTATTAGCAACATTTACAGAAGCTAGAGACAATCAAATTCTACCTCAAACTTTTCGCTAAGCATTAATTACCGTGTTTCCTAAGCAAAATAAGGACTTATTACAATGTGCATCATACAGACCATTCTCACTTCTAAATAACAATGTTAAGATACTATAAAAGTCCTTGCCAGTAGGATTGAGAAAGTGCTTCCTTCGATAATATCACAAGACCAAACTGGATTTATTAAAGGCAAACACAGCTTCCAAACTTCAGCACCTGTTTAATGTAATATATTCACCCACAAAGTCTAATAACCCGGAGATATTATTATCGTTGGATGCAGAAAAAGCATTTGATATGGTCGAATGGAACTACCTTTTCACTACATTGGGAAAATTTGGGTTTGGCCCGAACATATGTGCATGGATTAAACTGCTATATACCAGTCCAGAAGCTTTGGTTTGTATTAACAATGTTATTTCAAACTACTTCAAACTAGAATGTGATACTAGACGAGGATGCCTCTTGTCACCACTGATTTTTGCAATTGCCATAGAGCCACTGGCAGTTCACTGTCGAAATGCTTATGAGATAAAGGGGATTATCAGAAAAGGACTTGAACAGAAAATTTCAGTATATGCAGATGACATGGTACTATATATATCAGATCCACAAAAAACTTTGCCTACAGTCCTAACAGCACTAACAGAATTTCAGACGATTTCTGGCCTCAGAATTAATTTGAATAAAAGTGTGCTGTTTCCAGTGAGCTCTCCAGCACACAATATTAGATTGGAAACCCTCCCTTTTATCATCGTAGATCAGTTTAAATACCTAGGGGTAAAAATCACAAGTAAACAAAGCTCTTTTTCAAGAGAATTTTGCTGTCTGCTTGGAAAAACAAAGCACTTGTATAGATGGTCCACCCTTCATCTCACTTTAGCTGGAAGAATTAACATTGTCAAGATGAATGTCCTTCCTAAGCTTCTATTTCTATTTCAAAACATTCCAATATACATTAATTGATTTTTTTTTCAGAAATTAGATTCAACCATAACCTCATTTATTTGGAGTTCAAAACATCCATGTATCCAAATGTTATCCAAGGAAAACATTTAGGATTAAACCACTTAGAGAACTGTATGTAGACAACGTCTTTGCATCCTATGAACAATTACACTTTAAATTTAACCTTCGAGCAACACATTTCTTTCACAACCTCCAGATCAGAAACAGATTAGAAACTTTGTTAAACAAAACCTGCCCGACTTTCCTCACCTACCACCTACTTCTACTTCGGAAAAAATATTGATCATTCTTGAGGACTCAAACAGCATTTCTGTAAAATATAAAAACATTTTAAAGTCCCTCTCTTTCAAAGATCCCAGAGTACATTGGGAGAAGGATCTCTCACTCAACATTTTGGAAAAGGAGTGGAAGGGAGTGATGCACAATATTCACTTGAGCTCCATATGCGCAAAGCATAGAATTGTTCAACTCAAAATCATCTATCGAGCATATCTGTCTCATTTAAAATTGTCCAAAATGTTTCTAGGGCAAGATCTAACCTGTGAACATTGCAATCAAGTTCCAGCCTCATTGGGTCATATGTTTTGGACGTTCCCCAAATTAACATAATTTAGGACCAAAATCTATAAATGCCTTTCAGATAGCCTTGGTGTCACAATCCCTCATAATCCACTAATAGCTGTATTTGCTGAACTCCCAGATGGGCTTAAAGTGGAGAAGGACAAATAAACTGTGATTGCCTTTACTACACTATTGGCACGTAGACTTATCTTGCTCAACTGGAAGAATCCTAACCCACCTCTTTTCAGTCATTGGGTAACCAATGTTATATACTACTTGAAATTGGAAAAAAATACTCACTTAGAGGATCTGTGCAAAAGTTTTTTTAAAACCTAGCAGGATCTAATTAATAATATTATTCTAAAATTCTTCTTTTTCTTTCGGCTGCTCCCGCTGGGGGTTGCCACAGCAGATCATCTTCTTCCATATCTTTCTGTCCTATGCATCTTGTTCTGTTACACCCATCACCTGCATGTCCTCTCTCACCACATCCATAAACCTTGTCTTAGACCTTCCTCTTTTCCTCTTTCCTGGCAGCTCTATCCTTAATATCCTTCTCCCAATATACTCAGCATCTCTCCTCTGCACATGTCCAAACCAACGCAATCTCGCCTCTCTGACTTTGTCAACCGTCCAACTTGAGCTGACCCTCTAATGTACTCATTTCTAATCCTATCCATCCTCGTCACACCCAGTGCAAATCTTAGGATTTGCTGCTATCTCCAGCTCTATCTCCTGCTTTCTGGTCAGTACCACCGTCTCTAACCCATATAACATAGCTGGTCTCACTACCATCCTGTAGACCTTCTCTTTCACTCATGCTAATAATAATATTCTAAAATAAACATTTAAATTGAGAAAGTGGATTCTTTTCCCCTTTGTATTCTATTTATTTACTTACTTACTTATCTTTTCTACTATTAAAGTTTTACTATGTTGGCCTAGATATTTCTCATGGATGGGAGTTGACTTGATGTGGACCTAGTTTTGTAAAATTTGAATTGCTTGTATGGAATGTTGCTTGATTTTAATAAATTCAATAAAATGTTAAAAAAAAAAGATTCCCACTTATCTTAGATGGGCAGCACAGCTAGTGCATTGTTATAAAATTGTAGGCACCAGCCATAATGTGCAATGACAGCACTGAATAATAGCTGATTTTAGAGAAAAGGGGTATCCGGAAATGGCTCGTGAGGATAGCACAAGCCAACTGAGGAAACACAACACAAAACAAGAAACCAAATTTGTAGTCATTAACCAGTGGTAAAAGTGGCTAGAAGAAGTTCAGCCTTTCATTTATTCAAAATCCTACACATATTAAGTATTAGGGTTATGAATTCCAAATACCACTACCAATTGGATTTCCATCTACTGAAACAATTCTTGGCAAGATGTTGAATGGAATCTGAGTTGTTTTTAAAGTACTCAACAAAGAAACACTAGTAAGGTTATCAGCTGGTCACAAGTAGATTAAGGCTGTCAGTTATTCACCATTAATTCTTAAAATGAGTCCATAAATTTAGACACATTTTCTGACCCTCTCATCATGTACCTGAAGTTTATTCTTATTATTTTATTTCCTGCCTGTCATCAGTGCTTGAATCTCTGTATCTAATTATAATATCTGATAGTACAGTACACTGAGCCATATGCACTGCAAAGAAAGCTGAACACCTTATTTGTCTTGCTGTGCTCTTAAGAGCTCAGATTTTGTATATACTGTACTGTACTGTGAGTCCCCCATCTTGGAATTCCTAATTTTTTATGGTCCACGTTTAGTTTAGATTAGTTTTCTGACCGTTATGAGTGTTGCTGTCAACAAGGATTTGATTATTATTATTTCTTTCAATCAGGTTCATATTTGGAGGATGTGTTGTGTTCAAGTTATATTCCGTGTTTGTCAACCGTTGTAAAGATAACAGGTTTCATTCATCGAAGTGTTCACCCCCAAATTGGTACTCGTGAATGTAAGATGTTCAACAGGCATTCCCGGTATTAAGTTGTGGAAATTGCCTGCGAATAATTTAGCGGTAGCATGTGTATGAACTTAATTTAATCTTTTCCAGTCCTGCAAAGTCAGTTGACGTGAGCCGCTCGGAGTACATGCATCGAAGCTTCTCAGCTGTGCTCGTGCGATCTCGCGATGTCAACGGCTTTATTTAATGTTAGCTAAGACCCGGCACTTAAAAGTTTCTTGCTACAGCAATTTTAACTCAGTTACAAAGTGATCCAAAGTCTCATTTATACCTCGTGTCTTCTCATTAAACTTGTATCTCGCGAAAACCATATTCGTCGTAGGCATGACAAACGGCAGCGGGAGTGTGTCTATAAACTTAATTTAAACTTACGGTTCACACTGTGCTTTGTTTCCGCAGTAGCTGCACTTATGAATATGCTTGTATGCATCACTCGCTTCGTAATCTTTTGCTGCCTTCTCAATTGTGAAATGGCGTTTTTTGTTCAGCGCTCTTTGGAGCTCTTCCTTGTTTTCTACATACTGCATTCATAGTCATTTTGCGTGATTACGTGGGAGGCATGATGATGTCACACGCAAGTCCGCCCCCCCACGGCCATCGAGCTGAACTTTCCATTACAGTATATGGAGAAAAATAGGTTCCAGTTATGACCATTAAGCGTAGAATTTCGAAATGAAACCTGCCCAACTTTTGTAAGTAAGCTGTAAGGAATGAGCCTGCCAAATTTCAGCCTTCTACCTACACGGGAAGTTGGAGAATTAGTGATGAGTGAGTGAGTGAGTGAGTGAGTGAGTGAGTGAGTCAGTCAGTCAGTCAGTCAGTCAGTCAGTCAGTCAGTGAGGGCTTTGCCTTTTATTAGTATAGATAGATTTCCCCATGTAGTTTTCTTAGTTATTTCTCACACTTTTAGGGTTTTTGATAATAATGATTCTGAATAATAAAGTGGTTGGTCATTTGGGCTTATCTTTAGCATTTTTATATTTTTATATCACCATGACGACTGTTGCCATGTGTTTACTTGTCTCCTTAGTAATGACCTGGATAATGCACAGTATGTGATGTTATCAGGGCAACTAAATTAAAGGTCATCACTTTGGTGTGGTCTTTATCCGAGATTGAGGATAACAACACTTCTAGTGAATTATTTTGATATTTTCGTAGTTTCTTCATAACAAACTTTTGACACATTCTCTGAGTTCAGATTATTTTTGTATAGCGTTCTTCACTTAGTGTAGGCAAAACATGCAAAATGTGTGTGTTTTTGCTAAAATATTAATGGTTACTTCCTGAAAGTGCCACATTAAATGTCAACAATGAATGCTGTGAATTAGAATTTAATGCAGAACTTTCAGGAAGTAACCGTTAATAATATTTTAGCAAAAATTGCACACAAACAAATGGATACCGGGCATGTAAATTCTACAGCTTGAATTATGTGAGAATATTTTTTCTTTTTTCTATTGAAGTTTTTTTTACTTTGTTTTGCACTGTCAAGCGCTGATCCTCTATCAGCATCACTAAGTTTGAGCATTCAATAATTATTTTCTCCATGTAAATGTGAGATTAAAAATTTTTCTTGGCCACCAATACAAAGTACATGGCGTAATAACATCAGAAAAAATATTTTTGGGTGGAATATTCCTTTAATGTTGGTTTGCACTCCTAAATACAAACAACTGAAGGCATTCCATGGAGCAGCAAAAAGTTGCAGAAAAGTGCTGATAGTTAATGTTCACTTTAGAGGAGGCAGCTGGACGCATGATGTCTTCTCCTTTTTCTTTCTCCACAAGTGGCCCCCGTTAATGTCCACTGTTTGGGCAGTTATTTGAGAGAAAGGAATGTATACTCAGTCAGGAAAGAGAAATGAAGAAACAAATAAGAGGAGGAATCTTAGTCGTAGAGCAAGCTGGAGTCAAAATACTAAAATAAACAGACAAAACCATTCACCAAATGAAGAAACACAAAACAAAGCCATAGTTAAAAATGACGTTGCATCATCACTTTTGCCTCCACTGCTACACTGTGGCACACAGATGGGACACCCAGATAACCTTGAAAAATGTCATTCTTGTTAAAACTTCACATCAGGATTTTACCTGGGGATCCCCTTCTCATAACAAATTCATGTATGCTTGACTAAATACTCCATGCTTCTTACTTTGTTAATGGCAGGTGGCTGTGGAGAGGCTCACGCTTTTGAATGAGCATGTGTGCTGCCCAGTAGGCTTGCCCTGAACAGATGCCTACCCAGCCAGTGGTGCCACACAGCATGGTCCCGCTGAGGCAAAAGTTAAAATGTTTGTCGAAGCGCACACCTGAAATTTGGCAGTTTACAAAGGTGAACGCTTTTACTTTGTTCAGTAGAAGTAATTTTTATACTACTCTTAAGACATACAGTATGTCTGTGAAGATTCTCAGTCATCCAGACTGAAGAAGCTGCTAGGATGAGCAGTGAAACGTATCTACCTAACAAGGAAGAAATCCAGTTGCCATGACTCAATTACCAGATACTCTTAAGACATTTTTTCTGTAATATGGTAGTGCCTGGCAAGAGCATTACCACGTCCAGTGACTGCTAAGAGATAGAAGAAGAATTAAATGCATAAAAAAATGCTCTGATGTAGCAAGAGAACAGTGAGCCCTGACTGGATGGGATGTCAGTCATTGTGGAAAATCACAAACCCATCTGCTAAAGGTATATTCTGACAGGAATGCTATAATTTTAAAATCTTAGCTGAAGAGGTGTATGTATGCTAGGTCAATTGATGGCTTTAAACTTGTCCTGTAGGACTGAGTGTAAATGGGTCATATTATAGTCTGGTGTTCTTAACAGGATTTGTTTCAAAATTGTCCAAGGTATTTCCAAAATAATCATTCAACCTTGATTTTAATCTAAATATTTTTTATACAAAAATACATGTATAATTCTTACATGGATTTACAAGCATAGAAATTAAATTACATAACCTTCTGTTTCACAAACATGCATATTTAAATTCAAGGTTGTGAGCTTTTCTGTGGTGGAACAAACAAAACAGGATATTTGCTACACTCTGCAAATAAACAGTGAATTGCATATAAGAGGTGGCCAGCATTGATGCGTGACTTTCAAAACTTGCTGCTCTCCACCAGGATGCCTCTTGATTTTTCCTGAATGTACCTCATTTTCATTGTGTCTTTAGCAAACGCTTGATTTGTACATTGATTCAACAGAAATATGAAATGATTGAAAAGCCTCCCCATCCTATCTAAACTAGTGCCTAGTAAGACGCTGAACACCTGAATGGCCTTTTGTTTCATCAGCATCCTTTTTCAATGGGTAGAAGAAGCCATTTCATACTTAATCGGAGTGTTATTCTCTACAAGAAAGACAAAATTAAAGAAGACAGTGGAAAATAATCAACCCAAATGAAGCAGTTTAGTTCTGACAAAAGCCATGATCCTCCAAAGAAGCAGGTGCAGTTTTTACATCCTTTGTGGTAGCTTTGCATAAATATATTGGGAAACACTACACAAAATGACTTCCTTTTGTTTAGTCCACCACTGCCAGCCTGCATTCCGCTAAGAAGCAATACAGTGAATTCATTATAGCTACTTGAGTATGAAGAGCCCTCTGAGTGCCACTAAAAGAGTTCTCTTGACCAGAGATCTAAGGGACACAATCAGAAGCATTCACTGTGGCTAGAGCCCTAACATAGTACTCCAATAGCACTGGATTGGAAAAGATGCCTGCTTGCAATAGTTTCCAGTTTCTTTGAGATTTAAATTGGGATTCCTCCAGCATAGCGATGAAGGAAACGTTTTGCACAAAACTTAGAGTTGTGCTTTGCAAAAAATTTTATGAAACAAGCCAAGTCCATACCATTTGCATATACAGTATATTTCATTGATCTACTGCCTTTCTGTCAATTTACCAAAGCCTTGGGATAGGTAAATATGCAGGTAGGCTGTATGATGATATTGCATGGAGATGAATGGAAGGAGCCGTGGAATTTCTGCAGCACTGGAGGGCGGCCAAGGAAAGACAGAGTAATTTTGGCTGTGGAATTACCCTTAGGGAGCAATACTTCTCACTTTTCACCAAAGAAACTTGAAAAACCCATGAAATCTCATTTTCATATGTTTTCTTGTTTCACAATTGTTAAACAACACAAGCATTTTAGAGGCAATTTCAGGAAACTGCAAAACAAAACTCAGCTCTTTTTCTGCAGTTTTTCAATATTCAGGCAGTCATCTACAAAACAGGTTCACTGGAACTGTCTACTTGCAAAATCTCAACACACATCTAAGCTGACATCAAATCTAAGGTAAACCATAGAGCTTGGAAATCTCACTAGTATGTGGTAATAACATGTCTGGGTTATGTCAAGCAGAGGTCAGACCATATGGCCTTGACAATAGGGAGTAGGTGACTGTTTTTCTGTGATATAAAAATCCAGACTAGAGATTGTTTTCTCAAGGCATTGGAGAATACAGAACAAGAAGCAGTCCTGCAAAGTTCATAAGCAACACAAATGAAAGGCAGAGAAAAGATATACTCTAACTATGGAGGACACAGCTACAGTCTCCTTGGTAGAGAACTTGCAGAAGAGAGCAAAAGAAAGTCCTTCAGCATGATGTTTGGAAACAGATCTTTTGCCAACAACCTGACATGTTTAATAGCAAAAAATAAATATGCAGATGGACAACATAAATTACAAAAGAAAACCAGAATAAATGGGAAATTCTTAAAGAAGCAGAGGGAAAAAAATAAAAAGAGACTAGTGAAACATTCAGAGGATTTCCTAAGGAAACAGAAATCAGGGATATACAGGAATGACACACAGATCAGGCTACAAGTGGGGAAAAAAACGCAAATTTGAACAAAATCGTAAAGCAAAAGGAATCAGTACAGTGCCATTAATTATAATACACAGTCCCTGTGACACACACTAGAGAAAAACCACACAGAGAACAAATGTTTACAAAAATAAATGCACAGCTGTGCATTTATCCTTTATCATTTAACCTAAATAGGCCATGATAGTTTACGTTAACCACACAAAATCAGTCTCTTGAAGGGACCCGTCACAGTGTTATTTAGTCTAAAATTAGCTGTGTGACTTTTACCACTGCCATGTTTAATAATGTATGTATCTTGATGTCACCACGTTGTATGATATCATATGTATTATAATGCGGTAAATATTCAAAATAATAAAATAGTGACTAGTAAATAAGATGGCAGCAAAAAAAAAAAAACATAACAGTAACAATTAAAAAAAAAGAAAACAAAACAAAATACACTAAAATTATGACACAATCTGCAGCACTCTTTTGCCTTTCCTGACATAGTGAAGGGGTGCCCTGTGAGGATTCTTAATGCACTACATTATGGGTCAGTTACCATAATTATTGATTGGGTAATACAAAATAAATGAGGGATATAGAAATACAAATAAAAGGAGACCATTCAATCCATTGAGCTTATGACGTTAACTAACAGCTAACCTGTCCTAATATTTCATCGAGACATTTTTTTAAACTTGTCAGGGTCTCTGCTTCAGTAACACTACTTAGTAATTTGTTTCACTTTCTTATAACCACTGGTGTGAAGATATGACAGCTTTAGCTGATGGGAGGCAGAGATAAGTGGCAGGTTTAGGCTTCCTACTGCAACACCTGACACCAAAACGTGTGAATAATATGCGACACTGTTATCGTGATTGACAACATGGTACCCCATGACTACTGGCAGACTACAGCCCATTTATTTATTTGAAACATGCAGAAGCCAGCCCCTTTATGCTCAGAAAAAGGTCACCTACTATTCTAGGGTGGCCGAGCATGACCACCCACACAGATTTTCTTGTAGCAGTCATGAAGGATCATCTCAATGTAATTGACAACAAAGAACCATTGCTGGCATTTGCGATGAGAGCCACTTGTTTGCAATCTTCCTTGAAGAACTGCGCTAACTTGCTTTTTTCTAATTATCAGCTTTATCGCCCCGCGTCTTAAAGTTAAAAAGCTTACGTAAAGCTGATTACAGGTGTCAGTGGCATACAATAGCAGACATGCTAATAGGCCATTCTTCCTCAGATACATGACATTTTGTCTTTGGCAAATGAGCACAGATGCATTCTGCTTTGCAGAGGAGCTCAGCGCATGTTATGAAACACAACTCTTGCTTTTAACTGTGCTGTGCTCTACAAAGAAACATACATTTTCCTGTCAATAGTGTATTTAACAAGCTTCTTTCATAAAACCCTTTTTTTCCACCTACTCCCTCATCCCTTTTCAAAGTATTGAAACACAATGCAAAATAACAGATCAGCGCATTTGCATTACTTATTCATTCATAGGACAGCAGCTATTTTATTTTATTTTATTGTATGTGTGCGGGAGGCAATAGATTCTGTTTGGTATCTAGAAGCATTTTGGGAGTGGAGGTTAGTGATTGAGGGTTTTGTTAAACTGTCCGACACTGAGCAATGTTTTCATCTCCTTTAAGATGGCAGCACAGTAAGACCTGCATCTGTCAAAGATCAAAGATCTCTCTCTCTTTCTAAATATTTCTCACTTTCCTTCTAGCATGAGAGTCACTACTAAGAAGACTTTGAAATTAGGACCTACTGGACTATTTTCTTCTCATATTCTGGTTTAGTTCCTAGAGGTAGCTAAATGGAACTAAAAAGAAGACTTTGAACTTTTGCTTTGTTACTTCATCTTTGATTTTTTAAAAATCTCGTTTCTGATTTGTTCACTCTGGCTTCTTTCTTGATTCACATTTTAAACCCCCTGCTGCCGTGAATATGAACAGTTTTTCATTTTTCTCTGTGATTATTTCACATATTTCTGCGCTATTTTCTTCTTTTTATTGTTTTCTGAATACATGGAATAGAGTTTTGTAATAGTTACTCTTATCTGGGGTCATTTTCAGTTTGTTTATGATATCTTGCATCTTGGTGTGCCGCTAATTTTTTTCCATAGGGCGTTGCCATTTTGAGCAGCATTGCTTGAGGTTGCTATGGCGGTTGCTACCATGTGACAATGGGAGGTCATGATTCATAATGTATACTGCAACTGTATAAAGGGTGGTATTGTGCATTTCCCATTATTCTAGAATCTGGACCTGTGGTAACCACATGAGTGATTCTGAAAGGCAATGAATTAATATGTGTTATTTTTTAATTCAATTTTGGTTTACAAATTGGTTTAGGTATATTATTATTTTGACTTCTCTATATTTATCCATAGCTTCTCTGTAACACTTTAGACTTTACCAAAATGCCTCAAATTCCATGCACTTACCACTCTGTGGTCAGGTACTGTACTTCAGGACTTCCTCCACCTCTCCCTTCTTTAGCTATAATCACAGGCAATTAGATACAGAGAAAGAAGAGTTAGGAGAAGGAGCTACACATTTAATTTTGTGTTTTAGAGGATAAACCCAAATTATTAGCAAAGTAAAATGATGTGACACAAACACCATTACAACCTAAGTAGATGTGCCTTTTCCATCCATAAGTGGCTCTTGGCTAATCTTCAGTCTACCTTGGTCTTTGCTACCACATGGCCTGTAAATGAAGTATTGAAACAAGCAGCATGTCTGTCTCAATATGGCTACCAGGGCAGAGTTGTATTCATCATTGTGAGATGTCTAAAGAGAGTTTTCTTCAGGGCAAGATTGCAGCAGAGAGACATTTCTCTTTTCTTCATGGCAAGATGAAAAGAGATAACACGAGAGGCCAAGTAACCAGCTTATACCAGTTCCTACCACATGTCATGAACGAGTGAGTATAGGCAACTCCCTTGGTTCATCCAATCCTGTTTAGGTGCAACTGAACTAGTGAGGTGTTGTGGTACAGAATGGCTATTCGTAAACCACTACATTTCAGTCCTTCAAACCCTGCTTCATATCAGCTATGCTGTTTATGGCCTTCCTGTGGGAAATTGCTTATAGGCTCATGTAATGTTTGAGCAGAGGTATAACAATTCCTCTTGTCAGACCTGATCAAAGCATGCCCCCAAATCCTCAGCAATGTATTTTTATATCCTGGCTCAGTACGTGACACTACCCTCCTAAAGACTCAAAGGTTAGTTAGGTATAGTAAGCATCAAAGCACAGCTGTTCTTATCAGTACAGTAAAACTTGCCTCCTAAAACACTACTCAATACAAATTTCAACCTATTCTTAGAAGACATAATATATACAATTATAACAATTCTACATTTCACAAATACACAACAGCAAAAGTACATTTAAACAAGTGCACTTTGTATAGTTCTTAAATTAGTTCATTTATATATTTAAAATTTCAGAGCATTTTTAATCACCATTACAATGATAAAACATTGTATTATTTTATCTAATAACACCTGGTCCTCTGTTCCTTGCACCTGTCACGCAGCACAGCACCACAGGTCACACTGCTGAGGTTGCTGCAATATCCTTCACTGCCATCTGATATTGCCATGGCTCATATCCTGACAGACATGCTGCTTGCTCGCACAGCCATTGTTTTCTTGTCACCTAATGTGAAGTAGTTGTGTCGTCATTCAGTGTGTGAAGGGTGCACACCAACATGTTATTCCTTTCAGTGGTGTGCACTACTGTACTTTTTCTGGCAGACACAACGCACATCAGCATTGCTGTTTGCCTTGAGGTGTGTGGCCACCTCACAGCCTACTGTGAAAAGAATCCAAAGCCAGATTTCAATGGCGAGGTAGACCGCATGTCCAACTTATGGGTTGTGTTGCATGTATAATGACATAGCCTGTCGATTTAGATCATGACCAAGGGTCAAGGCCCAGGGGTTCACGAGTTTCTGCATGACCAACAGACAAACCTTAGCATTTTGTTTATATATTTATAATGCCAAAGGGATGTCAAAACAAGAAACTAACACCATATTCCAATTCTCCATAAAATCACAAAAACACAAGGTAAGAAAAAGCTAAAAAAGCAAAGAAAATTTACTAAGAAATGCTATCAGATTAAGTTGGTATTTTTAATCTACAATCATTACAGAATCTAAAAATGACCAATTATGGCAGACTAACATTGGCTCAAATCATTCATTTGCTCTAGTGAAATTATGTTACTAGGTAGGCTTCTTTTTGAGTCTGTTTGTGCAAACATTATTGAGTGTCTTTATCAGTCAATGTGTATAAACTGATTTAAGGATGCCTTTCTGTGTCTTGTGGGTGTTATGACGGAGTGTAACCCTCTATGTACATAAGGTTTGGTTTTGGTTTTCTCTTTTGACTTCTGTATACTGATTAATCAGTATCATCAGCATCCATTTTCCGACTTCTCTAATCTATGCTTGGTGACCTTGATGATCATTGTGCTGGAGAGTGTTGTGCATTGTGCAAATATACAAGTGAGAGTTCTGCTGTACACTGTGCAAATGACAGTAAACTTAAACTTGAACTTGAATTGTAATGAAGCTCCTCTCCCTGCTTGCCATTCATGCAGTTTTCTTCTTCATGTATGTTCTTTATAGAGTAATGAGTCACACCTATGAAATATTTTTTTTTCCATTAGAACATTAGAAAATTTTTGACGAGAACCAAAAGCCTCAACAATCCTATCCACCTCATTTCTCTAAAGTAACACTGAGTTAAATTTTTAAGGTATAAAAAGTTGCACTCTCTACCGCACCACTTGGTAGTTTATTCCATGTGTTTAGGGTCCTTTGTGTGTATAAAAACAAAACTGTGCAAAATTCAGTTTTTAACTATGCCTCAATGTTCTAGTTGAACATATTGTAAAGTACGTAACAGCCTGGATCCACTGTACAAATTCCTTTTATAATTTTAAATTTCCATTTGCTTAAAATAAAAAAGTTCAACTCCTTAATCATTCCTCATAGCTCATACACTGTTATCCATCAAGTCAATGAAATTAATTCAGCTATAGGTTGAGGGTTGAGTTCATGTCTGGCATTCAAAAAGACCCAGGTGAATCCCACAAGTGGTTTGTTTTTCACAGAGTAACATCAAGTCGAGTTTTAAAGTCCTACTTGGTGATCTGTTCCATGTGCATATGCATTTATTCACGTCATTCATATGGATAAGTACTGAGTCTACATAATTCTTAAGCTTTTCGTACCACAATGCGCTGCTGCAGTAGTTATCAAATGTGGCGGAGGCTTTTTAACTCAAACTAATCAAAGCCCAATTTGTGCCTTTTTTGGAATGCACAAAACTAGGTCTGGACCCTTTTGATCTCTCTAATTCAAAGCTGCTGATAAAAAGCAATAAAACAAGTGGACTTACCTACCAGATACTGTACTACCGTTCCTAATAATCCACTGGTGAGGAGGAGCCAAGATTAAAGGTGCTTGTGATACAACAGCTCTCAAATTCTTTATTAGAATAAATCAGTTAGACAACAGTACCCCACCAAACATTGCACAAAACACAAAAGATGGTAACGTTAATCTGCAATTTAAAGAGCTGACATTCAGTAGAACAGCATAAATTATAAATACTTTCTCAAAGTGTAGAAAACTTTATAAACGTTGCTGTACAAATTTACAGAGTACACCCAATCATATCTTTGCACCAAGAACTAAATTTCTCCCAAATACAAATTTACAGCAATCATCATTTTCATTGTCATGATCATCATTGTTGTCGTAACATTAATATAAGCAACCCCAGCTCATTTTGCAACAGTCATCAAAAAATAACACTGAAAATACACAAAGTTCCATCAAGCGCTTTGTACTTTACAGGCTGAGTATAAAAGGACTATTGTAGTTTACAGAAGTTGGCTTTTGCATTGGACAAAGCTTTTGAGAGTCACTATTCACAAAAAAACATGCGATTTACTGACACGCAGGACTTAAAAACAGTGACTTGCAAGCAAAGTGAAGCAAACAAACCTTTCAGGAAGAGGTAACAGACACAGAGTAAGAAATATTGACTGTTACACAAGTGCTCTGCTATACGTACAATCATTCTGAAGAAACTGAAGCTGCATAACAACGAACAGTGAAGTTAAAATAAGCCCCACACATTGTTGTTCCAAGAGGCGGGTGTAAAGCCCTCACTAGAAAACCGTCCAACATTGGCTTCTGTGCATAATCTCTCTTGTTGTCCATGGGCTGGCACTACATACCATGGGTATGACTCAAATGGAGAAAAATTAGTGGAAAGATGTATGACAGTTAATCCACATATTCACTGTAAGTACAACAAATTGTGCAGATTCAGAATTAGATGTGCAATCATAAAATTGTATTTGGAATGCCAAAAATATTCAGAAATGCAATGCATCACTTGCAGGGTCTGACTTTAGCTAAAACTAGGAGCTCAGCAGTGACTTGTGATGGCCTTCAAAAAGATGCTATGTGTTATTGAACATGAAAAAGTGTTTTGGCCATTTTTTGTAACAACATTAAATGAAGATTTCCTAGACTAAAGCAGGTGATCTGCCCACATGAAGATATAAATATTATAAAAAAAAATCTGTCCCTTTGTCAATAAATGTGCTTGAAATAAAGCCATGAATTAGCGTATTTGAGACTATTGAGAGTGTAAAGAAGATCAGTTTTAAGCATTCACATGCTGACAGGATTTAAAGCTTGTAATCATATGATGAATAAAAATAACAAACAATCCTTAAATAAGGCAAGAATAAAAAAAAAAGAGAATTAAAGGTTCAGATCAATGCATACTGTATTTTTGGCAATTATTGGATAGTAAAGGCCATTTGGGGCCATATATGCAACAGAGTTCCATGAAACTATAAAAAGCGATTCGCTACATGGAATTAGACATTTGCATTAAAATCAAATCAAAATCATTGGGGGAACAGCCCAGCCAATCAGCAAGATGCACATAACTGTGCACAAAGTGAAATGGTGCCTACAGCTAATGGTATTGTTTCTCTTCATGCCACGGCTAAACAGCAAAAGCTTTTGAATATCATGTCACCAAACTGAATTTGAGAAAAGGAATGAATAAAAAATCATTATGACACATGTTGAAGCCCAAAGCCTTGCATTTAAATCGTCACCAGAAACTATAGGTATTGCCCCAAGGCTAGTCTCATTGTATTTCTTATCACCTACTTTAACTGCCATAGATTTCAGTATGAACAAAGAGCGCATGAATATGGTGAAACATTTTGACTCCAGTCTTACAAATCAAGTATGCCATTCGGGCTTCTGTACCTGCTTCTCAGAAATGTACTAAAAATAAAAATTGCATCAATAATCACCTGCTGGTGTCTCAAATCATGCAGAAGCCTCCTAACTCACAGAAACTATGATTACTGGCCTGAATTTCAGAGAGCTTTTATATTAGAGATTACCTCCCTTAGCCTCTGATTTCCACCTTGCGTAGTTGAACTCAAATCACTGAACTGACGCTCAAGTCATACAGATAATTAAAAAGACATTTCCCAGATTATATAGCAGATCATGCAACAGTATTTCACGCTCAAAGGTACCTAACTTCCCCAAACTGCATTACATAGTAGTGAATACACAGGTGAATCTCAGCTCTCAGGGATCAGCAAACTTCAACACAACTCAATCGATTACACAAATGTTGGTGAGCTTAAAACATGTGACCACTGTTCCTGTGAAGTGTCTGTCTATCCATGTTGGTGACCTTTAACTTGTTTCTTTGTTTGAGTTTTACATATGCTGTCATTTTTTTTAGACTGTTCCTTTTAAGAGATACAATAATTTTGTAGTTTGCATGACCAAAGCACCTACAGTTTTGGGTTCTGACTATCTGGTGTCTTGGGAAATCTGTTAGAGCCTCATGTTTTACCCCTATCAAAGTGCTAATTGTCAGACCTTTATCATAAGTGAAACATACTACTATATGGATATCAACCTCATGGGACTCTCCTTTGCAGATAGGATTGAGTTCATTCAGGTTTTAATTTCTTTTCATGTGTTGTTTCTATTATTTGTTCCACCTCCTGTATCTCATATCTCGAAAATGTTTCAAAGATCCCCAAAATGCACTACAGGACACATAGCTGTGACCCTAACATAGATCAATCAACATATCTTGTTTATGTCTTTTGGCCTGCTACACTCTTAAAAACAGAGGTGCCAGAGTGGTTCTTCAAAATGATGTAATAGGGGAACTATTTTTGATTACCTAAAGACCCAGTTCTAGAAAGAACCTTTATTTATTGAGATCCTTAGTAGGTTCATAGATAATTATGAACAGATGGTAACTGATTTGTGAAATATCAATGGGTCATGATTTTAAAAGGACTCCTGCAGAATACAATAACCCAGGCTTTTTTCCTTAATTTGTTAGTCTCTTGGTAGGTAGCCTACCATACATTAAAGATTTCAGGTTTTTTCTACATATTAGGAAGTTTTTCAAAGCACAAAGAACCAACTTCATTTGCAAAGAACCTGACCCAGAATTAAATGGTGCTTTGTCAAGCAATAGTTTTACAAGGAACCAAACAGTAAAGAACCATAAAGTGCCATTAAAGAACCATTATTTATAAGAGTGTAAGTGTTTTCTATCTGCCATTCAATATCCGGTTCAAAACATTTTTTGAAAAGAAAAAGTGAAGGTGTGACAAATATGGGTCTGTTTTGATCTACAAAATGTTTGGTTGGAGCACTCAGAAAAAGAAAACAGTTTTAGATAAGTCTGGAGTAGCAGTATTACAGCATAAACAAGCCATGGAATTAAAAATGTGGTTCATTAACAGCAAGAAAAGTAGTTGCAGTCAAAATGGTGGCCTTCTAGGAACTGAGTCTGAGAAAATTGACTTAGCTGGTCATCTTTTGGATCAATTTGTATCTCTTTATTGTTTACCTGCTAGTTAAGGAATAAACCTAACAAAACAATTAAGAGTTGTGAATCTTAAAAAGCAAGATAATTAAAATGAGGTAAAGGAAGTGTGTTCCGTTAGCAGCAATAACTGGTTGTGAATGAAAAATTAGCTGGAATGCCATTAACAACCCTTCAGATTCTGAGTTTGACACGCCTGATCTGCACTACTGAATACCACAAAAGTATCTTTCAAAACTGAATCACAGATTACACATACTGTATGTATTACAAATCCCTTATGCTACACCACTGCAAACACAAATCGGATCACAGAGGTGTATAAAGTGCACTTCTGGTTAGTCTCCTGAATCTCAGATCTAGCAGGTGGTGCCTTGAATCACCCAGAGAGATGCACTTTCTGTCCCATCACTAATCCGTGTGCCCAGTTACTTTAAACAGTTAATTCACTTCCATATTTATTAATTAACAATAAAGCTACTTCATTATTTGTCAAAGTAGCCATACCACATGCACTTCAGAAGAGGTAATCCCCCTGAACCTAAGTATGCTTGGGCCCAATCAATACTTGGATGGGAGGTCAACTAAGGAAAAGCTTGGGTTCCTGCTGGAAGAGAGGCTGGCAATCCCAGCAGGTAGGAGTGTACCCTGTGGTTTAAATGTTGATCCCATGGCCCAAACACAGTGAAAGGGACACTAAGCTATAAATCATGGCACCATACTTTGTATGAGACATAAAATGAAGTTCATGACTCTCTGTGGTCATAAAAGATCCCTGGGATTCCTTCATGAGAAGTAGGGTGTATCCCAATCTCCTGGCTAAATTACCCACCATGGCCTAATCAGTCTGGCCCCCAAATCATCCCCCTGTCTCTAAATGGCTATCTATCTCACACCTCTTCACCGCCTAACAGCTAATTAGTGGTGAGTGTACTGGCACAAAATGGCTGCCATTGCATCATCCAGATGGATGCTGAACATTAGTGGTGGTCAAAGTAGTCTTTGGTAATATTGAGTAATTTACCAAACAGTTAATTAAAGATCCATTCATCTAATCAGCTAATGATAGGTTTGTGCGCAGTGTGAATTAGCGGTGATTGCCCGACTGCAGCTTCCAATGTGACATCTTAAATTGTATGAAATATAGGGAAACCAATCCTTATACAGGACATGTTGCTCTTTTAGTTTATTAAGGAAAGCAACTCACTCAGTGGGCCAATAACCTGGTGGGCCAATAACACAGTTTGGTGGGGAGAACCTGAGCAGGTGCCGAGGGTTCTCAAAGTGCACTAGAAGCCACCATTTTAGATGAAAATGAGCGGCTACAACTCCGTAATTACAATTTGGTTTCATTTGTCACACATTCTCTGAGTAATTACTCACAAGGCATTTACTAAGCCAAGGTTTTATTCTATATTTTCCAGCGATTGTTTAACAATGATTTGATTTTGTCATACTGGTTGCAGGATTCTCCTACATTAACCATCAAGTAGAAAGCAATTGCTATTACCTTTGTATTGACAGACATGAATTCAATTATCAGATTAGAGAAAACACAAAAAACAGCCACTTGAATCAGAAATCCAACTGATTCCTTAAATCACATTGGACTGACCTCTGGCTGAGGTGCAAACTTCAGTTTACACTGTAGACAAAGTGTGTTTTATGCCATGGTAAAGGAAGTGAGAGTCGCCATGTGGGCAGAAGGATGCACCACACTGATGATGGACTCAGCCCTAACAGCACAGAGGCTGCTGAAAAAACTATCTAAAAATATTGTACTTTTTCTCAGCCAGATGGGTTTTCAGCTTAGATGTGAACAGTACAAGAAATTACTTAAACATGCATACATCAGTTTTCGTTAGGCTTAATATAGATCAGCATGATCAAGGGGTGAGCCGGCACTAGGAAGCAATTCTGGACAGCACACCAATCTATTATAGAGTAACACCAGACACATTAAGAGCAAGGCCAAATTACAATCGTTTAATAACCTAACATATATGTTGTGGCGGACAGCCAGGGCCATGACCTGGCTAGAATGCCCTGATTATGGAAGGACCGGAGGAGAGAGTATTTACAGGACAGTTTCTCCCCCGGACCGACAGAGGGCAGCCCCCTCGGTTTCCAGTGGGGCCGTGGGTCATGATCATGGACGTTTTTCGGGGCCCTGTTTGACAGCACTTCCACCACACCCAGAAATTTTGCCAGAAGAATGGCAGACACACAAGTGAAAATGGGATAAAGTTAGGAGGATGTCTGCCAGAAGAAGCTCGTTAGGCACCTGGAGTCCTTCTAGATGCCTTATAAAAAGGGGCCAATCGCAAGGAGTCAACGGCCAGAGTCAGGAGGAGGAAGGACAAATCCTGTGTGGAGGACTGGCTGAAAGAAGGGAATGTGTTGGTCCTTTGTGTATTGTGTTGTGCTGTGGGGAGCAGAGAAAAGTACTCCCAGACTGTAAATAAAACTGTGTTGTGCACTAAACCTGTGTCCTGCCTGTCTGTGTCAAGAGTTGGGCGGCTATACACCCCTGGACATCACAATGTCTTTGAGGATGCAAAAGGAAACTGGAGTACAGAGAGAAAAACATAAGCAGATGCAGGGAAGCACACACAAACTGCACACTGACCAGGCACAGCATTCAAACCTGTGATGCTATGGGAGTCACTGTGCCACCAGAAATAACATGTAGTACAATCTGAATGTTTATGGTGCTCATGACTTTCAAAGAGGCTAAAAATGATCCTTAGTACATTAAGTACTATGCAAGTGCTTGTTTGTGTACCCTTCAAATAATACGAAATTTTCTAGCAGTCTAAAAAATGAAAAATATGTGTAAATTAATTTTAACTCGCTAGGGCAAACAGACTTCTTCTAATGCCAGTGTAAAGATTCTTGATGATACCATATTATTGTTGCAGACTTGCAGCCTGCTCAGTTTTGTACTTTTAGGATGTGCTGGAAAGGACTTGGCTTCTGCTGGTTATTATGCAAAATTGGAGGGCTCAGAGCAATTTGCTTTCCTGCAGGATTTGTGTTTTGCTTGAACGTTTTTAAGGATGAAACTCCTCCACTGAAAGTAAGCATGTTGGCTTATAGGGTTGTGCTACAGCTTTGTAACATTGATATTTGCATATGTTTGACTTCTCTACTGACTACTGTATAAATCGGTAAGTTTAAAGAGGATGTGTTCAACATTTCAAATCAATCCTATTACTTTATACGGCAGAAGGAAAAATACATGCAAAATGAGCTGTTCTTCCAAAAACCAAACTTTTGGTGAATCATACTTACTCAATAATAAACACTGTCATAATAAACACAATTATTTCCAATTTATTGTAGTTAGGTAAAGGAATTTCTAGCTAGTGTTAGGACTTTTCTGGCTTAAAATGTTTCTGTTTTGATTATGTTTCTTACTAGCATCTTGGTTTTGGTCTTCTTGTTTCTTTGTTTTTTGTTAGATAACAAATGGTTTGTTTTTCAAATTCATCACCACGTTTTGCAACATCAAGCGTTATCCCCCTATGGTAAAGCAGATCACCAAATCAATATGACAGCCATTCTAACCAAACGAATATTAAATCAGTTTCCTTTTGAAGGTAAAGAAAGGAAAAGATGACATTTAATTTTTCAAAAAAGCCAGCCTTGAATGTGAGACAGTATCCAAGGAATTTCATTTAAGTCTGCATGCTTTTGTTCAAGAGGTTGTAATTTTTCTTTTTACAATATGAATGGGAAATGTTGCTGTCATTTTTCACCAGAAGGAATTCTATGATTTCTAATAAGGCTAGGCACCCCAGTCCTTTGTTAGTGGACAGAATAAATAAGGTGAGTAAACAACATACTGTATATTTAGATATTTTCCTAGTAGTAACCTTCTTTATACAATAAGAAGCCAATGTTAGAAAGTGGAAGTGGAGGTCACATGGATCACACTTTATCCTTTTTAAAGCAATAGTATTTTCATGTACGGAAGACACAAATTAACAAATCAATTATCCCCCTGAGCTTCTCATTTGACCTCTGCCACGTTAACAATAAAGCCTTGATACACAGTCAGTCTGCATGGTGAAACAGACACAAATTGCGAATGGCTCTACAGGTCCGGAAAAGCAGCTCAGTAATGACATTGCCTTTCCAGGGCTATTAATGTCACCTAGGCAGATCCCAAAGAGGATTGTGTGTTCATTAAGTTGTATATCAGTATATGAGCCATGCAAAGAATAAATTGTCATTGAATCATTAAAGTGATAAGCAGATGATTTTTCTTCCCTCTTCTTTATTAGTCTTGAACCTGAGCAATATGGCAGCATTGAGTGTACTGGTAGTAGAACCCATTGGCATGTTTTCCTTTCGACTTTCATCAATACATGTTTTGGGAACTTGAGACAAAGCTTTTTTAACTTCTAAAGGACAAGTAAACCTACAATAACAGATGGAGTCTTTGCAGGGTGGTCTGTAAGTATAATGGGTGGGCACATCAATTTCATTGTTATTTTAATGTATACAAAAGTGGTAAGGCTTACCACTTTACTGCCATCACTTTAATTATTCAAAATTGCGTAAGTATTCCGAGACTCTAGTGAAGAGCGCAAGAATGAACAGAATTGAATATCTGTTCTTGCTGTATATCTGTCTGTTACTTATAAGTTTAAATTTAAATTGTGGCAGTTATCTTGCATTTTATTAGCCATTATCCATTATTATTTTTCAATTTCTTCTCAGTGTCCTTTGTGGCACCTAGTGCCTAGTTGTTCTTCCAGACCTAGGGTACAAGACGTCAGCGTTATGGAGAAACAATGGGGTTATATTAATTTGTCAGGACTTCTTCCACAATCCTGACATTTAAATCTCATTTTAAGACTCACCATGTTTATCAGGCTTTTAGAGAAACGGAATAATGTTTTTGTGATGGTTTGGCTTGGGAGTCATTGTGTTTTTATACTTTGGTGTTTGGAGACCTATTTTCCAAAGACTTTGCTAGTTTAGTCTTATTTTGGCTTTTATGTTGCCATTTTATTTCTGTTTGAATTTGTGCAGCAATTCATTCTTGGAGAATCAGTCGCAGTGATATAAGAGACTGGGGGGTGGCCCCCCTCTGAGTAAATATTTGAACATTACATCAGGCAGTTGGTTCTTGAAGGGTAGAACACAGTTGCCAGTATGCACCATTTACAGTTGGTATTCTGCAATGAAAAGTCCTAGTCATACTGGTTTCTTGGGACGCTGAATCCATTCCTGACATACTTTTTTTGGTTTATCTCCATTTTGACATAGTTTATTGTTTTTTACGACTTTTGCCATCAACGGTTTGTTTATTTTGTGGAAGGGTTGCTTCAGCGTTTCTATGGAAATAACCTGGAAGTCAACAGCTCAATGGTATAAAGTTCATACTGGGCACTTTCTCATTATTTAAGCTTGACCAATAATTCCTGAGGAGTCTGAGTTGCTCTAGTTTCTTTCCAATATTTGGACATTTGTCCTAATTTATTTGACTTTGAATTAGGGTTTAGTTTTGGGCTGATGGAAGGTTAGACTGATCTGGTTTTGTTTGCTGACTCATGTTTGATCCTCTGGTCCACATTTCAAATCTTTTCTGCTATTCTTTAGCAAAACAGGTATGTGGATTCTATAAAGAGGCCTTCTGGTAGCTGAGGCAGCCAACTAGAGAATGCAGAGACATTCTTATATTGGGGAAGAAAAATCAGCACTTGTAAAGAATCTTCATTTTGACATATCTTGATCTGATTTATTTCATTTTTGGAATTTTTGTACTTTTTTCATTATGTATTTATTTTATCATCATCTCACTGATATTTTGTTGACTTTCTGATGGCTCGTAGCCCTTTTGTTTATGTCAGTGACACCCATTGCCAGTTGGGTGGGCATTGCACACCACATAGCATGGGCATAGTTTGTGATGTCTTCATGTCACTTTGCTTCATTGTTTTATCCATACATTGGATCAAAGGCAAAACAAAGAGGTTTAGCATTAGGTGAGGGAAAGTAAAACAAGACAGTTTTGATTCCAGCCTGCTTAAATACAATCCACTTGCCAGATTCATATTGTTCCCTCCATTTCCTAGTTAAATTCTATCTCTTTTCTACATGAAATAACTCCTGTGGCCAACCCAGTGTTCACATCTGGCAAAACAGGATTAGGCAGAAACAACCATGCGAACATCTTCAGTTCCTTAGTGCAACAGGCTAAAACGTTAAAAGAAAATAACTTCTGTGTTTTGTGTGTGCTCTGTAACAATTCCTTATATACATGAATACATCACAGCCTATTAAACTCAGATTATCTATTAGAAGTAAACACACTAACTAAGGCACAGTGCTTGCCCATCAGGGGCACACATAACACCCACACAGTGCTTGTGAATGCCTCATGCATGAGAATTATGGTTCTTAACACAGCACTTGAGAAACATGAGATGAACACCCTGGAGTGGCACAGAGACAGCAGCATTTGCCCAAATTTTCTTGAGATCAAGGTATTGTTTACTGTATTTGAGATCTTATTTATGAAATGTAGCCAAGATTTTGCAAAATCAAAACAAGGGGAAAGAAAGTCGTGAGTCAGGACAAAAAAGACTAACTATTTCTCCTGTTTATGGTTACAATAGCAACAGGTCCAGCAAGGCAGACTTGACTTCCTGATCCCTAAAACAGTCTCCATGGAATTCCAAAGTGCACCCATGTAAAATCCCTCCACCATTCCCTGATCTCCTCCTAGTGGGCTTTGCCTGGGCACATCCATCACATATATTGGCTCAATTCAATTAGACTCCTTTGGGGCCAGAGGATTAATAACTTTACACAAAGGTGATTTTCCGATTGCCAGAATTCTTACTATGCTAATGTAAAATCAAAAAGTCTGAATAAACATAAGCTGCCTTAATTCAGGGTATTCATTAGAAATATGATGATTAACTTTGAGTTACAATTACATAATATGCAAGTCACATATTTGAAATAGTAAAATGTGTGCTTCAATTTAAATGTTTAAAAGTCTAAATATTCTCAGTTGTAATAGAACTTTATCATTTTCCCACTCTGATAGTAAAAGATCAAAAAGCACATCATATTCATAATCACTGACCTTGAAATAGCCTAAAATGATACCCAGCATGCTTATATTTGAATTTGTCATTTGTAACATTGGCTATTAGAGGACTAGTATCTCCAATAAAGAGTCAAACATCAAAAATATTGTCATTTTCATGATCAGCAACCTCAAAGTTGTGTAATATGACACTGCACTTGCCTATATTACCAATTCCCATTTTGTTGAAATTTTGTGAAAAGGAGTAACTTTGATCACTAGTAACCAATTAGGAGGCGAACTCATGGGATCAGTTGGTGTGGCATGCACAACTTCCAAGTCTTTCTAACCATTTTTGCTTCACAAAGCTATTCATTTACTCTTTATAATAAAGGTCCAATTTCCCGCACAACATATGGTCCAACAATGGTCTAAAAATGATGGCTTTCGGGTCTAGAGGGCCAAAAATAAAGGAAAACCCCAAATAGCTTGACATATTGCATAACTAGACTTTAAGATGAGTCAAACGGTATATCATATCTGGGGCATTTCTCATACTGGTGAGTCAGTATGTGCTGGCCAAAATAGAACTTAATTAATTTCAAAGCATTCACATATAATTCTTCTAAATATAATATCTCTAGAGAAAACTGTTTAAAAAATGCCCTAGCTCAAACAGCTAAAATTGTGAGGAGTCTGTGAAGAATTTAGGAAGGAAAACCCCTGATTAGAGGCATTCAGAACTCTTATCATGCAAACTGGTCAAAAATCCAGTTAAGCTCATTCTTTAATGCTTCATATTTGCAGGTTTATTTTAAATGAGACCAGATTTGTTCATCATATAAAGTCACTTGCCGAGACCCCTATGCTTCAAGCAGCTCCAAAGAAAAGAAGCTTCCGCTAGTGAAACTGAACAAAACTTCCCCCTATCCCCAAGGTTTCACACTGCATTTGATGTGTATGGTTGGTCAGCATTAGCAACAACATAAAGAAAGGCTTGAATCCCATCATTATCATCCTTCCACCAGTACTCAACATCCAGTTGAGCTTGAATTGAGCTCAAAACCATCAGCTGAGCCAGCCCTGCAAGTGATGAAGAATGTCAAATGTTCGTGTCCGCCGTACAGGAGTGGAGAGCACTTTAACTTGACTGTTCCACTACAGTGAGAGCCTGGTTAGGATATAGCACCCTCAGTGTTTGTTATCATGCAGAAACACAAAGCAGAAGAAAAGAGCCAATTGCTTTCTTTCATTTTGAGCTTAAACCTACTAAGATAATATGTGACTCCAAAATAAACATTTTTTAATTCTGCCTTGTTTTTATTATTATTATTATTATTTTACGTTTCAGTTCTAAAGAAAAAGAATTGACCACTTCACTGTCCTAATTTGCAAATCAACTCTTAGACCATTTCAGACTATAAACAGACTAAATGAATGAATCAATTAAGTAATCAATCAATTAATTAATCAATTCATAATATAAAGACATCAGCAGATCACATACAGGTGAAATTCCCAAAAAAGGTGAATTGATGAATAATAACAAGATGCAAACCAAACGAGTCCCTGAAATGAACAAAAACATTTTGTTTCATTTTTTCCCTTATGCATTACTGCATGTTAATATAATTAAAACAGTAACCCATCAAATCACAGTGAAGGCAATAATGATATCCATAAAGTTCTGAACAGTAGTGCAATGTTGACGCTCATTTAGGCACACAGGCATGCAGAGCGAGCAAAGGACAGAAGGATGGATCCAAAAACGAGAAATTAAAGAGAGGTGGAGGAACGGTGGCAGGGAGAGGGGGACCGAAATGCAACTGAATCAAGCTAAGAACAGGAGGTCTGAGCGAACCAAAGTGCAATTTGGGAAACACTATGAGAATTGGGAAAGATTTAAGGAAGGAGAAAGAGGAGGGGAGGCTTCTCTCTTTTTGGCAACCCTCTTTTTGGAAGCTGGATGCAGTTTTTGTAGCCTCTGGGCATCCACAGCAGACAGAAAGGAGCTTAGTAGAAGTGGGAAGGGCATCACACAAGAAAGGCACAGTCCCGTTGTTCCATTTGTCACAGCCTGAAAACATAGAAGACAAACAACACCTTATCAACACAATGAAAAGGGAAACCAGGGGACCAGGTAGCCCCAAGTGACCGCATACTTACAAAATCTTGTAATGTCATACTAGTTTCTTTATCCTGTCACATAAAGGTGGTATTGCCATTCCTGGTTATAACCTCAGCATATCACAGGCTCAGTTACATGATACGGTGGATAAAAAACCACAGGTAGACAGACATGTGTTTCAAGCTTTGCAAGCTGTCTTTCCAGCTTTTTCTCATGGGTCAGCCTTCTGCTTCCATATTTAACAGAAATGACATCAACCATTACTGGAACTTCAAAGCTGGGTAAACTGACTACAATGTCTCCGTTGCTAGCAATGAGTTGGTCCAAAAAACCAAATTTAGGTTCAAATTAAACACTTAATTGCATTACAGTGGCTGCAGTGCAATCCATTCTTTTAAATAGTTAAGTCATGCATTCTTTTATTTCCTAACCAACATAATCTAATTCAGAATTGTAGGGTAGACAATGTTTAAATAAAATAAAAATTCAATTCTGCTAAAGGGACATATTTAGCAGTACTTCACAGATGTCATGTGGTGCACACAAAGATTCGGAAATACTGCATATTAGCATTCACTACAAGTACAGTTATTATTGGTCTTCATTAATAGTGTAATGACCTGGCAGTATCTAATCAATAACATTTTAGAATAAGCATTTATATTGGTAAAAAGGATTCTCATCCCTCTTTTCTACTCTTAAAGTTTTACTCTGGCTGTTGGCCTTCCTCTCTTTCTCTTGGGTGGGGGCTGAATTGAATTTAGTCTTGTTAAGTTTGACTTGATTGTATGGAATGCTACTTGCTTTTAATAAAATCAATAAAAAAAGAAAAGAAAAAATAAAAGTTTTGCAAGGACAGTGGGCAGTTGGACTACAAAGCAAAACATGGGAGGAAAAGTAGATCTGCTATGTCAAAGTACTGTAGACTATGCTAAATGAGATAGCTGAGCTGAGAATGGTAACAGACCAGTAAAAGTTACAAATCTGTCCTGGGGTGGTGTTTTTATGTAAAATTGAAGGCAGCTAAAAGTCACATGGGGTAGGCCTCCCCGGAAAGGACATAAAAGAAGGGGTTTGACCGGAACTTTGTTTGGCATATTGTTGGGGAGTGTAACATTAGCATGTACGTCCTGAAGCGGAAAGAAGTCTGAATGGCTTGTTCTGGGACTGTAACACCAGGACGTCTTCAGTGTTTGATGTGAGTATGCAGTGTTCCGGGGTCATGACCCCAGTCAATAAAGCAAGGCGTAGACCAGCAACAGGTGTATATATAGTGGTTATTAAAATATGTTTTGATCTTTTTCTCTTTTTAGTTAATTTTTAAATAAAATATCTAACATTCTACTTTTTTTGAATCTTCATCCCAGCACAAGTGTTTTTTTTTTTTTTAGCCAGAAGACATTCTCCACAATATGCTACATAAATGCTGTCCAGGCTCTCCCAATGCTCCTTATGTCAGGCTCGTCCTTTGGCATCTTTTAAATCTAGGTGACAGTTCTTCTGCTGTGATGCAGTCCAAGCAGCAGACACGTCATCAGTGACCCCACTGAGCAGCATGTGGATTAAGGGGGTGATGCCAGGCACTGGCAGCTTTGGTTCTCTAGTACAGTGGGGCTGCTAAACATTGACTGGCTACTCACAAAGTCTGCAAACTACTGAGCAGATAGTTTTGCATTTGGTGAGAGTGGGCCCTGAGATGTACTGCCAGCCCAGCTTACCTCATGCCAGGAACATTTTATATTTACATGTGTGACATTGCAATGTTCTTTATCTGTCTACAGTGGCTATACAAAGTATTCACCCCCTTTGGAAGTTTTAATGTTTTTTTTTATACAACATGGAATCACAGGATTTAGTTTGTCTTTTTGACACTGATCAACAGAAAATGAAATTTCAGTTTCAGGGTGAAAACATATTTTTTGCAAAATGGTGTAAATTAATTACAAAAGTAAAACAGAAAAATTGATCTGATATGTTTTTACCTGGGCGGCACAGTGGCGCAGTGGTAGCGCTGCTGCCATGCAGCAAGGAGACCTGCGTTCACTTCCCGGGTCCTCCCTGTGTGGAGTTTGCATGTTCTCCCCATGTCTGTGTGGGTTTCCTCCGGGTGCTCCGGTTTCCTCCCACAGTCCAAAGACATGCAGGTTAAGTGCATTGGCGATCCTAAATGTGTGGGTGTGTGTGTGCCCTGCGGTGGGTTGGTGCCCTGCCTGGGATTTGTTCCTGCCTTGCACCCTGTGTTGGCTGGGATTGGCTCCAGCAGACCCCCATGACCCTGTGGTTGGATATAGCGGGTTGGATAATGGATGGATGTTTTCACCTTTTTAATTTGACACACCTAAATCATCACTGATGTAGTCGATTGGTTTTAGAAGTTATGTCATTCATTCAATGGAGACCACCTGCCTGGGCTTTGTGTTGATAGTAGTAAAAATTCACCCTATCTGGAAGGGTCAGATTGTGGGGAATCAGTATGGTGGCCTAACCTACACAATGAAGACAAAGGAACACTCTGAGCAACTCCGTGAATAGAACAAGTCAGGGATGGAGACAAGAAAAAAATCCAAATCACTTAATATCCAGTTAAATCAATCACTAAGAAATGGAAAGAGCGTGGCACAGCTACAAATCTGGCTGGAGCAGGCTGTCTACAAAAACTGAGGGATCGTGCAAGAAGATAACTAGTGAGGAAGGCCTCAAAGAAACCTATGAAAACTTTGAAGTAATTACAAGCTACAGTGTTTATGATTGTTCAGAAAACAACTGCTGCCCAGGTGCTTTACCAATCACAGTTTTTTTGGAGAGTAGTAAAGAGAAAAAAAATGCACAGGACATCTCAGATAGAGTTGGAACAGAGGAGACTCTGAAGTTGGCTTGGAGAAGATTTTGTGGTCTGCTGAGACCAAAATTGAGTGTTTTGGTTATCAGACTAAACATCATGGTTGAACACTGCACATTATTAAAAACACACCATCTCTACGTGAAGCATGTTGATAGCCGGACCAAGCTGTGGGGATGCTTCTCCACAGAAGGCTTGTTTTGAGGGAAAAAAATCTGAAAAACCTTAACCATGAGGAAAACCTGATGCAGTGTGCAAGAAACCTGAACCTTGGGAGAAGATTTGTTTCCCAGCAAAACAACAAAACCCAAGCAAGAAGCCAAAGCAGCACAGGAAGTCCTAAAATCAACAAAGTTAATGACCTGAAGTTTCCAGATCTCAATCCAATTGAGAGTTTGTGGCTGAACTCGAATTAGGCTGTTCTCTAACAATCAACATGCATTCTGACAGAGCTTGAGCAGTTCTGTCACGAAGAAAATAGAAAATGGCAGAGTCCAGATGTGCAAAGATATCTGCACACACAGATTCAAGGCTGTCACGGATGCTAAAGGTGCATCTAAAAATATTGACTTAAATGGGGTGAATACTTAGGTGATCAATGATTTTTGTTTTATATTTGTAATTAATTTAGACCACTTTGCAAAGATTTTCATTTTGACATTAAATAATCATCTTCTATTGATCAGTGTTAAAAAGCCAAATTTAAGCCACTGTAATTGAATGATGTATAAAAATTAACGGTGAAAACTTCCAATGGGTGAATACTTTTTATAGGCACACCATCAATTTATTTACTTTATAGTGTCATTCATATCTGCCTATCCTTCTTATATTGTCATTCATATCTATCTTTTGTATTCACTTTATAATACTTGAGTTGTATTTTTAAATCAATTTCTCCATCCTTAGAGAAGAGTGCTATATACAGTAAGAATAAACTTAACTGAACTGAATTTACTGGTTGCCTTAGAGAGTGTTAAATGCACCACCCCCCCATCCCAATTCTAGTGTGAATCCCACCCACTAACATGTGAAGCAGCACGGTGGGTGTAGTGCTCCTATAATCAGGCTGGACAGTGGAGTTGGCGGCTGCAATATGCAATGTGCAGACTACATTACAACATTTTTTATTTACATCCTTATTTATGTTTTACTGTTTGTTCAACTTAATTTGTATGTTTACGTATGTAAATATTGCATGGTTTAGTAATTTACCATTACAGCATTTAACTGTAAATAAGCACTTTAGTCAGCAAGGAGCACAATACAAGAATAAATTGAATTGAATTGTATATTAAAAAGGCATTTTCATAAATGAAGCAAAAATCATTTTACTTATTATTTAATTAGATTTTACTTTTTTACTTAAATATATTGGTGCAAATTCCTCATTTATTCTAATACTTCTTTATTTAATATGGTAATGGGAATTAAACATAAATAACATTAAAAGGAGGTGCGCCTCTCTAATAAGATGACATAATGACATCGTACATTATTTAATTTACTACTGCTTTAAATTGCCAGTGTACACAAAATAAGAAAGTTAAAATGAAAAAGACTCAAACTGTGAAAAGCTTAAAAAAAAAAAAACAGGGCACCGATTCAGGAAATAATCCCCAGATTGTAAAGTTTAAGAAATGTTTCACTTAATGCTGTTTCCATGGATATTGCAGCAGAGAGGAACGCAGCCGTTTTAAACCATAAAGAGAGGCGAGATGAAAATTATCAGTGTAAAAACGCAACAGAGTGCAGGAATTTGGCAGCTCAAGAATCGGTAGGCATTTCTCCTGGTTAGGATTCCTAGGTTATTCACAACATTCCTTACAGACATTTAGGAAATAAAGACGCTTTATCCGCCTGCCTTTGTCCTTTTGTTTTTGGTATGCTGTTGGAAGGGGAAGCAACAGACCCATACGAATGCTGTGTGCCAAGGTGAACTATCTGCCGTATGGGGGGGGGGGTTTAGGTGGATGGGAAGGGGGAGTGCATGAAGTGATTGGCTTTTCAGAAAGCGTTTCAGTCAGTAGCATAGTCTATACAAGCTTTTGTATTTTCCAGTTCAGGAACGCTTTGCAAATGCAGCCCTGAATGCTGGGACTCATCTCCTTTGAATTTTCATTAAATACTTCGACAATGAACATCATCTATTGATGAGAAACAAACAAAAAAAATGCCTTCTGCCCTCCAAACACTAAGCAGATTCTCTTAGACTTTGTCTGAAATTAAATTATCTGAGGTAGGAGGTATTCTGCTTCAAAAATATAAGCAAAAAGAGTTACGACCGAGTGTTGACAGTACAGAAGGACATACCACTCTCATCTGCTCAGCATTATCAATTGTTGTTTTTATGAGAGAATTATTCTATTGTCACATGATTTAATGGCCTTGCATTATTTTACTGTTGAACTCTGAATTTGAGTCACTTATTCACATTTTACAATGTACATTTAGTCCAGTAGCTTTACATATGTGTGAGTCTGCATATTTTACTGAGTGTGTATATACTGTGTGTGTGTATACATAAATGCTTCCCTCAGATATTCTTAAATATTGCATCCCTTCTTAGTTCCACCAAGAATCATGAACACTAGTTTATCCACCCATCCATCCATCCATTCTATTTCTGGGTCACTGGGAGCCAGGCCTTATCCCTTCAAGGCTGAGCACACAGCAGGACCACCCCCCTCAGCCAGATACAAAGGTCCAGCACCAGCCACACTGACAGACCAACTTACAGCCACTAGTCAATCTATCCTGAACATCACTGGGTTGTGGTGACAATCCATAGTACCTGATGAAAAACCCACATAGCCACAGGTTGAATAAGCAATGAGTTGAATCCAGTCTCTCCACACCTACAATGTTTCCACATTTGTTTTTTATCCCATTTAAATGGCCAGCTATGACAGTCTATGGGGGATGAAGCATACGCAATTTAGGGCTTATACCTGAAATGCTTTTCATTCTATCAAGTTGTTCTATTAAGTCCCCTTTTAACTCTATACACGCGGCAACAATGACCCTAGAACATATGACTTAGAAATTGGACTTCCTCTAGAACACTCTTACAACTGCCTTCATGATGGTAAGCAGCCTTTGAAGTACCTTCAGAGGTTCAGATCAGAATTATACTGAAGGCCTGAGGTCAAACTAAAACTACTGTTCACACCAAGCAATGCTGCTTTCTAGTGGCCTGTGCAGACATTACACTTGTGACCCACACTTACAGGACTACACCAGGGGCGTCAACCTCTGACCCTAGAGGTGCCACAGTGACTGCAGCGTTTCATTCTAAGCACGTACTGGCATATTTTGCCTTAATTATAACTGACTTGCCTATTTGTTTTTGTTTTTTCCATAACCATCAGTGAAACAATAAAGGGATGCAAAGCAAGCAGAAAACCTGGGTTCTCAAACAGTAATGTAGGACCAGCATTTTCACAGTGAACCAAGCTTTTAATTAAACTCATTATTTAATTCTATGGCTTGTTAGTGTTCTCATTCTGCCATGCTGGTCATTTCAAATGATTTTCGAAAGGTCTGCTCTTTTTCTGATACCACCATCCAATTGCTTTATGGACCACAGTAGATTAGTATTTCTCAGAACTTCACTTTTTTCTTATTTTTTTATTTTATATTTTACCTAGACAGCTATTGAATGAAGGACACAGGTGCAAATGGAATCTAAGTTAGCCTGGTCACCTGTTGACTCACTTTGTGTCTCATTATTATTGTTTAGCTTAGGGTTAAAGAAGAAATTATACAATAAAATGCAAGTCATCTGAAATACAAAACTACATGGCGTTTGATTAGCATTAGCATTTTTAAACAATTATCATTAATGTTTTTAATGTTATTAATTATTGTTAAGGTTTGGCCTTTAGCTTGTTACTATATATTTTTAAATGAATTTTTCAAACTAAATTAATTAGGTGCTGCTGTCAATACAGACCCAAGAATCAACTTGTCTCATCTAAGCAATGAACTTGAGAGATGTCACAGGGTGAGTGTGAAGGATCTGATGGCTATTGTGGAGGAAAATTAACAATGTTTCTTTTGGTTACTCTGTAACTGAAAGTATCATATACCGGATAACCATTGTTTGAATATTAGAAAGGTAAAGTCATGTTAAGGAAAGCAAACCTTTATGGGATTGTGTATTTCTTTCTAATGCTTATTTCAGCAATTGCACAAATCACTTAGGCCAGTGCTAGGCCAGAATGTTCCAGTAAGTAATGCCGCATTCCCACAGGATCAGGTATGAAGTAACTCGATTTGCCAAATTAATTAAGGGAAATTTTTTGTCTTTTCTTTTATTTATTTGGCACATCATATTATAAAATTCTTGGTATTCAATCAATCAATTAGAATTGCTATCATGACTGCAATGGGGTCTAATGCTCTTTTCCAAAAAATCTGTTCATTGATCGACTCGACTTCAACTGCTAACGTCTATAACATCTGAGAATGTAAGAGTCTCTGAGGAAAATAAAGTGGGACAAATTGAATATTCCCATATTCCGCTTCTAGCACTATTATCACTGCTGCCTAAGGAGCTCCACTACACCCTATAAGAGGAGCTACTCATCCAAAGATGGAAAAAGCAAAGATCCAGAGCAAGGATAAAAGTTCCAAGCTTATCCAAGGAAAGAAGAGGCAAAGATCCAGAGTGAGGATTACAGTAAGGTGGAAAGGATTCAGACCGGCCTGACTCCAGATAATGAGAAATGTCTGAATGCTTTTATATAAGTTGTATGAATTTTTATATGTCATAGTAAGTTACAACTAATTCAGATATTAAGAGATTTTAAGCATTGCACAGAACCAGCTCACACCTCTTATTTCAGGCATTATTTTAATGTTGGACGGGGACTGGAAATTTATGTGAAGAAGTAATAGTAAAAAGACGATCACAGCACAATTACTAAACATCCAGACATTGAAATATTGACTGAATTTGTCCACGTTACTGCCCAGGGAGATAAGTTGCATCATCCTGGCTGACTCATCAACAGAAATTGTTCACTTGGCTACCAATGTCTTAATGATGAATCATTCTGAATGCTGGTGACTTGAAACAAGGAAGTAAATGTCTTTCAGCATGTTCCATTCGTGGACCTGCTCTGTTCAAATGTTAATGTCTAAATATAAATCTGAGGTACAATCTGGGCAGGTCTCACATCATTCTGCTGCCACCTACAACCCTGTTATTGACAGCAGCAGCGCTCTATTATATAATGTTGAGCCTATGTAAAATTTTAATTTCCCCTTGGGACAAATGAAGTATATATAATATATCCATGAGTAATTGATTAATAATGGAAAAACTCTGTGGTGGGCTGGCGCCCTGCCCAGGGTTTGTTTCCTGCCTTGCACACTGTGTTGGCTGGGATTGGCTCCAGCAGACCCCAGTGACCCTGTAGTTAGGATATAGTGGGCTGGATAATGGATGGATGGATGAAAAAACTGTCAGAATGAAAACCTACAGCCACTGAAACCCAGAAAGAACTTAGTTTGACACCCCTGGGCTATACCTATGAATTGCTCACCATCTTAAGTGTGCCCCTGCATAAAGGGGTTACTGTCCACTCAGGTGACCATCATTCATTGACCTGTGATGCACTGCCATAATGTACTGTGCAGTATGGTGACACTCTTTATCTCAGGCCTGTTACCAGGGATCCACATCATTTCCTGGCTAGTGGCTCATCCATGATGCAGATCATCCACTCTCTGTTTTTCAACCAGGCCCACTGGGCAAGGCACCCCATGACACTACAAATGCATATATTTACATATATATATGCACACAAATATACATATATAGATACATATATATATATACACACACACTATATGTGAATATCGTGTTACGGAATTTGGATGAGATGAGCATTCAAGCAGAAAGTGAGATTCTTTATTTGGGGGATGAAAAGAAATGAAAAGGACAAACAGAAAAAGGACATTTCAAACGAAAAGGTAAATTAAAATAAATCTTTACTCAAATCATATTATTTTTGACTTTGTTTTCTTTATTGTCAATCACAGAACAGAGGGAAAAGCAAACAAAATTAAGTCAGGGCCGTATTCCATGCCAGCTTTCATTTACGGCCAGGCTCTTCTGTTCCAAACAGCAGGTGGCAAAATGACAAATTTAGAAAACAAAGAACATGAAAAATAAAGAAAAAAGGCAAATATATTATTGTAAAATATGATTGAACCAACAAAGTATAAAAAAAGTCAAAGGAAATTAAAACATTTGTAAGAATCACAAGAACTTCTTACATCAAATCAAATTATAAAATAAACAAATAAAAGTAAATAAAAAATGTGATGTGTTTCTGCTTAAGTATGCAGTGTCAGTTGGCAGTTACAATGATGTGTATCGTCCAGGAAAGGTCTGGAGGAAAATGCTTGGCTATGAAGTAAAGAACGGGCAAAAACCAGACTGTATAAGCAGTATGCAACCCTATGTGAAGAACCTCATGTGCCCATTAAGTCATTATGAGATAAATTAACAAATAATTCTCAGAAGCATTTATCTTTCACATTTTTATGGATCCTAAAACTAAATTCAATTTCCAAAATGAGACAAGGCATCTTAATGTACAATTAAGCATCGTTAATTCAACTGTAAGGCAGAAAGTGCTGGGCCAAACTGCTTGGGTATGAGGGGATCAACTAGCCCCATTTTGTTTGTTGTGTCTGTTTGTGTGTTTAAACTTTTATTTCCTTCTTTGGTTAATTACCAGATATGGGCTGATACACACAATTTCATAGATTGTTATAATGATCGAATTTTGCAATAACTATAAAGAGATCCAAGGTTGCAATAGCATTCTAACTCCAGGTAGGGCTTATTCATAGGGTGACCCTGCATACACCAAATGAACTTTAACAGCCATCTCTGGAAATTACTGTGGACTGAGCTATTGTACTTTAGTAAGGTTTTTGGAGTGTCCTATAAAAGATACATCCATGCATTAATTCAATAAAAGAAATCAGCATTAACGTGCTCATTATTTTGGTTGATACTGTATGTGTTTTCAATAAAACTGGGAATTGTTCTCACCTTTAATACAGCCATTGCTACAGTCCAACAGTCATATTAAAAGTAAAACTGTTTGAAATAAACACTTATATAATTTAACATTCTAGAGCTAAAGGTCACAGGAAGCAGGAGCCTATTCTAATGGCACCCAGTCGCAAAGCAGGAACTAACCTTGGATGTGATGCCAAGTTTTTGTGGGAGGAAAACCATTCAAAACAGAGTAAAATAGTTAATGATTAAGGCATTATGGCAAGTGAGATGAAACAAGAACAGATTTTGTCACTGCCCATCTTTACCTGTTCAGTCCTATTCAGGCTTTCTTCTCAAACTTTCAACTAAGATGATTCATTTTGTGCATTGAACAATGAATGCAAAGGAAGTAATTTTGTCTTTCAAGAGTTACGCTTCTGTGAAACAAAAACATTGAGGCTACAGCTATGTGTTATTTACAGACATTTGTGCTGACTTGTGAACACTACAATACTCACAATTTCCATTTAATTCACCGAGCATGTAGACGTGCACTAAGAACCTGGAAATATTGGTTTCTTCATGCTGTGTTTAAAGGAGATATTTACTGAAATTTGTACTGCTGCTCATAGGGACCTTTGGTCCACAACATGACCAGACTGCATTAAGCCATTCAATCTTTTAGGAAAAAATCAGAGAACAAAAGCGCTGGAGAAAGTACACCTACAGCAATATGCAATATTCCCAATAAATTAACAATCAAATAAATAGAGACAAATACATAGTTATCACAAAAAAATGCTGTCTTTGATAGTAGAATGATATGTGAGAAAACCAAGTGTACACATTCATCGAGTGGTTGGTCAGAGACAGACTATAAAAGTTCAATGTGAGTGTCTGGCAGCAGATCAAAATGTCTTCAGTTACACTGACCACCATCTACTCGGGGAGGCCGCCCTGTTAATATCTGCGGGAAGGATCCTAACTCATTTGACATACTCAGCTGACTTCCAGAAGTGTCCTGGATGGGAAAGCCGTCGGTTCCGTTTTGGCAATTTTTCAAGCATTTCCATCAGCTTGGAGAAGGTCGGTCTCTCTTCCTGTTCAAACGCCCAGCAGAAAAGCAAGATGTCCTGGTTTAAAAGAACAGAAAGGTTAAATGTCCATCCATGTATTTTGGAAGTCACTTAATGTGGTAAATAGCAGAGCTAGCACCACTCGAGGACACTCTGTACACTCTTCCCGGCAGGAAACATACAACGGCTGATGACAAAAGGGATTTGAACGGAGAAGAGCTAGTTTGTTACAAAGAGGCAGTAGCTCAATGTACAAAAACACATCTATAAAATATCTAAGGGCTCTTCTAAATAACAAAACTATTTTAGGGCATACAAGATTTAATGATCTCTAATGCAGAATTCTTTCAACAGGAAAGTTATACATATAGTATTTTGCCATAAAGAAAAAAAATAATGCAACTATTTTAAAAGATTATTTGGTGTGTCCTTATCTTAACAACATGCTGTTCTTGTAAAAAGAAATAAAACACTGCAATGTGTTTTGAAACAATCCGTCTTCATAACAGAGAAAAAACGGCTATAAAGCTGGAAGAGGTGTTAGTGAGGCCACAAAAGGGTGCCTACCCTGTGGTCTGTATGTGGATCCAAATGTTAAAGTACAGTTATAGGGGCAGTGAGCTGTAAAAATTGGTACTGTAAAACCAAAGTCCTGACTCTCTGTGGTCATAAAAGACCCATGGGCATCTTCCAAAATGAGTAGGGTGTACCCTGACATCCTGGCTAAATTTCCCACCACACTAGAATGGCTGCCATCGCATCATACAGGATGATGATGCACATTGTTGATGGTTAAAGTAGCTCACCACAGTCTATGTAAAGTGCTTTGGGCAGGTTAGAAAAGCGCCATATAATTGTAATAGATGATTATTATTATTATAATAAATATATCTTAAAATAAAATACAAAGTAATTGCATGGCATTTTGATTAGAGAACTACTGCACTCTGTTTGGAGTGGTTCCCAAAAGAGAACTGGCATATCAACATAAAAAAATATCTCCCATGACCAATGAAACAATATTGAAATGGGATGCATGATGTAAACTGGAACTGCAGACACATTCCAGCTTAATCAAGAGTGTCCATTATTTTGTCATTCACCTCTATGTCTCCATAAAGAAACAAACCTGTAGATTATATGAAGTGAACTTCCTCAGAAACAAGGAACACTTTAAAATGAACTGTTCTGCTTTTTACAAAGCAAGGCCGAGTTGGTTGGTCTGAGTCAATTTTTAGTGCTTTGAATGTTGTCCTCCATTCCAGAAAGAGACAAAGAATTTTTCAAAAGGAAAATTATGTTGGTCAAATTTAGGAAAACTGAATTCACCCTCATGGTAACAGCAACTGTTCTCATGTTTAAGGACTTCTAGGATCATTTTTATTATTCACATGACATTATCAAACCTGCATAATCCAAATCAGATTCACAGTGTACTGAAGCCTATATTATCCATACTGGGACTGGGACTAGGCCAGGCCAGGGTGCCAGTCCATCGCAGGACTCACTCATGCAGATGGTGTCATTTCAGAATCACCAGTTAACCTAACTGCGGATGAGGCAGGATAAACGAAGTACCCATTGGGAAAAAAAACAAACAAACAGAGACATGGAGAGAACATGTAAATTCCACACAGATATTTGCTAGGCTTTAGTTCTGAACTCAAGTTGAGTGATCATTGAGGCAGCAGCACCACCCATATCAATAGCTTCCCATCCATTACTAAATATTTTTAAATTCATACTCAGCTGGAAGAGGAATTTGCCATTTTGAGCGTCAAACATGATACAATTAAACAAAGATGGCCAAAAACCATTATTACTGATTAGTACATTAGATTTCATTGGTAAAATAATCTGATAATTAAAATGGTTAATATATTGTATCTTATTTGGTAAGAAAAATATTAATTTATGGTTATTATATTTCATTGAATAAAAAAATCTGACATTATTATTTAACAATTATATTGAACTTCATTGGGTAGAAACTGACATTAAAAAATCTTCATCATATTATATTTCATTAGGTAAAAAAGATGAATGATTATTATAGATAGATAGATAGATAGATACTTTATTAATCCCAAGGGGAAATTCACATAATCCAGCAGCAGTATACTGATACAAAGAAACAATATTAAATTAAATAGTAATAAAATAAATAAATAAATAAAAATAAAATGTTAGCATTTACTCCCCCGGGTGGAATTGAAGAGTCGCATAGTGTGGGGGAGGAACGATCGCCTCAGTCTGTCAGTGGAGCAGGACAGTGACAAAAGTCTGTCACTGAAGCTACTCCTCTGCCTGGAGATGACACTGTTCAGTGGATGCAGTGGATTATTCATGATTGACAGGAGTTTGCTTAATGCCCGTCGCTCTGCCACAGATGTTAAACTGTCCAACTTTACTCCTACAATAGAGCCTGCCTTCTTAACAAGTTTGTCCAGGCGTGAGGCATCTTTCATCTTTATGCTGCCACCCCAGCACACCACCGCGTAGAAGAGGGCACTCGCCACAACTGTCTGGTAGAACATCTGCAGCATCTTACTGCAGATGTTGAAGGATGCCAACCTTCTCAGAAAGTATAGTCTGCTCTGACCTTTCTTACATAGAGCATCAGTAATTATATTTAATTATATAATTATAATTAAATATATTATGTAATAATATAACATAATATATAAATATAGTAATTATATATACAATTATATTGTGTTTTATTGAGTAAAATACGTTGATTAATAACTATCATATTTCAATTAATTTTGTAAAAACTATCTGAAATTATTAATACTTGAAATCATTGGTAAACACTGGCATCCACCTTACTAAAAAGACAAATGCCTGCGTCTATTTGTCTGTCTAGTTGCTATGTGTCTATTAATCCAACAGATGGTGCATCACAAACATTAATGCTGCTTTAATGAATCCCATGCCAAATGACATATTACAGAGATGTGTGCATTGCATTTGTCACTCCAACAGATAGCACATCACAAACATTAACTCTGGTTTTACAAATCTCATACTAATCAGCATTTAACAGAGACAGCATTGCATGGTGCACTCCAAACTTTAATGCTAAAGTCTATGTTGATTACTTGGATTTTAACTTATCTTAGACAGGTAACACAACTATCATATTTAATTTCACAGGGTAAAAAGGAAACTTACCTTATTAACTAGTGATTATCATATTATATTTAAATGGTAAATTATTATTGTATTTAATTGTTATCATTTTCTATCCATCACTTTGCATAAGGTTTCAAACTATGTAGAAATCCAACACAGATGCATTAAGTTCTCAGCTTTAAGACACTCACAGAAATTTCCTTCCCCATGCCAATCTGACTGAGGTTTGGTTTCATTCCATTTCCAACTTGCCATATGATTGCTTCAGCAGGCTGACTTTTGAAAGGCCACTCTCGTGCATGTAACTCATACCATATTGTCCTAAAACACAAAATGCACAAATTAATTTCAATGGTGCTAGCCCAGTTTGTGGACTGGGTAAGAATGTATCATGTAATCAGAATTAAAGACCAGAGTGTCCAGCATCCAGTGCAAGGGAAATGTGCTCTGAGTTTAGCTTGAAAAATAGAAAGGACAGAAAAATAATATATTAAAAGTGTGACTGAGACACTGAGTGAATAAAACAAATTTAAATAAAGAAAACAAGGAGAAAATCTGGCCTGGAAAGCTGCCAGAAGAGTGGGTGCAGGAACAGATGAACAGAAAGAAGGGCTTAATGCCATCCATTTACCCACCCTTTCGTTTTCACTACCTTTGTGCTCAGGGTCTCACTATATATTATTTTGTAAAAAGTGAACAGCTGAATCTACCAAATCAGGATTATGTGCCAATTTTTCACAGGCTTATGAAGAAATAGGCCTTTCAGAACAAATTACAATATGCACTTTTCAAATCATTATAAAGGCATCATAGATTATTTTGATACTCATTTATAACATTTGGTTGAATATATTGTGTTTTTTTCTTATATGTTTTATAAATGCTTCATTTGATTCATTTCACGTTTTTAAAATATACAGCTGTAGATTAATTCAAGCAACATTTTATGCTTATTTAACACTTTTGCTTTATGCATAAGCAGCATGAAGCCAAATAATAGAAAAATGAATCCTGGCTAAGATTTACCCAAAGAAATATCATCATCTCCTATTATTCTGTAATATTATAATATTGTAGGACATTGTAATGAAGTGACATATTGCCAGGCTGGCAAATCATTGCTAAAAGGAGGGGATGGGCGGACCAGGCAGTGATGATGAAAGCCATGCTAAATAATCTGAGGAAGCTTTTTATTCACCAGTCAGCCTATGCCCCTGTCCTCTTCTACCAACATAAACTTTGGACGGTGACAAAATGAATGACATCACATTCCCAAATGGCCAAAATGAGGTTCCCCTTCAGAATTTCTGGGCTAACTCTTTATGACAGGGTAAGAAGGACTTTAGAGCACAATCATGGCTGCTCTGTGATCTAGTCACCTAGAATGACTGAATGCACCTAAGGAGGAACTGGAGAGAGAAAGCAGATGAGCTCTGTCCTCTTTAAACCCTGCAAGGACAAGCAGAAACAAAAGGCATATTACTTTTATTAAACCTTTAATGAAATAGTAATACTTAATTATTTCTTCTACATTCATGGCTAGAAAAAATCCCTTTAAAATTTTGGACTACTATGATATTTTAATATAACATGCATGAAATTATAAGACAGTACATAGCTGTATAATAATGCTATGAAAGGGCATAAGAACAATAACATTCAACATAAAACATATGACAGATGAGCAGAGTCCATTCAGTCCACCAAACCCCTTTGTCTAGCTACAAGTTATGCTGCCCCAATATCTCATTCAGACACTTCTTAAAGGTTGTCAGGGTTATCTCTTCAACTACATGGCTTGTTGGTTGTTTCAGATTGCTTCCTGGCTTCCATCTTTAAAGCATTTCCCCATAAATTTCCACTGGTGTCCTGTATTAACCAATTAATCCTTATGTTGAAAGAATTCTGCTGGATCTACTTTATCAATGCTTTGAGAATTTTGAAGGTCTGGATTAGGTCCTCACAACAGCTTCCCCTGCTTGAGACTATAGAGGTTTAATTCTCTAAGCTTTTCCAAGTAGAACATATTCTTAAGTCCTGTGATGCACATGGGTGCTCTTTTCTTTATAGCTTCAAGTGTTGGTCTGTCTTGTAGCATGGTGAGCAGAATAGCACTCAGTACTCTAGATGCAGTCTCACTAGTGCATTATATAGCCTGAGCATAAGCTTTTCCAGTTCATATTCAACAGTTTTTACAATATTAGCTAATATTTTTCTTGCCTTTTTATTTGCTTCTGCATACTGCTTAGACAATGAAAAAGTTATGTCAACATAAACCTCTAAATCCTTTTCAGACAATGCTTGTCACTCATCTTGTATTTATAACTGCCATTTTTTATGCTCACATGTAGCACTTTGCATTCTTCTACATTAAAATGCATTTTACAAGTGTTTGCCAAGTTCAGCAGCTTGCCCAGGTCTTCTAGAACTGCTTTGGCTGTCTCCTAGGTGTCTCCACTTAAAGAATCATCTGTGAATTTCACGTTTATGCTAATTACACTGGAATTAATGTCATTAATATAATTCAGAAAAAGTCTCAGAACAAGGACAGACTCTTGAGGGTCTCCTCTGATGACCTCCTTCCATGTGAAGCATTCTCCTTTTAGCTGTACTCTTTGTCTCCTGCCAGTTAACCAACTTCAGATCCAGTTTTGTAGGTTAACTCTAATGTCAATTGCTTCTAGTTTCAAAATGTATCTTCAGTGTGGAACTGCATCAAAGCTTTTTGAAAGCTGAAGTAAATTATGTTGTATACCTTGCATAATACTAATTGTACTTTCCTGGTTTAAATCCTGCTTGCATTTTCTGCCCATGTCTACATTGTTTTTTCTCCAGGTGTTCCTTTTTTTCTTTCAGATCTCCAAAGATTGGCTCATTAGGTTAACTACATACTCTAAATATGGATGTGTGGGTAACTAGCCCTGTAATGGACTAGCACACCATTCTGTGCCCAGTGGATACATCCATCTCTCCTTTATTGGAATTCTCTTAATCCAATTCTGGGTTGGCAACATGGGCCAAGACAAAAGCAAAACCTAGACAGTTTACACTGCTGCATTTGGTTACTCATCAAAAGTTTAGTGGACTTGGACATATGAATAAACAGGCCATCATATTCAGATTTGAACACAAACTGTTGCGGATCAGTTGCTTTTTAAAAAATTTTATGAGCTTTCCTTGAGTTTTTGTTGAAAGGTTCACATACAAAATAGGCCAAGCATTCTGCCTGTGATGTTTGTCATTTGTTCTAAGTTAACAGCATTAGCAGTTTATTGGCATTCTCCCATGATAATACGGTATTTTGCCAGCTTTTTGAGGAATTTCTGTTGACAGTCATATGCAGCATGTAAAATCACAGGGTAAAAGGTACAAAAGACAACGTCATTCACTTCTTGTTTGTCTGAAATTAAAGATACCATTTACAAAAGATTTGTCAGTGTGGGTTTTTCTTTATTGGTTCTTCCGGTTAATGATTCTCAGTGTGTGTTTTCCTGATTAAGAATTTTTGGTTAGAATTTGGGGTTAGACATCATGATTTATTAACCACTCTGGATGGAACTTTGCCTGGCTGCTTGACTAAGTTTCACATTTCGATCTTTCATTCAAAAAATATATCCGCTTTATCTTTGGGTGAAAGAACAAATATAAGTGAGGCACACTGCCAACAGAGAAATGATAATGTATTTCAAGACACAAACCTAGAGCTACAAACACAATTTTAAAGGACGATTAGGTGACATGATAGTATCTTCAGGGTACAAATAGACATTCAACTATAACTTCTTCCTTTGGAGTATAATAATGTATATTTTTTAAAAGCACATACATTATGTCCCTAGTTCATGCCCATCTGCTAGAAACTCTTTATTTACATTTTCATTTATCTGCTTAGCAAACACTTATCTAAAGTGACGTACAAAGGACTTCAACATAATGGAGTAAACATCAGTCTGGAGGACTGTTTGGGAATAAATATTACAGGACAAGGGTATATGATTGATCAACACAAGTGAACAAAATGCAAGCAAGTTACTATTCCTAGATTACAAACACTAATATCAGTTAGACAGGAATTCACCAAACAAGAGAGTCTTCATATGGTTCCCAAACACACTGAAGGAGTCATACATTTGAATGGATGTGACCAAATCATTCCATCAGCTTGGAGTTACTCACAAAAAGAGTCTGGATTGAGATTTGATGCCATAGAGAAGTGGTATCACCAGATGCCATTTATTAGCAGACATGACTGGTAGAGAAAGAGCATTGGACCTCACAAGTGTCTCTGTATATTTAAGTGCTGGCCTATTTACTACTCTGTAGTCAAGCATAAAGAGTCTAAACTTACCATGTGCCGCTACAGGAAGCCAGTTTAGTGATCTAAAGATAAAAATGATGTGTGCCTGCCTCAGCTGGTTGAATACCAGATAGGCCAAAGCATTTTCAACCATCTGCAGTGGCTTGCTGTGGAGAGGGGCAGTAGTCCAAATATGAAAAAACCAAAGCCTAGACTAGGAGCTGCACTGCACACTCTGTCAGATACAGTCTGATATTATGGATGTCAGTAGTGAACATCTATGTGTATGCTTACCAGAGACTCCCAACTTTGAAGAACAATTGAGACAGAAATACTCAAGAAGAACCACCCAATCCTGCCTTTTATACTTGTTAAATCCAAGTCAGATTCTCAGTCAGTTATAGACCCTACTGATTTGAGCTTTTTAATCTTAAAAGGTAGAAGGCAATACATACCTGGAGTAAACTTTCTTAGATTAAACACTGCTTCCATGTTATTCCTAAATACAGAAATGGCCAAATGACATAACTAATTATGGAAGGGGTTCAACAGTAGGCCACTTGGCCAGTTTGTCCCTGCCACCACTGTTACCCTACATGATCAGTCTGTGTACATACGTTCTGCATTGATAAATTAACAAAAAACTCATCCTTCACTTTTTTAACTTCAATATTATTGTTTTTCCAATTTTCAGAAAAGATGATATAGAGTACCCCGCATATTACAGGTGTTCCACCCTCTGGAATGCAGGATTTGTTGTGATGCAGAAGGCATAATTTACAGTTAGCAGGCTTGGCAGTCAGAAGATAATGAAACTCGGCAGACACAAATCTCAGTATAAATACCAGCTTTAGAAGTGTCTGTTAGAAGCGTGTTTAAATTAATCTTTAATATACTCAAATCTCAGTATCTTCTACTAGTGCAGCAGCCACAATCATAGACAGAATTGTTGCCGATCATTCCATTATTTTTCTGTTTGATAACTTGTGATCCTTCACAGAAATCAGGCCTTTAGGAGGCTCATGATAATTCTGTGACTCCTGAAATCACTAGCAGTTGTAAATCTGAACTGTGTCATAGCAAAATAAGTAATGTCTGATCATGTGCCAGGCAGGCCATTGCCAAATGAATGTCTCTCAGAAAAACTCTCATGATTGTTGCGACCAATTAAAATACTGTTCCAATTGATGAATGTTCAATACCAAAAACATCTAGAAATGCAGTTGAGTTAAAATTCATTAAAGGCAAAATCAACAGCATTTCCTAAGTTCTTTATCATTTTATCATGTTGAGGATTTGTGTGTTAATGCAGTAAAGATCATGAAGCCTGGCTCAGTCACATGTAAATTAAATCTTAAATCGAAAAACAATTCTATTCAAGAGCAGGGAGGAAAACAATGTTCTTCTCTGTGAGCTTTGGCATTTGGCAAGGATACTCTCTGAATTGGACTTGACAATGCTTTACAGGTGAGTACAAACAGGACTGGGCAATGAGCCTTCAGGGCTGCTTATAAGAGCGTATGTCAGGGAGTGGTACTGAGCAGGACCTGCCAGGCAGCACTAGGGAAATCAAATCTACATGGTGGATGACCTTGGCTTCACCATCAGAGAACCCATGACACTTGGCACATGCAGGAACACATTCTGAGATATATATACCACTAGAGGGAGCTGTCACTATCAAACCCCTGTTAGTAATAAGGGCAAGCCTCAAATCTTTATAAAACAAAAATATTTATTCTTCACAAAAAAGTATTCTAATCACAATGGAGCTCCATGGAGCACACAGGCAAAATGGAATAGCCTGAAAAAAGCCAATCCAAATCAAACTAGTCCCAATACAGTTTCCAGAAGCAAGATCATAACACAAAGCAGAAGGAGATCAACTAGCTTGCTCATTCACTATGAACCATCAGGAACTGTGTTAAACTTTCCGCATATATAGGGTGGAGGGCAGTTCCTGAAGGTGACCACCGACAAAATACATGTAAAATAACAAAGGCAGGTTATTTACATAGACAAAACTAACAATAAAGAAAGATGCACATAATCACTATAAAAAGAATAAAAAACAAAAGAGACATAAAACTAATTTGACCACCCTCCCCCAGGAGTGGAACCCTGGCTGAGACAAATGACAATAGGATATTATGATACCTTTCAGAAAAGCAGAGAATACATTCGTCAATCCATTATTCAAATCTATTAACACTAATAAACTGTGTGAACACCTCCACATGGTATATGTCAAAACGCTTTATCATTGTGCCGAACTGAAACTTTGTTCTATTAATAATCTGATGACTGTCTGCTGTAAAACAGTGTAAATTTAAGAACTTCATACTCCTTTAGACTTTGATGATAAAACTGGCAGTCAATGAAAAAGAATTAGAAACACTTTACCCAAATGCAAACACATCAGAGTGCTTGGAGAAGGGGAGTTTGTCTTCTTCTGTGTCTGGTGAAAGCTGACGGATGATCTCTGGAGCCAGATGACACAGCCAGCCATTGGGGATCCTTAATTTGTCTTCCCTCCTGCTAAAGTTGAATTGTAGAAGAGGACAATTTCAAAACACACATAGACAAATATAGGAGTTTCTCAGTTAAATGAGTCTGATGCATCCATTTCATGTCCCCTGGTATTCCAGTATCTTATTTAATATGCATCTGAAAAGAATATTGGAGAAGATATCGACTCAGCTTTTCACTACGAACTTCTCCTAGTCCTCTCTCATTAAAAACTTTGTTTGTCTCAATTGTGAGGCAGACCACCTATTCTCTACCACACTACTAGGTAACATATTCCATGTGTCTATGGTTCTCTGTGTAAACATTTGTAATAAATTTACCCTTGAGTTTCCATTATCTTAGAAAAGTGTTTCCAAACCCTATGTCGTATGGCTCTCGTCCTATAGCCTTTACGGTGAGATCTCAGAAGACAAAGGCCACAAACCTGTTGAAGATCTTGTCATACTGAGAAACAGTAGTATTACACACTCGAGTACTCATTTGTTGTCTGATGCTGTTAGCTGATCCTGTGAATTACCCTAGCCGCAGTATATCTGGCTGTGCCTGTGTTAACTTCGTTTCTGGTCATATCACTGTAGCAACTGGCTTAAAACCTGATGCTTCCATATCTCTGTGAATAATTTAATGATCTTCACCACTAAGGCAGATGAGCTGTCACGTGTAAGCCTCTGCTCACCTTGCCTGACAGGAACAGTACTGCAGAGGAACATGCATTTTGTTAATTACTATATTGAATCATCTATAGTGACTTTTTTGCATTATATGTTTGCTTTGGTTTACTGACAGCACATGCAAATTAGATCTCTAGTCTTTGCGACACATGGCAATAAAGCAACTAAAGAGAGAATGGATTTCTTTTAACCTCCAGATAAAAAATGTGATGCCCTTGGATTAAGGCAAAAAATGAGCGAATGCCTTGTGTGCTTAATTCTATTGTGGTGTTCATTAGTCACACATTTTAGAGCAACTAACAAAAATAAAATCTAGTGGATGCACAAACTCTAAATTCTTGAAAACAATAAGCTAATTTGGCATTTCTGCCTAAGACCTTCTTGACAGGCATGACAGCACAGATTTGACTCCTCATTAGCTGCAAATTTATTATCTAGGATGCCCAGCACCCTAACAAATAACCTGCAGGTGCAATGTCCACTTGAATCGATCAAAGGTTACTGCAGCCTAAGGTCAGACTTCCACTGGTTATAGGTAGAAATACAGGTGATGCATTTGGAGTGCCGGTGCAAATTAATTGGGCCCACTGGGTATCTAAGACTGGCTTCCACATTTCTCTAGTTTCAACAGCAATAATTCTTAATTAAGATTTAGTATTTAACTTTATCAGATGTAACCACCATTGTCAACCCAGCGACATGTGCAAGCGACTTCTCCGCTAATCTGCTAACCAAGAGAAGTTTCACACTCTCTTAACATTTGCTTGGTTCTAACTATTCTGCAAACAGTATTGAGGCCTGGCATTATTAAATGATGTGTTTGTTTTGCTTTTAATGACACCGCACTGCAAAAACGGTGCCAGCTGGTCTATTAAAGCGACAGATACATATGGAAATATGTGTGGAAGAAGCAAACACAAAGAGAAAGCTGTCATCAATAGGAATTTTAAAAGCCTTTTTTAGCATTTCCATACGCAAAACAGTCATGCTTGGAACAGCTGCTTAAAACGTAAATGCTGCATTCCATTTTTTTCACCTCATTTTAGCCTGAATCCCTGTGCTTGACAGTTCTTTGACCTGCCCAAGAAGCAATGGGTATCAAGTCAGATGGATATGCACAGTGCAATATCTTACGGCTTACTGAGCCTTCTGATTTTCATTACAATCAAGCATTTGATCACTGAATATGGGAGTTAAATTGGTTTTAAAAGTCACCTATAACTAACTCCTCATTTACGATAAAAAAAACGGGAGACACATTGAGCTTTAAGGATGGAGAGTGACACCTTATCTCATTGTCTATGCTGCTGACATGTTTCAGCCAGGATTCCTCCCCTGGCTGTGGTTCAGATTCATGTTTTATGTTTCTTTTGTTTATTTCTGATTCTTTGATATATGTTGTTTATGTGCATTATACTGTATTATAATTTTGATTTTGTTTATGTATGGACGCACCTGGTTTTTAAGGCATTGTGACAAGAAGGTGCAGCCACACATACTTTGGTTTGTCAAAGGAGATTCAAAGGAGGATCTGCTCACATTCCGAGTCCCTGCTGTCTTGCCCAAGTAACAACTCTGCACTCAGAATCTTTTGTAAATCAGCCAGAATTTTCCTGAATGTGCCTGGGAACACAAATAAATGTCTTAACTGATTTTCTATTATGGTGCACCAATCTTTTCCCCTCTTCCTCCATGTCATAACTATTTTTATATTTTTTTTATTTAAAACAAAATTAAATGAAATTGAAAATCAGAGCAGCAGAGATTTTAAGGGGATTCAGTGACAGTAATAAAATGTAATTGGGGTCTAAATGATCCTGAACTAAATCACAGGGCAGAACAAAACTCAAACTCTTTAACCAACCCATGGTCTAAAGGCTGAATCCTTTCCTTTAATAGTTTTGCTCAGTTCAGAGAGGCTGTCTAACCATGGAAACCAACCCTCTTGCCAAAGAATATCATATTTCTCCTATTCTAAAGGGCTTAATTTTACCACTAGTGAAATGATGCAACCTCTTCGTGCTTGCATTTCTCCATCTCCTCATAGGAGGTGTTCATTCCTACTCTTCTTGTGATGAAGACGTGTATTAAAGATGGGGTTAGGGTCTTGCATTTTTCTCAAGGCAGCCCTAAAAGAGTATGTTCTCCCAGCAGACAAATGTCCACAAGTGATTCCTTCTTTTTAGGTGCATTCTGAGGCACTCCTGAAGACTGGTAATAGGGTTGTACACATCTCTTTGGCAATGGTGTATTCTCCCCAGCAGCATCCAGATGGTTACACCCTTGGCTGGCCCTAATACTTACTTTTGAAACCCTCCCCCTCAGCAAGACTCAATGAGTAACCGAGAGTACAATGAGGAGAATAAATTTAGCAGAACTGCAAGGAAAGTTGAAGTGTGTTGCCAGATGCTAGGAAGGTTACAGGTCTGGCTACCAGCAAGGGAAAGAAGGGCATGATGATCTGAGCTGACATGTATCTCATGGGAGCGAAAACTTGTTGCTTTCCTGTCATATCAAACAGTTAATCTCATTGAAAATTAATTTTATAGACTACCTTTTAATGTTTACTCTCAAAATTATCACACACCATGAGAATAGTACAGTGTATCAGTATCTAGGTGGGTTTTACTTGGTGTAGATTGTCTTCCTATACTCTCAAAGATGTGCCGATTATGCCAAATGGTAACTAACCTGCAAGTGAAACTATGTGTGCAATTGTGCCATGTCCAGAATATTTTCAATACTTGCACCCAGGGCTGCTAGGATAGGCTTCAGCACCTTTTTACTCTGAAATTGTTTAAGCAGGCTTCTCTCTTGTTATTTTTGTGCAGCATGCACAGCACTAAGTGTTTACTATGTGTCTCCAATGCAACATTGCAAATAAGAAAAATAAAACAGCCAACCTTTGTCACAAAATTCACACCTTTAACCTTATTGCTTAGATCTGATTGCTAACCTAATATGTTTGGTCAGATATTGGACACTGTTTGAGGCTTTTAATTACTCACTTGTTTGCCCTGACTTGAATTTATGAAGTGGGAGAGACAGGCACATCCTGCTCAGTGACAATAATTTTATGGCTTGCTTGAAGCTGACATTCTAATGGAAGAGCTCCAAGCCACATTGGTTAGGCTAAAAGGTTTAAAAAGCTCTGCCTAACATAATACAGGCACCCAAAAGACTTCAATAGACCAGTGCTTGTATTTATTAAGCATGTCAGAATTATTCCTAGGAATTACGCTAAAAGTCTGACTAGGATAACAATTTGTCCCACCTTAAAGTAGGGCATGAGAAGAAGCATCCTACACCTACTCCCAGCGACAAGTATGAGTTCATGTTTCAGAATGAATAATGTCACAAATTTACAGCACCCCGAGTCACAAAATGGCACTTATGACACTTTACCACTTCTCACAAAACAGTATGAATGACACGTGGATATGAAAATTGAGAACTAAATGACTTTTAATGGCAGGTGTTTTCAGACTCCTGCGTATTACCTTTTCTTGACTTCTACTTTCTCCCCCATCTGATAAATGCCTTCATGGGGCATGTGCCTAAGACTTCTTTGTCAGTTGTATATCTGTGAAAAATACTCTTCTACAGACACACCAGTTCACAAAAGCCCAAAGCAGTTGCCCAGATACAGCTTTAGGGCCATTGAATGGAGCCCAACAGACACAGATTTAATATTTGTATATCCTGCTCAGTGCATCAATTACAAAGCAAGCCATCCCTCATTCCTAAACAATTTACCTTTCAGAAACAAGCTTTATTTAATCTTTGCAGTTGAAAAAAAACTGATAGCAGGCACTCTGGAGAGCACAGCTTCGTAATTCAATAAAGTTGTATCATGGTTCCCAGAGGTGCAGCACATTTTATATAAAATTTTATTCGTTAAAGAAGGGTATGAAAAGTAGTAAGGTCATAAACTGGAATATTGCACAATTATGATAAAAGCACTCCAATGATGAGAAAGAAAAATCTCATCTACAGAAAATTTATTGTTATCAAAAACAGGATGACATTATAATTGAGGAAAATTATGAATATGTTTGAAGCTTGATGACTACATATTTACAGAGTAAGCCAAAAAGAAGTACCACATTTCAAATGGTTATTCTACAAAAATGCTACAAGATAAAATAAATTTCATTACAACACAAGAAAGGGTATACAAAATAGATTTTTTTCACTGTGTTTTAAAAATGATATCTTGAAGGTAGTGGCCATCATTAGCCATACATTCTTTGTGACGATTTCTGAACACTCACATGGCTCATTCAGCCATTTCCACGGGAATAGCAGCGATTTTGTGGCGAACAGCGTCCTTGAGGCCTTCAAGGTTTTGAGGTCGGTGTGTGTATACCTTCGACTTGAGATAACCCCACAAGACGAAATTGCATGGATCGAGATCATGCAAACGTGAAGGCCATCCAACATCGCCACACATGGAGATCAGATGTTTCCCTGGAAACATCTCCCACAAAACTTGCATGGATCTCTCCGCATGAACTGTTGCTCCATCCTGTTGAAACCTGGCATCCACCACATCCATTTCTTCCAGTTGGGGACGCAAAACGTTCTCTAGCATTTCAATGCAACATTCTGAAGTGACGGTGACCGTTGCTCTCCCCTCCTCAAAAAAGTAAGGGCCTACAATGCCAAATTCTGCAACAGCGCACCATACTGTTACACACTCACTGTGCAGGGGTCTCAAATGAAGTTCATGAGAGTTGGTTTCAGCCTAATAGCGAAAGTTTTGCTTATTTATGCAACCATTCAAATGGAAATGTGCCTTGTTGCTGTACACGACGATGGCATCTCGATGAACGGTTTGCACAATGTTCACGCACAACTCTCTATGGCTCTCCCAGTCTCTCTCAGTGAGTTCCTGCATTACCATCATTTTGTAGGGGTGGAATTTAAGATCCTCATGCAAAATCCTCCTCAAAGACGTATTGGAAATGCCTAAGGCAGAAGTATGTTTGTGCGCTTAATGTTTAGGAGACTGCAAAATTGATGCCTTTACAGCTTGGATGTCTTCAGGCATTTGTACAGTCCAAGGATGGCTTGGAGATTTTCTGTTCATTGTTGTACCCGTCTGTCTAAATTTAGTCACCCACTGAAGAATTGTTTTCTAATTTGGGATGTTACAGTTAGGAGGAATGCTGAAGTGCGTTTGGAATGCACATTGTGTAGTGATGATGGATTCGTTGTTTTTGAAGAACGCTTTGACAGCAAAAGCATGGTGTGCACTGGACCAAGGCATGTTGCTACAAGAGATCGTCTATCAAAGGATCCCAATCCCAACTCACTTGGCTGCTTCTATCTCGTGCAATGACCTTGAGAAATGTGGTACTGCATTTTGGCCCACCCTATATATGTCTTTATATATAATACGCTACCGTGGCTGTTCATTTGTCTGTCCAGGATTTTAAATCACCTGTAGCTTGCAAACCGTTTGAACTATTGACCTGACATTTAGTACACATATACTACGTGGCGTCTACTATCCGTGTTGGGGTGATGATTTTTATTACACTTTTTATTTTTATTTTATTGTAGAATCAACTCTTGGCAGCGGCCAGCAGGGTGGTGCATGCGTATTGGCACCATTCTCATCCCTACCACCTTTGCCATCACTTCCCCTACCTCTTCATATCTTAAATCATTCTTGAGGCAGACTGAAGACTTAAGTGCCAGCTTAAGTGAAAAATTAAAGATAATGTACTAAGTAATTGCAACACAAACACTGAATCAGTTTTAACACAAAAAGATGCCAACAAAAGAAGAGAAGAAGCAGGCTGCTAGGGTGGAGAAAACAACAGCTGCTTAGAAAGCAGCAAGCACATCAACCTCTGAGCAAACGAATGCTAAATGTACAGAGAAAGAGTATGAAATCTATGAATGCTCAAGTCAAGTGTATTCACTGCATGTTATCGTGCAGTGCGGCGTTACTGGTATATATATATATTCATATATAAATATATTCTCTTGATGTATTGCCGGCCATACCTGCGCCATTACTGTGGCAAAGACATTGTTTTTATGTGTTTACTAATAATAGTGACTCCTACTAGGTAGAAAAATATAGTGATTTGGACACCTATTCTGTACTTAGCAAAGATGTCATATACTGATCATCCATAACATTAAAACCACTGACAGATGAAGTGAATAACCTTATTATCTTGTTACAATGGCAACTGAACAGTTAGTTCTTGAAGGTACAAAATGGGCAGATGTAAAGATCTGAGCGACTTTGACAAGGACCAAATTCTGATGACTCAATGACTGGGTCAAAGCATCTCCAAAATGGTAGGCCTTGTGGGGTGTTCCAGATATGTAGTGGGTAAGCACCTACCAAAAGTGGTCCAAGGAAGGACAATGGGTAAAACTGTAACAGGGTCATAGGCGCCCAATGGTCACTGATGTGCATAGGGAGCAAAGCCTACCCTGTCTGGTCCGATCCCACAGAAGAGCTACTGTAGCACAAATTGCAGAAAAACATAATGCTGGCCACAAGATAAAGATTTCAGAACACACAGTGCATCACAGCTTGCTGTGTATGGGGCTCTGTGGCCGCAGACCAGTCAGAGTGCTTATGCTAAACCCTGTCCACCACTGAAAGTGCCTACAATGGACACAAGAATCAGAACTGGACCATGGAACAATAGAAGAAGGTGGCCTGGTCTAATCAATTACGATTTCTTTTAGATCATGTGGATGGCTGAGTACATGTGTGTCGTTTACTTAGGCACAGAGTAGTAGTATTTTTTAAATGAAAAGGGAATTGGGACAAATAAAGTCAAAATCAGCTAATGATCAAAACTGTGAAGACGTGAAATGAATAGGTAAAACTCCAGACTTAAATCAAAAATCAAAGTTGGGATACAGTGCAGGGTTTTGTAGCTAAAAGAAGATATGTAACCAAACGCAAAACAAGCTAACATTAAACAAAATCAAAGAACAGAAGAATTCATAACCAGAAAAAACTAGTAAGAATGACTACTAAAGGTTTTTCTTAAGAAGAGGATGAAATCTCAGACGATGTGGGAATGCACACGCTGACCTTTAAACAGTTGCATTGCTGACATCATACATCACACTCTGCCAATTATCTTGCCAGATAACTGCATAGCAACTGTCAACAAAAATGGTGGCACACATAAGAAAATAATATGTTACTATTGGTGAGTGTAATTTATTTTCAGCATAATTAAAAACAATTTGAAATAAGAAATAAATATACCTAATGGATTCCTTGGGGTTTGAAACCCAGAAAATAATATTCAAAAAATCTTAAAAAAATTAAAGCCACTGGATAAATCATAACACATATATCGTGAAAAAAATTAGAAAGTGTCAGCTGTTAAATACAGGCACTACACAATCCATATCAACAGAATACATCAAACTGATCTACTGCACACGCCATGCTTCTTGAATTCACCTGCCCAATAATAATCATCTGACTCCGCAAAAACAGCCCAGCTCTATTTGTAAAGGATCACCAGTTTGCCAGGCTCTAATTAATGAAAATTAGAGTTTAGTAAGTGGGCCAGAGTCTGTTCTGACCCTGTATAAGGAGTAGGAAACTTAATTGCCATTAGGACCAGGAAATTAGAGAAAGAGAGCAGTCAGTAAAATGGACAAGGGTCAAAACCATAAGATCAATGTGGGCCAAATAATCTAATCTTAAATCTGTAAACAAGATTCACAGTTTAAAACCATGTTCTCCCTAAATTGATCTGATTAACAACATGCATAGACGTAGTTGAGTCATAAATCAGGAAACTTGGAGAACATGAGTAGTGGGCCTCCATCTTGAATAATGATCACCTCACATGTTGCAACTTCTACTCATCGTGCAGTAGCAATGCAGCATATTTACAAACAACTAAATAGCTGTGTGTGCTGAACAACACACAAAATGGTAGTGTAATTGATTAAATGGTGGTGTAAAAACTTTACAACAACCAATAAGCAAAATGAAAAGTACAACATATGTGCAAAAATACATTCTGCACTGTTCAAAACTCTAAAATCAAGCCGGATCACAGTCATCCACTCACTGCCATCAAAACCTGTATAACAGCTGCAATATGCAAGTGGGCTACATTACAGGAGTGAAATCAGAAACACAAGAAAGTGAAAGAATGAGGAAGGCAAACATGAACCATGACTATTGTTCTGGCAAATATACAACACTCTGCCAGAGATTCAAATCCAACCACCACTCCCGCAAAAAGGGCAAAGGCGACAGACAGTTACATAAGGAATTCCAAATCAAATTTTTATTAAGGGAAGCATGCAAACAACAGGATAAAGTTAAAAGACATGACTGTTCAGGCAACTAGGTTGATGTGTTTGGTTCCTAATGCTAACATTGCCTTTTGGTAGGACCAGACTGGAATTATGCCCGATGAGCTCTGAAGGCTTGTTTTATGCTATCTCTGGCAATATCATTAAAAAGCAACAAAATACATGTATAAGCAGGCAAAAGCATACAAATTAAAATTGATGGAAACCATCACAAATTTATAAGAAAAAAAAAAAAAATATATATATATATATATATATATATATATATAGAGAGAGAGCGAGAGAGAGAGAGAGAGAGAGAAATGCACTCAGACATTTGAACATCCACTCACACACAGAGGCAAATATTCAGAAAATACCCATAAAATAAAAAAGGGTATAGTGAGGATCATTATTTCAAATAACTCAATGAGGCACATCAGGATGGAACCACAAGAAGCAAACAGAAGATTATAATATTTTGGTTTTCTTAAGATTATTTTTATTATTTTTTTATAATTTTTATTGTTCTGGTGTTGTGTATTGATGATAATGATCAGCTCCAATGTTTTCTGCTGTTGTTATTATGAAGGCGCATGACATAACCTGCATACACGTGTATGTGTGTGCCATTATGGCAGTCATCTTATTTAGGAGCTGCCTTGTCCAGTATTGCCTTAACTTTGTTTTTTGAAAGAAATATCTTTTCTTTAGCAAAAGGAAACCAGTTATCACCTGTGGCTTTGATTCCGAGCTCATGTAGTTTTTGCTTTGATTTCTTTGATGCCTGTCTATTGACCCCTGGTAGCTCTGACAATCCTTGCTGCTTTTTCTTTCTGAAGTTTTATTGTCACTGACTCACACAACGAGCCATATCAATTTGCAGATTTGTACTGTGGTAACTACTGGTGGCCAGCCATGAACCTGCGTTGTCTAGGTTACAACTATAATCAAAAAATAGCCCCCTTTATCAGTTTGAGCTAAAGAAGAACTCCCATACCTCTTTGCACAGGTAAAGGCTGCAAAACCAAGCTCAGCAAGTGAGCAAATCTAGCAGTTAGGTAATTCAGGAGTTAGGTATAAAAACCTAATACAACTGTACTGTAATATATTACTTTAGATAGATAGATAGATAGATAGATAGATAGATAGATAGATAGATAGATAGATA
>JANRMT010062840.1:35755066-35781879 GCA_026402145.1 Polypterus bichir lapradei
GATAGATAGATAGATAGATAGATAGATAGATAGATAGATAGATAGATTATGAATACAATGCAGTATGTAGTGAAAAGCTTAGCTGCTCATCTCCAATGACTGTGCCTTTAAGAAAAATATAAGAACAATAGCAATACATTTGCACCGCACATGAGTTAAAAAAAAACTACAATTTTCATTTGAGGGTGCATTGGGTGACTGCAATGAGAATAATAAGAAAATAATTTGTTGTTCTACATTGACTGATTATTGACTAAGAATATTATGCTTCTTGCTATGTAGTGCAGACTGGGTAATGACAGGACAGCCCCCCCAAGTAGATAACACCAATTCCTTGTATCACAGGCTTTGTGGGTGTTGGTTAGCCATAGTGGTAGGAGCTTGTGAGATGCAGAGAGAGGTAAAGAACTGAAATTATAATTTTATCTCAGAGAGGAATGATGGTGCAGTGGTTCGCACTGCTGACTGAAAGCTCAGCTCACATTAATGGCCACAGAAATTGGTCCAGCATAATTGGCAGGTGGGCAGCACAGTGGCGCAGTGGGTAGCACTGCAGCCTCACAGTTAGGAGACCTGGGTTCGCTTCCCGCAAGTTCTCCCCGTGTCTGCGTGGGTTTCCTCCCACAGTCCAAAGACATGCAGGTTAGGTGCATTGGCGATCCTAAATTGTCCCTAGTGTGTGCTTGGTGTGTGTGTGTGTGCCCTGCGGTGGGCTAGCACCCTGCCTGGGGTTTGTTTCCTGCCTTGTGCCCTGTGTTGGCTGGGATTGGCTCCGGCATGGCCCTGTGGTTAGGATGGGGCAGGTTGGATGATGGATGGATGGATGGATGGATAATTGGCAGGTGTCTCTCTGTTTATCAGGGACACTTAAAACACCATAGCACCATTACACTCATCACTACTCATCACCACCTTTTGGCTACTACAAGAAACAAAATGCTGAGTGTCATCATCTGGAACTTTTACTTGGCACTTGGTACTTGGTGATATCCTGATCACTTTGATAGCTTGATAGTTTACGCGGGCAGACAGGACACCATTTGAACAGTAAAAAGCAATTAGCATATTGGGCAGGTTGCCTAGGGCTATAGGGGTGTTAGATCTGGCAAAAAGATATTTTGTTAAGTAGAATGGTGAACTCCAAATTAGGCTGGAGTGGACAATAGCTTTGATGATGCCACATGGCTGACTAACATCTTGCACAAACCAGTTTAGTGACTGGCATTTGTTGCAACCTGGGTAGGTTTTAGCTCCATTTGTCCCTTGCATTATTTCACAAACTGGTTTTGTAAAGTGTGGCCAAATTTGGTTTTGTCAGATATGAATGAATAGCATTCTTATTATATTTATTTTTTGGGAAGTTACTGTAAAATTTTAATTTCCCCTTGGGGACAAATAAAGTATAATCTAATCAAATCTAATCCTCAAGGCTCTGCTAAAGTAAGCAATACCACCCTGGGTCGAGATGGGGAGCATTTGTTGATGCAACATCTTCCTTTCTGGGAACCAGCATATAAAACCACTGGGGACTGGTGGAAGACAGTCAGTATTTTACTCATGGCAATTTAGACAGACTGTTCACAAGGTCATCTTTACTTTCATTGTTGTAGCACCCTCACATGCTGTTTTTTTTTAACCTTTTTTCCTTCTTCAAACCTGTATTAGACAAGGGCCCGCTGGTTCCCCAATACTTTTCTCAGCACCACGTCTGCCACTTTCATAATTTAAAAGGTGACGCTTGTGATAATAGTCAACACAAAAGAGGCAGACATGGCGACACTGCTCTTTGCTTATGGTACTATATAAAATAAAGGTTTTTTCTGTAAGACGATTGTTGAGAGTGCTCCCCTTGAAAAGTATGATATAAAGGAACTCCACTTCAATAAGGTTGAGAGGCTTTCTCTTCTTTCATTTAATAAAGATCAGAGCTTCCCAACAAGATGTTCTTCAAGCACTGGTACTTTGACTTGTGACTAACAGTGATTGTGTAAATTTACATAAAACATACCTTAGCACATCCATTAGTCTGGCTTTTAAGAGCCTATTTATTATTTTTCCTGGAATTTTCATCTTCTCTGTTTATTATTTTTCTCATAAACAAACTGCACACAGTGACTAAGTACCTTCTGGAACATGGAATTTTAGAAATAAAAAATTAAGCAGCTGGAGTAGAGTTGTCTGACAATTTTGGTGCTGTCTGCTTGATGTGGATGTAACCAGGTAGGGCCATTCAGACCAGTGATGAAAAAGATGGACGCTGAATTGCCACAGTTGGAATAATCCTCATGAATGTGCTTTTACTAACTGAATATAGCAAAATATGGAACCAGATCCAATCAGGGCTAAAGTGAGAGACAATATTTTACTCCCTGATACTTGTTTAATGTCTACACAGCAGCTTATGGTCTGTGAAGACTATTATTAGATTTCCACATCAGTATGGCTGTTGGCATATTTCTCTTTTAAGAAATGCAATCCATCCATTTTCCAACTCTCTTCTCCAGTTCCCTATTATTATAACTGTCATTGTAATGATTATCTAATTTTCTTTCACCCTGAACTGTATTATTAACTATCTGTTTAAAATGAACAGAATGTGGCAGAGACCTTTAACAAATATCAATTTCTTTAATGCCTTTTAAAATGTTTTTTAGGGGAGGTCAGCTTAAGCAGAGTTTAGAATATAGCTGTTCATTCTGACTGAACGGGGCATATTTGAGATGACCTCAAACCAAAATAGGCCAAGGAGACTAGAAATTGCACAAAAGAAAGGTGTTTATTATATCAAAAGTCAATTGGAAGACACAGAATGGACCAGGTTAGTAAAGAATGACAAAAAGATGGGTAAAATAATAAATCCACATTTATCCGACAAAATAATATGTCCCCTATCTCCCAGGTAGGGAGACTGACCCTTGTGCCCTCTCAGTCTCTTTCTTTAGGTCTCTCTGTGTTGTCTACACTGATCCTTCCTTCTCTACACCTCATTTGCTGGAAAGGCCCAGTAAACTCCAGAAACCAACTGGCCACAGCATCTGTGGGCTTCCAACCTCACTTAAAGGGCCAAGCTGACTTTTGATTAGATGTATACATTATGTGGTGGGAGGAGCCTGTTTATAAACAAAGGCTTTGTCCACCCAAGTATGTGTTTATTTTTTTACACAACGACAATCTCAGTCCGCACTAGCATTTTTACATTGTTTACAAAAGTATGTCTGGACATACTAAACTGAAATCGCAGATGACACAGCCGTTTACATATACTAGGCATGCACACATCAGTTGAAACAGGAAGAGGAAATTTCCTCCTTGAAGGGATGGTAACATTGCCAATTGTAGCGCAAGTTAAATTATTTGCCTTTGGAAAATGCACACAGTACACAAACTTTTCTAAACGTAATTTAGATGCATAAAGGTAAGCCACACAACAAGTGCCATGAAAAGCAAATCTGCTGTGTCCAATTTGTTGGAATATGGTTTTTATCTGTGAAGGGTGACCAGTCACAGAATGTTATGTTGTAATGAGCAGGATCCAATCAGGGAAGGACTAATAAGCATGAACCAATTAGAGCACAAGAGTCTGCATTTTCAAAACTTCCCATTTTCACCCATCCATAATGCAATGCTGATCTGGCGTTTTCACAGTTTTGGAGAGCATTTTCAAAAGTCTCAGTTTTCAAGGGTTTGAAATGCAGAGTAGCATGGACACAAAAGTCAAAAACAGAGACTACTGTTTGTATTTTTAAATGAAAATGAAGTAGTGTGGATGCAGCCTAACTGACCACCATCTCACCAACCCTCTCTCTGTCTCTCTCTCTCTTTGGGGGTTTCTTGAAACTTCCGTCAATATTATTTGATCCTCAAGGAGTGACTAAGTAACCTGAACAATCACTAAGTTGGTATATAGCATGCCCTGCTGGTGGTCGTGTTATGGTTTATCTGGGGTTTTGTTTTCAGCTCATGTACAGTTTTTCATAATTTGATATTTTTGTTTTTTGTATATTATGTTGCAGTTTTTGATATTGCAAATATGTCTGGCCACCTTGTGTGTTATGTTTAGAATATTATTTTGTTTATTAGTTTTTTTTATTATTTAAGTTATGTGCTTGGTCCCCTTAACATAGAGTATTAATGGGTGGGGCCACTGTGACAATTAGTTGGAGGATGACCGTCTACCTATTTTTTCAATGCAGAAAATCAGGCCATCCAGAACTCTAGTCAGAATGTACCCAGATCATGCCCTTCATATGCCATCAAACATCAGTCTAAACAAGGGAGGCAAGATAATACTCCAACACTAAAGGAATTCAAGGTCCAATCTAAGGTACAGTGCTTTAAAAATATGCCATACTATTTACAATTGCAATGCACTGAAAAAAGGAAGTAGGAAACAGGGAGTTTCTTTGGGGAACAGATAGACGGACAGACTTAAGAGGCAGTCTAGTCAGCTTAAGTGAGTCAGCAGCAAAGGGGAGAAATCATTTAGTAGTGAGAGCATCTTAAACAGTTAACACAGAGGCTTAGAAACAGATTAAACAGGCCCTGTACTTTGATAAACTCATAACTAAATTAAATTCAAGTTTAAAACGGCATTATTGTCACTCAAACACATTTCAATCATGAAGCCAGAAAATAAGAGTCCTGTATAATACTACACTTTCTGGAAGCTGGCTTCTGCTTCCAGGAATCTTACATATGTAGGAGATGGCATATGATTTAGCAGCTCAAGCTCAGGGTCACTGAAGAGGAGACGGTTAGCCTGCATTATGGTACAGAATTGGCAGGTCTTGCCCAGATGTCCTTTAGGGGTTGCGGGTTGCCGTATTTGGGTGCTCAAGTGAGTCGCCTAAAGTCAATGTTACATTTTTGAGCTTTTGTTATGGGGTATGTTGGACTTGGTGATTGTGCCACTGCACAATGTCAGATTACACAACTGAAAAACACAGCCCATGTCACATTTACTGACGAGAGCCAATTTTTCAGCGTACTCATACTCACCCCTTTTTCTGACAGCCAATAGTGTGTTACCTGACAGAGTGGCACATCTACAGCAAGTTCAGCAGCAATTTCTGCCCTTTAGTTCTTTTTTCCATTCTGCTATGGTATGTAAAATATGAGGCATCATTACTTGTTGTTACATACTATACACATTGTACTTCTGGATGAGCTTTGGATGTTAACTCTCCTGTGTACACAGCCCAACCCTCCAACTAATGAGAAAATTAAAATGTGTTTGATTTTATCCTAGCAAATTACAGACTAGTTGGTTTCTGTCGTTAGGTATGTCGCATTATGAGATTATGTAAATGAAGGCTATGACTAAAAATCATTGGAAACGTTGTCTAATGAGGCATAGCCTTCAGCGACTGACAGCACTACAGGATATTTATCCCCATTTATTTATCTGATATTTACTCTCATTTCATCAACGGGGAATACCCCATCCCACCCCCTTGCTGCTGGGTCATGAATAAACTTAAGAAGGGAAAAATGGGTCGCAAGGCCAAGGTTGAGAAATACTGCTTTAGGGAGATAGTGTGCATCCCCAAAGTGGCATGGGAAAAGACTCCAGATCAAAGAGGTAAAAACAGGTGGGTCATGTTCGAACATAATCACAAGGCAAGATGTGCATCAACCCCAGAGTTCAATGTTTCAAACTGTATTTACAACCCTGTGGATTTGATAACTCAGTGGTGATAGATAGGGATGGAGAGCCCCAACAAGTCACCTCAAAACCAGTCCCTAGAAAGAGAGAAGTAGTGATAGTGGGGGATTCAGTCATTACGAAGATTGAGATGCTAGTCTGGTCCACAGACAGAGAGTGCATGGGCATGGGTGCATGGGCAGATTTGTGGGAAGTTAAATTTAATGTAAATAAATGTAAGGTATTACACATAGGAAGTAAAATGCTAGATTTGAATGCACAATGGTAGATCTGAAATTTGAAAGTACACCTAATGAGAATGTCCTAGGGGACTCATCACTGTCTAAATCCAGAAAATGTATAGAAGCAATCAATAAAGCTAGCAAAATGTTAGGTAATATACCATGGAGTACAAGTCAAAGGAGGTCATGTTTAAACTTTACAACACATTAGTAAGGCCTCACCTCGAGTACTGTGTACAGTTCTGGGGCCTCATGTATAAACGGTGTGTACGCACAAAAATGTTGCATAAGAACGTTTCCACGTTCAAATCGTGATGTATAAAACCTTAACTTGGCATAAAGCCACGCACATTTCCATGGTAGCTCATACCCTGTCGTACGCAAGTTCTGCGCTCCGTTTTGCAGACTGGCGGCACCCAGCGTCAAAGCAGTGCTACTGTTCCTGTGTGGTTACCCTTTCTTTTTTAGATCCACATCCCTGATGCAGCTTTAGAAATACACTGAAATTAACCACATATTGTTTATTAGTTTAATGCATCTGATTGTAATTAACCTGTAACAAAATAATGGTCCACAGAATGGTCAAACTATTCCAAATACCATAACTGCTTTAGCATTGTTACTCTCACTTCACCTTCTTCTTCTTCTTTCAGCTGCTCCCGTTAGGGGTTGCCACAGCGGATCATCTTTTTCCATATTACTCTCACTGCACCACTCTGAGTATTTATATCACTGTATCTGAGTGGGGAATCACAGATCTACAGAAGCTGAGAAAGAGAATTATCGGTATACAGCATCAAGCACACGCTGCCTCAGCCATGCTGTCTATTGAACTGCACTCATAAGGCAAACGCTTCAGAGCCTTTCCTCACGGTTCAGAAACAGTTTCATCCCAAGAACTCTAAAAGCACTCAATCAGTCCATCAAGTGCTCCTTGTAGAACTGTTTATACTTATTACAAGTAAGTACAATTACCTCACTGTAAACTTGCGATACAGTTATAATATTACACAACCTGAGCCACTTTATAAAGCGCGTATTTACATATGATGACAATGTCATTTTTAAGATGAAATGCAGCAAAATATTTTTATTATATTATACAGATAAAACTTTAACTTCATTTAAATAATCTATATTGTTAATAATTAAACATGTGAGGACATGGTGCCGCAGCGCTAGCGAGTCGCTGGCGCTCTGTTCACGGATTGTTCCTGCCTCGTGCTGTATTCTTGCAGGTGCTGACGCCACACTGGAAGGATAAATGGATAGAATAATTAAACATGTACTACGAAGATTTTTCAATGTTCCTTAAAAGTTTTGAAGAATCAGCGTTTTAAGCTTACAGATGGCTTAACGTCTATTACAGAGCTTATTGTATGGCGATTGGGTATTTGGAGAAAGAAAAGTAAGGACAGGAATTGGATGTTAGTACGTTTGAAAGAGACAGTACTGCTACAATAAAGTATTTCTTCAAAGGTGGCGCACAGCGCAGCAAGCATCTTCCGTGAGACATGAACAATCACTGCGCCACCGTGTTCCCATGTTTAATAACATGCTTTAACTCCTATCATCATGAAAATGATATCACGTATACATCTCAGTATTTTAATTATTCAGAGAGCTGTAATATCATGAATGTAATGGATTCTGTGTTCTGTCGGAGGAAGGGAAAGCCCGGAAGCACGTAGTGATTCACACACATAGAGCACATAGAAGATCAAATACAATACTAAGCATTTAATGTGCTACTTTAGTTACGATGGGATTTGAGAAACTAGTAAATTAAACAATTTTAAGATGAAGTTTATGATGTTCTACTTTAAGGACAAAATAAACTACGTGAAAGTGGAAATTTTGAGATTAAAGTTGACATTTCGAGCTTTTTTCCCCACTTGTGTGGCTTTTTTTTTCTCTGTACCCTAATAAGCTTTCATATGACACTGAGACGGTGGGCTACGACTCGCCTTTTCATGGCAACTTTGATATCTGACAACTTCTTTTTTATTTCGGGCACTGTGCGACTTTGTGAACTTAAGCTTTCGAGTTTCTCCAACACACTGCGTCACTTGATCAACTTCCTTTTGTTATTTATACCACTGTTTAAACCAACAAATAGTATGTTTTTCCTTGCCTCCACTTGGCATTCGCTGAAATTCTATTTTGCCTCGTGCTTTTGCCATTGTCTTTTCACAGAACACTGAGCTTAAGGGATATTTATATTGATTTGCATATTCAAAGAAGCATAATTCTGGGAGGAGTTGGAGTGGGGCAGCAGGTGTGTGCATGTGCGTTACTTTTCACACTGACCGGGATTTATGTAGCGGAAGAATGTGGAAGCTGCCGTTCGCAGAGATTTATGCATCTGGATTTTTTTGTGCATGAGCACATTTCCGCTTTTGTGCTTACATCATGTTATAGTGCGAATTCTATGCACGGCTTTATGCATAAAGGCCCCTGGTCTCCATATTACAGAAAAAGACATAGCAGTGCTAGAGAAAGTTCAGGGGAGAAAGATTTCAGCTATGAGGAATGACTGAAGAATTTAGACTTTTTCAGTTTATGCAAAAGGAGAATAAGAGCGGATAGAACCAAAATGTTTAAAATTATGAAAGGAATTAATGCAGTGGATAACACTTGATGCTTTAAAATAAACTCTGCAACAAGAGCTCAGCGGCATGGTTGGAAACATATTAAGGGCACACATGCATTCATGGGAAACAACTTCAGAGTTTGCTACTTGTAATTCCACTCCGCGCCAAGCTCTGGCGCTGTAATGTAAAGCTTTTCCTCTCCTTCCCTCTTCAAACTCAGAATCCAACATTTCACTGGCAAATGACATCACTTCTGGTTCCAGGGCTGCTGAACTCACTCCTACTGCCTTAACAACTTCATAACCGGCACTGCCGCCATCTATTTTCTAGTGTGATTGGAGACTCACATCTGTAAAGATGTTTCCTGTTAGAAGTGTTAATTCATGGTTATTGTTTTATTTTCTCGTATACAAAGTATATGGAAAGTATTGTAATTGTCCAAAAATTTAATGTTAAGATTTTGATGAATCTCGACGTTTTACACCTCCCTGACTTTCTTGTATACAAAGTATAGAGAAATATTGGAATCCTCCAAAAATTCCATTTTGAGATTTTGATGAATCTCAACATTTTAGACCTCTCTGAGTCCGAAAATACCATTTTTGGAATTATGTCAGTGTGTCTGTCTATGTGTGTGTGTGTGTGTGTGTGTAAACATGATAACTTGAGTACATTTTCACTTAGGTCAACCAAATTTTGCATACAATTATTAGGTACAAAACATAGATTTCTATCAATATTTGGGCTTTTTCCACTAACCGGAAGTGGTACTTTACCTTTTAATCATGCAGCTGCAGAGTCCGATTTATTCAGCTTTACTTTTATAATAATTGTTCAATATATTATTAATTTGATTTGTTGTTGATGGTTCTTTAATGTACACAATATAAAAATATAATCATTGTTTTGTGGTTTACTACTCAAATATCCATCCCTATATCTGAGTATACGAGAAAGTCTAGGAGAGACCACTCCCGATATTTACCTTTACATTATATGGGATTTGGCTGAGGTTGCCCCAAACACTTTATCTGTATCTCTGTACTTTATTTACCACATAAATGTTAGAAAGTTTTTCTTTATGCAAAGAACTGTAGACACATGGAATAAATTACCAAGTAGCGTAGTAGACAATAGGACTTTAGGAACCTTCCAATCTTGACTTGATTTCTTTTTTGGCAATCTCAGCAAATATAGTGGATATGCTTGTTGGTTGATTGGTCTGTTCCCTTGACAATTTTTCTCAACCAGTTTTACCTGCTGAGTTCCCCTTGGTGAATTGAATGCACAAGTTTAAAAGTGTAGGGGATGGAGCCATTGGTGAATCAACGACTCGTGTGTAAGATTTTGGGTCCCTTGGCGGACTGATCACGAATGTAAAAGCGGTAATATGTCTCTCGGTGAATAAAAGAGCATGGGTGGGTTCCCTGTTAATGAAACATTCGCAGGTACAAATGGGAATAAATATGCTCACGCACCCAGCAATACTAGCCCATGACACAGTGATTGAAAAACACTGTTCTAATGTTCTAATTCCAAAGCACCACAAGTCCTATAATAAAATAAAACAGTGTAAATTGTGCTTTAAATTTGCCAACACTCTTTTGTATTTTAAAACTGGACTTCTAAAGTGAAAATTAATGCACTGGCCTTAATTTTTGCTTGTCACTTTTCAGACTGCATATGAAATCCTGATAATAGTGAGTGTAGGTAAAGCCTGGAAGGCTATGGACATGTGCAGACCCGATGCCTACTCTTTCTGCTTTTAGTTATCACACAGTCTCTCGTACTCGGATGTTCAAATAAACTGCTGTATTTGTTAAAATTAAGGATATGCTTTGAGGTTGTTTGGTAACTTCTCATAATATAATATGATAATGTTTGGCACTTATAGCTTTTAATGCACCTACAATATACATCTTCTACGGCCACTGGTGACCTTTGAGGTCTTCAAACTGCTGTTAGCAAATGATGAATTTTCTCATTAATAAAAAATTCTGAGTCAACTATAAATGATGAGTCACCTGCCCAAATTGGTTAAATTACATAACTAGCATTGAACAACAAGAAAAACAGCATGATATCATTTGAAAAACAAAATTTGCCTACTTTAGAGCACTTCTCACTATTCCTAATACAAGTTTTTCTAACCTTGGAACACGTGTGTATAGCAGACAAAGACAAAGTGTAAGAACAAACTACATTGACATGAAAGACCAAGGCCAACTAATTAGGTAACGTCTTTAGCTCAATAAAACATGAGACTGTCAAAATGTAAATTGTTATTAAGAGATAATGACTGGTGCAGGGTCCAACAGAACTCTAAGTTTTTGCATTTTAAATAAATACAAGGCAATATGCAGACCACTGGTTCTCAGATAAAAGTGGTTCATATAGGGCAAGAAAGACATCCTTATTTTGGCAAGACATTGTTTTATTTTCACTATGAAAAAATATAACACTATTATTATATTATATTACATTTGATTATGAATTCAAAAGATTTATATAGTGTGTTCTGACAGATTATCAATTGGTGGGCTTGCAAGGATCAAGCTTTTATTACAATAAAATTTTCTGCCCATCGCTAAGGTGCTCAGCAGAGAGCAACAGTTTTCCTTCTGTCCATTTATCGATTACTTTACTTTTCCAACCTCAAATTTGTTGACTTTCCAGGATGTATCACATCATAAACTTTCAGTTAACACCAAGGTTGATGCTCTTGTCCCAGTAATTCACAAGTACTAGCAGTTTGCTGAGTTGTAGCTGCTTGACAGTCAGAAGATGCCACAGCTGTCATTTTTCTTCCTCTTCCTATCACATAACCAGCTTCTGCAAGTTGCTTCATGCTCAGCAGATGTCAAAACACTTTTTCTTTCAGCCATGTCACCTTCTTGATCAGTTTGCCTTAAGAAACACACAAACCCAGCTCACATTGCCAAGGTGGTCACTACCTCCAATTTTCTTGATTCACCAGTGTGTGCCTGGGCATAAGCTTTCAATTAAGACCAGGATCTAGGCTGTAGCTCCAGCAGTTCATGAATAATTGCTTGACGGATAGAACTTGAAGCCATGAGGAAAGCATCCTTCATTATAAGTATGTTGACCCTTAATGGATTCCAGTTATTCTGGTGAGATGGCTGCCATTTCAAAGGTTTTGCATAGAGTTCTAATTAGATAAGGGCCCTAAAACTACATAAATTCATTAAGACTTGACCTCTTTCCTCATTACACTTGTTTCATCCATTAAGTTCTGAAGCATTGCTGATTTCAGCTCTAATACATTCACATACAGCTGTCATAAAGTCTTCTCTCTTTTGTCAGAGAGCTCTCCTCCAGCATAGCCAATTCTCGCAAATGCGACTCCAGCTACTATCAGGAAAGTTAGCTCTAATTATAACCTCAATCTCACCCTAGGTTTGATTACACAGGCTTTGCATTATGGTGTACAGTCATGGCCAAAAGTTTTGAGAATGACACAAATACTGGGCTTCACAAAGTTTGCTGCTTCATTGTTTTTAAATCTTTTTGTCAGATGTTTCTATGGTATAGGGAAGTATAATTACAAGCATTTTATACGTTTCAAAGGCAGTTACATTACGTTTATGCACAGAGTCAATATTTGCAGTGTTGGCCCTTCTTTCTTTTTCAAGACCTCTGCAGTTCATCCTGGCATGCTGTCAATCAACTTCTGGGCCAAATCCTGACTGGTGGCAGCCCATTCTTGCATAACCAATGCTTGGAGTTTGTCAGAATTTGTGGGTTTCTGTTTGTCCACCCGCCTCTTGAGGATTGACCACAAGTTCTCAATGGGATTAAGGTCTGATAATTCTCCTGGCCATGGACCCAAAATTTCGATGTTTTGTTCCCCGGGCCACTTAGTTATCACTTTTGCCTTATGGCACGGTGCTCCATCATGCTGGAAAAGGCATTGTTCATCACCAAACTGTTCTCGGATAGTTGGGAGAAGTTCCTCTCAGATGATGTTTTGGTCCCATTCTTTATTCATGGCTGTGTTCTTAGGCAAAATTGTGAGTGAGCCCACTGCCTTGGCTGAGAAGCAACCCCATACATGAATGGTCTCAGTATGCTGTACTGTTTGCATGACATTGGACTGATGGTAGCGCTCACCTTTTCTTTTTGGACAATCTTTTTTCCTGATTCATCAGAGAAATTTACTTTACCCTAGTCCTCAGCAGTCCAATCCCTGTACCTTTTACAAAATATCAGTCTGTTCCTGATGTGTTCCTTGGAGAGAAGTGGCTTCTTTGCTACCCTTCTTAACACCAGGCCATCCTCTAAAAGTCTTCACCTCACTGTGTGTGCAGATGCACTCACACCTTCCTGCTGTCATTCCTAAACAAGCTCTGCACTGCTGTAGCCTGCAGCTGAATCAACTTTAGGAGACGGTCCTGCTGCTTGCTGGACATTCTTGGGCACCCCGAAGCCTTCTACACAACAGTAGTGGAAATGGGTTTTTTTGGGGTTAAGAGGGACTTTGCAATTAATTGCAATTCATCTGCTCACTCTTCATAAAATTCTGGAGTATATGCAAATTGTCATCATAAAAACTGAGCAGCAAACTTTGTGAAAATTAATATTTGTGTCATTCTCAAAACTTTTGGCCATGACTGTACTTCTTATTAGGAAGGCACTTTCCACTGAAGAGTTAGCACTGTTGGCTTACATTTTCAGGATCCTGGTTACTGTTTACAGAACATTTTTTGACAGCTATTATGGGTTTTCATCCCACAACCCATAAATTTCACTTTGGTCCAATATAGATGTGTGAGTAAGCATGAATGCGGTATGCCGTAGACTAGCAATCCATACAGGGCTGGTTTCTACATTATACCCCGAAGGCTTCCACCCACCCTGACCCTGAACTGATTTAAGCAGTTCAAATGTGGATTTCAACTATGAAGATCTAGTTTAAGGTTGACCCCGGGTCTAATTAGGGTGCTTCCACCATCAGCACTTTTTAAACAGTTCCTGTGGACACTTGTATGATTGGAGGTATGATTAAAATAATCTGTTTCTACATGGGGTCTACACATCTTCCACAGCAAACAGTGTTTAGTTAAAGCGACTTATATTTTATTTAAAGTGATGCTAATAATGAAACCAGAAGCTCTGTACTCCACTAAAAGGCTGCTAAGATGATAACAGAAGTGCATTTGATTTCTGAGGGCACTATGCTAGATGTCCATCTGATTTCCAATTTTTGAGCCAGAATTTATGAAACCAGCTTAGCACATTAATGCTCTGTCTGCAGAGAATTACTGGAACAGAGGCAAGAAGCTGACAACAGACATTTTTCAATTCACCTGGTCTTACAGACGCTCTTTATGAGGCACTCGATGTGTGACACTCATCTCATGTTCAGTAATAATAATGGCACAATGGATTGTAATGACTTATAAATCTGAATTCGTCATTGACTCATCCCATTTCATTTGGTGAAAGTCTGCCTGCCATAATACTAATCTAATTTGCATTATGAAGGGTAATACAGTTTATATTATTTTTCAGAAATGCAAATCGGATTATTGTGCCTCGTAAACTGTCCTGCCAAGATGAGAAATGGTATCTACTTATTTTTTTTTTCCCCCTTCAGAGGTCGTGTTCTCATCAGACCTTCATTTGGAAGGTAAAATGGGATCGTTTACAATGAAGCTTTTGTTTTCAAATTGACAGTCCAGGGCAGACAACAATAGAAAGCACAGCAAGTGACTCTGAAATGCTCTTCTCTGCCCCTGAATTCGTCAAGTGCCTGTCAAGTTTATGTAAAGCTGTCTATCCAGCTTGTGTATTGCACAGCTGGACTTGAACTTGTGTCTCATGCTCTACTCCAGTATAACAGTAGATTACGCCACTACAAAAAAGGAGTTTGTCACAAAGAAGGAAGCTGCTAATGCCTTTGACACAAAAGAACAGTTTGCCACAGTTAACATCTGATATGCTGGTAAGAAATGTGTAATATATGGTAGTTTTAATTAAGTACAAGAGTAAATCAAAAAGGAAAGGCAATTAGAAAATAACATGGTAACAGTAAGGGATAGAAGCTGAACCAGTACAATGGCATATGGGTAGTTCACACACGCACAACACCATTAGTCTAGTTGAAGCCAAGGTCAAATTAATACAGACACTTCGTTACAGCATTGCACTAATGCTGAACAACGCATTATAGTGATTTTCTTTGGGCAAAGAGAGTGTCACCTGCTCTTGAACAACATATGAAAAAAATAATAAAAATAAGAACATAATTGTCTCAATCCCCGTTCAGGCAGGATTAGCTTTACACCGTGAGGTGGGGTAAAGTAATTATTACCAGATAACCTCTATAATTTTATTCCCATCCAAATCACTCATAGCTTTTTACAGTCTGTGTTCACATCTCAGTAAAGAATATGGAACCTTTTACTTTATATAAAAAGTATGCATGAAAAAAATCCAGCTAAACTAGTCCCATGCGAATCAACAGTTGGTCAGGAAAATACCATCATTTCCAGTGAAAAAAACTGAATTTCCCTGAGATTTTAGAGATTTTCACAGAAAAAATGGAGGAAGGCAATGAACCTGTCCAGGCTCTGGGCAGCCCACAGTGAACCATTTCAAATTGATTCATAATGCATCATTTAAGTGGACTAATTTGTGGACAAAGGAGCCCCAAACACAGAATTCTTATCAGAGGGCTATGTGTGGCATTGTCAGGTAAACAACCAACTTGAGCCTTCTACATCTAGATAACGTTTAACAACAAGACCAGTGGGGAATCTTGCTAAATTAATTAATAATGCATTTGTTATTTACGTAGATACAATGCTACATGCGCAACTGTTTCGAGGTGGCAACACCGTGCAAGCGTAGTAGGCACGCCTACCTCTGTGATTTTTCCAGATGCATCTTCTCTTATGCAAATCAATGGTAAAATTTACCAGCTTTCTGTGGTAGCAGTAAGTTTACAGAGATATGTATTGAAAGTCTATCTTGTCCAAGTAGGGATTTAGTCCCAAGGTGAATCAGACAAAAACTGTATTGGTAAAAAAAAAAAAGACTTGATTGTGTTCTATACAGAAGAGACACAAATGAATTGGACATCCTTACCCATGGATGGACAGGCATACTGTAGTCACTTCTGTTTACCATTCCAAAATATGTCAAACAAGTTTAACCTTCACTTATGATTGCCATAAGTTGGGAAGGTATCCACTGAGATAGTGCTGGTGTTTGGTGTTATAATATGGTGTTAAATTCCACTTGTAGGGCCTGGAGGTATTCTGGCAGCTAGTGTGCAAGGCAAAAACCAACCATAAATGGGATGCCTGTCTGGGGCATGGCATATTCACTTCCAGTTTTTTTGGTATGAGTGAATGTAGATGTTGATGTAAGTGATCCAGGGATGGACGGGTGCCTAATTACTGACATGACTGGTTCTCTATGACCATCTACTGATATGGATGAAGGAATAACCATATCAAACATTTTGTAACACCAAAGGATGAAAATGACTGGAATATGTTGTTCAAAGTGAAGGCACAAAGATACAATTGTAACATGGATGATATATTCATGAGAACAATCGACTGCATTTCACAGCTTCAAAGTTCACCCTAGACAACAGTGTTTAAGTATGCATGTGCGAGATAAGTACAGTGCAGTGAGCCTGAAGAAAAATTCAAGACCCACAAAATTTATCAGAGCATGCACACTCGACATCAGCAATGTTTAAAGATGTGAGATTTGTCACACATTTCTAAAAACCTTAATTATACTTGACTTTTCTTTGAACAAAACTAAAATAAGCCCCAAAAAGGGTTTTGTAGTCTTCAAAAGTGTAATTTTATATATCTTCCTCCAAGAATACCATTACAGAGTTATTTTGAGGAGTTGTTACAAAACTGCTCTTCTTTCCTTCTGATGGCTGACTCACTACACTCATGAAATAGTTTGGAACCTCAGGGGTGTCAAAGCCTTTTGTTTCTATTGTGCCTTTTGTAGCTCAGCTACCATTGGCCTTGGGCAAAATCCAATTACAGTCACTTCCCTGGAACATTATGCAACTGAAAGCGTTACAATGGTTTGTTATCATGTCGGCTCTGTCAGCAGCACCTTTTTTAAAAATATTCAGGCTGCCTCATGACAATACCTTCTTACTAGCTTAAAATTTTGTTGTGATAACATATTGATTAAAATGAAATGGCAACGCCCACTTGGTATATGGAGTTCACAGAACAATACGTTGCAGGAGATGATGAATCTGATGGTTTAGGAGATGTAAAATGCAATTTAGCACCTGTTTTGTACTTTTGGTTTTAATATGATCATGTGATCATTTTTAGCGTTATTTTATTAACTCTGTGCTGCCATTTTGTATGTTATTTTGATTCAATTGACAGCATACTTGTGTGCTTTCCGTTAGTCAAAATTGGTCTCACATAAGGAGAAATAGAAAGGAATTTTAAATAGGGAAGGACAAAAAAATATACAAAGTCAATAAACATGCCGAGTTTGTGCCAGGAAATTTAACAATTGATCATTTGAGCATAAAGCGCTAATTAAAAATCAAAGAACATAGAGAATAGCAGAGACAACAAAGCTATAAATTCAGATTAAATAAAAGTTTGCTCACAAAAAGTCACATAATCCTAATTTTGGATGATTCTTAAGTAGAACCTTTTAGCATCAATTTAAATGATATCACAACATGGCACAAACCTGAGTATCTTTGGGTAAGATCAGCATGGAAAGACACTGACTCAAATAGCTGTGCACATAAAAAACAATAATGGTGTTGCAGCAAAACACAAAAATATTTCAAGTTTCAAAGAACATATTCTGAAGAAAAGCAAATGTCATATTTGGATTCCTCGGGATAACCCCAACTAGATACATACTTCGTCACAAGTAGGTCAGAAATTCCTATAAAAAATTAAAGAAAAGCTCCCATTATAACAGCATCCATAATGTTGTTAGCTCCCTGTTGCTACCATATGATAGCCAGAAGTTGTGGTGTTTTACTCCAAAGCAGTGGAATATGGCAGACCACAAGGGAAAAACAGGATTATAAATAAGACCATTATAATAACAAAGTGAAAGTCAAAATCCGAGTAATCTAAAAAACAATCATCAGTGCCAAGGGTGGGGATCGATCTGTTCTTAACTCAATTTTTCTTTTTGTAAAAACTTGATTGCTTTGTATGGATTGTAATAAAATTAATAAATAAATAAATAAATAAAAAAAACAATCATCAGAACCAAAATACTAGGCAGAAATACAAAAAGGGTCTTAAACAGGATTTTCATATGAGCAAAATAAATGTCTTACTGGTGTCCTAGCTTTTGGATTTATGATTGTTGTGAATTTTGTAGTAATTTGTTTCCTTAAAAGCTTGAGTTAGATTATTCTGATACTTTATGCTGTTTTGTTTCATTCCATTTGATGTTATTTTGATAAGGTCATTATCTTATCGGTAACCAACTTGGTTGTGGCTCAGTCAGTCGTTCAGGATCATGTGACTCTGATCTAATGACCTGTGATATAAAAATGGCAGTGCAGCACTCTGAGTATCCTTGTCTTGAGATAGTTCTAAAAGACTACAGTTGCTTTATGATTGTTTTGATATGTTGAGAGGCATGAGCTATAAGAAGAGATTGAAGAAGGTATACCTTTTTAGTTCAAACAATCAAGAGGGAACATGATCAATGTGTTTGAAATTTCGAAGGAAATTAGTACGGTGTATCCCTGCCATTACTTTAAATTAAATTCTTCGACAAGAACACAGAGACACAAATGGAAACATGTTAGGACAGATTTTATGTAAATGTTAGAAAGTTGTTTTTTTTTTTATGAAAAGAACCACAGACGTGTATAATAAGTTACCAGGTAGTGTGGTAAAAAGTACATCTCAACGTGATGTTATTTTGGAATCTCTAGGTAAATAGGTCGGACAAGCTTACTGGATTAAATATTCCTTTTTTGCCACAAATGGTCTAATTTTTTGATTTCCGGGTTTTGACTTTTGCTTGCTTTTTCCACTTTTGCCTTGTGCCTTTTGGTATGTTGTTTATTTCATTTTGACTCTTTGGCAACAACTTCTATTTGCAATGTCTGACTTTTGCCAAAACTCTCATGTTCTGACTGTCATTTTCATTCTGTCCTTTAAAGGGCACACCTTTCTCACTAAAACTCTGTGTGTTACTTTGACTTCCATTTTTGGACTTTGGATTCTTTTCATTTTTCTGGCTTTTCTGACCTGAGCCCATTTTGACTAACAGTTAAAATTAATTTTCTGGTCCTGATTTTAGTTTTTGCCCTGCCTGGTCTGCCAATTCAAGCTATGGTAGTACAGAGAAAAGTTACATAGGAACACAGACTGTGCATCTTCCCCAATTTGTCCACTTGACACCTCATGCAAGAGATTTTTGGCAAGGAATAACCAGCTTGAATGACTCACCTTGTAATAATAGCTAAATGTGGTGGGCTCATGCAGGCCCCCATGAAGAGTACAACATTCTCATGTCTAGTGTTGCGATAAGCCATGACTTCTCTTTTAAAGGCTTTAAGCTGGTCCTCATTGTCCCGTTCAATATCAATTAGCCGGATGGCTACTTCCCCATGCCAGCGGCCATGAAAAACCTGTCCAAAACGTCCTTTCCCGATCAGCTCTCCGATCTCCAGCTGTTCAAAAGGGATGTCCCATTCTTGTAAAAAGATGCTGGTCTGGCTGGCTTTTCGGGGAAAATTGCGGGCTGAGAGGAGGGAGAGATTCATTTCCTCAAATTCATCTTCTGAGTCCTCTGCCTCATCATTACCATCTTCATTCTATAAAAAAGACCAACAGAAAAACTTTAAAAGGAGGTGTGTAATAATTTCAAATAAACACATTCACGCAACTCTCCACTTGGAGTGTCTGTTTACACAATTTAAAAAAGCATAAAACACCTTAGGTACATTTCTATTTTTAATTTGCTTACCTCTGACGTGGGTTCAACTTCAATTTGAAGCAGAGGATTCCCATTATTTCTAAACAAAAAAAAAACAAGAAAACTTAGTATATCACCCTCATGACTTTGTTGGTCAGGGGCATGGCTTAGGTGCTCTCACTGGATGGCTTCTCAGTGCTACGGCGGAGAAAAGAGATGACATTATTAGCACTGGTGCCCTTCTTGCCCCGACAGGGCATTGCATACCTTGTTTGAACCTGGAAGCTGATGCTCAGGTGTCCATGCACGATAGTGTATTTAATATTTGTGTTATTTATTAAGTGGTCATGTTTCATTATTTCTGTTTCAGTTACTTGTTTTTTTCATGAATAAATATTCCTTGGGATAACCCCAACTAGATACATACTTCATCACAAGTAGGTCAGAAATTCCTATAAAAAATTAAAGGAAAACTCCCATTATAACAGCAGCCATAATGTTGTTAGCAACAGCTCCCTGTTGCTATCATATGATAGCCATTATTTTTCATGAATAAATATTTTTTTTTGTAAGTGCCTCTATCGTCTGCTCACGAGGATGTGATCGACCTCCTTCACCACACCACCAGTATTGGAGTACCACGTCCAATAATGCGGTAAGGACATTGGAACCTGGATCCAGTGATTCGCAGCCCCTGACATTTTGCATAGTCAAGGAACATGCAGCCACTTTCACCAAGGTCGCCAGACCCATGGGGACCAACACAATCCTCATAGCCAGCCCTGTCAGCGACAGTGGTCACACTGAAGTTACCCGTGACCAGAGAAGTGTCACCTTGTGGGCACCCATCAACCACTAAGCAAAGTTGCGAAAAAATGTCTCCCTCACTGAGACATCACTCACTGCGGTTGGAACATACACTGAGACAACAGGCAGGGCACACAGAGAGTGCCTTAATCTGAGTCTCATAATACGCTCGTTGATAGGAGTGACATTGGACACCATTGGAAAGAGCTGATCCACCTCAACAATACCTACTCCCTGAGTATGGCAGCCATCTGAGCAACCAGACCAATAAAAGGTGTACCGACCTACAGAGATCTGGCAAGACCCAGGTCTGCACACCTCAGAGAATATTGCCACTAAAATGTAGAGTTTATGAAGCTTCTCCAACAGCAGAGGAAGATGATAATTATGCCAGAGAGACAAGATGTTCTACGCTCCGACCCAGATGGGTCGCCTCAAACTGGGATCCGAGTGCTGTCGTGCAGTGGGCAACGCCTCAGCACCACACCAGTTCTGGTCGCCAACAGGCCTGATCCCATTGGCTCCCTGACAGTTTTGACTCTTACGGGGAAAAGACTCCCGAGGGCTTTCTTCTATTCCCTTCATAATGCGAGCAGCCGCCCATATAAGAGCTACTCCCGCAGAGAGCAGAAAAGAGTCCTGTCTTTCGTCTCAGAGTTGCATGAGTTTTTTTTACAGTGGCTGGAGTGCCAATCCTGCCACCAACTCCCATAATTTCCCTGCAAGTTGGAGGACCGCTTGCAGAGCCAGATGCAGTTTAACATCATGCGCAGGACTTACAGAACTTTCAGTTTCTTACAAAAATGCAGGGTGTACAGAAGTGCCCTGTTTGTGAATTCTGACCACAGACTTGTTGCTGCTACTATGAAGGTCCAGCTTAGATTCAGTAGGCTACCACCTACTAGGAAAATGAGGCTGGATCTGGCCAGACTCAAAGATCAGGTTGTTTCTAATGAGTTTGCACGCAGTTTGTATGAAGAACTTACAGTGGGAAGTTGGGTGCAAATGCTGATCCTAATGTGATGTGGGAGATCTTCCATGTCAAGACCCTGAAGGTTGCCGAGGGTTGTGTTGGTGTCACCAGTGTTCCCAGAAGGAGGTGTTTCATCTCACAGGGCATCCTGGATTACACTGAGAGGAGTTGCAGCGCATGGCTTGATGGCAACTCAGGTCTGTACCAGGAACTGAGAAGGACAGCTGCGAGGGCTGTGAGGGCAGATAAGGAGGCATTTGTTAGGGGAATCTGTGAGCACACCATCTATGGTCTAGTGACCCACATCCTGCTTACAGAGGAACTGAAGCATTACGCATATCCAGATCTGTTATTTGGAGAGTTGCAGTCAAAGGGGCTGATGGATACCTCTGGGTCGACGGTTCTTGGGGCTGATCCTCCAATTAGCTGTGAACCATCCAATCTCATTGAGATAGCACAGGTGGAGAATCAGATGAGGGTAGGGTAGGGTAGATGAGGGCTGCAGAGATCAGTGGAATCTGGGGTGAACTTCTCCAGGTTGGTGGTAAGGCTGTCCACCTGGCATTGCAAGTAATCTTTGCTTCCATTTGGGAGATGGTCATCATCTCAACTGACTGGAAAGTGGACTTGTTATCCTTATGTGGAAAGGAAAAGGTGATTGCTTGGATTGCAGCAACTACAGGGGGAATGACACTACTATCGATGCAAGGTAAGGTCCTTGCTAGGGTCATCTTCAATAGGATCCGTGATCACATGCTCACTCACCAGCGACTGGAGCAGTCTAATTTGATGCATAAGAAGTCTACCAATGACCACATCCTGGCAATGAAGGTTTTCACTGAGTTTAAATGCGAATATTGGCAGTGTTTCTTTACAGCCTTTTGTCGAATTTTGTAATGTATTCTACTCATTTTATTTAGCTGCTCTGTGGGACATCCTGAGACTTCATGTGATCCCTTCAAAGTTGCTTGATATTATGGCCGGCCTGTACTCTGGTAATGTGAGTGCTGTGCAGAGTGCAGGCAGAACCTCTGCGGTTTTCTCAGTTGATTCTGAGGATCGTCAGGGGTGTGTTCTTGCTCCTACTCTGTGCAATACTTGTATGGACTGGGTGTTTGGCAAGGTCGTGGGGTCCAGTGTCTGTGGGGCATCTGTTGGTGAAGAGAGATTCACTGATCTTGACTTTGCCAATGATGCTGTGATGTTCACAGAGTCCATAGAGGCTCTGATTGGGGCTCTCGTGAGCCTTAGCAAAGAGCCTGAGTGTCTGGACTTACGACTGTACTGGATAAAAACTAAGATCCAGGCCTTTAGTGACCTCCTGGGCACAGCCATCAACAGTGTGTCTGTCTGCGGAGAAAATGTCAACCTTGTCGAGAGGTTTACTTACCTTGGCAGCAACATTCATATCTCTGGTGATTCTTCCTATGAAGTCAGTGGATGGATTGTGAGAACATGGAGGGTCATGAGATAGCTGGAAAAGGGTGTGTGGCACTCCCAAAATGTTTGCAAAAGGACGAAGGTCTAAGTCTTAAGGTCCTGGTGCTTCCTGTTTTGCTATATGGTTATGCTATATGGAAATTTCCAGCCTATTTCCCATTTACCTTTCCCCTCAAAAGTTCTTTAGCGTGTTGTAGCCTCCCAGCTCACCAATTACTTAACCACTAATAACTTGATGGAACCCTTTCAATCTGGTTTCAGGGTGCGGCACAGCTGTGAAACTGCTCAGCTATGGGTAACCAATGATTTGCTTATGGCAGCAGACTCTGGACAAACCAGCATATTAATTCTATTAGACCTCAGTGCAGCATTTGACACTGTCAGACATGACATTCTACTGTCCAGAATGGAGAACATGCTGGGTATCTCTGGCACTGCCCTCCAGTGGTTCAAGTCCTTTTTGACTGATAGGCAAGAGTTTGTTAGTCTTGGCAACAGCAGATCCAGCTTGGCGCCAGTCACACAAGGAGTTCTGCAGGGCTCTGTCCTTGGCCCTCTTCTCTTCTGTATTTATATGCTTCCCCTTGGCCATATTATTTGTAACTTTGGACTGGGTTATCATTTTTATGCAGATGATACTCAATTATACTTCTATGTTAAAAGTGGAACTTCATCAGAGCTTTCTCAGCTCACAACCTGCCTTAGTGAAATTAAAACCTGGATGGAGCAGAACTCTTTAAAATTAAATTGCAACAAAACTGAACTCCTGCAAATTGGGACTAAAATGCAACTTAATAAATTAAGGTCTTTCCCAGTCCATCTTGGCGGTGATCTCATCAGACCTGCCTCTACTGCAAAGAATCTTGGTGTCATTTTTGATTCCTCCCTCTCTTATTCCGCCCACATAAATCACATTAGGAAACTTTCTTACTTTCACCTCCGTAACATATCCCGTGTTCACTCCTTCCTCTCCTTTTCTAATGCTGAAAAACTTGTCCATGCTTTTATCACATCCCGCATCGATTATTGTAACTCGCTGCTGGCAGGTCCCCCTTCTAATCTTATATCACAGCTCCAGCTTATTCAAAACTCGGCTGCAAGAGTCCTTACTCGAACCAGCAGCAGCAAGCATATCACACCCATCCTACTCCATCTTCACTGGCTCCCTGTGTCTTACAGAATCAAATATAAAATCCTACTAATAACCTACAAAGCCTTAAATAATCTCGCGCCAAACTACATCAGTGACCTTCTCCATCACTATGTGTCTGGCCGCCCTCTAAGGTTCTCTGATTCTGGCAATCTTCTTGTGCCCCACACTAATCTACACTCCATGGGTGACAGGGCCTTCAGCTGTATAGTGCCCAAACTCTGGAATGACATCCCGAAATTAATCAAGTCAGCTGACTCCATGAATTCTTTTAAAAAACAACTCAAAACTCATCTGTTCAGGAAGGCTTTTAGCTCTACTTGACTTTATTACCCTTCTCTCAGTTTACCTCTCTGTCTAGATGCTCATGTAACCTGTATGTGTGTGTGCTAGACCATCAATTATGTTGTCTGTTAGGCTTTTATTCTCTGAATTCACTGTCGTAATCTTCTTTATTTATTTATTTGGTTTGTACAATGCTATATACTGTACACCCTGACGTTCTTTCTTATATTCTGTAAGTGCCTTGAGCATGGGAAAGGCGCTATATAAATAAAATGTATTACTATTATTATTATTATTATTATGGTTACAAGACATAGATGCTATCCAGTGACCTGAGATGAAGACTGGACTCCTTCTGTACTGTGTCTCTTTGGAGAATCCTTGGGTACCGCTGGTTTGACTTTGTGTCAAATGGGCAGTTGCTCATGGAGTTCAAAATTAGGCACATTACCTGCATTGTGAGAAAGTGTCAGATATGGCACTATGGTCATGTGGCGTCATTCCCCGAGGGTGATTCTGGTTTACAGGATCCTCATTGTTGAGGACCCGAGTGGCTGGACCAAGCCAAGCGGACACCCACGTAACACTTGGCTATGGCAGATAGAGGGTCATTTCCGGAGGGTGGGACAGGACTGCATGTCTGCCTGGAGTGTTGCCAATCAGGATTCCAAACTGTTTCATTGTGTGGTGGGTGAGGCAAGACGCTGTACGAGTGCATGCTTCCCGACTTGATCAAGTTTTCTTTAATTATGTGATTTGTAAAAATTGTATTTCTATGTGTTGTGTGATGTTCTGTCATGTTTCTTGTGCTTTGTGGGTGATATCCCAAGAGGAGAGGCCCACCCTGAGATCACCAAATAGAAGAATACTGCAACCCAAAAATGATATATTTCTATATGTCATTTATCCCATTTAGTTAGTAATAATTTTTAATCTCATATTTGAGGACAATGACCATAACAATCTCCATTTAATACCAGAAAAAGGAAAGTTCTGTACAAACCTTCCTTAATGCTTACTTCAAGAAATTGATTCTAATCAAACCCTTCAAAAGTACCCATCTCTCTGTCATCTTCTCTTGGATCATCCAGTTTTAATGTTATCATAATGATACCTCATATTTGCACCGAAAGACATTGATGGAACACGAGTGTTAACCTTTCATCATCATATGTTTTACTTATTTTTCTGTCTAAACTTTTAAAAAACGTTTCTTTAATGTTTTTTTATAGTATTGTATTTCTACACACACACACTCTCTCTCTCTCATTAGTACAATACCAAAAGAAAGGCAAAATATATACTATATACTAAGACAAACGTTGGACTAAATAAGAACTGTATGGGATTACTTTTATTATTACTATTATTATTAGTAGTAGTAGTAGTATTATGTTCAAGATGTTTTAGTGCATTTTTAAGTGTTTCTTATGCAAAGAAAGGCAAAATATATACTATATTCTAAGACAAACAGACTAACTGATGATAAATAAGAACTGTATGGGGTTACTTTTATTATTACTATTAGTAGTATTATTATGTTTAAGATGTATTAGTGTATTTGGAAGTGTTTCTTATGCAAAGAAAGGTACAATATTTATTTATCTACTAAGACAAATGTTTGCCTAACTGGTGCTAAATAAAAACCCTATGTGCCTCGACTTACCTACAAATTTGACTTAGGAGCAGATCTCATTTGTAAACCAGGCATTGCCTGTATTTGCATTTCTTTAATTTTCTCTATCGGCATTAGTATACTACTGACTTCTTCAAAGATGAATAGTTAAATTCATATTTTTTGTGACTGCTTTTTTTCAATACAAGTTATATTCTTCTCTGTCTGTTTTTTGACATTTCTAATTTCCCTTTTAATTCCTGCTCTCATGTGCTCATAAGCCATACTGTTCTTGTGGAACTCATGAGATGAATAAGCTAGTGAGACACTTTGAGAGAAAGAGATCTGAAATGTCATTTTGACATGGCAGCCTAAAGATAAGGATGCTTGTTGAACTGTCATCAGGTGTGAGGTTTCTTCACAGCATAGGTGAAGAACAGATGAGTGACTTAATTAAATTAACTCTTAATATTAAATGAATGACTTGCCCCATGATGCACAAAATAAGGATAAAAAGATTAAATTAAAATGCTTTTGTCCATCTGGTGGTACCACTATTAGCAAAGAGCTTCTAATTCAATGAAGAGCATGCCTGCACTGTACTGTGAGGGCTGATTCACAGTTAGTTAAGCTGTAGCCATAATGCCTACAGAGCAAATGTTCATTAAAGTCACAAATCTTAACCCAAAGCATTTATTGAAACAACACTGACTTAAAAGAAGAACATAACCTCTAATTAATTTCAGGTAATCGGTGCTGCTGAAAACAATTTTAACTCTGCTTTGCACAAGAGATTTCCAGGCGGACATCTCTGTGCCTACATTAAGCAGGACTCTTGCTTTCTGATGTGGTTTGGGATGAGAAGCACAAGTGTTTTCTTGAGGAGCCAATAAGTATGGAAGAAGGTATGTGGCAGCTTTAGCATCCCTCACAAGTGAATGAGAACATTGCTCTCAATGCTAAATAAGTGCCTATTAATGCTAAACTATGAATTAATTAGATGTTCTGCTTTGCAGAGACCACTTCCCGTTTTCTTCTGTGTACTAAGAGCCCTTTCATCCTTAAAACACTGACACTTCTAAGGTCACATTTATAAAATTTACAAGGCTAATATTACTAATATTGAGGGGGGGG
>JANRMT010062840.1:35781979-35855279 GCA_026402145.1 Polypterus bichir lapradei
CCCCCCCCCCCCCCCTAAAAAAAAACCTCTGGCTGGGGTTCATATATCTCATTTATGTCTATTTAGTTCAATTTTTATGTTAACATTGTTGATTATTTGGTTTCTATGTGTCAATGTCTCTTTTTATGTGCCATGTGTTTTTAGGGTGGTCCCCAAAGAGACAGGGCCATCTTCCCATCATTGTCAAGGGACAGAGTGGAGGAAAAGCTGCAGCCCCATACGATTCATTGAATGAAGTGCTGTTGGAGAGTTCTTTTGTATTTATTCTGTGCTTTTTGTGAATTTCCAGAATTTTGGCTTCTGTGCTCTGATTTTTTTTTTTTTACTATTTCTTCAATTTGTGTACAGGGACTTGTTTGCTTTTTTATTATCTTAGTTTAACAGAGTTTTTGGAAAATAAATTATTTTTTTAATAAGGATGTTATGTTTGCCTTTTGTAACTATGCAGGGTTTCATGGTTTCTTTAGTGGGTATTTTGAGTATTTTTTGGAACTTACTGTGCTTAGTAACCCCAAGTTCACAACAACTGATTTCTTATGCCATATCATATTTAAGAACATTCATAATAAGTGGCTGTTTTTACATCAAAGGATAGTCTCCACACCTACCTGTGACACTTCATTGGATTCAGTAGGTTTGAAAATATCATGTTGTACTACAAAAGTTGAAGATTACACAACTCTTCATTTTCTTATACCTCTGCCTCCAACACTGGGGCCATGGAGGAACCAGAGAGTGTCAAAAGAATCAGGTTGAATACAAGAACCAGACTTGGGTGGAATGTCAGTCAGTGGAGATGTGTAATTTTCAAGTAGGCCAGGACCAGAGGATGTGGGGTGCTAGTGTTAACCAACATGCCCCTGAGCCATGCAGTTGTTTGACAAGTCTTCTGTTATTTGTAAAAGAAGAAATCTTATACAGTACCAAGATAAAACAAAAATAATTACATTATATGAAGCTACACAGAGAGAGATGAACACTGAGCTATCTGTTTTAAAAAGCTGTACAATATGAGTCTATCATGGGCTCATTATCTAATGTTCTGAACACTTTTATTTCATGGTTACTTGTTTTTACTTGCATGACAACCTATCCTTAAAGCAAACCACTCTTTAATTCTCTCATGAAAATCTCTCATATACTAGTTATAATCCTTTTCATCTGAGACTGATAATCAACATTTGGAACTTTTTTTTGCTTGCTCATCCATTTTTGCTGTAGCATGAAAGTGACCAGAACGATTTTAACATTTATATGTGTTACTTTTAGTCACCTGTGTTTACATGAAAAGACAGAAACAGATTTATTTCAGTACAGTCATCTTAAGATGAATGATACATAACATTCTATAGATATCCAAATGAAAATAAGACAGGCTGTGCATGTTTTTTTTTAAAAAGAAGATTTTATGAATGCAAACAGATGGGGTCTGAAAAAAATTCTTTTGTTTCCAGGAAACCAATTGACACTTTTAATTGTTTTAGGGCAAATATTTGTGTAGCTCCAGGAATGCAGCAAACGTGAACTATTCAAGAGGCCCTTTACCCTTGACTTCTAACAGATGGGCAGTCAAATCCGATTCTGTCATTCACCGAGGAGGCATCTGCTGCAGGCACAAGTTTCTACCCTCTGACGTCCAATCTGTCCCTCATTGCCCAGGGCTTCACCTGAGGATGGGACTAACAGGAGGGAGGTTCTCATACGTGAATTCACTTTTATAGCCACAAGCACATGCCATCTTCCCAAGGGTTTGTATTCTTGTGAGAGCAATGGGTCACTTTTAAGGCATGCCTGCCACTCCTTTACTTTAACGCCTTTACAATTATTTCCTTTTCGTTTACACGGTATTTATAAAGTATAATCACTTATTATGATGTTTTATAATTTTAGGATTTAAATTTTTCTTGGTTTTATAATTTTCTATGTTTTTTCCTTTAGTGTGAACTTATGTTTTAGAAGTCTTGAACAATAATCTTTACATTTACTTTTTTTAAGTGTTTTTCACAGTATTTAAAGCCAAATGACTTTTCCTCATGGCTCTATTTTGTTTTTCTTCTGGGTGCCATCATTTTATGCTCTTTGTTGTTTTTGTTGCTAGGAAGTTGCTAGCTATGGTCAACAGGAAGTGTATCATGTGTGACATCACCAGGGGCCTCATGTATAAATGGTGTGTACGCACAGAAATATTGCGTAAGAACATTTCCACGTTCAAATCGCGATGTATAAAACATAAACTTGGCATAAAGCCACGCACATTTCCACTGTACCTCATAACCTGTCATACGCAAGTTCTGCGCTCGGTTTTGCAGACTGGCGGCACCCAGCGTCAAAGCAGTGCTACTGTTCCTGTGTGGTTATCCTTTCTTTTTTAGATCAACATCCCTGACACGGCTTTATAAATACACTGAAATTAACCGCATATTGTTTATTAGTTTAATGCATCTGATTGTAATTAACCTGTAACAATATAATGGTCCACAGAATGGTCAAACTATTCTAAATATAATAGCTGCTTTAGCATTGTTACTCTCACCGTACCTTCTTCCTTCACCTGCTCCCGTTAGGGGTTGCCACAACAGATCATCTTTTTCCATATTACTCTCACTGCACCACTCAGAGTATTTATATCACTGTATCTGAGTGGGGAATAAAAGATCTACAGAAGCTGAGAAAGAGAATTATCGGTATACAGCATCAAGCACATGCTGCCTCAGCCATGCTGTCTATTGAACTGCTCTCATACGGAAAACGTTTCAAAGCCTTTCCTGTATGGACCTCACGGTTCAAAAAGAGTTTCATCCCAAGAACTATAAACACATTCAATCAAGTACTCCTTGTAGAACTGTTTGTACTTATAAGTACAATTACCTCACTGTAAACTTGCACTAGAGTTACAATATTACACAATCTGAGGCACTTCCTAAATTGCGTATTTACATATGATAACGATATCATTTTTAAGATGAAATGCAGCAAAATATGTTTATTATATTATACAGATAAAAATTTAACTTCATTTAAATAATCTATATTGTCAATAATTAAACATGCCAGGACACGGTGCAGCAGCGCTAGCTATTAGCTTGCGCTCCATTCACGGATTGTTCCTGCCTCGCGCTGTATTCTTACTGGGACTGGTGTGACACTGGAAGGATAGATGGATAGAATAATTAAAAACATACTACGAAGATATTTCAATGTTCCTTAAAAGTTTTGAAGAATTGACGTTCTAAGCTTACAGATGGCTTAACGTCTATTACAGAGCTGATTGTGTGGCGATTGGGTATTTGGAGAAAGAAAAGTAAGGATAGGAATTGGAGGTTAGTATGTGTGAAACAGACAGTACTTCTGTACTAAAGCATTTCATCGAAGGTCACGCATGGCGCAGCAAGCATCTGAGACATGAACAATCACTTCGCCACCGTGTTCCCATGTGTAATAACATGATTTAATTCCTATCATCATGAAAATATCACGTATACATCTCAGTATTTTAATTATTCAGAGAGCTGTAATATCACAGATGTAATGGATTCTGTGTCCTGTCGGAGGAAGAGAAAGTCGGTTTAAGAAGCACACACATAGAGCACATAGAAGATCAAATAAAAAACAAAGCATTTAACTTGCTAGTTACAATGGGATTTGAGAAACTAATAAATTAAACAGTTTTAAGATGAAGTTCTACTTTATGATGTTCTACTTTAATGACAAAATAAACTACGTGATTAAAGTGGAAATTTCGAGATTAAAGTTGACATTTCGTGCTTTTTTTCCACCGTGTGCCTATTTTTTTTTTACTCTGTACCCTAATAAGCTTTCATATGACACTCAGACGGTGGGCTACGACTTGCCTTTTCACGGTGACTTTGATATCTGACAACTTCTTTTTTTCTTCAGGCACTGTGCGACTTTATGAACTTGAGCTTTCGAGTTTCTCTGACACGCTATGTCACTCGATTGACTTCCTTTTGTTGTTTATACCACTGTTTCAACCAACAAATAGTAAGTTTTTCCTTGCCTCCAATTGGTATTCACTGAAATTCTTATATTTTCCCCCGTGCTTTTCCCATTGTCTTTTCACAGAAGGCTGATCTTAATGGCTATTTATATTGATTTGCATATTCAAAGAGGTGTAATTCTGGGAGGAGTTGGGGTGGGACAGCAGGCGCGTGCATGAGCATTACTTTTCACGCTGACCGGGATTAATGTAACGGAAGAATGTGGAAGTTGGCGAATGCACAGATTCCTGCATCTGGAATTTTTTGTGCATAAGAACATTTTGGCTTTTGTGCTTAAGTCATGTTATAGTGCGAATTCTACGCATGCCATTATGTATGAGGCCCCAGGTCATAGGTGATAAATCTTTGAATTACAGTTTTACTAACAAGGACAGTAAAAATCTCTTTTTTGCTGGTTTTCAGCTCCATTATAGGTTACTGTGCTGAATGAATTGTGATTTCAACAGCAAGCCACAGCACCTGCCCCATAATCCTGTGCAGCTCTTTGGTTATCTTATACACTGTAGCCTGTAACACATTCTTAGATCAGCCTAATCCAGGTCAGGGTCTTGGAGAGCTGCGGTTTATTCCAAGGGGTGCCAGTCCATGGCAGTGCCTCATCATGCATAAGCCCACACAGCCCAAATGCATAAATGACAATTATCCTAACACCTCCAGTTGCAGACAATTCTCTGGGTGCTCGAGCATATGACTGGAGGTCTGCAGTCAGACCCTTCTCAACAGTCTTGTTTTTTTATTATTATTATTTTATTAAGTTTTGCAGCAGCATTTGCCAATCATTTTGTTTAATAAATGTTTAAAAAATATTGAGTTGCCAAATCTAACAATAGTAGTTTTAAACTGTATTATTGTGTGATGGAAACATTAAACTATATCAATTCAAAGTGTATTTGTCACATACAACTTATACATATGTATTAAATTCTGATTTCGCAATTTTTATTATTAGCTGGTTAATTGCAATGTAACTAGTTTGAAGATTTCTGCTATAATACAAATGCAGAAACAATAAATTACTTTTTGTTTTTGAAGCTGCACATTCACTCATTTATTATACTTTTTATTATACTCTTTTAGCTTATTGCAGTGTGACAGCCTGGGTTAGCTGCAGATGCCCTTATGTCCTTTGAATCCGGGTCGTCGATAGTCAAGTCCAAAGATGAGCCAGGAAATGAGGACACAAAACAACAGAGGTAGATGCAAACTTGTAAAAAATTGTTTACAATGCAATAAAGTGTTGAAAGTGCAGTGCAAAAAATCTTTAGATAAATAAGTCAATATTTACTCCAATAAACACAATACCTCTGGTGAGGGTTAAAATACTAATAAATAAAAAATCCAGGCACAGTTAAAATCCACAGGTTAAAAACACAGTCAGGACTTTCTTTTTTAAAACAATCCTCCTTGGTCTTTTTAACCAGAGAGGACATCCTCCATGAGGCACAGTCAATCTTTTTTTTTCCTGGCTCTTGTCCTCAACGCCATCCCTCAGCATCCGTGAGGACCCCGCAAGCCATGCTCCTTTCTCCAACCAATTGCTATCACTCAGCCTTCAACGGAAGCCACTGATCACTTTTGCACCTTGATTGCTCAGCAGGCACGACCCAGCCCCTTGACCACAGTCAACTTGCTTCTCTCAGGGCCACATTCTAAAACAGCCTGCCTCCAGCCCATACAGCACCATCTCTGCAATGATCCTGGCACTTTCTTTTCTTGACCTGTTTTTTCTTTCTGGTTCTATTCTGTTTTCAATCCCCTTTCTGTTCTACTCGCTCCCCTTATACACCTTGTGGGCGCAGGTGCTCTGCTCGAGGACCTGCAGAATGTCAATGTATAACAGCTGAGCTGACCACACCTGCATTGAATAAGTAATCAGCTTTGCCTCCTCATTGAACATCCCATAGCAGCACCACCTCACGGCAAAGCACTTCCACACCAACAAGCCTGAACACACTGGTTTTATTTTAAAATCTTAACAATGCTACTGATCCCTAATGCTTCTTACCATATGCAGCTACAGTTATTTATTTATTTATTTATTTATTTATGCTTAGCAGCCATATATTCCTTTTAATGTATAAGTCCACTTCAGACCTCCAGCCACAGGCCCCTGTGTGACATGACAGGCTCCTGAAGGGTCTGCCACTGAATGTTTGCAGCCAGACCATTCTTGGTGACCATGGTACTAATGTGCTCCTTAGAAAACACCCATCATCAAATAAAAATGTATATTGTACTTGCATACCAGCTTGAAAAATGTCATATTACCCAGTATGCAACAAAACGTAAACAGGACAAATAAAAAAAGTAAACTACTATTCCTTACGTGGAGTCAGAGTTGACTGGATGAAGAATCACTTGTGGTGCTCGGCTGGGTGCCTCTGGTGTGACATCTGAAAAAACAGGAAGAGAAGCAGGCATTGGGGAACGAGAATGTAACGGTGCAAGTGAACCCTCTGAAGGACACAGCAGGTGTCATTAACCCAGGGGAAATTAGTGGGAAATTGTAGTAATGAATTCATCTTTCCTATGTTTAAATATTTATCAGTGTTCTTCATGACTGAGCAAAGTGTAATGTGACAACAAACTTTGCATGATACAACACTGCCACACATGATGGTAAAGAAGGGAAGAGAAACAGTAAGATGAAAGTAAACAAAAAGCACCCTTGACTGTAGCATAAAACCTAAAGACTGCCACATGTTTCTTGCCATGTGTTTTGGAGCAAATTAGCAGGGAGGCGTTGCTCACTTACCTGGAAAGATAAACTGTTGTTTGTACTTGAAGTAATGTGAAGCTAGAAAAAAAAAAGAAAAAAAGTTGACTAAAATACATTACAATTGAATACAGAGAGGAGTATAAGAAATATAATTAAATAGAAGCTAGCTAGTGAAACCCATTTCTGCATGTGATCAATTTAATTTGGACTCCATGACATTGATGGCGCTGTGGTATTTTAGTGTCCTGGGGTTGAATCTAATTTCCATCTTCATCATGTCCAGCATCCACAAAGACGTGCAGGTCAGTTTTCACTGGTGGCTTTCATTTGGGTCAGTGTCACTGGGTATCTACAGTATGTGCCATATACTTGACTGGGGTTGATCCTCAGTTTGTGTCCAGTGCTGCCAAGGTATGACCCTGAATTGGATTAAGAGCGAGTCAGAATACAGGTGCTGGTCATAAAATTAGAATATCATGTTAAAGTTGATTTATTTCAGTAATTCCATTCAAAAAGTGAAACTTGTATATTAGATTCATTCATTACACACAGACTGATGTATTTCAAATGTTTCTTTTAATTTTGATGATTATAACTGACAACTAATGAAAGTCCCAAATTCAGTATCTCGGAAAATTAGAATATCAATTAAGACCAATGCAAAAAAAGGATTTTTAGAAATGTTGGCCAACTGAAAGGTATGAACATGAAAAGTATGAGCATGTACAGTACTCAATATTTAGTTGGGGCTCCTTTGGCCTGGATTACTGCAGCAATGCGGCGTGGCATGGAGTCGATCAGTCTGTGGCACTGCTCAGGTGTTATGAGAGCCCATGTTGCTCTGATAGTGGCCTTCAGCTCTTCTGAATTGTTGGGTCTGGCATATTGCATCTTCCTCTTCACAATACCCCATAGATTTTCTATGGGGATAAGGTCAGGCGAGTTTGCTGGCCAATCAAGTACAGGGATACCATGGTCCTTAAACCAGGTACTGGTAGATTTGTCACTGTGTGCAGGTGCCAAGTCCTGTTGGAAAATGAAATATGCATCTCCATAAAGTTTGTCAGCAGCAGGAAGCATGAAGTACTCTAAAACTTCCTGGTAGACGGCTGCGTTGACCTTGGACCTCAGAAAACACAATGAATCAACACCAGCAGATGACATGGCACCCCAAACCATCACTGACTGTGGAAACTTTACACTGGACCTCAAGCAACGTGGATTCTGTGCCTCTCCTCTCTTCCTCCAGACTCTGGGACCTTGATTTCCAAAGGAAATGCAAAATTTACTTTCATCAGAGAACATAACTTTGGACCACTCAGCAGCAGTCCAGTCCTTTTTGTCTTTAGCCCAGGCGAGACACTTCTGACGCTGTCTCTTGTTCAAGAGTGGCTTGACACAAGGAATGCGACAGCTGAAACTCATGTCTTGCATACGTCTGTGCGTGGTGGTTCTTGAAGCACTGACTCCAGCTGCAGTCCACTCTTTGTGAATCTCCCCCACAGTTTTGAATGGGTTTTGTTTCACAATCCTCTCCAGGGTGCGGTTATCCCTATTGCTTGTACACTTTTTTCTACCACATCTTGTCCTTCCCTTCGCCTCTCTATTAATGTGCTTGGACTCAGAGCTCTGTGAACAGCCAGCCTCTTTAGTAATGACCTGTTGTGTCTTGCCCTCCTTGTGCAAGGTGTCAATGGTCGTCCTTTGGACAACTGTCAAGTCAGCAGTCTTCCCCATGATTGTGTAGCCTACAGAACTAGACTGAGAGACCATTTAAAGGTTTTTGCAGGTGTTTTGAGTTAATTAGCTGATTAGAGTGTGGCACCAGGTGTCTTCAATATTGAACCTTTTCACAAAATTCTAATTTTCCGAGATACTGAATTTGGGACTTTCATTAGTTGTCAGTTATAATCATTAAAATTAAAAGAAATAAACATTTGAAATACATCAGTCTGTGTGTAATGAATGAATCTAATATACAAGTTTCACTTTTTGAATGGAATTAATGAAATAAATCAACTTTGTCATGATATTCTAATTTTATGACCAGCACCTGGTATATGTGTGTGTGCAGTGCTTTCACAAAGTATTCAGACCTCTTCACTTTTTACACATTTTGTTATGTTGCAGTCTTATGCTAATATTATTTAATTTTTTTTCCTCATCAAACAGCACTCACTACCCCAGAATGACAAAGTGAATATAGAATTTTAGGAATATTTAAAAATGTATTCAAAATAAAAAAATGAACTATCACATTGACGTATTCAGACCCTTTACTCATTACTTAGTTCTAACCTGGAGTCTTTTTGGTTTGGGAATTTTCTGCCATTCCCCTCTGCAGATTATCTTGCGCTCTGTCAGGTTTGATGGAGACTGTTCGTGGACAGCTATTTTCAGGTCTCACCAGAGATGTTTGATTGGATTCAGGTCTGGGCTCTAACGGGTTACTCAGGAACATTCACTGAGATGTCCCTAAGTTACTCATGTGTTGTTATTTGCTTTGTGTTTAGGGTCATTGTTCTCTTAGAAGGTGAACTTTAAGCCCACTCTGTGGTCCAAAGTGCTCTGGAGCAGGTTTATATTAAGGATATCTATGTACTTTGCTCCATTCAGCTTTCTCCAAACACTGACTAGTCTCTTAGTCCCTGACATTGGAAAACAACCGAACAGCAAAATGCTACCACTACCATGCTTCCGAATTGGAATGGTATTGTGTAGTTGATGAGTGATTCATAGTTTCCACCAGACAAGACTCTTAGAATTGAAACCAAACAGTTCAATTATGGTTTCATTAGACCAGAGAATCTTACTTCTCATAGTCTGAAAGTCCTTTAGATGCCTTTTTGCAAACTCCAAGCAAGCATTTAAAACTATGTGTTGTCTGTCCACTCTGCCATTAATCCCAGATTGGTAGTTTTCCTTTTAGAAGTTTCTCTCATCTCCACACAAGTTCTCCTGAGCTCAGCCAGATTGACAGTTGGGTTCTTGGTCATCTGTCTTACCAAGGCCCTTCACCCATTATTGCTCAGTTCGCCTGGGTGACTAGCACCAGGAAGAGTTGAGATTGGACAACAATAATAATAATAATAATAATAATAATAATAATAATAATAATAATACATTTTATTTATATAGCACCTTTCCCATGCTCAAGGCACTTACAGAATATAAGAAAGAACGGCAGGGTATACAGTATATAGCATTGTACAAACCAAATAAATAAATAAAGGAGATTACGACAGTGAATTCAGAGAAAACAGGGCCGGTGGATAGTGAGTATACAAGATGCCTCTGACGCAGAGAGAGTGGAAAAAGAGACAAAGCAGCTGGGAGATGTTTGCTATGTCTGCGAACGATGTGCCAAGTCTGCGAACACTGATCTCGGAGCTGCTTTTTTACCGGCTTCTCTAGTAGTCTTGCCCCTTTAGACAATTAAAGATGTGTACGGGAGCAGGGTACACAACACCCACACTGGGGCAATTTAGACTCACTAATTAACCTAAGCTCCACATTTCTGGGTTTGCGTGAGGAGAGACCATGCAGAAACATACACACATTTTTTGGATTTTGTTGGGGGAAGCAATGAGGAGAACTCCACTGAGACTAGCCAGGATTCAGACCCCATCTCCAAGAGCTTTCTAGGTGCTATCCACTTCACAATCATATTGTCAAACTCTTCTGCAGCAAAGCAGAAAGCATCTAAACTAGAAGCACTGGTGTAAAAAGCAAATAAAAGAGACCACGTCCTAATGCATGTATCACGTCCACAATCTTGTTACTCTATTCATGCCATCTTCCTTTCTGTTCCTGTGCCAGATCTGTTCCTATTTTCTAAAAGTGGCAGTTAATGTGTCTGAACAATAACCATGGCATGCGGTTTACATCTTCTTTAAATCTCAGTTTGTATTTTCAAAGTAAAAGGCTTTGCACAGAATTGGTTTTAATTGCACAAGCCGCACTCCAGTGGAGAGTGCAAATGCATTAGCTTGCTGGCCAGAAAATAAAATATTCTGATTGTTGCCAAAATGGTGTGAGGGAGCAATACTGGCCAGTAGGGAAATGATGCATCTCTTTCATTGAAAAAGCACTCCAGAGCTTTATGGGTATGGTGGCAGTTGCCATACTTCACTGCTTAATTGTGGGAAAAGACTGAGTGTCTCTTTTCAAATTGTACTTTATGTTGCACTGTAGTGTAATTGAAATATATAAATAAAGAAATAATGAAATAAAAACTAAACAAAATATAATAATGAAATAAAAAATAAAGAAATAAGCAAGAAAATACATATAGAGTAGATCCTCCATATCTGTAGGTGATACGTTCCAAGACCTACCACGAATGCCTGAAACCACAGATAGTAGCTAATCCTATATATTAGTCAATTTTTGTTTACATACTTATGATAAATTTTAAGTGATAAATTACACACAGTATGACATTACCAATATTAAATAATAATAAAAGACATTGTACATTATTATATATTCCCTCTCTCGAATGAACAGGATTCTGATGTTTTAGATTAACTTTCAAGGGACGATGTAGCAATAAAAAAAATCTTGTACAGACATACAGTTTAAATACATTTTTGCATTTATTTCTTTAAAAATATCTTAGCCTATTTTGGGTACTCACTGGCTTCTCTGTTTTTCATTGTTTTCGTTGATGGGAAACACTTAATGGCTTCTCTTAGGCTTTAAAGAATTGCCAGTATCACTGTATGTACTTTTTGCTTTGGGGCCATTATTAAGCAAAATTAAGGGCTATTTTTACAACAATACTGTAATAACATAGCAACAAACATGAACAGCGAGAACGTTACAGGCTAAATGCTGGTTTATACTGTCTGTGACGTGTTAGCATGGCAAAAATGACATCAGACAAAGAGGCACACCCATTCCTGGATATTCTACAATATCATCCACCTTAATGAAAAGATGAGGTTCTGCTTGCCTGTCTGTGTGTCCGTTCAGTTGTTAGGTCTCTGTCATTTCAACAGATGGCACATCAGAAACATTAGCACTGCTTTTACAAATCCCATACCAAATGGCATATAACCGATACATACACATTGCATGGTACGCTGCAAATGTTAATGCTGAGATCTAGATGGATCTAGATCTAGACGGGCAACTAGTAAGGGTAGAAGTTATAATGCCCCCAAAAAGATCTCAGCAAGTCACTTTGAGATTTATTCAATAATACTGAAAATTAGATGCAGTAATGTATTAAATTATACATAAATTTATAAAGCAGATGAATGTGACAAAAAAACTAATGGGAGAAATGTTAGGCAGTTCACTTTGCAAAATTAGCCCAGAGTGTGACCAAATAGGCAAATACACCCAAAATTCTAAATTATTATTGACTAGACATGTTATTTCTTGAAGACAGGTAATAGAATAAATTTAAAAATATTTGATAACTCTTGTCCTCCGTGCACCCTCAGCACCTTTCCTCGGTATCCTTGTGTGTCTGAGCTTCATTTGACTGGCACTCCATTTCTCGAATGCCTTCCCATAATGCCTGCTTCTCAGACTCTGTCATTTTGAGATGCCTTGTTTGACTCCTGTCTGCTTTTATACTTTCAGGCTTTGACAACGACTCTCCGCATGCCTCCTATACCTTCACTCCTCCTATCAATTGTGTCACCAAGGCCAAACTGACCGTCAGATTGTTCTGAAGGACCGGACACACATACAGATACACACCCAGACCTTTATCATATAGTAGATGATAACATAACATGTTCAAGCCTGCTTAATTCCGTTTAAGGTTAGGGCTGGCAGAGCCTGTCCTGGCAGTGTCAGATGCAAAGGAGGCATAAGTCCTGTATTGGCCATCAAACCATTGATGGGCCTGCTCATGCACACACCCACAGCACCAGTTTAAATTCACCATTTTACTTAATATGCACATCAACAAACACAAACAGAACAAGTAAACTGCACACAGGGTATGAGATGAGAAATTAGGACACTGGATCTAGAAGGCAGTAGAGCTAACCACTATGGTACTGTACCACCCAATATTGTATAACTTTTGATGTGAATATATGAAGGTTTTATGTATGAAAACTATTATGTGGTGCACATACAGAAAGTGCACAGTATGAAATATTTTGTATTATTTGCTATTCACAGCTACAAAGAATATTGAACTGAGAGGTCTTACTTGAAATTTCTACACAGTGAATATTGAGTATATTTTAGATATATATAAAAGAGAAAGGGCCTTTTAGCTTTAAAAAGCAAAGACTTCATAAAAACCTGATAGAAGCTTTTAAAACTTTGAAAGGCAAAATAATATTGGCATTAGCTATATTTTAAATTGAGCTGTTTGAAGAGGATGTGTGGGCACAGCTAGAATGCAGCTAGCAGAAGACTCACACAAATACTAGATAATACCTTTTACACAGGGACATCTAAAGTGCCTGGTCCTCCATTTATGTTGAATCTACAGCTTCAAGTGCATAGAGAATAGATTTTGCAAGTCTAGAAGATGGTACATTAGTTGCAAGGTAAGAAAACACCTGGACAGGCAGCATACATGCAAGCTCGCTTGGACTAGGCCACTTCAGAAACTTCATTTAACAAATGCGTTCTCTGATGAAGGAGGGGGGCCTGAATGCCATCAGAAAATCTACACAGGTACTCAGAGAATGTGAAAAGCTCACAACAACCATCAACAGAATGGAAATTGAACCCAGCACCATGGAACTATATGGCAGCAGTGTTAAACAACTAATCAATAAACAAGTGAGGAGGCACCATTAGCTTACAGGAATCCTGAAGAAATTCCTCTTTTAACTCATAGAACATAACATAATATTCTCCCATCCTGCTTAATCCAAAGAGGGTTATGTAGGCAAAAAAAAGGGCACAATGAAAGTTACCTTAAAAATATAATGAAGGCATATTAATTCAGTTGTGATAAAATGTGATTTTAGCCGTTAAAAGAGGAAAGTGGGCCATATTTTAATCATCAGCAGAAAGCAGATTTAGCTTTAAACATTCATTTACAGTAAATTTGCTTCCTTCTCTCTCTTAGCCGAGATGGTTTCCCTGATGATTAGCAGTTTTGTAGCCAGACTGAAAACACAGTGTCTCTTCTGGAGAACATATCAATAGCTTGTCTCTGCCTGAAGGCTGTGGCAATGAATGGAACCAATGAACTGGGAATGTGGATCAAAATAGAACTCTGGGGATTGGCAAGTAATAGCATGAATCAGCTTAAACAAAGACTGAAAATGTTTAAAGTCTTGAATTTTAGTTTAGTTGTTGCGGGTCCTGAAAAGCTCATTTGTTCATCTACCTCAAGCAGAGCTCACTATCATAACACTATATGATCAGACGGTTTGAATCTTTCACTTATTGTTCAGCAGCTAACTCAAAACACAGAATGAAGGATCACCAATACAAGTAGTATAAATCCATTTCTTAAATCATTTCAGTGATCTTCAACCAACTTTACAGAGGATTTTAAAATCCTCCTTCTCACATGCAAAGTGGAAAATGGTTTCACTGTATGTTATTAGTTTCGGTACTCCAGGGAATATATTGTGATCTCACAATGCAGATCTCCTTCATACTCTGAGAATAAATAAAATCAGTGACAACACCCCATAATGACAACGTGAAAAAAGTTTACTTGAGGTTTTTGCAAATTTATTAAAAATAAAAAAACTGAGAAATCACATGTACATAAGTATTCACAGCCTTTGCTCAATACTTTGTCGATGCACCTTTGGCAGCAATTACAGCCTCAAGTCTTTTTGAATATGATACCACAAGCTTGGCACACCTATCCTTGGCCAGTTTCGCCCATTCCCCTTTGCAGCACCTCTCAAGCTCCATCAGGTTGGATGGGAAGCGACAGTGCACAGCCATTTTAAGATCACTCCAGAGATGTTCAATCGGATTCAAGTCTGGGCTCTAGCTGGGCCACTCAAGGACATTCACAGAGTTGTCCTGAAGCCACTCCTTTGATATCTTGGCTGTGTGCTTAGGGGTTGTTGTCCTGCTGAAAGATGAACCGTTGCCCCAGTCTGAGGTCAAGAGCGCTCTGGAGCAGGTTTTCATCCAGGATGTCTCTATACATTGCTGCAGTCATCTTTCCCTTTATCCTTACTAGTCTCCCAGTTCCTGCCGCTGAAAAACATCCCCACAGCATGATGCTGGCACCACCATGCTTCACTGTAGGGATGGTATTGGCCTGGTGATGAGCGGTGCCTGGTTTCCTCCAAACGTGACGCCTGGCATTCACACCAAAGAGTTCAATGTTTGTCTCATCAAACCAGAGAATTTTGTTTCTCATGGTCTGAGAGTCCTTCAGGTGCCTTTTGGCAAACTCCAGGTGGGCTCCTATGTGCCTTTTACTAATTAGTGGCTTCCGTCTGGCCACTCTACCATACAAGCCTGATTGGTGGATTGCTGCAGAGATGGTTGTCCTTCTGGAAGGTTCTCCTTTCTCCATAGAGGACCTCTGGAGCTCTGACAGAGTGACCATCGGGTTCTTGGTCACCTCCCTGACTAAGGCCCTTCTCCCCCGATCACCCGGTTTAGTTGGCCGGCCAGCTCTAGGAAGAGTCCTGGTGGTTTTGAACTTCTTCCACTTACGGATGATGGAGGCCACTGTGCTCAATGGGACCTTCAAAGCAGCAGAAATTTTTCTGTAACCTTCCCCAGATTTGTGCCTCGAGACAATCCTGTCTCGAAGGTCTACAGACAATTCCTTTGACTTCATGCTTGGTTTGTGTTCTGACATGAACTGTCAACTGTGGGACCTTATATAGACAGGTGTGTGCCTTTCCAAATCATGTCCAATCAACTGAATTTTCCACAGGTGGACTCCAATTAAGCTGCAGAAACATCTCAAGGATGAAAGGGGAAACAGGATATACCTTAGCTCAGTTTTGAGCTTCATGGCAAAGGCTGTGAATACTTACGTACATGTGCTTTCTCAATTTTTTTATTTTTAATAAATTTGCAAAAACCTCAAGTAAACTTTTTTCATGTTGTCATTATGGGGTGTTGTGTGTAGAATTCTGAGGAGAGGAAAAAAAATGAATTTAATCCATTTTGGAATAAGGCTGTAACAAAACAAAATGTGGAAAAAGTGATGCGCTGTGAATACTTTCCAGATGCACTGTAAATCAAGGTTGAAAAGGTATTATTTTAGCATAGCATCTTCTCATTAGAGATATTGCTGCAGTTGTCTTATAATTGCCTCTCAAATTACTTTTTAACTAAAGGTTTAGGTTGTCAAAAACTGAAAAATGATGTAATTTGAGTGTAATACAAAAAGACCCTTTTCAGGAAACAAGTAATAGGTTAACAGCTTACAGCTTCTTCTGGAGCAGCGGAAGTTAATGAAGCCTTAAAGATTGATGAATACAGTTCCTATAGGTGTCCCAACTTTTGCTGATTACTTACAAACTGTCTCTCTATTATAAAACAAATCCTGGGAGGGAGACTAGGGAGATGAGACGTGATCTTCTCAGAAGACAATCTGACATCCCGTGAGAGACACTTTAACATCACGTGAAGACAATTTGACGTCCCACAAGAGACACTTTAACGTCAAGCGAGACAAGACAGTGAGACAACATTTAAAACAAGTTCATGGACATGTAACCAAGCAGTTGTTGGAATGCTTTTAGTAGACAGACATCATGTGCTCCCAGCTCTTAAAACAACAACAAGCAGAACACGCAGCTAGCCAGCAGCAGCAGGAGGCCAGCATACGTTCAGGGGCCCCCCCCCCCTTCACAGCACGAGCGGCAGAGATGCGAAGTGGCAAAAGTGGCAAAAGGACAGCTGCAGTATAGGCTTTAAAATGATCAACGCAAAGCGCAACAAGCAGAACATGCAGCTCGCCAGAAGCAACAAGCCAGTAGATGATCTGACTGGAACTCCTTAGCATGCGTTCAGCACCCCCTTCACAACGCGAGCGTCAGAGACACGAAGTGGCAAAAGGACAGCTGCTGTACAGGCTTTGAAATGATCGACGTGCAGCGCAACAAAAAGAACACACAGCTCGCCAGCAGCAGCAGCAGCAGAAAGACACCTGATGATCCGATGGCATCTCCTTTATCGTGTGTTCAGCTGCCCCGCCCTTCACAACATGAGCAGCATTATACGTCCTGCGAGAAAGATTTAACCAAGCCCGGGGCCAGAAGTAAAAGACAAGTATTGTTTTTACAAAAGTTTTACAGTAAAAGTGAAAATAATGCATATGTAACAATTTCCATGGGCGAGCGAAGCAAGCAGGGGTGGAGCCCCCTAGTCTCTATAAAAGCAGTTTTGTAGTATACTGTGTTGCTACACCCTCTGACAATATTATACTATATATTGTAATCATAATGGTATGAAAAAGGTAATTAACAAAGGAAGATAGACAGACCATTTTAACCTTAAAACGTGTAGATCTTTACTTTAAAGAAATAGCATATAAAGCCAAGGTGTCAGTGAGTACAATGTCCTACACCATCAAAAGAAACCTGTAAACTGACAGGAATAGGTCTGGCACACCCAGAGCCACAATAGAATCAGAAGACAAGTTTCAGAGAGGCAACAGCTTGCGTGAGATGCATCTCACAGGACAGTGGTCAAATTAAAGTCTCACCTTTAACTGTAAAGAATCACCAATTTAAGTCTTAATTAACAGGAATAAACTGTATAAGAATTTTATAAAAAGCTTACTATTAAATTAGTCTTCTTAATGTTTGAGTAAGCCAGAGGAGATAACATTTTATCAAAAACCTTAAGACAGGCATGAATCATCACCCCAAAAAGAACAAAGCTTGCATTTATATCATACATCCAGAAAATGCATATTTTGTGTATATTGCTTGGTGTTTCTCTGTTAATGATTGACATTTATGTTGCACTTCTTTTTCATACTATCATTATCATCATCATCACTGGAATATTTTCCAGGTTAACACAAGTTAGGCAGTTGCCCCCCAAATCTGTTTCCTCCCCCCACTGCGGTCCTTGACATTATATTTGTAATTTCTGAATAGCACACTTACTAAGCAAGCCAAATGGACTGTACTGCCATCAGTATTCTACTATGAAGCAGACAGAGCACGGCCATCGACCTGACAGAATGTCTGTTACCTGTTAGGTTGAACTGCTTTTGCTGTCGGTTGCACTGTGGAGAAGGGTGAAGTGGAGAGGGTGGTGTGGCACTGGGAGGCAGTGGAGGTGCTGGTGAAGATGGCGTTGAAGAGGTTGTAGATGAGGGATTGCTGCTGGAATCTGGCTGATATGGTACAGGGATGTGATCCTGGAGTAGGAGAAGAAGAGAATACAAGGTATAGCACCAAATATAATTACACAATTATGAAACAAAGAGCATTTATTACTAAATTACTGAAAGTTACAAAACAGTGCTACTTAATGTTTTTCAAGATTTTCTGTCTGCTTCTATGTACAATTATCATATACAAGGTCTTGTAGAATAATTATAAAATAAGATTTATTCTTCATAAAAAATGCTCTTCAATAACAAATAATGGCAATAGGATATGCCCAAAGCATTAAGGCGCAATCCAATACAATCAAAAGTCCCAGTACGAAATCCCAAGAATAGTCTAAATACAGAGCATAATATCGAAAATGTGGTAAATCACTAAGAACATTAAATTCACAAAAAAGCACAAGAACCTGCCACTCCCAAAAGCATTTGAAATGAAGCACTAGGAACTATGGATTGGCATTGATTGGCAGGCGGCCCCACTTCTTGGGGTACCTCCCATAAAACATTTGGAACATAACAAAAGGCAGTTTACATACATAGACAAAATTAAAAACAAAAAAGAATGATGCAAATAATCAACATAAATAAAAGAATTAAGAATGAACAAAATAGACATAAAACATGAATTACAATCCCGGTCTGGGAGGATCCCTGGCTGAGTTATGACATTTGATTGGTGAATCATCAGTAGCTTCTGATATATTTTTGTGACATTCCTTGTCATTTTGCCAGCTATATTTGAGCCCTGCTAGGTCAGAAGCCTGCAGCTAGCAATTATGGTGTGGTAGCTGGCCTGTCTTCAATGTCCTTTTAAGAGTTCTCACAACCATTTTGTCATGTTTGAGACTCCACATTATAAAATAGATAAATCCCTGTGTTAGCAAATCTTTTGGTGAATTAAATCTTTTGGTGAAGTATTTCCTTGCTTTAGAAATGTTTCTCTTGTTATTAGGTACCTTGATTTTTATAGCAATTAAACGTGATGACAGATTAGCTTAACTTTTGGTTTTGACTTTGGCAAAATTCCATCTCTTAATCCTTTCAATTAAAAACCCTGACTTTCTTGCTCTGAGTGAGTACATTTTTACATTTTTTTCTGAATTTCTTTTATTTTGTTAAAATGACATCTCTTCTGTATTAGTGTTGGTGTGTGAAGTTTTTAAAAATGGTTTCTTTCCCCTTTTTGGGATTTCATTTTGGCAACAATTATAACATTGTTACAATGCAACACTAGTGCTTCAGTCCCTTCAGCTTAGTCTATAAAGGAGGGCCAAGGTTGTTTACAAGGTGTTTTTATTCCCATTTAACTTGTTTCCATTTTGCTATTAGTGTGGACCATATGTGCTGATAATCATGGCTGGTGATGTCAGGTTCTCCCCATTCTTAATCCAAGGTGAGGCCTTAAAAGTGCCATTTAGCACAGGGAAGTCTGTCCAAAGTGCTGCAATGTGCCACAATATCTGGATGTAATTTTTGAAAATAATGTTATGAACAAAAACGCATCACATCTCAGAAATGCAGAAGCTTTTAATCCACACTGAAGTGGTGAACCATGTGGATGGCACAATGCAGTTATTTCAGCTCTAGCACGCTATCCATTTAAGAATCCATTTAATGAATCCACTTAATTGAAGTTCAAGGTCACCGGAAGCTGGAGCCATTCTTGAAAGCATCTGATAAAAAGGGATGCATTGCAATCTGTCTTACCTGATACTTTTTGATTAATTTTTCCATTCCTGAAAATTACCCACTTTAGTAAAAATATATATTTCAGACTCCCAACCAACCTCCATGGAAATTTGTGGTTTCTTTTGCCCATCTATAATACTCTAGCTTACTTTGATCTAGCTTATAAATAGTTATATACAGTAAAATAAAAAAAGGAAAAAACAGGCTTGAATTTCATGAGTTTTTGTTATTATTTCAGCACAGTTGTAACCACTGCTGTCTCATGGAGGAGGTTGTCCTGCATTTGAATCCTGAAACCGTTCAGCATACATTTGTAATCTGTATGTACTCCCCATGTCTGGGGCTGTTTTTTCACACATCTTCCAATTTTCTTCCACAGCCCCAAAGGTTAGGTAAACTACTGATTTTAAATTGGCAGTGTGTGAGACTTGTGCAGAACTGGTTTTTGTCTTGCCCCTAATGCTACCAGACTAGGCTCCAGACCCCATTGACTAAATTGGATAAAGCAGGTTTGAAAGTTATATCTTAAGAGAAACGCTTTTTAAAGTAGATATGATCCTTGTCTTATGATGGCATTTGCCTATTGGCACAAAATATTTTTTTCTGTTGATCAGTGTTAAAAAAGCCAAATTAAACCCACTGGGATTCAGTGTTGTATAACAATAAATGTGAAAACATCCAAAGGGTGAATAAATACTTTTTATAGGAACTGTATAATATTTTCATTTGTTCGAAATAATTAGGCCAGCTAATTAGGTCAGGTGAATTTCAATTCATGCACGAATATAACAAAAATGGCTACATTATGAAAAATCTTTCTCCATGTTAAAAATACTGTTCTAATGTATAATCTTAATATAAAGTGTCTCAAATTCATTTAGTGCAAGTCAAGCAGAATTTACTATTCTAATGATTCATTGTTAGGCTGTCCAAATTGTTCATTTACCAAACTATGGCTAATTCAATAAAATAGTAGTAATAGCAGTAGTAATAGTAGCAGCAGGATTGTCACGTCATGTGTTGTGGATGGCAGTTCCAGTCTGTTGAATTACAATTACAGTAGATAACATTTCTGAAATGAGTCTTTAAGTGCTAGACCCATTGTCCATAACCGTGGACTGGGCCAGTCAGCCTGTATATACAGTACTGTATATAAATATTTCTAATACTGTATTTATATATTTCTAATATATATTAGAACAGTATTAGGTCATTTATTTCCATTTGTTGTTTGTTCTGTGTTTTTCTTTCATTTATACAGTATTTGCAAGTCTGTGCAGCACTCTTGGCTTGTTGATGAAAGTGTGCTATAGAAAAATAAATTGAGTTGCAAATTAAATAAATTGGTTAGGAAATATTCCTTTTTGGATATAATAACATTCCATTCTTTATAAACATTGAATTGTCCATTGGTCTAAATAATGTTAAACTGGAAGCTGAGTGCATTTTTAAATATAATTTTCAATTCTTTACTTCTGCACATGCATGTCAGTCTTTATTCTAGTTTCATTAGGTTTTTTTACAGGGTTTATTTAAAAGGTTTGAGGTCATTAGCCATAATGCAGCAAGCGATTTATTAGTTATGAACACCTTTATAAATTTCAATCATTGCATCTTCTCTACAAATGTGCAGTTTAAAAGAGGATTGCCTAAAAGCATGCTCTTGTGAATGCTTTGCTAGAACTGAATTAAAAATACAGTTTTAGACACTTTCTTTTAAATGACTTTGCTTTGCCTTACTCTCCTCTGTTTAGAGATTCATTAGGTTATCTCAAAAGCTTGGCGTTGTTGAGTATAGCTGATGTAGTCTTAAAAGGTTTACATTAAGGTTTAATAGAGATACAGGTCATCCAGACACCACAGTTGGCCTCTGGTGAAAATAAAATAATAAAATTTATGTTGGTAAAAAATTTTCTATTATTTCAAGCACTTCTAGACAAATCCCTCTTCTCCAAATGACCCTCAAGCTAATATATTCTTATATTAGCTTATTGTCTTATCCACTGTTGTTGCTCAGTTACTGAATTAAACTAAATGTCAGTCTGGTGCTTTAAAACTCAAAAATGAATTAAATCTCAAATCACACAAGGAAAACATTTTTCTGCAATATCTTTCAGGTTTTCTGGTCAGGACCTGAAGTGCAGAAGAAACACTGCTCTGTCTAAAAGAAAGTTAAGAGATTTGCTTTGGAAAAGACTGGGAGAAAGTTGTAAACCAGAGGTGTGCTAGGATTAAAAACCGGGAAACAACCAATCTTTCATCAGTACGTTTTGAGAGTTCTGAAAAATAAGCCTTAAACCAGAAAAGCTCTAGAGAATCAATATCAAATTTTGTAACAAGGTTTATCGAGTCTCAGATACAACATAAATGGTTAACATTTATATAATTGTGTCAGTGACGTCACACATAGCCCAACCATCAGTGCCATTGCCAAAAACAAAGAGACATCCACAAAAAAAAAAAAAAACGGTGTCATGGCATAACAGTAAAAATAAATATCTTTGTTCGGAAGACTTAGATCAGAAAATAACAATCAAAAACTAATTATTTGCATATAAAACCCTAATAAGGATGTATAAATTGTATAAACATTTCAAGGAGGCACTAGAAAAATTAAATAAAGAAACCAATCTCATCACTCTGAAGCCTGATCTATAACAGAAAGGAGATCACTGCAATGGACTAGAATTCCATAAAAAATTACTGAAGCGCAAAATTTATAGGAGCACTCAAAAAAAAAAAAAAATGTTTAAAAAAGACACAAAACAAAAATAGGGATATGGAAAATCAGGATAGAATTAGTTAGGCTACGTTCACATTACAAGCCTCATTGTTCAGTTTTGATTTTTTGCTCAGATTGGATTTGCCTATCTTGACAGTTCATATTCTAAACACAAGTGACCTGCTGTATCTAACTGTAAGGTGAACAGATCTGTCCTCTGAAATGGCATGCATACGCACATTGATACGTTTGTGCATTAGTATCACCAACAACAAAAAACATCATATTTGTAGTATGACTCCTGGTATTAAAACCGACAAAACTGATGCACTAGTAGCTAGTGTATGCATCGCATTTTGCTTCAGTATGATAGCAAACAATTCGTCAGCTGTACACTATTATGTCAAGAAGGCAATAAAAAAGCCAGACGACTAGCTTTTACTGTTTTTGCAGCTATTGCTGGCACTGCTGCACAAGAGAAGTGTAGGTATGAGAAAGGAACCAACAATGATGGGACCGCGAATGTTGTCACAAATGTAGCTCTTCTCCATTGTTGTTTTGTCACACTACTGGTGCTAGCTGAAGATGATCGCGCTCAGACCATGTATATGGGCAAAAAAAGCAAATAAATCTCGATCTGACCACTCGCTCTCATTTATGTCGATTGGCCACAAATTAGATACGTATTCAATTTAGGACCACATACGAAAGTAACTCAGAGCTGATTTATAAATATCAGATTTCTAATTTGCAAACATCAGATTTTTCTCACACAAGGAAAAAAATTGTATTTGAGAAATTTCAGCCGGGTAATGTGAACATAGCTTTAACTACTATGTGAATTTAGCCTTCTTCAAACAAGGGCATATTTTTATGTCAGTAACAGCATCCAAAAAATGCGTGTAATGTGTGAGGATACTAAATAAGGAATGTTAAAATGGGGATCTGTTGCAAAGTATTTTTTTAGGGAGGGACATGATACATCCATTATTGTTGGGGGCGCAGAAATTCTGCTCTATGCAACTGGGTTTAGTGTGAGTCTTTATAAAGGTTCAATATAGTAATTCATCAAAAGAAGAAATCAAAGACAGAAACTTGCAACTTCAGAGCCATACAGAATAAATTTTCCATGTGACAGGCACGCATTGGATTTTTCATGTGCCCATGTATACCAATACATTACTTGCCTAACAAGTAATAAAATAAAGACTTTATTTACTAGTGAAACAGAAAAGTCATTGTACAAATCCAAGTAATTAGCCTGCAGAGGATCACTCTGTCTGTGATTTGAAATTCAAGTTGAACGCCAGTAAGAATGATCAAATTGTCAATTGCAATATGACTTACAAGTGCTGAACAATTTTGGTATGTAGAAAAACATTGATATACAGTACCAAAAGGCTCTGAGCCGTTGGCTTGAATCTGTGTCTTGAGGAAATATGAGTTTGCCAGTGGAAACTTTTATGTGAATGCACTTCAGAGTGGGACAATTTGGGGAACACAATGCTACCTCAATTATTTTACTGCAACTGGACAATAGCACTCCAAATATGAAGCAATAGAAACCAATAAGGGGTTAAAAAAGGCAATTTTACAGAAAATGCCAAAGCAAAAAACACTAGCAAAGTATGAAGGGAAAATAATCATGCAAAGATCTGCCTGCTTGAAAGATTCTTACTTACTAAAGCGTGTAAAGTTTTCTGCGCAATGTTCATAAGTTGGACAAAGTGGTTTGCATGTCACCATCTTAAATACTGGCCATACAATTACATTCTAGGGAACTGACGCCAGGATGTACTTTTTTTATACAGTGAATTGTGGGAACCCAGAAAAAACGATCGAAATATGAAGTTTAAGCTGAAACCTTGACCACCTTTAAGAAGTGTCTGGATGAGATATTGGGACAGCTTAGCTATTAGCTAAACAAACAAGCTTCATGGACTGAATGGTCTCCCCTCCTTGTTCTTTTTTGACACTTCCATCCATCACATGGTAGCAATGCAGAACCATTAGTATGAACGATAATATTTAATCAATCTCAGAAATAAGGTTTGCAAAATGTAAATGCTACATAAACTATTTGACTTCCTTTTTTGAGTGAAAGCGTCTACTTTTGGTCATGCAACCCCAGTAGGGTAAACAATGGCAACTAGAAGTATCAAAGGCCAACTCACTTATGTCTTTGAAAGCATGTAAAGTAAAGAAGGTAAAGACGCCAAACAAAATATTACGTTGATATTTTGTGTTTTTCCCTAACGGAATTTGGCATATTTTGAATTATTTACATAGGCATCACCATTGTGTTGATGGTAACAATGCAAGCTGTGGCCATCAAAGTATGATGTCATCCCGCTGCCATTATAAAAGAAGGCAGCACAAGCAGAGTGGCTTGAAAATTAGCGAAAACCCATAGGATCAATCTATCTATCTATCTATCTATCTATCTATCTATCTAATGTTTTGAGGAGGCAAGCATGTATGAAATTTATCATACTATGTACACAAAAATAAATTTGACTAAAGATGACATGATCTTCAAGGTCCTGTTAGAGAGGAAACAAGTTCATATGTTAGCGCCCTCCTAAATCCGTCCACACTACTATGTTTTCATTGAAAAATGCCATTTTTAAATGAAAACAATCTCTGTCTTCAGTCGCATTGTCATATTGTTTACAGAAGTACCTCCATCCACACTATAACAAAAGCACATGACCTAGATGTTTACCTACACTGTGCATGCATGCATTGGTGAAAAAAATCCTTCAAGGGAAAGTAACACTGCAGCCATGGGATTTATTACAAAACTGTAGAAATCAATAAATTATTCAACCTTTGCGCATGTATGCAACATTTAAACTATGCATAACACAATTTAGATGCATAAGAAACACAACAGGTGGCGTGCAAAGCAAGTCCTCTATGCCTGCTATGCTGGAAAATGGTTTTCTTCAGTGAATGGTGAGCGATGAGAATGAGACGTTGTGGCAAGCAGAATCCAATCAGGAATGGGCTACAAAATTTACACAAACAAATCCAAGCACGATCAGAGTCTGCGTTATCAAAACTGTACGTTTTCATCCGTCCATACTGAAACGCAGAGCCCATGTTTTCAGAAGTATACAGCTCTAGAGGGTGTTTTCAAAATTAAAGTTTTTGAGAGTTAAAAAAAGATGGGATAGTGTAGATGAAAGGTTCAAACGGATACTAATATCAATGATCTTTTTTTTTTTTTTAAATAATTTTATTGTAATCATTCCATACAAATCGATCAATTTTTACAAAAAATAGGATTGAAAACAAGTCGACTCCCACTCCTGAGGGAGAGAGCATGGCCAACGGGGTAAAACTTGAGGCTTGTAAACATACCAGAATTGATGAGTTGAATAGGCCAATAGAGATGAATGAAGAAGAAAAAGAAATGCAGAGATAATTGCTTCCTCGGTGCTTTAAGAGCTTATTTTAAAATATTATTGATTAGATCCTGCCAGGTTTTGAAAAAATTCTGTACAGATCCTCTAACTGAATATTTGATTTTTTCCAATTTCAAATGGTATAAAACATAGGTTTCCCACTGACTTAAAAGAGGAGAATTAGGATTCTTCCTGTTTAGCAAAATAAGTCTGCATGCCAAAAGTGTAGTGAATGCAATGACATTTTTTTTTTTTCTTCTCCACTTTAAACCCATCTGGAAGAACACCAAACACAACTGTTAATGGGTTAGGAGTGATTGTGACACCAAGGCTGTCTGAAAGGCACTTAAAAATTTTGATCCAAAATGATGTTAATTTGGTGCAGGCCCAAAACATGTGACCCAGTGAGGCTGGGACTTGATTGCAGCATTCGCAGGTTGGATCTTGCCCTGGAAACATTTTGGACAGTTTTAGGCGAGACAGATATGCTTGATATATAATTTTGAGTTGAATAATTGTATGTTATGCGCATATGGAGCTCGAGTGAAGTCTCTGCATTGCTACTTTCCACTCCTTTTCTGATATATTGATTAAGAGATCTTTTTCCCAGTGTCATCTTGGATCTTTGAAAGGGAGGGACTGTAAAATAATTTTATATATTGCAGAGATGGTGTCTATGTCCTTGAAATTGAGCAATATTTTTTCCAGCATGGATGAGGGTGCAAGATGAGGAAAATCGGGCAGGTTCTGTTTAACAAAGTTCCTAATTTGAAGATAGTGAAAGAAATGTGTAGCTGGAAAGTTAAATTTGGAATGTAATTGTTCATAGGAGCTAAAGATGTTGTCTATATAAAATCTCTAAGCAATTGAATCCCAAATTTTTCCAAATATTAAAAACTGTTTATGTTTGCGAGGGTTGAAAGAGGTGGTTCTCTTGCAGAGGTGCCACACATAAAAGCTTCTCCATCTTAAAATACTTTCTACATTGGTTCCATATTCTGAGTGAGTGAAGCTCAATTGAGTTGTTAGTATATTGCTGATAACTTGCATTTATTGGGGCACAAAGCAGGGAATATAAAGAAGTACTGCAGGATTTTAGTTCTATTGCGGGACAGGTCTGTGTATGTTCATCTATTTGTGTCCAGGTTTTTATAGCTTGTATGTTTGCTCCCCAGAAATAAAACTGAAAGTTGGGTAGAGCTCATGCCACCTTCTGCCTTAGATCTTTGTAGCTCTTTGGATACGTGGATGTTTTGAGTTCCAAATAAGTGAGGTTATTGTTGAATCTAATTGCTTAAAAAATTATTTATTGATGTATATGGGAATGTTTTGAAATAAAAAGAGACGCTTAGGAAGAATGTTCATCTTAACAACGTTAATTCTTCCAGCTAGAGTGAGATGAAGGGTTTACCATTTATGCAAGTCTTGCTCAATTTTTTCCATGCAGATGGTGAAATTTTGTTGATAAAGAGCTTTGTGTTTACTTGTGATGTTTACCCCAAGGTATTTAAACTGATCTGCAATAATAAAAGATAGGGTGTCCAATCTGATATTGTATGCTTGAGAATTCACTGGAAAGAGTACTGTACACTTTTATTAAGATTAATTCTGAGACCAGAGATCTTTTGAAATTCTGTAAGTGCTGTTAAGACTGCAGGCACAGAATTTTGTGGGTCTGATATATACAGTACCATCTCATCTGCATATAGAGAAATTTTCTGTTCCAGCCCTTCTCTGATAATACCCTTTATCTGATCAGCATTTCCACAGTGAACCACCAGTAGTTCAATGGCGATTGCAAATAGCAGTGGCGACAAGGGGCATCCTTGTCTGGTACCACGTTCTAGTTTAAAGTAGTCTGAACAAATATTATTAATACAAACTGAAGCTTCTGGATTGGTATACAGTAGTTTGATCCATGCACAAATGTTTGGGCCAAACCCAAATTTTTCTAATGTAGTGAAAAGGTACTTACATTCAATCATGTCAAATGCTTTTTCTGCATCCAATGATTATAAAATTTCTGGTGTGTTTGACTTTGTTGGTGAGTATTTTACATTAAACAGGCATCGAAAATTGGAAGATAAGTGTCAACCCTTGATAAATCCAGTTTGATCTTGTGATATTACCGAAAGCAGCACTTCCTCCATCCTTCTAGCTATGATTTTTGAGAGTATCTCAACATCATTATTCAGAAGGGAAACTGGTCTGTATGATGCACATTGTAATAAGTCCTTATTTTGTTTAGGAAAGACGGTGATTAATGCTTGGCGAAACGTTTGAGGTAGAATTTGATTGTCTCTAGCTTCTGTACATGTTGCTAATAGGAGGGGAGCTAGCTGAGCGGAGAATTTCTTATACAATTCTACAGGGTAGCCATCAGGGCCTGCTGCTTTCCCACCTTGAAGTGACTTTATAGCATCTAGTAATTCTGATAGCGCCAGAGGTTCATCCAGTTCCTCCGCACTAAAAGTATCTATTTGTAGTATCTGTAATGTATCCAGAAATGTATTAGATTGTGTGTTGTCTTCTTTTAACTCAGTAGAATATAAGGATTTATAGTAGTCTCTAAATGTGTGCATTATATTTTTATGGTCAATGATTTCATCTCCGTTCGTGTTGGTGATTACTGGGATTGCATTGCGAACTTCTTGCTTGTGGATTTGTTGAGCTAAAAACTTATTAGCTTTCTCTCCGTGTTCATAGTAATGATGTCTGGATTTATAAATTAGTTGTTCAGTTTCTTTAGTTGTCAAGAGGTTGAGTTCTGAATGCAGAGCCTGCTTTTTCCTATGTAGAGCTTCGCTTGGAAGCCTGGCATGTTCTTCATCTATTCTTGTAATTTTGATTTTTAGCTCTGATACTTTCTTGGTTTCTTATTCTTTCTTCTTTCTTATTTTATTCCTGTGGGAAAGATATGAAATAATCTGTCCTCTTAAGAAGGCCTTTAGAGTTTCTCAGAGTATTCCTGCAGAAACCTCTGAGGATGTATTTGCCTCTAGGAAGAAACTGATTTGTTTGGGTATAAATTCTGTACAGTTCTCGTCTGCTAATAGAAGCGGTGAGTGTGTGGGGCATAGTGACTTTAGCTCAAAGATCAGAGGTTCATGGTCGGAAATAACAATAGCATCATACTTGCAAGATTTAATCGTAGGCAAGAAATTATTATCTATAAAGATATAATCAATTCTTGAGTAGCAATGATGTACAGGTGAGTAGTAAGAATATGTTCTTGAGTTTGGGTTTAGAAACCTCCAGGGGTCTGATAAGTTGTGGTCAGTTACAAACTGTGTAATTGTCTTTGCAGTGTTGGATGTCATCCCCCCTGTGACAGAAGTCCTATCTAAGAGTGGATTTAAAACACAATTAAAGTCCCCAGCCATAATAATTTTATGAGTGTTCACATTGGGAATGGATGCAAATACATTTTGTATGAATTCCTTATCATCGACATTAGGTGCATAAACATTTATCAGAATCATTTTACATTTAAATAAGTTGCCCATGACCATCACATATCTCCCTTCAGGATCAGATACTACATCTGATACTACAAATGAGACTGTTCTATGTATGAGAATTACCACACCTCTAGTTTTCTTTGTAAAGCTAGAATGGAACATTTGGCCAGTCCAGTCCTTTTGCAGCTGGAACTTATCCTTGCTTAGTAAGTGGGTCTCCTGTAAAAATACTATTTTAGCGTTTAAACCTGTTAGGAGAGAGAATACTTTCTTTCTCTTTAATTCGTGATACAGATCTTTAACATTCCAGCTCACAAAGTTAACTGCCCCATCATGGAGACATTGAGTCTGAATTTTTGATGTCATTTTATAGTCTTAACTGGAAGTCAGACAGCTTTAACCTTAATTTCCTATTTCCCCAAGAGTTATTGCCATGCAGCCTATTGTTACATTGGTAGTTATAATTATAAGGATTAAAAGGATAGATTAGATATAGCCTGCTCTCTTTCTCTCCCTCCATTATCCCCGCACACCCCCCCCCCCCCCCCATTTTGCCTCCCCACGTGAGGCTGGACCCCACTTCACAAAGTCCCGATCCTCTGACATACCTAGAGACAGAGCACGTCCAAAACAAAACAAGCCTCAAAGCAGCGGCATTTGAGGATTAAAAAGTAGAGATATCTATTGCCAATATAGTCTAAATACTATATGCCGAAAATATAATCATTAGCAAGCTATAAGCATAAAATATAGGCTTCAACAATCTTGTAATATTAAGATAATAAACCCAGGGAATGGTGCTAGAAAGTAGTCCAGGATAAGCATAGTAAGCCTTAATGCAATAATAACAATAACAATAAATGAAGGGTATGATGTTAAACAGTCTCCTTTAGGGTAGTTAAAAAAAAAAAAAAAAAAAAAAAAGTTAATTTCTTCCACACACACGTCTATAACTATAATTAAAACATAAACAGAAAGCGTCCGAGTAATGAAAAGGATGTATAATTATAATACCTGTATCATTACAAGTGGATCAGACAGCAGGTGATATCTCCTTGCCATGCCATGACAGGATGCGACTCACTATTGTGTCTCAGAATAGTGTCAAGATCAGCTTTCTTAATCCCTTTTCTGCTTCCTCCTTGCTGGACTAGACATAGTATTGGCCTCGAACATCCACTTTCAGTTTGGCTGGATACAAGAGGCTGTATTTGATATCAGCTTGCCGTAACCACTGTTTAATGTTGTAGAAGGCTGCACATTTAGCAGCTGTTGCGGGAGAGAAATCAGGGAAAATACGAATGTGGTTATTTTCAAATATAATCTCTTGCTTGTGTCTGAGGAGTGCCATAACATCTAGCTTACATAATAATCTCTTGAAGCGGATAATAAAAGACCTAGGTATTTGATCTGCGTATGCGATAAGCTGCTGCTATCTCGGTATCTGATTTAAAGTCCTCTCTAGTTATTTTAGAGAATAGTTCAGCTGTGAATTTCACTGGGTTTGGACTTTCACGATTCTCAGGTAGACCTTCGATTCTAATATTATTTCTTTTGCATCTATCATCTAGAGCCACAAGTCTGTCTCCGAGTGTATTGCTTTCGGAATTGGCAGCTGTTGGTTTTCCATCAGCGGTGGATGCTAGATTTTTGGCTGTTTCAATTCGAGTCGTGAATGTCTGCTTAACATCCTCCAGATGATCGGCAAGTGTGCTCAGTTTAGACACATTTTCCTGAATGTGCTCCTCAATTTTATCCAGCATATATTTAAAGGCCACCTCAAAGCGACTATATATACGCATTTCTCCAAGTCTTTATTATCCTGCCGCAGCTCTTGCAGCTCCCGCCGCAGCTTCTCACTTGCCTTCTCGCTTTTCTTTATATCATTCTTTATCTCTTGCTTGAGCTCAGCGATCATCACCTTCAGTTCGGACAGATCATTTCTGCTTTCGTGCACCGTAGGTGAAGCGGCGGGCTCTATTACAGCCGATGTTCCCGGCTCTCGTGGAGTAGGTGAAAGCGTGGACTGCAAGGCCTTTTCCAGTTTCAAATGATCTTCTCCAATCGGCGAGCTATTGTGACCTGCGTCACTCGCACATTTGCTCCCCATTTTGTTCTCAACTGGAGGCGATGCAGCGGACCATGGTCCCGAGGAGTCTGGGCTTTCGCCCATCTGTTCCAGGTCAGTCTCTGAAAGGCCATACCTTGAGCTTGAACTTGGACTTGTCGATCTGGGCTTGGATGTAGCTTTAGTTTTCTTTTCCATTTGTTTCTGAGCCCCTTTCTTGCCAACCATGTTTATATATGCTTGCATATACTGTTGTAGAACCCTTGGGTTGGATAAATACAGGATATCTCAGGATAATAAGGAAATAATATAAAAAATAACACCGCTGCTAACGGAGCTCCGCTTCAGACGTCCATCTCTCGCAACGGACGAGACCAAACTCTAATATCAATGATCTTAAACAAAAACGTAGCAGTGTACATGTATTCTAAATTAAAGTATGTAATTACCTTTAATAGACACCTTTACATATTTCATCCTCTTTGTGAAATATGTTTGGAGTAAAGAGGAGGTAGGATTTTAGCAAATTCTGGGATGCTTAGCCACAGTATGGTCTTAACGAGTCCATTATTTCACTGATCCTGCTTGGGTAGGCCCATGCAAGGCTAATAGAAGTGTATTGTGTCTCTTGAGATCTCTGAGGACACTCCACATGTCTCTGATCTCCTGTATACAGGCTATGAATTTTGAGCATGTTATTTTATTCCTAATTTTAGGTAAAATTACTAGATGAATTGCAACATATTTCATGACCTTTCTCAGACTAAAACATGCCAGTCCACAAGACTGGAATTCTATTTCAGGGGGCCAGGAAACTTTTGTGTGCTTATACCTTTAATGGCGCATGCTAATTAAAAGGATTTCACTCAACGTGTTGTAAATAAAGAGGTTTTGTTTAATATGAACAATTTCAATACCCAGAATGGGTATTTTTGTAAACACTAGTCATTTAGGGTTAAGATTATCTAGGCGCTTGATGTCCACATCAGAATAAGGTGTGCTGTATTTCTGAACTTCCTATGTGACAAATCAGTAGAGTTTTCTGATGAAAGCATTAGAGTGATAGCTGACGAACATGGCAGCCTAAAAGGAACTATAACATATTCTGGCTAATGTAACCCTTATTATAGATAATTTGGATCACAAAGTGCAAAAGAAGATAATGAAATTCCTGCCTTGTTTAATACACGAAAAGACTGGCAGGTTAACAGGCAAGTCATAACCACGCTCTGCTGATCTGCATGTCTGTAAAGCACAGTATAATTGAGAGCTGTAGGCACAAATGAGTATAGCCATTATTTAAGTGAGTTACTTACAAGAAAACCATTTGACAAATCATTGTAGAGGTAACACAAAATGTCAAAATGCTTTAAAAGTGCAAATAGACATCCTGGGTAGTGGTGCCATAAAACCACCAGTTGTGGTAGGATTCTTTGTCATTTCTATGCAGCTAATGAACAACGGCAGCAATCAACTTTGATATAGTCATCTCAAGTTTACAGTTAAATTTAAAAACTCAGAGAGTAGCTAATGGATTTGTTTTGTGGTCCTCTAATCTAAAAGTCTATTGGTATAAAACCTGGGCTAATGGATAGTAAAGGGGCTTTAGGAGAAAGTGAAAATTCAGACTACTGCACAGACAAAAATGAATGTTTGATTTTTGCTAACCAGCTTTGTTATGACTTCCCAGTACATAATTATTGTAGGACACAATGCGAGTTTCAAATGTTCTACAAGCCTACAGCAAGTCTTCTGTCTTCTATACCTCAAATATATGCATTCATTAGAACTATTTAGACTTAAATCCAGCACTGTGGAGTTAGAAGCAGTTATCGGGTTACTGGAGTCAGAGCCAGAGTTGATTAAAGTACAGATTCTTTTTTAATTCTTGAAGTTTTGTCTTATGTTTAATGCTGCTCAATGTTTGTAACTTCTTCACTAATTTACATAAAAAAGCCACAACAGTTTTGCTAGAGCCTTTAAACCCAAACTTTACCTGGTTAGGGTGCTAAAAGGTAGCCTGATGATTCACATTGGCAGAATATTATTTAATTCGGTTGTTTATGTATAGTAGCACCATATAGCATCCTAAAAACTTTAAGGATATTTTAAACCCCAGAATTCTTTACCATATTCATGGTTTTCAACAGGTTGCATTCTACATTTTAAGCAAAGAGTAGAGCAAATAGCATATTAAAGTAAGGAAAAAATCTAAAACTAATAGTGAGTGGTGTGTATGCATTCTGTCCTGGCATCATGTTCAAAGTTGTTTATCTTTCCAAACCGTATACACAAACCTTCATCTTTAAATTTATTAACTTGTTGACCTTTTATGCGTTTGCTGAGCTTACTGTATATTAGCAAGGAATGCTGTACCCGTTTAAATAGCCTGCCAGGGTAAACAGAATAGGATTATATTTGCCAAAATGGATGTTGAAATATACACATTATGTGCAATATGCATAAAGTAAATTACAAGACTCACAAAAATCCAAATAAATATTTATGTGTGACAGTTTGTGAAGCACTCACTGCAAGTGCAATCTTAAAAGCAGAAATAACATAGAAACTTGAAAGTAAGATTGAGCAGGACCACATATTCCTTTTAATTTTTTCCTGAATTATTAATAATCATAATGCCTGTTGTTTTTTAAGTTTTTGACCTTTATATAAGTTCCCTCTACCAACATTTCATTGCCTTTCCTATGTCTTTGTTATTTTAGAAGTTTGTGATGTGAGGTTTTTGTACAGTTGCTACAGATTTTGACCCATATACACACTAGTGGAGTTTAGTCTTCTTTTAAAACACTTTCTTTGTTTACTGCTTATAATAAAACATGTTAAATGTTTAATTAGTTAAAAATCATGTTTCAGATGTTGTGCTTTATTTTATTATTTGTGAATGTATTTTATGGCCGGGACTTTTTGCGGTACATTATTTTATCAATCACTAATGATGCCAAAGGGTCCTCACAAACCTGACTTAAGCTGGGATGCATTATCAATTATTTAATACTTCTTTACAATAACAATATGTTACCAACAGCACATTGTATTTGCTGGGACCTGTTTGGCATTTTTAGAATTTTGAACTACACCTGAATCATAGTAACCAAAATAACAAGTCCTGAAATTCAGATGCAGGTCTATTGGATAGACAAGAATAAAATATCCAGTTGTCTAGTTGGCAATGTCATCCTGGTGATCCTTCCTTAATTTTTTTTTTAAAGGACAAAACACAGTCCAATCTAAAAAAATATAGCAAATACAATAATAGGTCCCAAAGACAATCCATGAAACTCTAAACACAAACACAACTATGGTCATGTTGGCATAAAGGGACAGTAGCAGCACAAAACTACTATAAGGAAGAAATCTTCCACATAACTGACCTTAATTAAGAACACATTTCATAGATGGGAGGAGATCATTCAGTCCGTGAAGCTGGTTTGTTTCACTAATAGCTAAGCTGCCCCAGTATCTCATCCAGATATTTAAAGGTCGTCAAGTTTTCTTCCTCTACTCCATATAAAAAAGTACTTCTTGACTTCAGTCCTAAATGCAACTCCCCTTAATTTCCACTGGTGTCCTCTACTATGTGTTTCACAATTTAGTTGAAAGAATTCGGCTGGATCTACTTTATCAATGCCTTTGATGATTTTGAATACCTAGATTAGGTCCCCACACAGTCTCCTCTGCTCGAGACTAAACAGGTTTAATTCCCTGAGTCTATCAGAGGAGGACAGGACATGTCCTTAAGTCCTGGGATGCGTCTGGTTGCTCTCCTGTAAACAGTTTCAAGTGCTACTATGTCTGTTTTGTACCATGGTGACCAGAACTGTACACTCTAAATGCGGTCTCAATTGTGTATTATATAGATTCAGCATTATGCTCCTTGATTTATATTAAACACTTTTTACAATATAAAATATATATCTATACTAATAAAAGGCAAAGCCCTCACTGACTCACTCACTCACTGACTCACTCACTCACTCACTCACTCACTAATTCTCCAACTTCCCGTGTAGGTAGAAGGCTGAAATTTGGCAGGCTTATTCCTTACAGCTTACTTACAAAAGTTAAGCAGGTTTCATTTCGAAATTCTACACGTAACGGTCATAACGGTCGATAACGGTCAACAACGTCCGCCATGTTGAACTTTCTTATTTATGGCCCAATCTTCACGAAATTTGGTAGGCGGCTTCCCTGCGCTAACCGAAACCGTTGTACATACTTATTTCGATGGCATGACGGCACTGTCGGCTGACATATTGAACTTTCCAACGTCACTAATTTTCCAACTTCCCGTGTAGGTAGAAGGCTGACCCCATCTTCACGAAATTTGGTAGGTGGCTTCCCTGCGCTAACCAAAACCGATGTACGTACTTATTTCGGTGGTATGACGCCACTGTCAGCCGCCATATTGAATTTTCCAAACGTCACTAATTCTCCAACTTCCCGTGTAGGTAGAAGGCTGAAATTTGGCAGGCTCATTCCTTACAGCTTACTTACAAAAATTAAGCAGGTTTCATTTCGAAATTCTATGCGTAACGGTCAACAACGTCCACCATGTTGAACTTTCTTATTCATGGCCCCATCTTCACAAAATTTGGTAGGTGGCTTCCCTGCGCTAACCAAAACCGATGTACGTACTTATTTCAGTGGTATGATGCCACTGTCGGCCGCCATATTGAAGTTTCCAGTGTCACTAATTCTCCAACTTCCCGTGTAGGTAGAAGGCTGAAATTTGGCAGGCTCATTCCTTACAGCTTACTTACAAAAGTTAAGCAGGTTTCATTTCGAAATTCTACGCATAACGGTCATAACGGTCAACAACGTCCGCCATGTTGAACTTTCTTATTCATGGCCCCATCTTCAGAAAATTTGGTAGGCGGCTTCCCTGCGCTAATCGAAACCAATGTATGTACTTATTTCGGTGGTATAACGCCACTGTCAGCCCCCATATTGAGCTTTCCAACGTCACTAATTCTCCAACTTCCCGTGTAGGTAGAAGGCTGAAATTTGGTACTTATTTTGGTGGTATGAAGCCACTGTCGGCCACCATATTGAACTTTTCAACAGTCTTTGTTACTTATGGGCCCATCTTCAAGAAATTTGGTATGTGGGTTCCTAACGTTAACTGAATCCTACTTACGTACATATATACGTCCATAGCCTGCAGCTCGGTCACCGTGTGAGGCAGCGTTGGGTCCCCCATCCCAACGCCTCCCACATTGTTGGCTGCCTGCCTATATAAGGCCGTCCATCGCTCTAGTCTCTACATTCCCTTCCTTGCTTCGCCACGGGATTCACGTCTCCCTGCTGATAACTACAGCCTTTTTATTTAATCCACGGCTTCTCCGCTGTTTTATTGTTCATTTATTACGATTATAGTTATTGTGTAGGTATTTTAGACTTACTTTACATTGTTCATTTCCTTTATCATTCCAACCGTACCCCCATTAACATGTCTTCGACAACCGCCAATGCCTCTTAAACATCTTAGATTCACAGGTGACGAATTCAATAGTGGACACTTTGATGTTTATGAATGTTTAAACTCTCAAAAGCTGGATGTGAAGTTATCGATGAAACCGGTTGTATGCTCACAACGCTTGACAGATGCCAAATGTCACTTCAACACAAGTCCTGCAAATACTGTCGTAATTGAAACAAACCATGAAACTCAAACCGATTATGACAGCAGCAATCCAATCTGTGAGATTTGAAACAAGATTACTGTTCACATGGCCAACTGTACGTTGCATGCTCAAGACTAAGCTCAGCGCACAGCTTGGTCATATTACAACCAGAGGGCTGAACTCACAATGTGGTATACAAAGAGATCCTATGGGTATATTTTCCCTCAGTTTAAAAAGGTTTAATTTTCTTCTTAATAAAAATTTTAAGGCAGTACTTTGCCGCTGCGAAGCACAGGTATTTTACTAGTATATATATATATATATATATGACTTACTTTTCTACGTTAAACTGCATACATGGTGGTTTTGTGGTAATATTAGAATAACAAGTGGGAAATACCATAGCTTGACCGTATTTTCTGAACATTTTATACAAATTGTAATTAAAATTTCAGTTCTAAAGTGAAAAGGACAAAGTTCCAAAGATTAAATGAGCACTATATCATTGGGAGAAATTAATGTGATGACAGCACAAAAAAAAGGAACAAAAATCAAAAACCCGAACCGTAACCTAACTGCCCTATTTTCACCACTAACTATAACACAAAGATGTTTCTTTTGCTTGGAATTATCCACCAGGGTATACTGGATATCAGCAGCATTGCCATATTTAACACAGGGGTAACTGAAACTGACTCCTGGTTTAACCCACAGAGCTGAGGAGCCTGATCAATGAGAACATACAGTGCTGTAACACACCACTGAAACCAAAAGAAAGAAAAGAATCATTTAATAGCAGAACCGCGACTGAGAACCCTTCGTGGTCATGTGACACGTAACATGGAGAAAACAAAACTAAAAACCGTAAAATGTAACATAACGTCACTTAGACACTGCCATTCCACTGGCTTCTGATATGCTGCTTGTTATTTTATTGTATATAATTGACTGAATAAAGATAAAAAGAACAATATAGGAGTAATAACAAATTATGCTTTGGCCAGTGCAGGAAATTTGTCCAGTTACATTCAGGAATGTCTTGCAAACGGGCAGATATTTTTGAACATGTGAAAAAAATGAATTGCTATCCTTCATCATGTAAGTTCATTACTTCCAACTTACCTTTACTATACTATTTTTATGCATTTCACACTGTGGATATTCATTATGTATAATATTCACATAAACTTACAACAAGAACAGAACATGAAACCAACTAATATTGGCAGACACCTTTTACCTTGTTAATTTTGTTGGTTTTGGGGAGAGTTTGGCTGACGTGCAAGTCCGAATACCTGGGCGGTCTCCTGAGGGGGTTATTTATATCACATGGCACAGATTCAGTTCGAACAAGACGTGCTGTGGAAAAGAGCAGACAGATATGGTCAACATCTTCTGGCATTAGCATTAGTGTTAAGCTGAAAAGGACATTTTGTGGATATGACCAATATTGCTTTTTAAGCTTTAACACTTACTCAGATATGTGAGGATAAAAAGAGTCACAGATTGCACTACAGTTTGTTTTTTTACAAATGCAAAGTGAGGAATAAACAACAATAATAAAACGTATGGTCAGTATTAAAATGACAATCAACAAATCTTGTACCATCTGTCAATGTCCAAAAAGAACCAAAACATAGACACAGAGATTGAAAAAGAAGACATGCTGCATGTCTGTAGTAGTTTTACAATTCTGGCTTCTACTGTTCAGTATACGCAAAATATTTTACCTTTGTCCAACCTGACAAACCTGTATGAGGACCTGTATATGGAAAACATCTAATCAGTCACAGTAAATTTGTTAACTAGCCTTAAAAACAGCATGTGTACATGCACAGATTATACTTATAAAGAATTTAAAAATATATCTTAAAAAGACTGCAGAGGGATCACACTTCTTAGCCTCCCAAGTAAGACATATGTAAGGGTGCTGGAGAGAGGGAAGACTCTATCTAATGGAACAAAAGCAAAAGACACAAGAGAAACAATGTGAATGCCATCCTGGCTGTGGGACTGTAGGCCAGCTCTTCTCACTGAGGCAGCTGGCTGAAGGTACATGGGAGCGTGATAACCAAGCCTACATGTGTTTTGTAGATTTAGAAAACCCTATGAGCATGTCCCTCAGCATGTTTTGTGAGAGGTACTTAAGGAATATGGGGGTTAACAGGACTGCTCTTACATTCCATATTTGAATGCAGTGAGAGCTGTGTCCAAATAGTTGGTATTTAGTTCAATTAGTTCACTGTGGCTGTTAGGTTCTGTCAAGGCTGTGACCTATTTGATGTTTTCATGGACAGGATATCACGGTGCAGCTGAGGGTGTGAGAGTGTCCAGTTGAGGAGACTAGGGTTAGCATTGTTGCTTTATGCAGAAGATGTTATCCTCCTTGCCTCATATGACTGTGCTGTTTGAGTGTGAAGCAGCTGAGATGAGGATCTGCATCTGCACCTCCAAGTCTAAGGCTATGGTTATCTCTCGGAAAAGAATAAGATTGCTCTCTTCAGATGATGGGAGAACAACTGCCCTTGGTGGAGAATTGCATGTATCTTAGGATGTTATTCAGAGTGATGGAAGAAGGGAACATGAAATCAACAAGCAGATTGGAATAGCGGCAGATGTTTTGTGGGCACTGTACTCCAATTCTGAGGCTGGGTGCCTGAGTGTTGGGAATAACATTTTAGTAATTGTAACCAAGAATGTTAAAATGCATTTTACTTACAATTCTTTCTTTTATTCTAAGTTGATTGTTAAATGCATTTTTCTGGAATTTAAATGCAGTAAAGAACTATGACTTTTATTATTTTTATTACTACTTGAACTTCTGATCCCTGCAACAGTTTCTTTAAACCACAGAACGAGGTAGTGTTAGTAGCTAACAAAACACAGGCTAGCAAAAATTAAACTTACTACTGTAAAGAGGGTAGTCTAGCAACAGCAAGATGAAAGGTCATAACCTTAAATGGTAAACTGGTCATTTTCTGGACTTTCCACATACATAAAAGTGAACTCTTAAACCATTGGATACCTTTGTGCATGCACACATTGTGAACATGTACTGATATAGTCTATCAAAATGAATTGCACAGAAGGGGCTAGGGGTGTTCACCTTGGCCCTGACAAGTTTTAAAAAAGTTAGCCACTTAAAGTGAAAGTATTAAGAAGAAGAGAACCAGGAAGAAGACAAACAAGGAGGTATTCAGCCACCAAGAAGACCCATGCTCTGAAAGGCAGAAATGTAACCTTAAAAGACTCAGATCCACAACATCGGCCAGCATCGTCTATGACAACTTTTGAAATATCCACCTTTATGGCAGCATCCATTTACCATTTACTTGTTTCTGCTTTTAGCAAATTAAGAATGTTAAATCTATGATGGGTGAATAAAGTGTATTACCAGCTACCCTTGCTAGCATTTAATATTTCCTCTATCCTGCTGCCTGAGGTAGAAATAAATTAAGAGGGGACATCCTCTATTAGGGAATGTGAAGCACAGTAGTAGCCAGTTCTGAGTGCACAATGGATCAGTTGTCCCATGTGCATTGTGGAGGAATGTCATGTCAGGCAAGAGCAAGGATATGAGAACAAGAGCTGAGGTAGAGGACATACCGTTCGGTCTACATAACAAAGTTAGGATATGGTCACCCCAAAACCTTTCCGTGATAAAACAACATCCTATATTGGCTCACCTCTAAAGATGGCTATGCGAATCAGCAGAGAAGATAACAGAACCAGTAGCTCTTAAATGCCAAGCCAAACACTGATTCCATGTATCTCCATGGTGTCAAGTCTTTCCTGATTCCTTCTCATTCTTTTTTAATTAACTGAGAGCAGTAAGGCAACAGGTAGTAATCAAGGCGCAATATTCGGCACCTATTCATCTGTCCATAATTAGAAGCAGAAGTAACTTTATCTAAAAATTACGAAACTGTGGAAAGGTGTGCACAAAGCATAGGAGAGACAATTAAAGTGCAACAAGATTACTGGCATTAAATATTAAACAATTCACATTAAGTCTATAGCACGTTAATGAGTTATTCATAATGCACACAGCTGGAATTCTTTCAAACTCAGTGCCCATTAACAGTTGAAACTTCAGATAGAAGTCATCCTCCTGCAGCTGGCAGAGCATTCAAGAGATGAAGTAAACTCGGCTTTCTGTTGCCTTATCTGCACAGTTTACTCTGCATTTGTTAGAACATAAATGTAAATTCCTACCTCCACGATGAATAATAAGTAAATGACAAGGTGGAGCTTCTTTGGTGCATTTGTTGTGGCACTTCAACCTGAAAAAGTGTAATTAAATGTAATTAGAACTTATGCAGAGCAAGAAATTACTGCTATTATTTTTCTTGAGATTAAACAGCTTTTTCCCTCCCAAAGGATCCTCAAAGCAAGTAGTGTCTGCAGCTGTTTAAAACAGGGAGAAACAGCTGAGAAAATCCTACTGCATACAACAACAATTGGTTTCATTCAGGCATGCTCTAGGTCTGGGGAGAATGATGAGGCTTAACTGGGATTGTATGATCCATGCTCAGGCTTTATATCACTGACTCAGCTTAACAGGTCAGCAAAGTGAAGGACTGCAGTCGTCTTCATGTCAAGGAGGAACAAAGGTTCATATCCCAGCAGGCCACTCACTCAATCAACCACTCAAGCAGAGCCGCTTAATAAATCCCTTCAAGACCAAAGCTGAATTTCACCAATTTACAATTGTCTAACATTTGTCCCTATAACTGCTTTTGGAAGGTTCAGAAGCAAATGCCATGACAGACTCTCAGCTCTTAAATGATACCCACTGGAATCCTAAGGAATGATTTTTTTTTTTCATCCGCACACAGGAAACAATTTACAGCTTTTACAAAAAGTATTCAAAGTCTAGAATGTAAAAATGTGTCAGAATAAAGGGCGCCGATAAACAATACCTTCCAAGGAAAGACTTTCTCTTTAAAAAATATGCATCTAAATAGGCTATGTTTAATAGCAACTGAGCCTTCCTTATTTCATGACAAATGGTTATAGAGCAGCATATAAGATTTCACTTCCAGCTGTGATGAAATGGAGGCTGGAAGCACAGTTTTTGTCCAAATGTAACATCACTCGCTTACACTAGATGAATAAATTCATCTCTCTGTGCTCAAACCTGTTTAATTCAGTCTCACAGCTGAGGGGCATTGGAGAGTGCACTCATAAACAGGCCCACCTTCACTCACAAAGGATTTACATTCACTGATCAAATGATGAGGAACACCCTTACATTTGCTTATCCATGCTATTATCTAATCAGCCTATCATGTAACAGCAATACAATGTATACAATTAGGTGGTTCAGTTAACTTTCACATCAATCACCAGAGTAGGGAAAAAAATGTGATCTTGATGATTTCCACTGTGGTAGGATTGTTGGTGCCAGACAGGCTGGTTTGAGTATTTCTGTTCTGCTGATCTCCTGGGATTTTCACACAGAGTTTACTCAGAATGGTGCAAAAAAAAAACATCCAGTGAGCAGCAGTTCTGCAGACAGAAATGCTTGTAGTTGAGAGGGGTCAGAGAAGAACAGCTGACAGAAAGGCTATGGATAACCCCTCTTTACAACTGTGGTGAGCAGAGAAGCATTTCAAAATGCACAACATGTCGAACCCTGAGATAGATGGGCTATAGCAGCAGAAGACCATATCAGTTTCCACTCCTGTCAGCCAAGAACAGAAACCTGAGGCTGAAGTAAGCACAGGCTCACTAAAACTGGACAAATGAAGACTGAAAAAATGTACCCTGATCTAACGAATCTTGATTTCTATTGAGGCACACAATGTTAGGGGTAGAAATTGTCCCTAACAGCATGAATCTATGGACCCAACCTGCCTTGTGTGAAGGGTGGTGGTTCTGGTGTAATGCTGTTGGGAATGCTTCATGAACATGGCAATGTGTTCAGTGTTCCCAGTCACTGGATCTGAATTTAATAAAACACCTTTGGGATGTCTGCAATGCACTGGCGCCCAGGCCAGGATTTGTTCCTTGCGCCCTGTGCTTGCTGGGATAGGCTCCAGCTCAACCCACAACCCTGGTCTGGTTTAAGCAGGTTAGAAAACAATGTGGCATGACATGACCTTTGGGATATGACAGAACAAGAATGTGCAGATGACAATTTTGCAGAAATTGTGTGATGCAATCAAAATAGACCAGAATCTTAAAGGAAAGTTTCCAACATGTTGTGAAATCCATTCCATGCCATAACAAATTGAAGTTGCTTTCAGAACAAAAGGAAGACCTACCCAGTATAAGTATGATTATCCTAAGCATTTAACATCATCAATCTATTCATAAATGAACAGAGAAACCTCATTTTATTTTCTTGAAGTGTCACAGGTAATAAAACACCAGACTGAAATGAGGCCAAAAACAATACGAAAAGCCAAATCGTATGTCAAAATTAAAGAATAAACAGACAAAGTTATAACACAGGCAAAGGTCAAGGCTAAAAATTGTAAATGTTTCTTTTTTAAATTAATTTCAGCTACAAAACTGTGATATTTAGTTTTTGCTTAAGGTAACACAGCTGCATCAACATACAAATGCCACACACTTTTATTACATACAAGCCTTGCCAACATTCATAACCATGTCTCCATATGTACTGCAAAAATAATACATTTTAACTATAATAATGATATTGGTGGTATCTTCAGACTATATAGGAGGTCTTAAATTTGAAAGTAGTGGACTTGGCACTATGAACTGCCAGACAGTGTTCAGAAGTCATTAAGAAGGCTAACAGAATGTTAGGTTATATAGCACCCTAATGTGTACAGTACAAGTCAAAAAGGTTAAAGTTAGGGCTCAACCTCATCTGGAGTACTGTGTGCAGTATTGGGCTCCAGGACAGACAAAAGACATAGAGAAAGGCCAGAGAAGAGCAGTTAAGCTGATACTAGGTCTGCAGAGGATAAATTATGAGGAAAGATTAACAGAGCTGAGCTTTTTCAGTTTAACCAAAAGGAGTTTAAGAGGAGACATGATTGAAGTGTTTAGAATTATGAAAGGATTTAGTGCAGTGGATCGAGAGTATTACTTTAAAATGACTTCAACAAGAACAGGGGGACACAGTTTAAAACTTAAGGAAAATCTTACACAAATATTATCAAGTCTTTCTTTACACAGAGAACCACAGAAACATAAAATAACTTAACCAAGTACCTGTAGTGCAGTAGACAGTAGGACTTTAAGGACTTTTAAAACTCGGCTTGATGTTATTTTGGAGGAGTTAAGTACGATAACATACCACTTAATCCTGAGCACTGCTGCTAGAGGCTGGAGCCTTTCTGAGCAAGCATAGGGCAAAAGGCAGGAAAAAATCCCTGGACAGGGCACCAGCCCGTCACAGGGTGGGAAATGGGACATTTCAATTAAGTTTTAAGATTAGATTCTCCTGTCCTTCTTTGTCAACTGGATGTAGTTAAACAGTAAAGTTAATGAACAGATATTATTGAGTCGCATTTGGAACTGCTTTGCATTATAGTGTGTTTAAACAAATCTGTGTCTTTATGTGTATGTAGTGAATACGAAGTAGAGTTTGTAATTACATTTTATCTCTCTGAGCGCTATACAAAATAAACTGAATTGATTTGGAGATAATGAACAGAAGTCAGCACAAACTCTGTCAGTCTGTGCCAGTGATGGTTTAACTCATCTCAAAATTGTTCATCACATAAATATTTCTTGACATCCATCTGCAGTCCCCCTCTCCACGCTCTTCACTATAATAAGCTGTGCAATACGTTGATACATGGAAAATAAGGTCGCAGATGAGGTGAAAATATCTGTGCTAATGGTGTGGATTTCAATTTGTTTTGAACAAATCGTTTTGCTGTTCACTAGAGAGGACAGGGCTGTAACTTTCCTAACTTCTATACATCATATGAAAGGCCTTGAAACGCTCCAGATATTTTGCTCTATTTGTTTTACAAGACTCCTGGTCTGCAGAGTATCTTCCAAGGCTTTGGCCACCTTGTTCTCATTTCTAACTCATCTGTCCACACAAAGAAATCCAGTCTTGGTGTGTTTTTGAGATGCTCTTTGTTTTATTTCTCTTATTCTTTTGGTATTTTGATTTTTTCAGATTTGCTGCATAAACAAATATTACATTTGTCTAACAAAATGCACTTGGCTAAAATACCCATTATTTACCATGAAAAGCTTTCAGGAAATAATCTGAAAACGCTGGTGTGGACACAAAACTTTAAAAAATTATGGTATTTTCAATGTTTTCTGTATTTGTATTGACTGAGCTTAAATGTCCAGATCCCAACAACCAGTAATTCCTGAAATTAAGAAAATCTTTTGACAGCCTTAAGTAGCAGGCATAAAAGTCATGGGCTTACAGTATATGCTAGTTTGCACCAAAATGACCACCACAACAGCAGTTACTAGTCACTTCCTGCTAATAACATCATGGGGTACAGTAATGACATCTAAATACAACTAATTAAAAGGAAAATTAAATCCATGCCATACATTATTGTGCACACTGGTGTGTCTCTCTGGTTGTTGGCTGGCTCATAATTATACTGGCGCAGGCATTAAATAAGCATACTGAACAGGCGCAAGACCTGAAGTGCTGGCATGGCGACAGTTTCACATTTAAGCTTGGCAGGGACAGAATGAATGTAAAAAATATTGCATTTTTTAGAATCTTAACTGTACTGCCGAATATTTATATCATATCCCATGTCAAATATGGTAAATTGTTCACAATCTAAATTTGTAATATGAAGTCTCACTTACAACCACATATTTAAAACTTATTTTAATTAAAATTAAATTATGTTGGAATGGCAAATGCAATATGTATGGCTCTTAAAAATGCCATTTGTAATGGGATTCATAAAACTAGTGTTGATGTTTGTGATGTGCCATCTGTTGGAATGACAAATGCAATGTAAATGTCTCTGTTATAGGCTTTTGGTGTGGGATTTGTAAAAGCAATGTTGATGTTTGTGATGCACCATCAATTAGAAAGACGAATGCAATGCATTTTATTACTACCAATGTTTGTGATGCACCATCTGGTAGGATGGCAGGGACACAGCAACCGGATGGACACAAAGAAAGATACAGAGACACTTATCCTTTTATTAAGGTAGATATTTCTCTGTCTGTTTTAAGGATAAGCAATGTGCAAGACAAAGCTGCTTACAGCGGGACAGAGTATAGTATTACAGTATCCATCCATTCTCTAAACCCTCTTATTCAGTGCAGGGGGCAGCTGGAGCCTATCATAGCAAGCAATGGATGGAGACAGGAACAAAACCTGGCAGGTCATCAGCGAGTCATAGAGTGAACACACACACACACACACACACACACACACACATATATTAGGGGCTAATTTGGCATCATCAATTCACTTACTCTGTATGTCTTTGGACTGTGGCAGAAAATCCACACCAACCAACATGCAAGTGCAACCCGCAAACTCCTTACTACAAGGCAGCAGTTCTACCACTGAATCACTGTGTGATGCATTCACTGATTTTTAGCATATTTACATTAACTGTGGCTTTTAAAAATTGAAGAAAAATACAGTTTACTCAAGGCTTATTTCATAACATCACTGACAGACACCGTATAAAATTCTGCCCATGAATATGAGGGATTTCATTTTTATGTATATTTACAAGAGTAGAACAATTGTGACAAGAACTGGCCATTCAACCTAACAAGCTCATCCATCCTATTCTCATCCCCTGTAGTTTATTCATGTGCCTGTGGTTCTTTGCATGAAGAAAAACTTTCTAGTATTTGCGCTAAATCTGCTCTTAACAAGTTTCCAACTGTGTCCCTGCGTTCTTGCTGAACTCACTTTAAGTAACAGTCCCTAATAACCCTTCTGGATTTTATACCCTTCAATAATAGCTCTTCTTAATTTCCATTAGCTTAAACTGTAAAGGTTCAACTCCTTCAGTCTTTCCTAATAACTCATTCCCTGCAGTTCTGGAATCAGCCTAGTCACTTTTCTCTGGATGTTTTCTAGCACTGCTATGTCCAAAGCTGAGCACGGTGCTCCACATAAGGCATCACCAGTGCGTTATGCAGCTTAAGCATATTCTCCTTTGACTTGAAGTCTGCGTATTATGCTCTATAAACTAAAGTCCTATTAGTAACTTGTTAAAAAAAATTGTGACCATGCAGCCTTTTATGAGATACGAGCACTGGATACTTCCATTTTACTTTCAGTCTTGTTTTCTCAATTTTAAGGTGTGCATGAGAGAACTCTGCAATCGACTGTCTAGTCCAAAGTTGTTTCCTGACTCATGCCCACTGCTGCCTGGATAGGCTTTAGCTCCCACATCCCAAATGTGCCCAGAACTGGATTAAGCTGGTTTAAAAATAAAATGTCCTGTTGATTTCCGTGCCATTTCATGCCAGTGGCAGTGACAAAAAAACGTAAAGTTGTACAAGCCATAACACCTGATTGCCCTACTGTATGTATAACTTGGCTAAACAGTACTGCTTCAAAGTCCTGACAGTCAGCCATTGCCTGTATGGGGTGAAAATCAATGGTGAGAAGTCATTGGGCATTTTCTGTTTCATGCCATGAAGAGAGTTATATACCAGCCACAGGTTTCCAAAGCCTCTACCGGGGAGGCTAAAACCATCACACCTGCTTCGTGACTGAAATTCAGCTTGGCTTTAATCATCCACCATTCTGGAATTTTATTCAGATTCAAACCACAAATTAAGCAAGCCTTGAGAGAATGTTTCAGTATCAATAACGTGTTTTTACTTCTTTTGCTGCCTTAGCTTTGACAGTGAAGAAGGACTATGCTGCTATGAAGTGGCTCCCTTCTCTGGGTTTATTCACAGCAGGGCAAATGTTGACATTAAGCTCAGGTTGTAATTAGCTTGCTAGTGTTATTAACAAATCCCTGAGGATTACAGCTAGCTGCAGTAATTATTATAATTATTCTACTCATGAAGCATCTCACATGTGCTTTATTAAAACAAGACTAAAGATTTTTCATACCTCATTTAATTCATTTTGTTTGCACTCGCCAAAGAGAACAGGAGATCAGTTGCCATCTCAAGAATATCACTCGGCTGATTAAAATTTTCTCAAATGAAGTGTTTCTCATGAAGTCTCTTCAGGAGAGGTGGCAGCTCATTGAATTGCACCCCACCAAAAGAAGCTTTATCAAGTGACTCCTGTTTACTACAATGGTTATGGTGATGGAATCTTTTTTGAGCTGAAGGGACACCTCTGCAGTGGGCAAGATAAAACCCAGCTGACCTGAGTCTAGTAAATATGCGGGGAATCTTTTCCACTGAATGAGTCTTTTGAGGCTCTACAAGCACACATCTGTCTTTTCACTGGTGGGGGGGGGGGTTATGGGGGGGGGTTGTGTTGGCAGCTTGCTGGGATAATTGTAATGTTGAGGAAGCTCATTTATATATACAAATTACAATGTCTGTCTGTTCCCTATACCAGTGTTTTTCAACCAGTTTGCCACCTCACAGTAGTGTGCTGTGAGAGCTTCCCAGGTATGCCGTGGAAATAATAGTGTAGCACATCCGGGTCTGAACGTGAGATGGACAACCTCCTCAGGTGTTCAAGACCTGTCTGAGGAGGACAGGACTACCCGGAGAAGCCAATATAAAAGCAGCTCTGTGGTCACTGTGTTGCAGACACAACACTTACAGCACTCCAGACAGCTAGGCTCCATCTGCCCTGGGTATGTGGTCACCAAAGAGCTTCATAGTGCTGGTGGACAGTGAGCATATCAGTTGCATCTGAGGTAGAGAGGGGAAGGCAAAGGCACAAAGCAGCTGGGAGACATGTCCAAACTGTCCAATAAGTGCCGTGTCTATGAACACTGATCTCAGAGCTCCTTTTTTTTACTAACTTCTCTGGTAGTCCCACAGCTTCTGGCAGTTAAGCAAGTGTATGAGATGTAACGTGTTTGTGGTTATTAAGATAGTGGTGTGCCTTCAGATGTTTATGGTTACAAAACATGTGCCACCAAAGGAAAAAGGTTAGGAAACACTGTCCTATATAATTCTACACCCTTTGACCAATCTGGCAAATTTTGCATAGTAGCCATAGTAGTAGGACCACACGGACAAGATAGGCTACAGTACTTTAGAACCCAAAATTTTGATCTTAGTGGTCCCAGTATGCTTTTTTTCCCCTGCGTATTATAGTTTGCATAATAGTGCCACCTGCTGGATCAGAGCAAATATTACAGTCCTACTCCCATTGACCAATCTGGACCATATTTTGCATAGTTGATCTCTAGAATTATACAGAAAAGAGAGAATACTTTTGAACACAAAATGTTGACCTTGGAGACCACGGTGGAGTTTTTTCAGTTTGCACTCCAGTGCCACCTGCTGGCTCAGAGGATGTTAAACATCTGAACAGACTAGCAGACAAACTGACCAGAGCTTAACATTTAACTAATCTGGACAACACCGCATACAGCTTCTATCTACTGTAATATAAATTAGAGTTGTTTAACTCCTTCTTTGTTTCTTCATACTTTAAACACTATTAACTGCCCACCTTGAGCTAAAAGGACAAGTCAGTGCTATAGGAGCTATAACAGCGCTCCTGGGGTCCACCAAGCAAGGAGTTACCACAAATCTGGAATCCAATTGTACCCAAAAAGAACAAATTTCCAACTCACCAGAGCAGAGACATTGATATAGAGGCCATGTGGATGATGGGTCGGACTGCTAGCAATAACAACAGAGTCACCATTTAAAAAAACACAAACTTTTGTTTTCTTTTCTTAATCAATTCTTCAAAAATATCTGGGCAATGCTGAGTACTTTGGCTAGTACTCAATAACATTTAGCCTGCCTTCGAGCCTTGGCAGCTGTTTCAGGTATAGAATTGGGGCTTTTTTAGTGTTTGCATCAGTTGGAATGTTGGAGTCTGCCACTTTATATCTATTATTTCCCCTGGTCTTTTATGTCAGATTGACCAGTTTAGAAAGCTTATTAAACATAACATGACAATTCACATAAACAGCTTAATTCGACTCAGGGATATGAAGGGACAGAGCAGCATTAGGGCAGACAGGCATAGACCATGAACATGTTAATTCTGCAAATTCACATACCCACACTGGGCCAATTTTGAATAGACTAATTAACTTAACATGTACGGAATGTAAAAACCAAAGACACAGGGTACGTTATGCTGCTGTGGAAAAAGGGTAAGGTTTAAAGGAACATTCCACCCATAAATTATATATTTTTTAAATTTGTTACTCACCCTGTGTTTTGTGTAGTGATGGCCAAGTAAAATTGTTAACCTCATGTTTTCACCGAGAATGAAGATTACAATATTCTTAATAGAACAGAATGTCAACGAAGACTAACGACTAGACAACATTAAACAATAAAAAAACCATTTGCCCAGTGATAGCTCATTCACTGGCCACAATGTCGCTTTACATGCAGCACTGCAGTGTGTGGTATGACAAACTTGGACAACCAGAGACCACAAGTTAAAGAAAGACACATGAAAGTATTATCAGGTAGAAAATATGTGCATATCAAACGAACAGAAGGTCACTTCATTATTGTAATTATGTGCTTGCATAGAATTTCTTGGCTTCAATATATTTTTCTCATAAATTTATTTAAACTTTTTCATATTTCTGAATATAAAGATTTCACTTATTCAGGTATTGTTTATACATAATTGCATTATGGCATGATTAACTCATTAAGTAATTTTGATTTTTTTTTGTTATTAGCGCTATTTTTTGCAAGGAAGCAACTGTGGGTTGGTAGGTAACAAGAATTGAAGGTCACGTTGAGTGATGTCATTGGAGCGATGGTATTTAATCCAGTTACTCGGTACATTTACTGTCCAAGTTTGATTACTACTTGTGCTATTTAAAATGTTTCAGGTTTCTAATTTATTGGTTACGAATTCATGACTGTTTCTTGCTTTAGTTTCTGTTCACCTTTTGGGTTTAGACATTTCTTGGGCTTTTTTCCTGGTTTTCTATAACGCTCATTTATTGATTTTTGATTATTGTCTGCATCAGAAAACACACCACTGCAGTTCCTCATACAGCTGATGAAAAACCTGATAATCCTGAATTTGTGAATTAGCATCCAATGAATGAGGGGAGAATAGAGCCTTCAATTCAAAAGCTCAATTCTGATTTAATATTCTCCCATTGTGCATGAGTGAATTTTCCAGAGTGATTTATTTAACAACATTTTAGCCAAAATACACGTTTTTAGATAGATAGATAGATAGATAGATAGATAGATAGATAGATAGATAGATAGATAGATAGATAGATAGATAGATAGATAGATAATTATGAATGTATGCAAACTCCATAGACACTAAATAGCTTTGCTGTTGCCTAAAGGAACTTTGAAAAAAACATTTATATTAATTTGCACAGGAGGTCTTAATATGGAGTCCATGCCAAACAAACTATTACATCACATACATAATAAACAGCTTTATCATGCTATCTATTGGATCATTTACACATTTGTACATTCCAGATGCTTTCATGAAATCTGAAGTTACTCCACCAATAAATAAATAAATAGAGCCAGCATAGTTTAATAATCCAGAAGCTTGTACTGGTATGCAATCAAGTTCAAGAATCTTTTCAAAATTAAGCATGTTACTTAGTGTTGTAATACAAAGTAAAATGAATAGCCATGTTCATGATAAAGCAAAAAGAGGGACCTACTTGCAGTTTTTACATTTCAATCCAAACAACATTCCTTTCCCACATACAGTGCATGTCTGGGACATCCAGTACTTTGTAGAAAATCTAGAAGAATGAAAAGAAAACAGATGTACATTAGATCAACAGCATCATCTTTACTGTAGGCAGACTTTATTATTCTAAACAAATCTGTCTTTTTGTTTTTGAGCCCTGCACTCTTAAGCCAAGTAATACAACCACCGAGCAGGAGGGGATGCTGTTACTTATCATGTCTCTCGTTTTGTACACAGTGCAGAGCCATCTCCAACTGTCAATCTGGTGTTTTGTGCATTGTTCAATGAGGGAAACAAATGAATTTAAACAGTTTTAGCATAATGCTGCAACATAACAAAATGTTTAAAAAGTGAAGGGGTGTGAATACTTCTAAATCCACTGTGTGAGTTCTCACAGTATAAGTATTTACAGTATACACCTCATCTCCTCAGACTAATTGATTGCCTTTTACTCAAAGGACATAAACCTCTTCTTTCTTTCCTTAACCAATCCTACAAATATACTCCGGCAATGGCAGGTACTTCAGCTAGTAAGCACATACAGTATACACATGATCTCCTCAGACTGATTGATTGCCTTTTATTCAAAACACATAAACCTTTCTCTTAACAGTGTGTAAAACAGAGTGCTAATATAAAATGTAGTGCGGAACTTTAAAAAAAAAAATATTTCCTAAGAGAACTGTTCCTCATTATTATTGATCTGATTACATGATCCCTGAGAAAAGCCTACAGGGCAAAGCAATTAAAAAGCTGGCAATGGTTAAAATGGCAGACAGTGTTTTGACTGTCGCTGACACTTCTATAGCAAAAGCCTTCAAGAGCACAATTTATAACAGAATCTCCACTTTAAGCTGCTCTTGCTGGTAGAAAATCTATTAACGGATATTTAAGTTTTGTTTGCTTGTATATTTTTATTGTAATTTTTCTATGATCTGAGAATTTCCAGGTCGGACAATGGACTGGCACCCTGTCCATGGATTGTTCCTGCCTTGCACCCAATCTTCCAAGGACAGGTTCCCTGCAATTCTGCTCAGGTTTTGAAAATGGCTAGATGGAATTTTAAAAGTAAGACTGATAAGACTCTTACTGATAAGACTTACTAATCATGGCAGTGGCGAGTGGTGACATGTTGCATGTTGATGAGCAGATGCAAGCAATGTAAGCCCAAAGTAAGTGGGCGAGTCACTGTGGAGGGGGTGAAACCAAAAGCTTGACTGAAGAAGAAAACAATGAACTTGATAGCTGACAATATCTTGTTACCAGATCAGCTTATGCAGCATAAAAATCATTCATTTATTGAGTTCTAATGCCAATGTTATTTTGTTATGCGGAGTGAAATTCTGAAGCAAATATGGGCAGCAATAGGATCAGCATTTTTGAGTAAAAACAATCCTACAAAGTATGGCAATGATTTTTCAACATCAGCTCCAGTGAAAGAAGCACACTAGAGTTGGTTCTTTCATTTTTGTTTAATTGAGTTTTATTGAGTTTAAAGATCATACTAGAGGAAGAAAAACACAAATCAATCAAAATTACAGAGTGTACCACATGGCATAAAATTAAAATTCATTAAATCATTATCAAATTTAAAAGCCCACAGTTACCAGTTCAGAGAGCTACAAGAACAAAAAGCCCATGATAAGATGTATATTAAAACATCAAAAGAGAACAGAACAGAAGCAGAACAGCACTAATCAATTCTTGTCAAATTCCAAGAATGCCTAGCACACTCCTTTGTAGGAAAAATTAAAATGTCCCAGTTTTAAGTGATACAAGTCTTACAGCTGAGCAAGAAAAGATGACATGTGAGCAGAGTAGTGGAAGAGGTCACTGCGGATTTATCACTGAAAAGCTTACTCGGTCTGGTGTTACTGGCAATTACAGCGAATAAAGAATTAGGAATAATTGTTAATCCAACACCATACTTCAAATATGCAGCTACTTTTCCCTATAATGTTCTTAGTGTGTCCCAAAACATTTGATTTAGTGAGGTCACTGACATCGTTCGCAGTTGGGGTTCTGTTCCTGATAGATTTGTAGGCAATCTGAACGTTGACAGATGTGTGTGACGGCAGTTTTCAGCTTAATTACTCATTGCTATGCACAGAGTGAAGAAGTATGTGTGTTAAGAATGACCAGATTTTTCTCCACGTCTAACACATTAATTGAGATGCCACCTTCTCTATCACCTAGGGATAACCACTGTGAAATAAATTATAAAAAAGAAATAGGTTTGGGAGAAAATTATTTTTTTCAATATTAAATTTTCCAGCTAATGTTAAAACTGATCAGAGGACTATCTATTAACTTTTTGTTTGATAAATTATATTATATTGTAGAAATTATATTTCCTTATGATTATAACTCCTAGATATTGAAACGCTTATGAGAAAATTAAAAAAAAAGTGATTTCATTCAGTATGACGTGTAAGAGAGTGGAGTGGTCAACATAACGGTAATTAATTCTGAACCCAGAAATCCTACATAATACTTCTGGAATATTATTATTTGGCTGACGCCCTTTATCCAAGGTGACTTAAAACATTTATGATACAATTGGTTACATTTCTTTTGGTTTTCCAATTGCAGAACAGGAAGGTCTAGTGATTTGCTCATGGTCACATAGTGTCAGTAGCGGTATTTGAATCCACAACCTCAAGGTTTAAAGTCCAAAGCTTTAAACCAATCTCCCTTTATCTCTAACTATCATGGAAGTCGGGTAGCACAGGGGTTTAATAGCAACTGCAAAAACTAAAAAAAAAGAAATTTGAATTAGTAAACTGCTTTCTGACTAGTTCCACATTTAAATGAAAAATAGTCCAAATTTATATTGGTTATACAAAAAGAGCCTTCTGGGCTAGACTCCACCTTAATAAAAGGACAAGTGTTTGTGTATCACTGATTTCATTTGATTGCTACTTCTCTGTCATTCCAACAGTTGGTGCATCACAAACATTTGTAGTAATAAAATATATTGAATTTATTATTCCTACACGTGCATTTCACAAACACTCCTTTAATGAATTCATACCAAATAGCCTATAACAGAGAGATATGCATTACATTTATAATTCCAGTGGATGGTACATCGTAAGTATTTGTAGTAATACAATACATTACATTTATCATAGAGGCCTCAGGAATAGAATCCACCTTAATAAAAGGGGAAGTGTCTGCATATCTGTGTGTTCACTTGGTTGCTATGTCTTGGTTGTTCCAAAGGATGGTGCATCACAAACATTTGCAATAATAATATGCATTGCATTTGTCATTCCAACAAATGGCGCCTCACATACATTAACACTGCATTTATGAATCCATACCAAATGCCATTTAATAGAGATATGCTTTGCATTTGTCATTTCAGCAGATGGCACATCACAAACATGAACTCTCTTTTTGTGAATCCATACCAAATAACATATAACAGAGACATATGCACTATATATTTATCATTCCAAAAGATGGATCATCACAAACATTGGTTGTAATAACATGCATTGCATTTGTTATTGCAGCAATGGCTCTGCACAAATATTAACAATGCTTATATAAATCCATACCAAATAGCATATAACAGAGAGATATGCATTGCATTATTTTCATTCCAACAGAAGGTGCATCCCAAACAGTTGTAGTAATAAAATGCATTGCATTTGTCATTCCAAAAGATGGCGCATTATAAACATTAACACTGGCTTTATGAATCCATACCAAATGGCATAACAAAGACATATGCATTATATTTATCATTTCAACAGATAGTGATAGTGTCACATTTGTGATTTGTGGTGAGATAAAATGCTGTTTTGTATACAAAAATCATATATAATACTGCTAATTTGCAATTAATTAAATAGGTGAATAACAGATGTCCATCCTGCACTTATGATTATGCTTCATACACCACTTTGTTTAGCTAGTGCTGGTGACAAAAAAAGCTTGTGTGTACATCCAAAATCTTTAATTTAGATTGCTGGTAATTACAAAGCAGAAAGGCATCATATCTGAAACATTTAGCAATAAGAACATGTTCTGCAGAATCCTGTATTCCAAATCTACACTTGTGCACTGTCTGTGTGGGTTTTGCGTGTTCTCTGTCTGTGTATGTGGGTTTTCCTTCAGGTACTCTGGTTTTCAACACATATCACCACATCCTATGGTGGTGATGACTGCCACCATTTCTAAGGTGTTTCCTGCCTTGTGTCCAATGTTGTCAGAATCAGGGCTAGCCTCTTATGACACTGAATTAGATAATTAGGTCAGGTTGGGGAGCATGTACTGGTACAGGGTGTTGCCACACCCACCACATGACGAAACAGCTTGGGATCCTGGATAACAAGCCCCGGGGCAGACATGTGGTCCGGTCCCACTCTCCAGAAATGACCATCTATTCACCACTGCCTTGTCCAGCCATTCGGATCCTCAACAATGTGAATCCTGCGAGCCTGATCACCATCAGAGTATCGTGCCACATGCCTGTAGTGCTGTAACTGACGCTCCCTCATAATTCAGATAATGTGCCTCATTCCGGACTCCATGAGCACCTGCTCATTCGACACATAGTCAAACAAGCAGTACCCAAGGATTCTCTGAAGAGACATAGTACCGAAAGAGTCCAGTCTTCATCTCAGGTCACTGGCTAGTCTCCAAGTCTCGCAACCGTATAGCAAGACAGGAAGCACCAGGCTTCTAAAGACTTGGACCTTAATCCTTTTGCAAAGATATTGGGAGAGCCACACACCCCTTTCCAGTGACCTCATGATCCCCCATGCTCTCCCAATCCGTCTACTGACTTCATAGGAAGAGTCACCAGAGACATGGATGTCCCTGCCAAGGTAAGTAAACCTCTCGACAAGGTAAACAATGCAAACTTGAAAGTGTTGTGCTACCATATATACTGCACAGGGTTTCAAAGTATGTTTAGTGGTGGCATGCTGCATGTTGGCCACACGTGATAATAGATGAACTTGAACCTGTCTTTTTAGCCCTAATAATAGATGGCTTTACCAGACGTTGGCTTTTTTTAGGGAAAAGTTAATAAAAAAAAGATAATAGGCTGCAGGTCTTCTGTGAGTTAATTTCTGACTAGGACACTTGGGACAAAACTGCAGGAGATTTTTTTGTTCTCACTGAATGTTAATTCATCTTTCAGAAGTGGAAAAGGAAAGCAGAGACTTCTGACTTTGGTACGCTCAATGGACTAAATACTTTAACAACACAGATCTCTTATTGTAACTTAGATTAAAAGCCCAACAAACCAATTAACTGCAAGGGTTAAAAACCTGTGAAACCTCTGCTGTGACCCCTGCCCACCCACACATCCCTTCACAAAATAATCTAATTAGACTGACATTTAACTTCTTTTGCAGAAAATATAGTTACCTGTGTTTTATTGAATTTCCCAGATCTCTGCGGGGAATCTGTGGGGACCATCGAGGCACTGACAGTGTATCTGCACAAAGAGACAGGAAAAAGCATGTTTATTTATTAATGAATTGCTTACTGTGCGTCATGTTTTTGTCACTATAGATGCATTTAAATAGCATGTGGCTATTATAGCAATACTGATATGATTATGACTACATGTCATCAAAAATGTTCCAGCTTTGATCATCGAACTGCTTTCTGCAACAAGGGTGAGGCTGGTCTTTTTCCTTTTGAGGATGCCAAATTTGACAATATTTTACCATTGAAAAAAAAAACAAGAAATGTGTCTCATTCCCAGACTAAACTAAATGACCAACTGACATTTAGATCTCTTCTTCCACCTTAACTAATGGCTACTTTCTTCACAGTCGCACACACACAAATTGGGTCATCCAAGAGAGCATTCGGAGGTTAGAACTGCAATGTCTAATGGCATTTTTATTTTGCATTTTGTTGCTATATTGGTCCACAGCCCTTCATTATTTCTCTTGTTTTACTTAGATATTTACAACACTCACTCTGTTGTTTTGCTTGTTTCATTTCCCTTAACCTCAGTGCCATGTTGAAACATAGGCAAGAAGGATTTCTGGACCCCTTCAACCCTACCACCAATGTGATCTCTAGGAGTCGAAAAGAAATTGATAGAAAATAATCATCATCAACACCACTGACTACAGCCCACCACCAAGTCATATCACATTAAAACATTTTTCTTTTAAATGTTTTTCAAATCCAATAATGATCTGTTTAGGGAGTGATTTTTTAAAAATATTATTATTTCTTATCCCCGAATTGTTTACACACAGAACCATAAAAGCTACCATATAGCCCATCACACACAGCAAATAATCAGGGCAGCTGGTCATAGTAAGTGATATCTAGTGGTGAATCTAAAATTGCAGAAATCTATCAAAATAAAAATCAACACCCACAGACATGACAGGCTTTGCTTTTGTACAAAGTAAGATGCTCAAACAGAAGTAGAATGGATTTGCTGATCAGCTCTACAATACCCCAAGAAACCTCCATTGTTTGGAGAAGAAAGTTGTTCATTCTCATCATGAAAAGTGAGACCACAAGAGGCTAGAATCTGAAAGTGGCAATTATTTGTTTCAGTATTGTCATGATTAGAGTGCGTGTCAATTAATTTCTTAATTTCTAAATTCTTGAATGTTATTTTTTAGGTCCTTCAATAGCCTCCATTTTGAAAGCCATCATTGCTACCACTTCCTGTGTTGCTAGAGATGCGGCTTTTAGGCTCATGACCGCGGGTAATCAACGTGACAGAGTAAAAGGACAGCTGGGTTTTCTTTTTGCGATTCCATCTGCAGATAGAAAACCTCTTGCCATTTAATTTTTGTCTCTCGTTAGGACTGGTAGATAGGCTTTAATTGTTTTGGTTTTATATTATACGTGCTTCTCCTGGGTTGGCCCAGTACATAATCACTTGTCCGTGATCAAACAAGTTAGTACTGCTTTAATATATTTAGTTGATCCTTTGTGTTCAGGTAAGTGATAAAGAAATTTTTATTTACCAGTCATTGTATCCTGAACTAAATGGTTTGTCTTTTTAGAAAACAACTTAGAGCAATAGCAGTACACAGAGCCAGTCAGTGGGGAGTGCAATAGCCATTTTCTCAGGTGGACCTCCCTGTTTTTCTTTTGTCAATAAAATAGTTTGTTAAGCTCCCGCTTACAGTCCCATATTTCCTAGCAGAGAAAGAAAAGTCACCAATATCGTGGCTGGGTTTGTTAAAACTGAAGTAGACAACACTGTCATTTGGACAAGAACCAAACCTGTATTTGAACTTGATCTCAACAACGTACTGCTTGTTTGCCCTCAGTCTTTTGTGATTTTAGCCAGTGTTTATGCTTTAGAGAGAAGAACAACCATTATCAAATTTTTGTGCTCAGGCTCCTCCCCATTATAACTACAGTCTACTTTCCTGCACATGAAAATAAAGCACCCCATGGCATCTCGTTTATTCAAATTACTTTATTCTATTTTTCTTTTCTTTCTTAAAGCAGCTCCAGGAGTTGCAGACATTATTTAATGTATGTAATAAATTACAGACAAACAAGCAATTAAACTCTCTAAACTGGATATACAGTAGTACAGCATGTACACAATATTAGACTATTAAAAATGTTAACCTTAAGGCAATAGCAAGAATCATTTACCTTGCAATACCACACCATACCATTTTCTACGACCACTTAATCCTGAGGAGGGTCATGGGGTGCTGGAGCCTATCCCAGCATGCACAGGGCACAAGGCAGGAACAATCCCCAGACAGAGCACCAGTCCATCTGCCTTGCACTATTGGCCTTTAAATGTACAGAAAAAAGTGACAATTCTGACATGCTGTATTCAAATCCCCCAGGTCGTGCTCACATGGGCATGTGCCTACTGTAGTTTTCCTATGCAAAAAAAAAAAAAAAATCTGGCCCTGCTCTTCCTTATGTTTCCAGTCACACCTTTGATGAATGTTGTACAGCTGAAACATTGCGTCTTTAACTCTCTCTTCTATTTTTTAATAGCAGACATAATCTTCACCTACTTCTTCCTTTTATAGAATCCAAAGATTTGGAATCTGATGTTGTCTGACTGCCAGACACACCCAATCATTAAGGAATGGCTGCTTTATACATAAAGTCCAGTCTTTTGACTGTACTAGAAGAGGAAAGTGTGTGAGGTCTGGCTGCTGTTTAGTCTTTCAGGTGAATATTTGTCACTGACTCTTAAAATTTCATTATAATATTAAGAGAAAGTTGTGGCATAAGGAATTATTGGGCCATAAAAATGTGAATGAGATTGTTAATTTATGTTAGGTGCAGCCTAAATGTGGGAAAAGGAGCCAAAAGATGAGTGAGGTTTCATCTGGTAAATTCAAGACATGAATCACAATGGGTAATTAAAAAAATCTTCAGTTTTCCTTAAGTAACAGCAGCATTGCAGGAATGGAGATGACTTATTCCCTTTACGTTAAGGACCCAAGTTGTTCATACACTATACTTTACATATGTTTTTCCATACCAGGTTGCCTGCCCTTGAAGATATTACACTTTGGAACAAGTATGATGCCATTAGCACTTTAAGATCCCTACGAGGCTACCTTTGTATGTTATTTGAGTATGTTTATTTGAGAAATCCTGCTGACATCCTGAGACATCTTATTCATCTGCAGCCTAATTCATTATTTGACTTTAAGAGACACTATGATACATCATTTTCTTTACCTACTTATCCTTTAAAAAAAAATTAACAATCAGTTTTGTTAAGTCTGCCTTTTTGTGTTTTTTGCTTATATATTCATATAATTTTGTTCATTTGTTTCTGTTTTGTACAGTACACTAATATTTTGATTATCGACTATTTACTCTTTGTATAAATCCTTCTATATAAAAGCGGTCGGGATTGTCCTTCCGTCCCGTGAGTGCTACGCAGGCGCAGAGTTTCACACACGCCCCGTCCATTTTGCAATGCACGATGGGATTTGTAGTTTCGTTTTTCCAGGTAAAAGATGATTTTCTACTCCAGACTGTGCGAGTAGCACGGAGTTTTACACACGCCCCGTCCATTTTGCAATGCACGATGGGATTTGTAGTTTCGTTTTTCCAGGTAAACGATGATTTTCTACTCCAGACTGTGCAATATCTTCTTCTTCTTTCTTACTATATAAAAGCAGTCGGGATTGTCCTTCCGTCTCGTGAGTGGAAAGCATAGCGGTATTCCGCTTATCACAGACTTACTACTTGCAGCTTGCGGTACAAAGCGACATGATGTGAGCAGAGTTCTGGTGCTCCCATCGTTCCCTTGCTTTTGTGCGCGATGCGCTGGAAAAATAGACAAAATTATGTCTCTGGAAATAATTAATGTTGATGGAGTACAAATGCCTCAATAGTAAAAGTAGTAAATATCAGGGGGGTTCAAAAGGGCGACCTCAATATAGAAAAAAAGTTTACATTTCATCACAAAAATAACAGAAACTATGAGTATTAAAGTAATACCGCTCAAATGTAATATAACCAAATTAATGAGTTTGTATAAAATATCAAATTGATCTACATACTGAATTGCCTTAAGAAGTGGTCAACTTAAAAGTCGGTCCCCTTAAAAGGCGGGTCAGCCTAGTAATAAGTATTATAACATGATTGTAATATTGTGACTTTCTTACTTGTCACGAATGTGTGCCTATGGACAACCTCACAGCTCTGCACTACCATGCTGAAACGAGAGGGAGTGCTGTCACTAACCATGTCTTCTCTTTCCTCCACTCCAGTTTAAGAAAAAGGCCAGTGACAAGACCTAGCCTTGCCTACTATGCCCCAAGCTGGCCATGCCCTTTCCGCCCTAGACACCTTAAAAACACTACAAACTGAGGAAACGTCTGAGATGACGGCAAGTATTTCTGTTTTGTTGTGCCTGGGGACTGAATTTTCCATTTTATGTTTTGAGTACATATAAAGGGGGTGACTCAGCAGGTGCCCAAATTATCTCTTTTTGTTTCCATCGATCTGCTCCTCAGTTACATTTTAGACTTTGCTATAATATACTTATACAGTATAACTTTGCTTTGGTATATAAGTTTTTCTTGTTATATGGCATATTTTGTCTTTGTTTATTATCTTGCTTTATAATTGTTTTTTCTTTGTTTGTTCAGCATATTTTCATTATTTTATTGATATGGTTGTTCATTCTATTTCATTGTCAGCAATTATTTGTGTTTGGGTGTAGTGGAGACCCAAAAATTAGCAATATCTAATCTAACATATATAGTGATAAATATTTTGAAGATTGTCTTCATCAAATATGTTTGAGCCATAATTTCAAAAGTAATAATGATTAAGAGGAAGCTTTATCAGCCAGCTGCAGTTGGCTGGCACCCTACCCAGGATTTGTTCCTGCCTTGTGCATGCACTGTGTTGGCTGGGATTGGCTCCAGCAGACCCCCATGACCCTGTGTTAGGATATAGCATGTTGGATAATGGATGGATGGATGATTGAATGGATGGATTTATCAGCCAGTTCTGGAAACATTCATGGCTTACCAGATCGGATAAGATGTTTATCCCCTAGCTGAAGATACCAAATCATAACAAGCAGGAACTGACTGGCCAGTGCTGGACTTGGGGGGGGTGGGGGTTGAAGGGCATTTTAGACCCTTCATCAACTTGGTTGTAACTAATAGCTAAAGAGTGCTTTTCAAAGTGTGAAGCTGCTGTTTTGAAACTCTGTCCGTGACATCAGTAGTGTGGATGTAGTTGGACTGGTAGCATTTATCAGCCTTCAGAAGGAGGATGCATTTTAGAAGCACAAGCACTCTTTCTAGCTCAGGAAGTCAGCCTAGGGAAATACAGATGGCTAAGATGAAAGGTCCAGGATGGCACAGAGGCTGGTAGCTGAGACGGAAGGACATGTGTCAAGGACTGGATATATTTTGATGCTTGCAGAAGTGTGCTGTGTCTCTCTGCTGCTCTATTCACGTAGATGGATATGCTGACATCACATCTGTAGAGGGGCCATGCCGAACCATGTCAGACCAGAGACGAATCCACATACTAAGACAAAGAGCCACCTGGTAGCTAAGAATGAAAGATAAGCTCTTATTATTCAGGTTGTATTATTTGGCTAACACTCATTTTACTCTGCTTATATTTTGGGCACAATTGGAAATTGTAAGTTAATCTATGTATGAATAAAACATTCTCTTGTGACAGTTCTGGAACTCTTATCTAATTACCTGGGGTTATATATGTAGAAGAAAGACAGATGTATTTTACCCTTAAACCGCCGGAACAGGCTATAGTCGGTTCCCAATGCAATTTGCCAGCATGCCGTAGCCGAGTATATTCAGCGACTTACATTCATTGAACCCCGCAACCGGCTATAGTCACTTCACAGAGCAATTTGCCAGCACACTGGAGCTGATCAGTCAGTGCCATATATCTGTTGAGCAGCCAGCTCATGAACACTGCTAGCCCCGGCAGAACTGCAGCACCACTGTCCCTGGGATTGAGCCGCTGCACTAGACTAGCCTGCAAGCCTCAACGTTGGCCTCTGTGTGCTTGCATGCAGCCAGTTCACCATACTTGACTGTAGGAAAGACACACTTGTCTTTGTACTCCTCACCTGGTTGCCACCATACATGCTTGACACCATCTGAACCAAATAAGTTTATCTTGGTCTCATCAGACCACAGGACATGGTTCCAGTAATCCATGTCTTTAGTCTGCTTGTCTTCAGCAAACTGTTTGTGGGCTTTATTGTGCATTATCTTTAGAAGAGGCTTCCTTCTGGGATGACAGCCTTGCAGACCAATTTGATGCAGTGTGCGGCGTATGGTCTAAGCACTGACAGGCTGACCCCCCACCCCTTTAACCTCTACAGCAATGCTGGCAGCACTCATATGTCTAGTTTTAAAAGACAACCTCTGGATATGATGCTGAGCACATGCATTCAGCTTCTTTGGTCGACCATGGCGAGGCCTGTTCTGAGTGGAACCTGTCCTGTTAAACCACTGTATGGTCTTGGCCGCCATGCTGCAGTTCAGTTTCAGGGTGTTGGCAATCTTCTTATAGCCCGGGCCATCTTTATGTAGAGCAACAATTCTTTTTTTCAGATCCTCAGAGAGTTCTTTGCCATGAGGTGCCATGTTGAACTTCCAGTGACCAGTATGAGAGAGTGTGAGAGCGATAACACCAAATTTAACACACCTGCTCCCCATTCACACCTGAGACCTTGTAACACTAATGAGTCACATGACACAGGGGAGGGAAAATGGCTAATTGGGCACAATTTGGACATTTCTCACTTAGGGGTATACTCACTTTTGTTGCCAGCGGTTAGACATTAATGGCTGTGTGAGTTATTTTGAGGGGACAGCAGATTTACACTGTTATACAAGCTGTACACTGGCTACTTTACATTGTATCAAAGTGTCATATCTTCAGTGTCGTCCCATAAAAAGATATAATAAAATATTTACAAAAATGTGAGGGGTGTACTCACTTTTGTGAGATACTGTAATAGATTGTTGCAGTAGTTTTTTAAATAGTTTTTACAGTTCATTGGCAGTGTGTAAAACAATCAGTGTTGTAGTAATTGTGATGTTCTTTGCATGAAAAAAAGTGTTCCATTAAAATTTCACATGTTCTTTGTGAATTCTGACATTTACTTAAAAAATGCAGCAAAAAAGTATTTGGCGTCCAGGGATGCATTAACCACCAAGTATGTGGCAGTTTAAGGGTTAACTATAACAGCAGTCAATCCTAACAGCAACCAAGATGGTCTGAGTAAACACACAAGGGCTACAGATGAGATTTCAGGTCTATGTTATATGTGTCCGAAAGAGTAAATTGGGTTAATGACAAAACCTAAGGTTATCATTTAATCCTCACTTATTCAAGTACAACTATAATATATTTGTGTAAGGAAAATTGCCTTAGTGACAGTATGTTTATTTATTCTCTATACATATTACAATTTGTTTGCCAACTTGTGCCCATTTCTTGTGCAGCTGAACTAGATTGGTGGATGAAAAAGTGGAAAGAGAGATGGATTGAAGGATGTGGTATTGTATTTTGTTTCTCTGGAACATATGCCATTCTGCTCACATGATAGTCATTAATTGAACATAAAGAAAAGGTATATTGTGCATTGTATTTCACATCTACCTTCATTAGCTTTCTTGAACATGTAATGTCTTCAAAAAATATGAAGGAAGCAAAAGAGTATGGTTACTAAAAGAAAGAAGAGTCTGTAAGGGCAGCATCACAAGAGCAGTGCATGAGACCCTGCATTTTATCTCTAGCCCTCCAATTACAGAATATCTTTTATGCAAAATAATTTGAACTGACAAGATGATTTGAAAAAGTGACTCACTGATTTGTCGCCACTCATGTTTCATTCAGCATTTTTTACATTTACCACTTTGATTCTGTGGCATTGTGTTTTTCATTTTTACATATTAATGCTCACAAATGGACACAGCCAACAAAGACTCAAAGTAGGCGAGGGTGACATCACTTCCCCTGTCAGCTAATCTATCAAGTACCCAATGATACTTGACTGCCATTAAGAGAAAGCTTGTTCAGTTTAATAGATACAGCCTGTTCTTGCTGAATTTTGATGGTCTAGAGTTATTTAGTCTTTTCACACAAATGTTGGGTGTTGTTCTTTCCGGTTTTTGTGGGGTAGTTGAAGTATGGTATGGAGAACACTAATAAAACAGTTATTAGACCTGTTCCATAAACACTGACACAATCACCAGTTTAATAGCCATTATTTGCATTTACCCATACTGACTTGGAATTCTCCAATTCCAGAGCATGCCTGGTATAAAAATGTTCACTTTGATAAAGATGGCTCAGTGGTCAAATTTATCTTTCGCTGCTCCAAAAAAAAAATTGAAACATCAGATATTAGCTAAACATTCAAGCTTGATTGACTGAATGGTCTCCTCTTGTTTGTCAAAATTCCTGTTTAGTTCATCTGGTAAAAAGAAATCAGTGACTTGTCACTGTTAGATAAAAGGACATTGCCCTACTTATTAATCCCTTTAAGCCACCACATACTCTACAACCACTATCACTCAACATGAAGGGCTTTTAATCGATGCAGGTACTGCACAGAAGCATTTTATGTGGTCCACAACTAGGCTACTGAACATTCCCTTTATGGAGTGTGATATGCAGACACTGTGTTTTTGGTATCATAATTGGTTATTATGAAAGGTAACATATTTGTTTGCAGTATGAGAAGAGCTACGCTTATTGAATAATTTTGTGCTTTTGTAACTGTATACACTATTTTAAGAAACAAACTGTTCTCTGATTGAGGAAGCCTGACTGCTGCTTTAGCCATATCACCAGACCACCTTCTTCCATTGCTCTATAGTCCAGTTCTGATGCTCATGTGTCCATTGTAGGCACTTTTGGTGGTGGACAGGGGTCAGCAGGGGCACTCTGACCGGTCTATGATTAGGCAGCCTCCTGTGCAGCAAGCTGCGATTCACTGTGTGTTCTCACACCTTTGTCTCATGGCTAACAGTAAGTTTTTCAGCAATTCGTACTAAGGTAGCTGTTGTGTGAGATTGGACCAGACAGGCTAGCCTTCGCTCGCCACACACATCAATAAGCTTTGGGCAACCATAATCTGGTTACCGGTACACTTTCTTGGATTACTTTTGATAGTTACTATCCACTACATACTGGGAACATTCCACAAGATATGCCATTTTGAAAATTCTCTGAAACAGTTGACTAGACTACCCAATTTGGCCCTTGTCAAAGACATTCAGATGCTTTGCTTGCCCATTTTCCCTGTTTCCAACTCATCACCTTCAAGAACTGATTGCTCACTTGCTGCCTAATATATCCTAACATTTGACAGACACCATTGTAACAAGATAATCCATATTCTTCACTTCATCTGTCAGAGGTTTTAATGTTAGTAAAATATTAATAAAAAACATTTAGTTTTTCCTTTATATATACACTTTATAGAGACTCGACTGACACAACAGTCTCCTTTGCAGACATCATATTTAAAACTGTGAGGAAATGGCGGCCATGGGAGGCAGTTGAACAAACAAGGCTGAGACACAACATGCTTGTAGGTTCGGTGACAGCCAAATAAACCAGATGATCCAGGGAGTGATCTGTGCAGAGGTGGAAGAGGAACGATGTAGCAATACAATGGCAATGTGCAAGTGGGGAGTTTGAATCAATTAGGACCATATAACTGCCCATTAGATCACATGGGCAAAACTTTGGAAAACTTGATTTTCCAAACCAGTGACACCACTTGCACCAGAATCAGCAGAGCAAATATTATCTCCCAATAAGGCACAACGTTGCCTTTGATAAGGTTGGAGAAAAGTCTCTGGTGGATCTCAGAGCCTCAACTGGGCTGCCAGCCTCAGTGTGTAACTGCCTGACTACCTGACATTTAGGCTGCATTCATGGGGGAAACCCATGTAGTCACATGGAGAACATACACGTTAAACATATACATTCACAACTGGGCCATAGCTAAATGACTGTGAAGTGTCGCTAATGAGCCACCCACTCCTTTACTGTGACCTTTAAATTCCAGTCTTTTATATTTACATCAGTAAGGAAATGAAATACTTAATTTACTGATCTTAACTTATTTCCACCCACGTTTGCCTTTTTTATTTCAGTTACTGCAGATTACGTGCGGTAAGGCTGTCAGCAGACTCGCTGCACTGTAACATTCATATTATGTTGCAATATCCCCAACTCCCTTTTGAAAACCCTTTGTGACACTCTGCAAAACAGTATGTTAAAAAACAGGTTATTCTCTTCCATTTTCTTCTGTGTAAAATAGCATTTCTGGAACCAAGCCTTGATATATACTGACGCAGTGTACAAAACAAAAATGAAAAATGACCCATTCAAAGCATTCTTTCTTTTTATATTCAATCAATATGTCTACACCATTTCTGACTCATTTTCATTTTCATTTCAATTAAAAAAATATCAGCAAGTAAGTGCAAATAAGAAATTTATTTATTAATATTTCTTAATGCATTCTTGAAAGACTTTTCATAAAGGGATTAGGAAAATAATAAAGATCTGTTATTGTGTGGGACGTACACTAGGTGATACAGTCTTTGACCACCAGAATTACTGCAAGCATGAGAATAAAAATTGATATCATGGAGAAGAGGCAATCTACATGGCACAATCCAAGAGCTCCAAAGGAGGTCATCAGATCTCTGAATTAACATTTTTTACATCTTCTGTCTAATGGACCCTGACTCATTCTTTACACAGATTTTAATTTTGAGATGATTAGACTATGTGCTCTGTTAGGCTTCCAAGGTAGCAGAGATGGTGCAAAAAAGCTCATTGTTCCTGTACATTTTCCTCATCATGTTTTTTTTTTAATTTCACTGTACCGTATATTAGGAATGGCCTGTTAAAAAGACAATATGTATCAATCAATAAAGAAATAAAAATTCATACTAAAAAAATACAGACATTTATCAGATGGCATTTCTGACAACCTGATTTGAGTTTTAAACTGAACAATGTAGCAGCATTTTGCTGTTTGCCACACTAATTGATGGCATGGATTTATTGAGGAGCCAGAAGTAAAGGCATTACACTTTGACCAGGTTAAGTTTGAAACCAGAAAATCTGCCCTGTTTTTCACCATATTGAATATGCTAAACAAAAATCAAAAGCTAGGAGATAGTGAAGTAAATATGGAATCAAGCAGAAAGCTAAAGAACAAAGAAATCACTCACCAATGGTTTCAGATTATCTGCAAACTCTGATGAAGCATCTAATGCACAGGGCAACCTTTATACCATTGAGACCATCGAGATGCTAGTATCACATGCCACTCACTTCTTGCTGTTCTATACCATCAAGGTGCTGGTGTCACATGCCGAGCACTTCCTGCCGTTCTGTACCACAGGCACACTGGTGTCAAATGTCGTGCACTTCCTACCATTTTATAGGGTGGTCCAGATCGAATTATGCCATTTTCATAACGCTATAACTTACTAAGTTTATTACATAGAGAATTCACAAAAAATTATTTTTGATGCCGATAGATGGCAGCACTTGCCCTGCATTCCAAAATGGCAGGGAGATAGTTGTCAGTCATAACAGCAGGTGCGATGTGTTCGCCTTTTCATAATTGCATAATTAGTTCTGGACCACCCTCTAAAAAGAGCAGTGTGATAAGACAGAATCTAAAGATTTATTGCAAGTGGCGAAAGGACCAGAAGATAATAATGTTAACCAGATTTGTAGTCAGTGCTAGCCAAGGTCAAATCCAGGCAGTCAAAATATATAATTGAGAAACCAAAACACTAGGGCAAACCAAAACCCAAAGTCAAAGTCAAAAAATGGATTGAAAATGAAACAAATATACAGTAGTACATGGCCTATTAAGGACTGAAACTAACCAGCACTAAAGACTATTGTTTATTTTCTATATGGAAACTTCTGGTTAAATCACAAGCACAGCAATCACTGTCATGTGACCCAAAAGTCGCATTGTGTACATAAAAATGAAAAATAAAAATAAATTGAAATTGTTTCCAAATGAGACCTATGAAAAATGTGTATTATAATAGTCATCAATAATTTTCAAATGTGTAATTCTAATTTCTGCCACAAAACAAATGTGAGAGTTGAATTTGCCAAAGTAAAAAAATGGCAAGTAAAATAAACTGAAATAAACTGAAAATATCCTTTCAGAAAGAAAATAAAAATGAATCACAAAACCAGACCATAATAAGCTCTCAGCGTTGCCATATAATCCCTGCCATGGAATTCTGTATGAGTTTTCCCTCCCACATCCCAATAACATCTAAAGCTGTATATTGTTCCTGATTATTATGATTACCCATAAAGGAAAAAACAAAAATAATTTGCCCAAAACTGTTAATATTTGATTTAATCCATTGTTTCCTAACCTTTTTGGTGTCGTGACCCTTCAAGGGTTAGGGGGTCCACCCTGGTGAATGTAGCACAATTGTTAGAGTGGGAGGGGCAGAGCAACAACCTGCCATAACCCACTTTACAACCCACTCGGGACTCATCAATACCCACTACCAATGTAAACAATGGCAACACATGACCCACGCAATGGTTGAGAAATACCGATTTCATTTATTACATTTAATAATGAAAATTCGACTAGCAAACTAGCATGAATATAACAATTATATTTTACAAAATACTTTTCAATTACTTCAAACATAAAAAAATAAAACAGCTTATGGCACAAAACCCATAACTTGTGGTGACAAATTACAAAAAAGGCAAAAAAACAAAAGCTCCAAAAATGAAAAACACAATTCCAGCACTGTATGAATGGATGAGCAGGTCTATTCTGCCACAAAGAGAGATAAGGAAGATTTTATGAAAAAGGAATGGGAGAAAAAACGTTGTTGAAAGTTGTGCAAAGTTCGCTAACAAATTAGCAAAGCCAGTCTGTCATCAAGTCTAACAGTACATCAAAAAATAATATTCAATAGGATTAAAGGTCTCATACAATTAAATTAGATCACATGGGGGGAATGGGGGTGTAGTCCCCTTCGTGAAACTTCAAACACTACATGTATAGCATAGCAGTGTGGAACAGGTGCTGGAACTCCACGTAGAAACCGGTATTGCATACCTGAGACTATTTACTTTGTATGTTGGAGACAACCATTATAACTAAGAGCCTTCACTAAAGCATTTTGATCCCTGGTTCTCCTCCTTTTTAAAATGTTAGAATAATGCAATTTGAACACATTTTTAATTGCCTTTGTTACTTTATGCTGGCTGTTGGCTGCAATTGAGTGTTTTAGTTCACTTAATGATGCACGTTTAGAGATGAGAGTGAAGCTTTTCTGTGGTGTGCATAAAGTTGCAAATCGATAGTTTTCTCCTCTGTTACACTCCACCTCACTTCTGTAGTTTTGCCTGCATGACTCTTTTCATGAGATATTTCTACTATATGGCAGCACTTTGCTGTAGAAAAATCCCACTGATCTTTGCAAGTGCTGAGTTTATTGCAAGCTCTGTTTCAACAATTGGATTTATTATGTATGCAATCAAGGTATACAGACTCTTAAATGAAATCATCAATGAAGGAATTATTTTGGTAATCATAAAGTAGAGGCATAAAATTTCATCAGGACTAGGGCTTCATGTGCCTCCAAGTATTCCTAAGTGGCTTAATTCTAGGTTACCTTGGTGGTAGCCAATACCTACTCTAGATTAGTCAGACTTGGGCTTAACTCAATAAAAGGCAACATGGACCCCCAGAGGTAATTTTTCTCTAAGAATGTTGTCAAGTAGAGTTTGTTTTCCTCCCCTTGTTTGATTGCAGACAAAATCTTTTGTTATGCCTTCTGCTACATTTTGTAGATATCTGTTCACACTTTCTTAAAGCCCTCAGCCTCCCAGATAAGGCATATGCATGGGGGATAAAGAGAAGACTCCATCCGATGGATGAGCCAAAGATACAGGAGGAACAATATATATTGAGTGAAGAAGTTGTTCTCCATGGCACCATTGCTGAAGAGTACATGGGAGTGTGATGACGCAGTGTATATGTGTCTTGAAGATTTGGAAAAAGACTATAACCATGTCCCTCAGCATGGCGCTGCAGGAATATGGGGTAACAAATTAATTCCCTATATGATTGCAGCGAGAGCTGTGTCCAGATACTTGGTGTTAAGTCAAATTTGTTCATTGTTCGTGTCAGGCTCCATCAAGGCCATGTCTCCCATTTGTGGTTTACATGGACAGGATATCAAGGAGAAGCTAAGGATATGGGAGTGTCCAAATGGGCAAGCTAGGGGTAGCATATATATATATATATATATATATGCCTTTTACATCTGTCCAGTATAGTGCCTTTCAAATCTATCTGTCCATCCAATATAGTGCCATTCATATTTATCCATCCAATATAGTGCCATTTACATCTAATAAAGTACCTTTCTCATCTCTCTGTCCTTTTATTATATAGTACAATGTATCAATGTCATTTTTCACTCCATACTTATCAGTTCAAATCTAAGACAGATTTAAACGGCACTACATAATAGATAGATAGATAGATAGATAGATAGATAGATAGATAGATAGATAGATAGATAGATAGATAGATAGATATGAAAGGCACTATATAATAGATTTGAAAGGCACTATAAAAGACAGATAGATAGACAGATAGCAATCATTATATTATACCTGTTTCTCCAGTAAAGCTGATAAATATGTATCAATTATATAGTACCTTTCATATCTATCTCCAGTATCTACTCTATACATCCTTTATTTATTAATCTATTTATTACATAGCACATTGCAATCCATGTAAAAGAGGGAGTATTGTTATCACGTGTATTATTGTCTCTTATTGTTCATAGGTACCTATTTATAACATGGTGCACATTCACATTCCCCTATTTTATATAGTACCTTTCATATCTATGTTATATACTGGCTGAACCATGAATTAAGTCTCATGTCGATCAAATATAAAATGTGTGCACATTTGTCTCATCTTTGTAATGTTTTGTTTGTGTTTTTTTCTCTCATTATGAAGAAGGCCAAAGATTAGGAAGCCTTCTAATGCTTTTCTACAGCTGTAGTATTTCTAAAAGTACTTTGCCAAAACAACTCATGGAAGGCAGGACACAAGTTGCATAAAGAATTCTTAAATTAACATTAACATTTTCAAAGGCTCCCGGAGTAGAAGAATAATAACAGTTTGTTATTTTTGTTTTTTCTTTTTTGGAGGACGGCCCATCTTATTGTTAATTATTTTAATTAAGAAAAAAAGCTCAAGAAATTAGCAGTGCTTTCATTCTGACAGATGCAGAAGTGCTCAGATTTTACTAAAAAGCTTCATTCTTATTGCTAATTGAACCAGTGACTAAGACTGTATTCATTAAGAGGACACTGTTCTGAATTTACATGACAGCATTCTGTTTTTGCATCTTTGTAAACAATTTATCTGAACAATGATCCTTTAAGAATTTGAGACCAGCTTACTTCCTCTACTGTGGGGACAAAATGTGTGTAGCCTAAAAGTGCTTTAAGATGCACTCACAGAAACTCCATCAAAGATGGCTGGTAGAGATGGCAGCTCTCAGGCTTTTTAGTTCATCACAGTTGATTTAACCCTAGCATATACATCGATGAAGAAAAAGCAACTAATCACACAAATTTACTCCATTAGTGCTCCATATAGTAGAGTGGCAGAACATGAAGAAATTAATGAAAATAGTGCACTCTCATTCTGATTAGTTGTGGTACAGACGGAGTTGCATTGCAGCCTCACTCCGAGCCACATGTACTTTATCACAGTGTGAAGCGTATGGCATCATAAAATATATTCATAGAGCCAAGACTGTCACACGAGTATGGTGAAATTCTTATTTGCAAATGCTAATCAACATGTGATATGTTGCATACTCTCCAGCACCATTATTACAGAGTAGAAATGCCAGACCATGAAATTTCAGTCTTCTTTATCTCAAATATATGTATTCATTAGAACAATTTGTAGATAGATAGATAGATAGATAGATAGATAGATAGATAGATAGATAG
>JANRMT010062840.1:35855289-35937149 GCA_026402145.1 Polypterus bichir lapradei
TAGATAGATAGATAGATAGATAGATAGATAGATAGATAGATAGATAGATAGATAGATACTTCATTAATCCCAAGGGGAAATTCACATACTCCAGCAGCAGCAGCATACTGATAAAAAATAATAAAAAACAATATTAAATTAAAGAGTGATAAAATGCAGGTAAAACAGACAACTTTGTATAATGTTAACGTTTACCCCCCCGGGTGGAATTAAAGATTCGCATAGTGTGGGGGAGGAATGATTTCCTCAGTCTGTCAGTGGAGCAGGACGGTGACAGCAGTCTATCGCTGAAGCTGCTCCTCTGTCTGGAGATGACACTGTTCAGTGGATGCAGTGGATTCTCCATTATTGACAGGAGCCTGCTCAGCGCCCGTCGCTCTGCCATGGATGTCAAACTGTCCATCTCCATGCCTACAATAAAGCCTGCCTTCCTCACCAGTTTGTCCAAGCGTTTGTCTCTTCTTTATGCTGCCTCCCCAGCATACCACCGCGTAGAAGAGGGCGCTCGCCACAACCATCTAATAGAACATCTGCAGCATCTTATTGCAGATGTTGAAGGACAACAGTCTTCTAAGGAAGTATAGTCGGCTCTGTCCTCTCTTGCACAGAGCATCAGACATAGACATGCCATTCAACTCCAGAGAATGATAAAACTGCCGGGGACCTGTCATATTTTTAGTTATATTTTCATAGACAGAAAAAGGAGATATTAGGTCTTGTACTATCTTTTCTGGCAAAAATTTCTAAAGCTGATGTCACATTGCACAACTTCACGTCAGAAAGGATATCATATTTGATGACCTTGTCACTGGAGGATGTCATATGACGAGACAAGAAAGCAAGGGGTATGTCACATTAGACGCCTGCATAATGCTTTTCCAGCACAATTTCACATTTTCCATTCACATTTGTGTGCTGAATGGTTGAAATATATGAGCACCTTGAAGTGACCCTGGAAGCAAAAATAGGAAGAGGAATGAAATGCTACTTCATCTCTGCGAACCATGTTCATGGAGTGAGGGAACAACTCCTTCTAAGTACATGCAAACACTAAGAACTTGGAGTGTGAAAAAGTTGGATAGCTAATCCCCATGGTATCCATGAAGAACTATTAAGCATGTGTTTTGCTGCTTTTGCATTTTTTCACTAATGAACTTTTATTTGCTTATTTATTTTTTATTTAATACAGCATTTATTATTCATTATTTTTGTGGTAGCTTGACATTGGCAATCAGTATTCTGGAAGATACCAGTAGGTGGTGTAGTGACAAACCCTACAACTTCTTTATTGCTTCACTTTCTGAGCCCACACAGTGTGATATCGGCTTATGGGAGGCCAGAGTCCAACAGAGTAGTATAAGAAACAAGGCAAGAACCAACTCTGGATTAGACACTACTCCTTCACAAAGCATGCCCACCCATACTGTGCCAATTTAGCCTTGCCATTCAAACTAACTTGCATGCCCTTGGAGCAAGGGAGTAAATCACAGTGTTGGGAGAAAGCCAAAATATTAATGTGGAGAACTACACAGAGAGAATGATTTGGCTGGGAATTAAACCCAGGAATCCAGAGCTGTGAGGGAGGACTGTGAACCAAGTGATATCACATTTAAAGCAAACAATATTGATGTTATTTATACTTCACACAAAAGGTGTTTTCAGTCACACATGCTCTTAGACCTGCTTGATGTGCTTCTCCCTCCTGTGTCCTTATCCTTCTTGACTTTTCATCAGCTTCCGATATTGTTAACCACTAATTGCTAATCTTGTCCCCCAATCAACTCAAAATTCATGGTTCTGCTTTGGACTGGTCCCCAACCAATCCTTTTGTGTCTCCTGGTCCAACATCTTGCCTTCTCCGCAGAAACTCCACAAGGGTGTGCCTCAAGGTAATCAGTGTTGGATTCTCTTCTCCTTTATCTCTACAGTCACTCTTTAGGCAATATTATTTCTTCTCCTGACTTCCCCTACTACCTCTGTACTGATGCTGCATAGATCTTCCTCTCACTTTCCTCTTAAAACCCATATGTTTCAGTCTAGATCTCCAGCTGTCTCTGTGCCATCTGGTCATGGATGAATGGTCATCATCAACTTAACCTTTCAAAATCAAAATATCCTGTACTTGCCTTCTAATTCTCCTTCTTCAAATTTGTCTCTAAGCATTGTTCTTGAAGATGTCTCTCTTTCACCATCAGTCACAGTCAGGAATGTCAGCATGACTCTGGACTTCTCACTTTCATTCATCGAATATTTTTCTTCAATGATCTTATCATGTGGTTTCTTTCTTCATAATCTTCAGAGGATTCAACCCTTCCTTACAAATTATGCCACACAACTCCCCTGTTCAGGCACCGATTCTGTATTGGTGGGACTATTGCAACTCTCTCCTGGTAAGTCTTCCTTCAACTGCTGTCCAAACTCTAGTTCCTCCAGAATGTAGCTGCCAGATTGATGCTCTCTGTTCCTTGTTTCACTTCTAGTACTCCTCTGCTTTGGTCTTCTTTGGCTTCCTGTTCCTAAAAGGATCCAGTTCAAAACTCTTTTTTTTCTTTATTTACAGTTCTCTGAATGGTTCTGCTCCTCAGTCTGTCCAGTTATTGGTATTTTTGTATGTCCATTCAAGAAGTCTCTGTTGTGCCTCTGCCTTTCTTCTGACTGTCCCTTCTCTTTCCAGATGTACAAAGACTGGACAATGCTTCCCTGTTCTTTCTCCAAATTTGTGGAATGATCTTCCTTTGGTTATTCAAACTGCACCCTATTTACTCATGTTTAGGTGTCTTTCAAAAACGCATTTCATTACATATTTTGGAGCTGCTTAGTGTCTCTTCTACAGGATCACTGCTGTTGTACTGACAAAGAGTTTAGGACACTGATGTGTGTCTTACGTATAATTATGTAGTGGTAGTTCTGCATCCCTCTTTATTGTTTTTAAGGTAGATAAATGCATCCACTAAAGTGAATAAAACCCATATTACCATAAACTGAAGGTATGCAGGTCCTTGAGTCCAATATAAAAAGCAGAGATTTTGGGGAAATCATCACTTAAGTCATTTTAATTTCTCAAAAGGACTTCTACACCTGGTCTCATTACACAGAGTAAACATTAAATGTTCTGCGGTTATGTGATCTACGTCATGTCTTGCTAATTTTAGCTTGGGATCCTGCCTTGATAGTTAACAACATGGCAGTATGTCCCAAAGCTGCAAAAAACAGACTAATTCACTGTGTTGATTTTAGACGTGAAGTGAAAAATCTTATCCAGGTGCCAAATAAAATTATTTGAAAAGGAATGCCCTAGAAAGTTGCCTCAAGATGGATTAAACAAGCTCAAATGAAGAAGGTGACTAAGAGAGCAAAAAGTGTTAAATCTGAGTTAAAATAGACCTGTAACCCAAGAGGAAAATTAGCTCAACCACAGAAAAAAATTAAACAGGACTTTGGGTTCCAACTCAGACATACAGAGATGTGCAGATCACACACAACTTTCACAATGTGTTCATGAACATTCAGCCATATGGGGGCACATTCTGAGCCAGTCCCTAATTACTCACAGCCAACTGCTCCAGAAGCAAAGAAAGGATGAAGACAAACAAAAATCATCGGATCTTTTAAACTCTTCTGGCTTATGAACCTCTTACTCTGTTACCTTTACAACAATTTTGGTTTAACTTCCCAGGTTTTGTTAGTTATGATTGGACTCTCATTTTTAATTTGTTTAAATGTACAGAGATAAACCTGGTGTCATCCTACTGCAGATCAAATTCCCTACAACAATAAATGCCTCACACTGCTACTCTTCAGAGGAGAAATTATTGATGCATGCGCTGTTACTGTCAGTTTATGTGCTATTACATACAAGTAATGATTACTGAAATAAAACAGTACAACACAAGGATCCGTTTACCTTTAACCTTGATCACCAAATTTTCACTCACTATTCCAGAAGTACAAGAACCTTGCGATGGACTGGCATCCCTTCTGGAGATTATTTCCCACCTAGCACCCAGTGCTGCAAAGGCTCCACACAAGTTAGGGAATGTGTTGTTAAATTGAATAGAAATTTGTGAACAATGTCAAGGTTTGGATGTTCACATATGAAACTTTACATTAATTAAATATATAGCAGACAACACACTACTTATACAAGATAAACAGAACCTATTTATCATCCATTCCATTTTTAGTGCTTGTTACAAATTTGATGAATATATACGCATTTAGTTCTCGTATGAGGCAGCACATCTTTAAACTGCAGCCCTTATCTGCCACCCATTAGCAGCATTTATTGAGGCTCATTACTATGGAAATGGCTTAAAAAATTGCACATTGAACAGCTGTCAGCTCACATGGAAATTGAAACCTTCTATATTTTTTTGTTATAGCCGTAATTAGAATTGATATGGGAAAGTTCAACTTACATCATTTATCCACTGCAGCAAAACAAGCCATTGTGCAGATGTCCTAAATCCACACAAATAACACACAAATAAAAACAGACAGGTGCAAGTGCTTGGTAAATGCGTTTAAATATTTCAAAATTAGGGATAATTTAAAAGCAATTGGCAAGGTAGCATTTGTTATTACTACTGAAAAATATTAAAAACATTTCATCATCATTTTTATGAATAGCGTTAACCTTTGTTTCAGATCATAATCAATATATCTTGATTTTATATAGTGAACAGTGCAGGTGTACCAGTTCAGTATTTATTAATAAGCATGGTGTTTATTCCAACAGAGAGCAATTGCAGCTCACAGTACCTATGAGGTCAACATCATGTAATGTCCACAATGTCAGTCACAAAACGCCCATCAAATGTCCGGTTACACTATGGTTACGTTTAGGGTTGTGGGAGAGCTATCTGTCTCAGGGGTGTTTTGTGACTGATATTGTGGGTGTTATGTGATCTACATTGTATCTATTGTGGACTGTAGTTGGACCCATTTAATTTTTTCACTGACACAAACAAAGGGTGAGTGAATATGCGGAAATCAGAGCCCATATTTATCAAGTGTCACAGAATTACTCCTAGGACTTGCACTAAAAGTCTGACTAGGATAAGAATTTTTCCAACCCCAGAGTAGCATATAGGAACACTTACAATGATGTTTTGTAGTTTTCTGATACTACTGCTAAGCCTTCATTACCAAGATAATAATCAAAGCAGAAGAAAAACAACATGATAAGGTGAGATATTGCACTAAGCTGCTTGCAATTGTTGCCACTTTGCAACAACATCAAGAATAATATTATAAAGAGCCCCAAAACAGAAAGACCAGGACACACACTCTTAATAACAGGTGTGTTTATTTAACAACGAATGATCCCACAGCATACATTTTGGAAGAATTAACTTTCTGCTGTTATGACCATGGGAAATGTCTCCTAAAGAAACAGCTACTGAAACTAGCCACAGCTATTCTATTGTGGTTTCTTAAGTCAATTTCACTCTTCTGTTGTTCCCAGTTGCCTTCCAGGGTCGTGTTCCATGGGTCCCTCATCCCCCAACCCCACCCACACATACACACTTATTGCCTGCAAGGGTCTATTTAAATGATGCCCCAATTGTTTCTGTCTGTCTTGTTGAACCTCCCTGCTCTTGTAAAGTGTAATGCAAATGTTCCAGGGGTTCATGTAATGCAGAGCTCAGTGTACCAGTGTGAAATTTCATGGTCAGTCACCTATCAAGCCCCGCTTATCTTCAGGGTAATATGCTACTACAGTGCAGTTTGCATCCAGAAGCACATGTGTGATACTGCAATATCACATATGTAAGCTTATCCACACTTGGGCCAGTGATGTTCATGTGTGTGTCAATTTGCATTACTGCAGATTGGTTTAACATTACCTCATGTGGACTGGTGGGGAAATGTATAGTGCCTACGGGCTCTTCTAAATCCGAGTGAACTTAGAAGTAGTCTCCTAACTTAGGAGCGTGTGTAAAAGCATTTTATCAATTTTCCCCAAGAGTCCAAATTTGCATCACTCAGACTTTAGGGACAGTTAGGACTGCTATCCTATTCTTACACAGACATAGGAAGGATGTGGAGATAAGTACTGTACCAAACTGGACAACAACAACATTTATTTATAGAGCACATTTTCATGCAACAATGTACTGTAGCTCAAAGTGCTTTACAAGATGACAAAAAGAAAGTTACAAGAACAGAAAAACAATTAAGATTAGGAAATAATATTAAAGAAACAACAAAACAAGGTAAGGTCAAATGGCTGGTAGAAGAGAAATTAAAAAAAAAAAACTCCACTTAGGCTGGAGAAAAAAAAAAATCAAAAAAACAAAATCTGCAGGGGTTCCAAAGCCAAAAGACCCAAAATTGATAGGCCTGTAACAAGGCAAACATGATCGCAACTTATTTGAAGAAGATAGGCCAAGTTACCATTGTACATAGATTTTGCATTCAGGGTAGGTATCTAAATTTTTGTATCTCTTTTTGGATGTAGTCATTCAGGAACTATATAATGAACAAAAGACACAGACACCATGCTAAAAATCAACTTTTCACAACATTTTGAACATCATAAAATGAGAAACTGAACTTAACTCGATAGGAGATTTTTGATACGATCACCAAACTTCCATTTACACGGCAATAAAAGTTGAATTGCAGCTTAAAAATACTAATTTATGAATAGAATGAAATAGACATAAGTCTTCACCCTAGAAATTAATGTTAGAACAGGCTGATATTGACTTTGTATTTGCAAAGAAACCAGCAGCAAACCACTGGGATAGCAGGAAGAAGTTAAGCAATATATTCATGGTGTTCCCTAAGAGGGGTACATGGCCAGGACCTAATACACAAGAACCATGGCTTTGAAGATCTCCTTAAAATGGACAGCAAATCATGTCAACAAAGTTAAATGTTAGGAATTCAAGGCATTCAAATGAATGCACTCTCTGAACTTTAGTACTTACGACTGGAAAATCATTTAAAGAATTAAAGTTACTAAAAAGGGAAGGAACACACAGTATATATTCCATATTACAGTTTCCATTTTCTATTTTACAGGGTTACAGCTAAGGCTAAGTATAGGGTTTTTTTTCCAATCAATTTACAAGACTCTTTGCCAATTTCTTTTCTAAGGATTTATCACTGCCAAGTGCAATCTAAACATTGAGCTTGAAGAACAAAAAGTTAAGAAGGCTGCCTTCCACCCCTCCATTAACTAATCTGACAGTTCTGTCACAAAATGCTATTATTGACACCATAGCTAATATCAATTAAGGCAAAAAAAGGGGTTTCAATTCAAGTTGCTCATGTCATGCCTCCAGTGGAATGAGATAGAACATCACACATTCAGTATTTGCATTCTGTTTGATCTTACTTGCTTTTCCATTGTGCACTCAAGTAGTTAGGAGGATAATCTCAGGTTTCATCTTAAAAAAAGACAGAATTTATTATTCACAATTCACTTTCCCTTGGCTGACAATCCAGGATTAATCACAAAACATTGAAACGAAACATACTTTGAAAATAACAAGTATTAAAAAGGCTGAACTCTTACTTAATGTGCAAGTGTTTGTCATGTAATGTTCAAAGAAAGAGCAAGATATGGAGGACTAATCAACCCCCCCATCCCGAATGTGTTATTGATGCACAAAGATCAAATTTAATTGCAGGATGAGCATAAAAAGAGCTCAACATACAGTATGTCAAAGTCTGCAAGTTCAAGATTCATTTGAAGTGAATCAAAGTTAAGAAAGAAGCTAGTCACAGCCATCACCACTTGACCAGATTTCATCCAAAAAATTTAGCAGACATAGATAAAAAGCATTTCCTTAACCCTAGAGCTTGACATCCATTTTGGGCTCACCAAATTTAAAGCAAGTTAGAAAATATACACATGGTGTAATATTCAGCCTTTGCCATGATTTACTTCTCGACTTCCAGCTCTCTGAGGCTTCACAAGGTCTTTTCTGACCAAGACTTAGAATTTCTTGTGGAATGAGGGTAATGTTACAGTACTGAAAAGACCACCAAATCTGTAGCATCTCTGCATCCCTGACCCACCAGTTCCCTTAAGAGGGCGCATTCTTCAGGGCAGCCCTATTGCTGCCTCACGACTTGCAAGGGCAACGTAGTCCCTGCTGTCTCAGCCTGGGTCCATGTGTTTCCACTGTTTGCATTTCTTAATCTTCTTCCAGTCGTCCATGGCCTCACTTTCCTTCCTTAAGGATGGTCTAGCATTACTAGAAACTGCTGGCTTGCTTGCCCTCCATCATTCTTAGAGAACTTTATATGTTTGTACCCATGATGCAGTTCACTCTCTAACTCCCACAGGTTCCTTGCACTTCTGGGGAAACTACTACACAAACACCTTCAGTGGTATACTTCCTTTTACAAATGCATGACAACATACATATTTCCTACCAGTGAATGTCTCCTTTTTTCCTGCTTTATGCCATTTTTTCCTGTCTGTTATTTTCCTGTTAGTCAGGTTAGTCATCACATTCTACACAATCTGCTTCCGTTACAGGTTTCCCACATTGACATGAAGAACCTCTTCAGGACCACACACATTGACTCAATTGTAAGTTCACCTATAAAAACCCAGTGCAAATGTTGAGAATGCCATGCATATAAAGTGGATATTGCTAATGTATTTTTCAGAGTAGCAAAGGTTGAATATAAAATCCAGAAAGAGAAACCTTAAGATTAGTGGGATGAATTTCAGTGATGGGGAAAAATAAGAACCAATAAGAGTCAAGAGAAAGTTTATGTGGGAACCTTAAATTCTTACATTTTTCATTCTTTTTCAAGAGCAAGTCTCTACAATTTTATTTTAGGTAAAAGCCTGATAAGAAGTTACTGCAACTATTGTGCAAACTACCCCAAGATAACAGGGGGTGTCTTGTTACTGCTCCATTTCTGGCTGAACACTTAATTCTTAGCTAGAATTCAATGAATATTTAAGATATGAATATTCTAAATAGACTAATCACGTCACACATTGATAAACAATCTGCAAACAAAAGCAATACTACCTTGTACTTCTGACCAGCATCACGCAGAATAGCCACTTTTCTAGACAATCATTTGCTTGTGCACAGGAGAGCATAAGCTGCCAATTCTATCACCATAGTGGTACTGATGCTGTCTTTAAAAAGGGCAAAACATTTGGTTGTAATAATGGTGGTCATTTGGGATATTTTTATTGTTCTGCTTGAAACATCACTAATGCCACCCTACCACAAATCAGCATTGCAGCACTAGACAGATAAAAGCACAGATGGCTTTTGTTATTTGTTAAGAATTTGATTTTGACTTTGGTGCATTCTTAATAACATGAAGAAAAATAGTTTAGAAACTCTTAACATCCTTGACTATTTCTTGTTACCCTTCTTAGCAAAAGACATTTACAATCTCTATTGCTCACAAAATACATTTTAGGACAACCTATTCCACCAGACAGGATAGCCAGCAGTAATTTATCATTTTTGCAAAATATTTTAATTTATAATTAACCTTCATTTTATATAGTTACACAGCTACTACCCGAAAAACCAGAATACTTTCTTTAAAACTGGTATCTTGTTTCTTCCTCAGATCCTATTATAATTATGTTGCAACATAATCTAAGATGAATATCCACCTCGTGTTTACTGTGGCACATGGGAAAAAAATAACATTAATATTTCAGAAAATCATTCAAAACTGAATTAGGCCAAGATGTTCATTCAAATAACAGTGTTGATGTTTTCCATGTGGACATCAAAACTAGAGACGAATGATCTGATTTGAATTGACAAAGAGGCCTGGCAAATGTTGGGGTAAATCACATTGGTGCCAAAGAGAAAACTCCTACAGGTCACTAATGCTGTTAAGCTCTGTCTGAAAAAGAATGAAATCCCTTAACACGGCATCTGCTTGCCTTCATCTTAATCAGTGCCCTTCAGCCAGGGGTGCAGAGGACTGGAGGGCCACAACTGCATGAAAATGTATGGGTCTTCTCCTACCCAGGTTGGAAAGCAGCCACATAAACAACAGACCTTTACAGAGAAGGAAAATAGGAAACAGCACCAAAAAAAATCTTATAAATCGTGCCATGGCACTGCTGACTTCCAAAAATAAAAATACCAAAATATTCAGACATTGTGTTTTTTCAGAATCTTGCATTTAATATTGTGAAGGCAAGTAATTTTATAAAGAGCACTATGCTCTAAAATGACCTGCAGCCCAAAAACAAAATAGTTTAACCAGGGGTATTAAATTTGTGTTCATAAAGTTCCTTTTAATTTTTCAGTATATTTGTACTCTAAAGATACTCTCTGATGCAGCCTTTCACCAACTCCCCTGAATAAAATTTGCCGCAACCCAGCATGCCATCTTCTAAAAGTATTTTCCAGGATTCTGTGTTACTCTTTTTTTTTCCTCCCCTAGGCATCTCACTAACCTTTTTAAATTACAATTTTCTCAAATGGCATTCTTGTCAAACTTTTCATTTCCACTTCCTTAATCCTCTTTCTACTTTCCATCTACTTTCTTTTTCTGGGACTATGCCAGATGAAGCCTGAACAGACAAGGTTTGGAAGGTAGGTTCAGTGAGGTCCTGGTCTTGCCTGTATGTTTTGAAGCCTTGACACCCTTTTTAATATGATTGCATTGCCAGTTGACAATAACTTTAGCCATTACACAACACAGCCTTTATAACAAAAGCCACATTTTAACAAAATGTGAAGTTAATTCCCATTAAAAGAGTTTCTCATAGTTCTCCTTGGTAAGACGATGTGATGACACAGACTTCCTTTCTTAAAATTAGCTAAGACAAATGAATATTACTTTTTTTGCTTAGCGTTATTGCATTCTAGCAGGATTTCTTGGAGAATGCAAGTACTGAAAGAGAATTCAATGCACAGTAGCCCCTGTACTCAACACACAAGGATTAAAAACTCTATGACAGCAACTCTTTTACAGGTAAATCTAGTGTCTTCTATACATCTATCTGTTATATAGTGCATTCTATCTATTACATAGTACCTTTCATATCTATCTATCTATCTATCTATTTGATAGTGCTTTTCATATTTCACTATCCATTTATCTATCTATCTACCTAAGATATTTGAGTCTATAGAGTGATATAGCAATATTATTGCCAGTCCTCCTAAACTATTTTATGCTGCACCAGCCAGCCATGAGAATCAAATCACGGGAGGGTTTAAGTATGGGTATGGAAAATGTATCTTAAGTGTTGTGCTGCATTAAAGAAGAAAGGAAGGAACCTGACTTGCCTGTCCATTGAAAGATAAACTACAGAAGATAATTCATGACATTACATAATACTATGGGGAATGGCTCCAGCATGATGATATGCATCTCTGTGGCAAGGTGCACAATTAGAAATAAATTACAAACATACCACATGGATAGGGGTGAAGTAAGGTTTCATGACATTTTTAGGTTACACCTGCAACAATTTTTTATTCTAATACTTGACAGGATGCTGATCATTCACAGTCCACGCATATACCCAGTCACTAGGGACCACTCTGCTGGATAACCGCCATGCTTTTGATTTTTGTCAATGAGACCTTCATCAGACACCAGACTAGCATCACGTATGCAGTGGCATGCTAGTGATGCTTAATAACAGGAAATGCAAGTTCACATTGCTACAGAGTGGAAAGGCCATCTGTCATATTACTCATCTAATACTAAAAATTCATTTGTCCTTAGACAGGAAGCCTCAATGATTTTAAGAAACAACACACCCTGCCATGGTTTGGCTTAAAAATGTAAACAAAGCATCAGTAGTTCTTCAAATAAGATTGTTCATTGGGGGAAGATTGCTGCAGCCTTTCAACAGCTGATTTTATCTCTCCTTGCTAAGTCAGGCTACAAGCTACTAGTAACATATTTTGAAGTCATTTATTATCAACCTGTAAATAAAAATCATTTAAGGTTTAAATTGGCTAATATACTGTATACTTTTATTGTACTACAACATGCAGAAGGGAACTTCACAGCAAGATCATCTGTTTTCATTCAAAGAGCCAAGAATATATAAGAAATAAGAAAAGAACCAATCACCTATATTTTTTGTAAATACACTTTATCTGGTATAAATTCCTTCCTGGCAGCTTATGAAGGAATTCTGTATTTTGGACAAACTTAAATAAATACATGTACATATGCTCTAGTGAGATGCTCCAGTGAGTACTGTTTTACTTCCATGCAAATGAAAGTTTGGTGATGAGTTTAAAAATTCACCATTGAGTTCAATTTAAGTTCTGATTCTGTGAGATTCAAATGACAGAGGAAAAGTTGATTCTAGTATGGTCTGTGTGTGTGAGGGTGTGTCTGTAGTCTTCATCTGAAGTATCTGCTCTAAATGTGAAACATAATGGTCGAGAATTTACACTAGAGCCCACTTGTTGTGATCAGCAGTTCTTATCAATTTTGCATGAACTAATTTTAGTGAACTATACATCTATTTATGGATTTTGGAACCCAAGAATTACGAAAAGAGCATTTACTAATGAAACACATGGATCAACAGTCCTAAAGTGTATTTCACATTTTATTACCTTTTCTTAAATTTCCAGAACATGTCAAGTCATAAGCTTTCGTTTAAGGCCAAGATGAAGGTTCTAGCATCATCAGTTTGCAAGTAATCATGTGACAGACGGACAGACGTTAGCATTTTATACATGCAGACATAAAAGTTTGCAGTTTATTATCTAATATTTTGTGAATGTCCAGAACATATCACGTCATAAGTTTTAAATTAAGACCAATATCAAGTTTTAGCCCCTTTAGTTTGCGAATAATCACATGACAAATGTTAGCATTATGTATGTTACAGATAACACCCAAAAAGTTGGTAAACCTAGCATTATATAGGTAAAGCTCGTATTACCTAAGAGACCTGGATAAAGTTAGAATAGAATATGACTTTCAAACTTTACCCGGGTAATCTTAGGTTTACCTTTTGGATAATGTAATCTTTACCTGTGAAATGCTAGGTTTTCCAGGTCTTTTGGGTAATGAGAGCTTTCCATTAATACCAAGATCAGCTTTCTAGCCTCATTAGTTTGCAAGTAATTGCATGACAGCTTAACAGACATTAACATTTTACTGTATAAACAGAGACTGTTTTGTCTACTAGACATTTAGTAAAAGTTGGAATTGTTTAATGTTACGCCACAATGCCCTCTTTGTTGTCTTTGTGGATGGCACTATTTTGTGAGTCCCATCATCAGGAAGTGGCTTCTGGCTACTGGTGGGGGGTGAGGGGAGGGTTTGGTGGGGGAGCTGTTGCTGTTGATAGCAGAGGTTGCAATATTTGACAACATCGATGCAGTAGGTTAGCAGGTTGGATCTAGTGGGTCTTTTTTCATCCAAGTTTAGAGATAAATCCTTGTGTTTGTGTACATTAGTTCATATGTTGAAAGACTTCCTGGCTTTTTAATCTTTTTTTTCTTACTGTTTGGTATCTCAGATTTATTTTAGCAATTTAAAACTAGTTGAAAGTTTGTATTGGTTTTTGGTTTTGAATTTGTCTCATCCTCTGATGTTTCATTTCCTGATCCGTTTCATTAAAAATCCTTACTGTCTCATCTTGAGTCAATACCCCACCATCTCAATTTTAAAAATTTTCATGACCTAATTAATTATTTATGTTCACATACCATTTTGTTATTATGTATTCATTGCTACATTGCATGATACGTTACTTATTTGTGCTTTATTTTTCCCAAAATATTTATCTTATAAACTGAGAAGCCCAAAACACAAGACAATCCCAAAAATGCTCACAAATGCTCACTAGAGGGGGATAAACTGTCAAACCCTGGCTACATATACAGTAAGAGCAAACACATGATCTTTATAAAATTAAAAGATTATTCTTCAAAAATGCTCTTCAACAACCAAGAAGCTCTGTGATGCAGAAAGGCAAAAGGAGTTTCCTGAAACAATAAGGCAATCTAATTCAAACAAAGTCTCAATACAGTAACCAGAGAAAGGTTAAAAAAAATCGGAGCAGAAAGTCAAAATTCAGAGATATTACAAGAGCACAATAAGGAAAAAAACACACACACACACACACACAAGTAAACTCACCAGCTCCATAGCGCATTCAAATGAACTGCTAGGACCTCTGGGAAACCCTAGCATTTATAGGGCTGAGGGTAGTCTCTGGTAATCTTGCCTCTTGGGGAACCACCCACAAAACACAAGATACATAACAAAGGCATAGAGGCAAATCAAAAACAAGGAATAATGCAAATAATTGACAAAAATGACATTAACCTAAATAAATAATTAAAAAAATGAAACAACAGGAAACGACTGGGTTCAACAATAATTTCTCCATAGCAACAGTAGGTTTAGGACAAGTCATTAGAAAGAACATTCCAGACACACCTCAGTTTCCAGTTCAGAGCCATTATTCAACCTAACAAATACACAAGAAGATCAAGACAAAAGCAATATGAACACAAACAGTATGGGGATCAAACCCAGAAACCTACACAGATTAGATGGCAGGTCTAAACACTGTCACAAGCTGCAGGTTAATCAATCAATCAGTCTACTTTATACAAAGCTTTTTATGGTTTACCACTCCTGGAAATGTTTCACAAAACGATTATGAATCACACCATAATTCAAATGGAAAATAAAAAAATGTATGATCAATGTAGTAGAGAAAATGTACAGTACAGGACTAAGAGGGGAACATGTACCAAAATTAATTACATACAAATTAACTAGAGTGACTAGATTACAAAGGTAAGCAACAGCAAAAAAACTATATTTGGGCTGGTACTGGACAGTTGTGTGTAATCCTTATATAATTTGATACTATCCATATGTATGGTGTTCGCGTCAATACCCAGTATGTATGGTGTTCGCATCAATACCTCGACTCAATACAAGTTAGAACCATGCAATGGGACTCTGCCTCTGTAGTTAAAACAAAACGTGACTTAAACCCTTCGACAGCTATGGAACCGTAAGTAATTTAGAACGTATCGCCATTTGCTTGGTACATCGAAATCTATTTTTGGGCAGTTCGGTTTTGGCATCCGTCCTTCTGACATCTATTGGCAAACTGATTAATGACGGCTGGGTATTAACAACGGTCATTGTTTAAATTTTAGCCGATCTCAGATCGAAAATGACCACGCCAACATAATTATTACTGCGACTCTGATTAGAGTCGTAAAATATGGTTTGTTTTGAAAATTTGTTTGCCGGAAAAAATCAAATGAGGTGCACCGAAGAGCTGAGTTCACGTCTCGCAGCCCTGTTTAAACAGGAAGCCCTTCATTACATCGGCCGAAGAGGTCTATTTTAAGCACAAATCAGTGCCATGATAACAAAATCATTTCAAGGATTTAAAAAAACAAATAATTCTTTGCAGACGTAGAATTTGTAGCCCGATTCAATCAGGCTCCCAGTCACTACTAAAGATATATCTCAGAAAAATGTAAATAAACCCATTATTAGGAAGCCTGATATTTGTACTGGGCCTGTTGTTTTACTTATGCATTCTGTCTAACCCGTCAGTATACAGAGGGCCAGTATCAGGCACAAGGAAGGAACCAAACCCTGAAAAGGCACACTCACACTCTTTTGGTCTCAACAACTAAACTTCCACATACACCTTTGTGATGTGGGAGGAAAAATGTACTTTTTCCATGTAACATAGATCACACATACATATCGTACATATGTCATACATACACATGTCTCATACATATAACACATACACTATATTGCGAAAAGTATTGGGATGTCTGCCTTTACACACACATGAACTTTAATGACATTCCATTCTTAATACATAGGCTTTAATATGGAGTTGGCCCACCCTTTGCAGCTGTAACAGCTTTAGCTTCTCTGAGAAGGCTTTCCACAAGGTTTAGGAGTGTGTTTGTGAGAATTTTTGACCATTCTTCCAGGAGAGCATTTGTGAGGTCAGGTTTTGATGTTGGACGAGAAGGCCTGGCTCGCTCGCAGTCTCCACACTAATTCATCCCAAAGGTGTTCTATCAGTTTGAGGTCAGGGCTCTGTGCATAACGCCATGTGTAGAATTCACCTTAAAACATGGCATATGGGAAAAAGTGGAAATGTGCGTACGCACAAAAAAATTCAGGTGCACAAAACCATGCGTAAGCCAACTTCCACACATTTCAGCTGCATAAATCCCAGTCACCATGAAAAGTAACACACATGCACATGCCTGCAATCCCACCCCAACCGCTCCCATAATTTTGCATATTTTAATATGCAAATAAATATAAATATCACTTTACGTTCAGCGTTTGGTTAAAAGATAATAGCAAATCCCCTGGAAAAAAAAAGAATTTTGGCAAATGCAAAGTGGAGGCAAGGAAAACATACTACTTGTTGGCTTAAGCAGTGGTGTAAACAATAAAAAGAAATTGATTGTGTGACACAGAGTGGCGGAGAAACTTAAAAGTTCAAGTTCAGAAAGTCGCACAGTGCCCAAAATAAAAAAGAAGTGATCATATATCAAAGTCTCAGTAAAAAGGCGAGTTGTAACCCACCCTCTGAGTGTCAAACAGAAGTGTATTAAGGAACAATGAAAAGAAAAAAAAAAAGGGACACAGTAAAAAAAAAAAGTTTTAATGTCCACTTTAATCTTGTACTTTATTTTGTCATTAAAGTACAACGTTGTAAATTTAATTTTGAAATCAATATTTAGTTTACTAGAATTTTTCAGATCCCATTGTAACTAAAGTAGCACGTTAAATGTTTTGTATTCTGTGTGTTCTTCCATGTGCTCTATGTTTGAATCACTAGGTGCTTCTTAAACGGGCTTTCTCTTATGCCGACAGGACATAGAATACATTACATTCATGATATTACATCTCTCTGAACAATTTAAATACTAAGATGTATACTTGATATCATTTTCATGATGAAATGAATTAAAGCATGTATTAAACATGGGGCACAGAGGCGCAGTGGTAGCAATGAGCAATATGCCACAGACTGTTCCTGCTGGGACGTGCGTGACCATCTATGAAATGATTTATTAGATAGATAGATAGATAGATAGATAGATAGATAGATAGATAGATAGATAGATAGATAGATAGATAGATAGATACTTTATTAATCCCAAGAGGAAATTCACATAATCCAGCAGCAGCATACTGATAAAAAAACAGCAGTATTGTCTCTTTCAAACGTACCAACCCCCAATTCCTGTCCTTCCTTTTCTTTCTTCACGTAACCAATCGCCACACAATAATAAATAAAAACCATCTGTAAGCTTAGAACGCAGATTCTTCCATACTTTTAAGGAACATTGAAATATCTTGATTGTACATGTTTAATAATTCCATTCATCTATCTATCCAGGGGCACGCCAGTCTCAGCAAGCATACAGCGTGAGGCAGGAAGAATACCAGGATGGGTACTTTAATGCATTTCATCTTAAAATTATATCAAGAGCTCCAAGAAGATAGTTCTTGGAAATCTAAATCGATTTGAACCCAGTCATCATCATCTGTAAATATGTGCTCTCTTCTATTAAATTGAATTGAACTGAATTCCTTTATTGTTAGTGTATGGTACAATGAGATTCAATAGCTCTTGGAACGAAACTGTTTCTGAACCGTGAGGTCCCTACAGGAAAGGCTCTAAAGCATTTGCCGAATGGGAGAACCTTAAAATAGACTGTGCACATCTGCATAGTGTGTGGTAGAAGCTGTATCCCGATTATCCTCTGCACTCTCAACACAACCTGCGGTGGAGCTTTTCAATCAGCTGCTGTACAGCTGTGATTCAACACTCAGATACAGAGGGTTAAAATACTCTGAGTGGTGCACTGAGAGTAACAACGCTAATTCAGCTATGGTATTTGGAATAGTTTGGCCAGTCCATGGACTATTATATTGTTGTAGGTTAATTACAATCAGATGTCTTAAATTTATAAACGATAAGCGGTTAATTTCAGCGTATGCTGTGTCAGGGATTTGAATCTAAAAAAGAAAGGGAAACCACACAATAACAGTAGCACTGCTTTGATGCTGGGTGTCGCCAGTTTGCAACACCGAGCAGAAAACTTGTGTATGCCATTGATTGAGCTGGCGTGAGAATGTGCATGGCAAGTTTAGTTTTTATACTTCGCCATGTGAGTGTGGAAATGGACGTACACAACATTTTTGTGCCTGTGCACTGTTTATACATGAGGCCCCTTGCTTAATGCACTGGTGTGCAGTCATGTTGGAACAGGAAAAAGTCATCCCCAAACTGTTCCCACAAAGTTGGGAGCATGGCTTTGTATGCTGAAGCATTAAGAATTCCTTTTACTGGAACTAACGGACCAAGCCCAACCCCTGAAAAACAACCCCATACTATAATCCCCCCTCCACCAAACTTTGCACTTGGTACACTGCAGTCAGGTAAGTACCTTTCTCCTGGCAACCGGCAAACCTGGACTTCATCGGATTGCCAGACAGAGAAGCGTGATTCGTTACTCCAAGGGACACGTCTGCACTGCTGTAGAGTCAAGTGGAGGTGTGCTTTACACCACTGCATCCAGCACTTTGCATTGCACTTGGTGATGTAAGGCTTGGATGTAGCTGCTTGGCCATGGAAACCCATTCCATGAAGCTCTCTACGCACTGTTCTTGAGCTTTTGGAGGTCTGTAACTATTGACTCTGCAGAAAGTTGGTGACTTCTGCACACTGTGCGCCTCAGCATGCGCTGTCCCCAATCTGTGATTTTATGTGGCCTACCACTTTGTGGCTGAGTTGCTGTTGTTCCCAGTTCTTTCCACCTTGTTATAATACCACTAACAGTTGACCGTGGAATATTTAGTGGCGAGGAAATTTCACGAAGGCACAGGTGGCCTGCTATAACGATACCACACTTGAATTCATTGAGTTCCTGAGAGCGGCCCATTCTTTCACAAATGTTTGTAGAAAGATATTTTCTATGTACAAGAACTTATAGTTACAGGGTAATATCTTGTATGTACATGATAATTTGAGAGTAAAAACTGCAACATACAGTCCAAGGTTACCTATGTCAGATTTTACAAAGGTTGGGCCACTTTTGCTCATTGTTATATCCACAAACTTTATCATGCTGATGTAAAATGAATGTGTCAGGAAGCCTACATCTAGTCTTTCCACCTGCAAACATAAATGGAATAAGTCCAGAATCCCAATAAAATTAAAAGCCAAGAGAATATACCAGGAAAGTCACTTCCTCATGGAAGAAGCCCTATTTTAGAATACTATAAACTGCAATGAAGCCTTTGTTTCAGGTTCTGTACACCACAACAACTGTCTTTTTTACATCCCCTTCTCAGATTTATTTCTGTGCTTCCATCAGAAACATTACCACTTGGTCCTATCTTTTCCGTCTTGAATTCATATACTTTCTGACATCATACACTTATTCTGCTATATAGGTTTCTGATGATACTGATCTTCACAGTTCTAACAAAGTGCAAATCAAACAATCTCCTAATGTGTATCACTTCACTGTTTCTTCATGAAGGAGCAATCAGCCCTATCAGAATGATGAGCTACAACTTTGCAGAAGGAACTTACTTGCAGAGAAATTGGCTTCTGTGTGAACAGGAGGAGTAGAAGGGAGGAAAGATGGATATCCCACAAAGAAAGAACGCAGAGAGCGCTCGGAGAGGAGAGGAGAGCGTTGGGAAGGGATGTTCTCGCAGCTTCCCACACTGTTGTGGATCTTGAGGTTCAGGGGTTTGTTCTTTTTCTTTGCCCTAAACAGAAAGACAGGGGAAAACAGATTTTAAAGAAAATCAGTGGAAAGCAATGGCATGAAGGAAGGAGACTGGTGGGCCCAGAGTTTAGAAAGCAGAGTGGCTACTGGTAGGTTTGCTAACAGAGAAGGTTAAACCAGAAAACAAGCAAAGAACAGTGGGACAGAGAAGTGGGCGATGCCTCGGCTACTATGAATAAAGTACTCTAACTCATGTACTTGAGCTTTGTTGAAGATAGACACTGACAGAGCAAAAATCAAGCAATTGGGAATTTGTAGACCAACTGATCTGGATGCATATTATTGTATATTCAGGACAATTTTACCAAAGACTTACAAAATCTGGATATGTTACAGTCCTTTACATATCTTATTCTTACTATTTTACACATACATTATTTACATTGAGACCTCAAGTAAATTACATGACTTACTCAGAATCTCCCTGGGGTTTAAAGTCCAGTGTACCAGCCATACATCACAATACCTACCTAACTTCATCTGGGTCACAAGTTCGTACATTATAACACTGTCCAAATCAAATGAAACATGTATCATGTGCTTTGCATTAGAATTTTACTTGTTAACTCTCCCCTTGTTCCCTTCTCAGCTTCTCTCTCCAGCCCCATAAAATATACTGGCTGAAGGCGGTTCATAAGTGATAACATTAGTGTGGCCCTGTATCCTGAGGCGTAGCTAGGGTTTTCAGCGCCCGGGGACAACTGAAGATTTCATGCCCCCTCCTGTTTGCCAAAATGCAATGAGGAAGGGAAAGAAATTTTAAAAAAATGTATTTAAAATAATAGTATTTTAAGAAAAAAAATTCATATTCTTTATTTTAAATAGTTTTAAATTTTTAAATATTTAAATTTTTTAAAGCACTTTTATGCATATATTTTCAAGGTTTCGCTAAATTTATAAAGATAGAACAAAGTAAAATAATTAAGACAACAATGGTAGTTCGAAAATATAATTATTCTAAAATATTATTCAAATATAACATTGCAAAAACTTTACATTGGATATAATAATATAATAACCTGAAAATTAAGTTAGTATAAAGTAAAAAAAAAAATAGTTTGATATACGAGTATAATGCTTTAAATGTAATTATTAACTTCAAAGAGAAATTTTCCTAACCTTTGCTGCTGCAAATTTATCGATTACTAATCTCGGATCCTGATTTTTTTATTGTAATTAAAAAGTCAAATGTTTGTACATGTTTGTATAATTTAATAAATAAAAAGTCTCCGAAAATGATAACGCTGCCTCGTGTTCTTTAAAATCTAAATCCATCATTAGTTTTTGTAAGAAAAAATTCATTTTCCGCATTTAAAAATGATTTTAAAGAAAGTATATAGCAAATTATAAAGCAAAATAATTATACAGTATATTTATAAAAAACTGCATTACTTATAATTTTTCGTACGAAAATATGATGGGGAAACGTCTAGACTTTTGCAGCCATCTACTAGAATACTTCACCACAGCCCAATCAATTTTCTATCAAACACATAAACACAAATCACTTGGCACACAGAAATGGCGTTTGCAACAACTTAGACAATGATACACTAATGCCTCATGTAAGTCGCGCGACTTGTTTAATAACGTCAAAAATGTTTCTGGGTGGGAGTCAAGCATGTTAGAGTAGTGGAGGGGATAAATTATTGTCTGTTGGGTATATAGAACTAATACATGCTTCGAAATCAGAAAGAGACAAAAACCATAGGAAAAAGATATCCTCATACTGATCGAGTGATGGACTGAGTATGCGAATGTTTTTTATTTACTTTTTAGTGCATTTAAGAATGGAAAACATTTCATTCTAAAATTTCATAACATCAATTTGGTGCCCCCTGGATGCTGCGTCTGGGGACAGATGTCCCCCCTTGCCCCCCCACAACTACACCACTGCCTGTATCTGGCAGTTCCACCCAAAAAATACAAGAAACATAGGGGGAACAACAAAAAACACAAATAAACTAAATAGCAAATAAACAAGGCAAAATTAACAAAAAATACATAATTATAATAAAAAATATTACTTTAAAATAAACAAGGAACACACAGAAAAGGAAAACAGAAAGAAGGAAAGAAGGCAGAGAACACACCCTGACTGAAATATGACAAAGATAAAGCCCTGGGGGCCCAAGATGTTTGACAGTTCAAGAACTGATAATATGTTGTCAGCATTAAGTGCATTGCTTATGAGCACACAAGATCAAATGTTGAATATGATATTAGAAAGATTAAAAGGCAGTTAGATAGGAGCAGGGCAGAAAACACAAATGCTGACCTGAAGAGGTTCTTTCATTATTACAGCGGGTTCAAGTAGGAGGCAAAATGGAGTGAAATAAAATATATAAAAAACAATTACCAAATGCTCTAAATTCATATTTTTGCTGAAGTAAACACATTAATAATCTACCAGTAACTACAGGCATGCCTATGGAGGTAGTCCTTTAGAGATATAAGTACTATTAGGATTAATATGGATGAAGCCAAATAGATTGACAGACTATGCATTTATCCCATGGTACTTAAAGTTAGCAAGAACATTATTTAAACTTTTAACATATATATTTCAGAACTCATTGAACACTAGAAACTGGAAACTTGCAAGCCCATTATGTAAAGAAGTAGATTACACTGATTCCTAAAACAATATGCCAGTATCGCAGATAAATTAATGGAAGTAAATATTAAGGAAAAGATTGAGTAGCATAAAAAGCAGCAGTGTCACACATCTTAAGACGAAAAAGAGCAGGGAGAGTATTGATGATATAATGTTTCTACCAACTGAAGGAAAAAATGTGTAAATATCCTTCTAGGAAATGGGAAACTCTAAAATTACAGATTTTTTTGACGAGCTGCATACGATAAATGTTGAGCAAGTTCGTCACCAAATCCACTTTGTAAGCAATACATACAGTACACTCCGGATTGGCAATCTGTCTAATCTTCATTAATTTAATGCTCTAATGCTGAATACACCTGATGTCATTTTAACATTTGTTTTAGTGTTTATCAAAAGTACACTTATATTATGTAAGACACCACTGCATCGCATGAGCGGAGATAACTGGTCCTGCAGCCATTAAGCGGCTACCAGTAACTATAAAGCACTCACTATTCAGTCATCTTCCACACCTGCTTGTTCCAAATCAGGGTTATAGCATCCAAAGCCTTTCTTAGCAGCAAGAACCAAATAAGCAAAGAGCAACAGCTTCAGGAATTGTTTCACAAGGCTAATAATAAACTCAGTAACTCAAAATACTGTTCAATTTATTTTCTCTTGCACATGTAAATTTAAAACACTCAAACAGTACACACATTTACAAATATATGTTCATCTAACCATTTTCTAAATGTTCATTTCATGGTCAAGGTGAGCAAAGTCACAATTCTGATAAAACACAAAATAAGGGATAGATTTAAGAATGAAATCAAATGTGGACAATATGTTGACCTTTCATGAATAATACTCACAGTTTCGAAAACAGTGTAGTCAATAGGTTGCTTTGCAAAATAAGAAGACGGTAGATGCCAGAAAGCCATTCAGTCATTCTTTGTTTCATACACATTTTCTGCCAGGTATTGTTCCTCCACTAGCTGAGTTTCAAATCCATATTTCTGTTGTTCATTTTTGATTCTTTGATTTATGTTGATAATGTGCATCATTTTTGGTTTTGATTATGCATATAAGTTGCCTTTGCTGTGTTCCATGTGTGTGGTGGGTGGTCCTCCAGGAGGAGTCTTCACCTGCCAATCACTACCAGGAGCTGCCCCGCCCCACCCCACCCCTTTTATATTCAGAGAATCCCTGGTGGTTCATTGGAGTCGGTGAGTTATTTGTATTTTGCAGTGCTCATGACTTTTGTACATTTTGGAATTATGACCTTTTTACTGTTTTTTTCTCTACTCAGTTTGGATTCAATAATGGGACTGTTTTGACCTGAGGCAATTCCATTTGCCTTTAAGAGAGCTTCACTGTGTTTAGGATTTTTTTTGTGAACAATAAATCTTTTATTTTATAAAGAGTGGGTGCTTGTCCTTATTACCTGCAAGGGTTTGAAAGTGATATTCCCCATTAGTGTCTTAGTGGGCATTATTAGAAATGTTTGGGATTATGTGCTTTGGAAGTCTTTAGTGCTTGGGACTCCTAGCTCATGACAGTTATTCTCAATGTGAACACGATTTATTTGTACCATCAATAAATTTGTAGGAGTTGCTTGGATATCCCATCAATTTATTTACTAATTTGTTTCCTAGCTTGTCTACTTGGCAGCAATGGGCATAAGGCAGAGTGTAAGTTACAAATAAAGCAGAATTAAAATAAAAACAAAAGGTAGCAAACCCAGGCACTCCATAGATGAATTTTGTAATGTAAAGCTCTTTCTGCGAATTTCTGCAGCACCATTTTCATTAAGTGCTTCAGAGCATTCAGTCTTCACAACATTTTTCAGGTTAAACACACACCTACTCAAAGACCAACTATATTACATATTTATGCAAACATTTTATTTCTAACCATATTGCATCACACATGAATCCAACACGTAGCAAGTGCTAATGGACATGAACATTGCTGCCAATGTTCTCACACGCTAATTGATTGACTGCGTATTATTGCTAACAGAATAATTATCCGAGATAACGTGTAAATAAAAGGTTGTTGAATGGATGGTTTGAAATTGAAGCTTCTTCAGCCTCGTGTTGGAGAAGATGTAAAAAAACATGTGAAATAGGCAAGGCAAAAATCAAGTGCTGGTGTTACGAAACTGATAATCTGTCGTCTGCATTATCTCGCATCGATAACAAGCACTCAACAGAGAACATAAGATTATTTAGCAGCTAACAACCTTTCTGTCCCTGCTGTTTTGCATTTTAAATAAAAAAGTGACTATCTTAAAATTTCATCACATAGATCCTTGATATGGCCTGTTGAACATGCACTGTACATTATGTATAGTTCCTTACCATCATCGGTGGTCAGTTAAAATGAGATTGTCATCCACTGAGGGCACCTAATTGTATCATCAATCATGATTTCCAAATTGCACATCCTGATAAAAGGACTAAACACAAAGCTTTGGCTTGTAACCATCCATTGTTTTCATCAAAGGTCTTTCAAATGATGATAGTCAGCAAACCAACAATGACCAGTTTACACACATTGCATCGTTTCTTCCTGATTATCATTCCTTTGTAAATAGGTTGGTTAGCCCTACAAATGCTTGTTATACACCTTCTGTTGGAATAACAAATGCAATGCATTATTTTACTAGATGCCTTACAAAATACATCCCTGTAGATGATGTTCACTGCAAATGTTAATGCTGAGGTCCATGCTGACTATTTAGATTTCAGCCTTCTTAGATCTTAGATGGGTAGCACAACTAATTCCATTATAAAGGCTTCCAGGCCAGGACGCCATCACACCCATCTCCTCTATGACATCATAAAAACAAATGTTCATGGAAAATGGATGCTAAATTGTTTACAAATATCTGACTTCACAAATACCAAACACAGCCTTTGTGGAAGAGAGTGAAATTCAGAGTCACACAAATAGTTGGGGTGCTAGTAGGGCCACTCCATTCAACTGTTAGGCAACATAAATATTAATAGAACTTAAAGAGACAAACAGGTACATGGGGGCACTGGTCAGTCAGTCTACTAGGGTGTCTTGTCTGAGCTGCAGAGGGAAGAGACAAGACGGTTAGTGACTGCACACCACTTGCCTTGGGCTGGTTCCTCATAACTAATCACAGCCGGCAAGGTAAGATACACATGTGTGACACCTTTAAAGTCACCTTCAAAGTTATTATCAGAACGTTTGATTTATATTAACAATTTATTTTTCCTCCAAACATTGGGAATTTTGGATCAGTTTTTGTGAATAGCATTTTGTTAAAATGTGCACACCTTTTCATTCACTTTTCTTCTTTATGATGTCTCTGACTTTAAAGCCCACTGTTTGAAGGTCAAAAGAACTTTAATGTGGTTCCAGGAAGAACAGAGACCCAACAATATCAAATCCACCATGTGCAGTACATTGTTTAGTTTCAACCAAAATGAAAAATAGTTTTTGGGTTTCTTTTGACCTATAAATATTTATAAAGTGTAGAAGATGAAATAGTGTGTTTGTCTCACTGCATCCCCACATCTGCATCATAAATGATAGACGCAGACTTGGAACTATAACATAAAATTTGTTTATTTGAACTGAATGTAAATTTTAACAGGACAGCTGACACTTGGGGCTGAAAGAAGCACCAGTGTGGGCATATACAGAATTGTGTGTAAATGGAAATGTTTCCTAACATTTGATCTTTGACACTGGATTCCACAACATGGTATGCGCTGCCAGGCTGCGACAAAAGTAAACAAGAGTAATGCAATGGAAAGGATTGGGGAGGGTCACAGGTTGTCCTGGCGGTATCCCACATACGTATACACACACACACACTCACAGTGGGCTGATTTATTATTATTAGCAGTACAAAGGGCACAAAGAAAAATGGAAGTAAAACCAGTCCATCAGTTCAGTAGATACCTAGAATCAACACCATTCTAGTCAAGTTCCCTTTCATTTTTTTGTTTTTAAGTAGAAATGAAAGCAGGGCATTTTCATAGCTCTAGATGGCATAACATGGGAGTCAAATGCCCATTTTTGGGATCCTGGCAGTAACCACAGTAGAAATTGAAAACATTGATTGGTAGGAACAAAGGATGCTTAAATATTTCTGTCTTTTTATACTTATTATTTCTTAAGCCAAACAGCAGCCTTCACTTTGCATAGAGCTTTTTCTAGGTTGACCTCCATGCCACTGTGCTTTTTATAACTGATGTATGTGTGTGCTTAGAGCCACACAGAAAGGCGTAAGTGTGGGTCAAACCTGCAACCTTGACGTTTATAGTTCACCAAGCCGCACCATGCAGCTGTTTTCTCATATAGGGTCCTATGTGACCCTGTTTTCCCCTTTATACTCTTTATTATGTAGACTTTACCAGAAGTGCCTAGTGCCGCATATTGCCCCTCTGACCTTGATTTGGAATGAGCAGGTCAGAGTATGTTATGTACGTAAAACAAAGTTGTGCATTTTTATATGAAAGTAATGAAGAACTGATCTTGTTGTTTGTTTGCCAACAAACCAAGTTTAAATTTAAATTTACACAGAGCCAAAAAAACACAGGGGGGCTACTGTTCCTTACAAAAGAAGGAATTACCCCATGATTTTTCCTACCAGTTGCTGGCAGAACAAACTCTCCTTTAGACCGCAGCAGAGACATGCAGATGAGAAGAACCCCTTTGTAAGTGATTTTGAAGTGAGTCACATGGCAGGCACTCTGCAGGCCAGCTGCCTTAAATGGTCTGCAGCCAGTGTTCTGCCCCTCTTCCGTGTGACTGAAATCTAAATAACGATGCCACCTCGTGCTTTTGCCAGGCTGCTGCCGGGTCTGGAGCCTCTCAACCATCACACCTGAAGTAATGACATCATGTTTGCAGGCTGAAGACATATTTCATTCATTCTTATTTGATATACAAAGCTTTGCCCAAGTACACTGATGAAAGGCAGAAGAACATAAGATTATTTCTCTCTGTCACTCTCACTCATGTCTGCTACATGCCTCCTCACAAAATCACTTCTGGTGAATTTTTGCTTGTATAATCACGCCACTTTCTCACTATCCAGTGATCAGAAGTGAAACTGGTACATTTGGAGAGTATTGTACGGAGAATCCCTTTTCCTTTGTCCAGTTCAAGCATCTCACATCTGCTTTTAAACCCAGTATTATATAATCATTAGTATTAATTAGACATTAAAACCCAGTTTTATCTTTCTTAGTGTCTTTGAGACCCAGTCCATAATGAAAATTAGAAATCCTTGTAGAATCCCTGCCAACATTCATGGGGAGTTCCCCATTGGAGAATCAGAACTGAAGGCCATAGTGGAGAAACGTCGATTGCTTTAATAGTTCACAAGACACTTTGCAAAATGTACACAACCTGTTTCCATTAAATACAATGGTGATTTGTGACCCTATATTGCCCAACAACAGTAACACATAGTTTATGAAACTGTGAATTGAACATTTTAAAACATCACCACCCCCCACCACCCCTTGTCTAGCTTACCACAGTACTAAACAGAAACATGAAACGCACAAATTCCTACTCAAAAATGAAAGCGAAGGCTTCTAACAATAGTTAGTCTTTTTCTTAGCAAACTCTATGTGGAATTTACTTTTGTTTTTTACTTTGCATTCCAAAAGCATAGAAATTGTGCAATGCACGCCACCTTTTGAAATTGCTTTTGTCTGAAGACATCACACACAATGCCAAAAATCACTGATGCCACCAATGATTTGAAAACCGCAACAAAACAGTGATCACCACATTAGAACAACAACCAAAATAGCATAGAAATGTTATACATAAAGCAATGGTAAATGTGAAAAGCAATAACAAAGACCATATCAGCAAGTTATGGTTCCCAAAATGCTTTCACGGCAAGAAGCCCTGCCTGTGTGGAGTTTGCAGGTTCTCCCCTGTCTACTTTTGGTTTTCCACTTTTCTTCTACATCCAGAAAATGAGCAAATTTGGTTGATTGGTGACTCCAAATTGGCTTAATATGATTAAGTGGGGATGTATACGGCGTAGGGAAGACTGGCACCTCCTCCAGGATTGGTTCCCACCTTACGCTCGGTCACTATCATGATCAAGTCTCCTCCACTGAAGGCAAGAAGGTTAAGCTATTTGCTAAGGATCACCCATTAAATCAGCAGTGCAGTGTGTTGTCACTGCCAGCACCAGCACCATTTCCAGTAGGTGTTACAGCTGATCTGCAATGCTTCGGGCCAACAGTAGAAATAAAGTAATATGAGTCAGCTATTTAAAAGTAGAAAGATGACTGGAAAGAGAGGCTGGAAGATGCACATGTATCTTTCCCCCCGCCGTCTCAACACCATGACTGTTAAGTACTGAATAGCAGCAGACTTGAAGTCTGCAACTCTTCAGATTGGACGGGGCAAGACACATAAATTCAGAAAGGCATGCAAAATATAAACATGGGGGAGGGGGCGGTGGCCACAGACAGAGAGTAGGGCAGGGAAGAGGCTGAATATGTGCTTCAAAATAATGTCCCATGGAGTTCTGGGCTTTCTTACTCTCATCCAGACTTGCACTCTTCAGTTGTTAATAAACATTGTCTATTACATCAGCAGAAAAAAAATCAATGGCAAGTGCCATGAATGCCACAGTGGCACACTCAAATATCATTAAGAATTAATGACTTGTACTGAGGTCAACAGTCTTTTGAAGCACGAGTGTCCGGATGGCCTTGGCAAAAGTAGGCACTCCACGCTGTTCTGATTAATTGTGTGGTTTAAGTGTAGCATAAAATAACATTTTCAAAGCTCCAATTTAGAGTCACAGATGACAAGGGTGCCTGCAGTCTTCAATAGTAATGAACCGAGGATGAACTAGGACAGTGCTTCCCAAACTTGGTCGTAGGGACCCACTGTGGCTGCAGGTTTTTGTTGCAGGGAGTAACTGGACTAGGACAATGAGAACACATACAACAAGTCTTGAAGAAAAAGTTCATAGTGCATTTATTAAAAGCAACAACAGTGTTCAAAAGTGTAGTGCTTATTCAATCGTCAGTCCATCTTCAAAAAAGGATATGTGTCTGTGTGTCTATCCAGTTGCTATGTCTTCACTATCCAACAGATTTCGCATCACAGAGACAGCAACTGGACAAACACAATGCACTGCAAAGTTTAGCAATGAGGTCTACGTGGATTACTTAGATTGCAATCCATTTTAGACAGGTAGCACGGCTAGTAAATAAATAATCCCTAAAAGCAGAGCCGTCGTGAGAAAGGTAATATTGATAAATTATTTCATTAAAGAAATATAACAAGGAATAAAGCCAGAGTCAGAACCGGCCCTTTCTTCATTCTTCCAGTGCTTTCCCTTTCCTCTACCTCGTCTCACCCTACTCATTGCTCAAGCATGCTGAGCAGGGCTAAGACACCAATGAATGCAGTCCTTGATCGACTCCTGTTCCAGTCACCTCCATCAATACCCACTGGGACTCTCTAAGCTCTACTACTTCATCCTGTCACCATGCCTTGGCATCCACAGGACAACCCCAACTGGTCCTGCTCCTGTGCTCAACAGGATTCTTCACCCTTTTCATTATTCAGAATGCACTGAAATCACAACTTGCTGTGCATCAGATATCTATTGCTTTGTGGACCACTGACCAAGTCATATTGAGAAGACAGTAAAAAATGAGGCAATTACTGTCAGTGCATAACTAGCTTCAGCAGAATGGTGGAAAAAAATTAAGACCCTTAAAGTTACGCCAAAGGCAGGCTTTCATATTTTTAGTTTGATTAATTGTTCAACAGAGTATATGGAAATGAACCTGACTGAAGAAGGGTCATGGCAGGGGGCGCCTCTCGGGATCTGGTTATTTGTGGATGCTTAATGACTAGAAAAGCTGAAATGATTGATACCTTTGAAAGAAGAATGAGAGTTTTCTTAACAAAGGCTGCACACGTACAGCCATTCGTTGCCTTGCGGCTGCACAATACGCTCCGCTTTAATAGTGGGTTGAAAATAGTGTACTCCCATTTCTATCAGGTAAGGGGCTAAAGAGGATGAAATATACACACAGGAGGGGAAGCAAACAGAAGAAATATTCAATAAATGAGTTATACGGGTTCAATTACTTCTACACCAATTAGAACATGCACTAAGTAATTTCACCCTGAGCTCCTAGCTGCCGAGGGGTCTTAATGAGTATATAACAGGAAATGAGCTCTGCATCAGGGGATCTAAAACACAAACAGTGTATTCTGTCTCCAAAAGTTATTCCAAAGCTAGCAAAGAATCAAAAAAGCACCAAAAGTTATACACTTTCCCCATACAGTGATCCTGTTCTCATGACTCATTAAAGGATTCGTGGCAATGCAGAGTTACTGAACCATGTTCCCTCCAATCATTTAAAAATGTAAAAGAAAAAATAAACTGACACTGAATATTTTGCAAAAATAAACGTCCCAGGGGATCTTTGTGTCAAAACTGTCAAGAGATGAAGGCAATTTACTAAGCTTTCAGCAGTAGTTGGGAATGTGTTTAAAGCTCCACTTCAGAAGAACGACAGGAGATGTTTCCAAAGCAGATCGTTTCTTTTTTTTTTTTTCTGAACCTGATGCTTCACAGATGGCAGGTTCAATGCCGTGCATTGTTAACGCCATAGCTCTTGCACACCAAGGTTTCTGGCTTGTGCCCGCAGGACCGGCTGCCTGTGTATTTCGTATTGCCACAGAGCTACAACATTCAGAAATGATTGATTAAAAGAAACTTGATGCCTCCACCATCTTTATGAACTTCCTTTAATGCCAGTGGAAAGGATAGTGGAACTGTCCTTACTGGCTATCAAAGTTTAATAAACTACCATTTAAAGACTGGTTTCTATTTTCAGACATATTTTACATTGACTGTATTATGGATGAGTTGCTGCCTCCCTCAGCCAGTGTTCAGGGTTTAAATTCTGCACTTAGGGCCTTTTCTGTATGAAGTCTGCACCTTCTCTCCATGTGTTTGTGGGGTTTTCATGTTTAATCCCACATCCGTGTGTCTTGATTTCCAATAATTTTCAAAGCATTCATTTACAAAATTTTAGTAATTGGTGGTGACTCACAGCATGCTCCCATGACTCCCAGTAGTGTAGTGTGATATTCCTAGTAACTCAGTTATAGTGGTTTGCAACTTTCCACTACTACATCAAGCAGGTTTCCTAAATGATAAGGGTAGGCTCCTGTATGTGAGAGAGATGACAACCAGTGGGCGTTCAGCTAGAAGTGCAATGCCATAAGAAAAGAAGCAAAGCAGGTGTTCTAGACCGGGCAAACAGAAGACAGGCTTATCTGTCCGAAGTCCTGTGTTTGTTGTACCACGACAGAACAGAACAAGGTAGACCAAGAATGTATCTAATTCACCATATCTGGAAGGCTTTCAGACTTTCATACAGCCACCAGCACTGTCAAGCAACACAATGCAGCCACTGTACTAATGCAGAGTGAGAGAGAAAGGGCTTTTAATGATAAGGATCAGGAGATGAAATATAAACTGCTTCTCAGAAATCGCCTCTAGTGGCAACAAAAATTACTGCACTTCTGGGCTCAATTTGCCACCATCTACTGGCTTTGGACAGCCTAGTTATCTGCCTGCCGGATCCATCATGATCTTCTTCACCTTGGAATGTTTTCCATGGCACACTTTACATTTTTAGGCCACCCACTTTTAGGTGTGAATTTTCTCTGTGTGTAGCCCCTTCTTGTTTCTTCCCTTCTCCAGTACCATTTTAGAGCACCTGGCTACTCCCTGCCATTCAGGCAATGTATTCTGAATACACTTCATGCAATCAAAGCTAAACTGAACTTTACATACAATGCAGCAGACGCTTCGACTGTGACAATGCGGTTAGCCACAGGATGGTAGTATACATCCCAAGATTTGTTCATCAAACAGCAGTTTTGTTTTACTGTCAGGAATACAATGCACCACAGAAGACAACAAAAATAATGTCAATGTCAGTTTATAGTGAGAAAATGACACCATCTAAATAGTGTATTTTGTATAAAGCTTAATATGAACACCCACAGCAGCTGGTTTGGTAAGTTTCCTTTAAAAATAAGACTTCAGCTGTGATTTTAATGCAACAACCACCAAGTTTAGCAATTAGGTCATTCTAATGTTTGGAGGACTCCATAATCTAATGGCTTTTCCTATTACAATAGTTTTAATTATGCTGGGAATTTTAGAACTCCCTGAATCGAAGATCAGGCATATTATATAGACACTAGGCACTGTCCCATATGAGCATCAGAGGGTCATCTTTCTTTCTCATCAGAGGTAAGTACTACCTCCCAGGGACATATGGGGGCACAGTTACCGACTGTCTTATTTCTTTCTTCAACCACAGCTAAAGAAGATGCCAAGTGACAGCGGTTGACCCCACTAAGAGCAGGGTGCTCCGAGAAGAATGGAGATAGAACCAGAAGCTTGACTACTCTTCATAGCCTTATTGCTATAGCCATTGGCTGAAACTGCTTTTGTTCTATTTTGCACCACCATGTGCCTGTTATTTAAGTTAAGTTTATTATTTCAGTAAATGGGGTGACCTGGTTGGAACCCAAACATTTCATTTGGACTTGTACATTCCTCTCGGTCAAGGACACCATTTTCTATTATTTGTCAAGAGAGGGGTAATAGAATAAATTAAAACATTTTTGATATCTTTTGCCCTATGTGCGCCTTTCTTCTGGATTTCTTGTTTGTCTGAAACTCTCTTGTCTGCCATGCTCTCTCACATAAAGCTTGATTCTCAGACTCTGTCACTTCAGGGCACTTTGCGCGCCTCTTGTCTACTTTTATACTTCACGTCTTTGAAGGTGACTCTCAGTGTGTCTCCTATGCCTTTACTCCTCTTTATGTGTCTCTCTTGCCCAGCACTTCCACTTTAAATTGCATCACCAAAGCCAAACTGACCAACTACACCACAGCTAAACTGACCAATCAGATTGCTCGAGGGGCAATTATAAAGCTCCATTTTTAGGGCAAGTCTGTTTTTCCCCATTTAGAGAACATAACATCAGACCAAAAATTATGGAAATGAAGGGATAGACTGAAAAAGGAAATCAACTTGGATCAATAATCTTCTATGTATACTAAAACATAATTTCTAGAGCATGCTTCCAATAAACAACTTTGAAAAATGAAAAGAGCACATTCAAAGATGTCTTTCTGCCAATCTATCGTCCTTTATTCTGCTATTTTTTGTCAATACAACGCAAAAAGCAGGCATTCCTTATCATTTACCAACAATGAGGAAAATATTTTCCAGAAATTCTTTGAAAAACCATTTATATATCCATCTCCTAGCCTGTGGGTCCAGCTCAGGGTCATGGGGAGCTGGTGGCTGCCCCATGTTGTAATTCATGAAATACAAGGTTCAGCCCTGAATGAGTCATCACCATCAATCCCTTTATATACATATGAAATCTTTAGATGTAAATTAGCCATTTAGGGGTGATATAATAGAACCAATACCATTTAATGAACCAACCAAAAGTCAAAGATCATTCAAAATGGTTAAAAAAAAAGATTAAAAGAAGCTAAACCTGGGATATGATAAATGCCTATCAACTCTGTAAGGACTAGGGTCTGAAGTAGTTTAAACTATCACGACAACTGCCTGACTAAGTACTTGGAGCAAGTAAAAAAGCATCAATGGTAAACTGCTTTTCAACACTTTCTGATTTTTTTTTTAGAATTACAATTATTAAAAAACAGTATTCAGCACAAAACAATACTGAGAAATATGTGTATTAATTAATCCACAATGCTGAACAGTTGTGAGATGTGCAGCCCTGTCCTTGTGTAAATAGTACAATAAAGACCAGAACAGCACAAGCCACTAATAAAGCTTAAACAAATCAATAAAAAAGCTCCTGTTGTGTAAGGGATGTGAGGATCTGGATGATACAATACTGATGTATTATTTATACCATGGGTTATGAGAATACTGTAACAATTGCTTCTTAAACACATTGAGAGAGTCAGCAGTACGGATGGAGGTGGACAGCTCGTTCGACCAACTAGGAACTACACAAGACAAGAGTCTGGATTGAGACTTGATACCACACAGAGGCGGCATCACCAGACGCTGTTGCCTGGCAGACCTGAATGGGCGAGAAGGAGCATATCACCTCACCAGTGTCTCTCCATATGCACAGGTGCGGATCCATTGACTACTCTGTAGGTAAGCATCAGGGATTTGAACTTAATGTTTGCTGCTACAGGGAGCCAATGTATCGACCTGAACAGAGGAGTGACATGTGCCCATCTCAGATGGTTAAATACAAGATGGGCTGCTGCATTCTGGACCATCTGCAGTGGCTTGATAATACATGTGGCTACTCCTGCCAGAAATGAATTGCAGTAATCCAGACATGACAAAACCAAATTCTGGACCAAAGATACAGGATCAGAACCTGACATCGCATAATGGCCAGTCAGTCTGTCATTTTGTCCTGAACAGGTTCACAGGGGGTACTGGAGGCTATCCCACCCAACATAGGGCGCAAGGCCATAACAATCCCTGGACAGGTCGCCAGTTCATTCCAGGGCATACACACACACACACACACCTCACATGAGGGCCAATTTAGTATTGCAAATCCACCTAACTTGCATGTCTTTGGACTGTGGGAGGAAACCACAGCATCTGCTGGAACCCCATGCAGACATGAGGAAAACATGCAAACTCCACACAGGAAGAATGCAGGACATGAACCCTGATCTCCTTACTGTGAGGCCGCAGTGCTATTACTTGGCCACCATGCCACACAGCATAATGGTATAATAATAAAATTACATAATATAGATAGCAGTAGAAGTATTGTCTTGTGTACAGAGCACAGTCAATTTCTTATTATCAAAGTTAACATTTCCTTGTTAAATAAGTGCAACAACTGTAGCATTCTTTAGTACAAAAGTGTTGAAAAAGCATTAGTTATGCACCTCTTATTGTTTGTATTTGTGGTATTGCAAAAGCTGTCTATGACTATAACAGTATTATTAAAATATGAATACTGTGACAGATAGGAGGCGCTATCGCTCCCTTGAACCCTTGTCCCAGACACCAGGAAAATGTCCAAATGTTGACTTTATTTAAATGCCACAGTGCACAAAGCACCCTCTCCTCCACTATACCCATTCAATTACAATTCACGAATCACAAATACAATCCACCACTCCCAGACGCGTTGCCACCCTTCCACCCAGCTCAGCTCGCCATCTGGGAGCTCCCACAATCCTTTTATAGTCCCTGACCCAGAAATGTTCCAATCCCCAGTCCATGTGATCTTCTATCACTTCCAGATCAGATCAAAAGTCCTTTTCTTCACCCCGGAAGCACGTCATTCCCCTTGTCCATGTGACTCGGACGTACTTCCGGGGCGTAGGGTAAATAAACACTTTTCCTCCCTGCAGCGTCTCCTAGAGGCCCCCATGGTATCCAGCAGGGCTGTGTATAAAAACTCCAATGCCCATGATGCCCTGCTGGTCTTCGGGGAACCTCCATACTGCAGGGTTGGGGGTATTGGCCGGGATGAACAGCCGGCCATACACCACAATACATATTTATAGGTTAATTATTGTAACTGTACAGACTACATGCTAATGAACATAAAACACATTTAGTAGTCCATATTTTATATACCTTTAAAGTATATCATACATTAGAACACTCTAGACGAGAACAGGCCATTCAGCCCAACAAAGCTCGCCAGTCCTATCCACTTATTTCTTCCAAAAAAACATCAAGTCGAGATTTGAAAGTCCCTAACGTCTTAATGTCTACCACACTACTTGGTAGCTTATTCCAAGTGTCTATTGTTCTTTGTGTAAAGAAAAACTTCCTAATGTTTGTGCGAAATTTACCCTTAACAAGTTTCCAACTGTGTCCCCGTGTTCTTGATGAACTCAATTTAAAATAACAGTCTCAATCCACTGTGCTAATTCCCTTCATAATTTTAAACACTTCAATCATGTGACCTCTTAATCTTCTTCTGCTTAAACTGTATAAGCTCAGCTCTTTTAATCTTTCCTCATAATTCAACCCCTGTAGCCCTGGAATCAGCCTAGTCGCTCTTCTCTGGACCTTTTCTAGCGCTGCTATGCCCTTTTTGTAGCCTGAAGACCAAAACTGTACACAGTACTGCAGATGAGGCCTCACCAGTGCATTATAAAGGTTGAGCAGAACCTCCTTGGACTTGTACTCCACACATCGTGCTATATATCCTAACATTCTGTTAGCCTTCTTAATGGCTTCTGAACACTGTTGGGAAGTCGATAGCTTAGAGTCCACTATGACTCCTAAATCCTTCTCATAAGGTGTACTCTCGATTTTCCGACAGCCCATTGTATATTCAAACCTAACATTTTTACTTCCTATGTGTAATGATTTACTGACATTAAATTTCATCTGCCACAAATCTGCCCAATTCTGTGTGCTATCCAAGTCCTTCTGTAATGATATAACGGATTCCAAATTATCTGCTAATCCACCTATCTTGGTATCATCTGCAAATTTAACCAGCTTGTTACTTGTTGCTTGTGTTGGTACTTTAACATGCTGTGTTAAAAAACAGTCACTGATTACTTCTAAAAACCCCTGCTCTTGTGCTCCTCCACCTGCAAGGTTATCCCAGTTAATATTTGGATAATTAAAGTCCCCCATGACTATAATATCTCCCTGTAAACTTGCCTTTTTGATATTACTAAAAAGATGTGTGTTGAAATTACTGTCTGAATTGGGTGGTCTATAACATACTCCTAAAATAAGACCTCTTTCCCTAATACTTTCCAGGCGAAGCCACATGTCCTCGCTACGATGGGGCTCATCATCCAACTGAAGAGGACTTACATTTAAACCCTGTTTGGCATAAACAGCAACCCCTCCTCCTTTTCTGTTCTGTCTATCCTTCCTAAAAAATGTGTATCCCTCTATGTTACACTCATCCCCATCTTTGTTATTTAGTCAGGTTTCTGTTATTGCTATAATATCATAATTATGCTCTGCTACATACAACCCCAACTCACTTACCTTATGTTTGATACTTCTAGCATTAAGGCAAGCTATTTTTAATGTGTTACTCCTTCTACATTTAAATGTTTGCTTAGAATTTACATTACTATGCATTTTTATTTCTACACCATTGTTTGTTCTTCCATTTATAGATCTAAATCTGGCCTGTCCTAAACTCCCTTCCCCCCCATTCCCTAGTTTAAACAATCCTCGACTATCCTACACATACGCCTCCCCAATACATTGGTGCCCCTCCAGTTCAGATGTAACCCGTCATGGCGGAACAGGTCCCATCTGTTCCAAAAGGAGTCCCAATGCCCCATAAACCTATACCCTTCTACCCTGCAGATTTGAGCCACGTGTTAAGCCTTCTAATCTCCTCAATCTTACCTGGACTGGCACGTGGCACAGGCAGAACTTCGGAGAAGACTACCTTGTCAGTTCTGCTCCTCAGCTTGGCACCTAACTCTTTGAATTTGGATCGCAGAACTGATTGACTACCCTTATGTATGTCATTTGTTCCAACATGGACAATGACAACTGGATCCATCCCCACTCTGGCCAAGAGCCTATCCACCCTTCCAGGGAGGTCTCCCACCTGTGCTCCCGGAAGGCAACACACCGTGCGAGACTCTCTCTCTCTGGAGCACACCTGCGCTTCAATCCCCTTAATGATCGAGTCCCCAACTATCACTACCTCTCTCTTTTTGGGAGCTGGTTTTGAGGTGGCCCGTTGGGGCTCCTCATCCCTGCCTACCACCTCAGAATTATCAGAGTCACAGTCCAGCTCTGCAAGGACATGATAACGGTTTGACACTTCTAATTCTGGGGCTGATGCCCCCGGACAGTGTGCACCCTTTACCTTACGCCTTGTGACCGTGACCCACCTATTCCTACCTGTTTGGTCTGGAATCTCCTCCCGCGCCACCTTGGGGGTGCACACTATCTCTCTAAAGGACAGTACATTTGGTGTTTAAAATTGTAATTACTTTAGTGCTAGTACACAATTAACATCACTATAGTGCAAGTAGATTGTGTAAATGTATAAATCAATCTGTATGTTAACAGCACATTTCACAGGGAGCTCCATAACACAGTGCATTTACAACTGCATGCCTTTTACACTTTAGCCAGTCCTACAACAGCTGCATGTGTTGGGACTGATGAGTGAAATGAAAAAGACCCATAAAAGCACAAGGATAACAGAAAAGGAGCACTACTGGAAAACAAAAACGGGTCCAAGTGCTTCAAAGTGGCGATGCAGACCAATATGCCACCATGCTGCCCTTATATACTGGGACAGCTTTTTTAATATACAATGACAGGGGCAAGACTGCTAGTGCATCAATGACAGATTCAGTAAATGAGGTGGGTGCATGCTAACCTACTTTATTGATTGGATGGTACAATAGAAGAGTTGAGTATTATTGATCCAGAGTGTAATATTTCTGCTACAGTATCAGTATGAACAGCAGTAGGGTAATGCTGTGCTTAGTGCTTTACAACCAACATTACTGGCCAGTTCACCATCTAAATGCACTTTTTATGCTCTGGCTGGGTCCTCGTCCTTCTATATATATATTCCTACTCTGTATATATTTCATATACAGTATATTCTTAAAGCACCCTATTATTTTTGTCAGTCAAAGCTTTTCCATTTAACCATTCTTTTGACAACAATCGATGTATAAAATCGCACAGCCACGTCTTCACACTGACATCTGACATTTTGGGTAAATGGGCATGCTTTTAGATCTTTTTCTGAGAGGGCATGCAGCTTTAATAATGAGAACGGTGCAAAAGAAAGAAACTTCCAAGCATACTTGACACTGTCCTCTTCTGTCCGTCCACAATCATTGCAGCAGCAATTTGCAGAGACATAAGGGCTTCATGAATCAATTTTGCGCTTGCAAGAACACAAACTGAAGACACAGAAATGAAGGCTACCTAAATACTCATATAAATGCATGATCATGCGCCCAATTTTGTGTTTGTATAGACGTACACTGTCTTTCATTACAAGACACAGTCTATTCACAGCAGTACACGTTAACACCTTTTACACTGGTTTAATATTAAAGACTAAATGCCACTGCTGTAATTTACATTGATGAGATTCCTTTGTTACAACATGCTACCAAGGTATGGTAACAATGAGGGGAAATCAGCTGGCCTCACATTTTTCACAATGACAGCTCTCTTTCTCTCTCCCTCTTCATCTCAAAAACAAAATAGCTGCCCCTAAAGTGTTTGTAAATACAGTGTGGAAAACAGAGACATGATTGCAAACCATCCTCCAAATCATCACATAAGGAGTTCAAAGGCCATTTTTATTATAATGGTGGTGAAATAACACAAGGGGTAAAGACAGCATACAATAAACATAAGAAAACAACAAATCCTAATGCTTTCCAGGGCCGTCTGCTTCACAGTTCCACTGCCTACATAGTGGGTTGGTTGCTCCAAATCACATCTTAGTTCTAAACCAGACATTCTCTACTCCCATTTATCTTTCCATATTCCTTCATCCTGTCATACTTTCACCAATCAAGACTCTTCTCAACTCTCTTCTTCTTGACTCCAAGCTTACAAAACACTGACCATAAAAGGGGCTTTTAAGCCCAAGCCGGGTGTCATTTTCAGGATCAAACCCTCTAATGAATGTTTGGGTCAAGAATGCCTGGAATTCATCTGCTAAGCCTCCTTCTACAGACCCCAGGGTTCCTGAGGACCAAAACACCCTCATGTCTGCTAAAGTCAAAGATCTCAGTATTAATAGACAACATATCAGATAAAAAGCCTTGGTGTAATTCTGGACAGCACATTGTCTTTCCAGTCTCACATCAGTTCTGTTGCTCGAGCAGCTTACTTCCACCTGCGAAACATTAATCGCCTGCGTCCATTTCTGTCAAATCACTCTACTGCCATTTTAGTCAACAGTTTGGTCACCTCCCACCTGGACTATTGCAACTCACTTCTCTTTGGTCTGCCCCAAAAGTTACTACATAAACTTCAACTTGTTCAAAATTTGGCTGCTCGTATAATTACTAAAACACCCTACTCTGATCACATTACACCCGTTATTCAGCAGTTTCATTGGCTGCCAATAAAGTTCAGGGTCAACTACAAAATTTTAGCCCTTAATTATAAGGCCATTCATAATCTTGCCCCCACATATCTCTCTGAGCTCCTACAAGTCACTAAACCCTCTCGCATGCTCAGATCCTCTTCTTCCTCTTCTTCCATCAACTAAATTAAATAATCCACCAGCACGTCTTGTCACGATGGGATACCGAGCATTTAGCAGATCGGCACCTTCTCTATGGAACTCATTACCTGCTTACCTTAGGAACATGACTACCCTTCACCAATTCCAGGCTAATCTCAAAACTCATCTGTTCAAAATTGCTTATTCACTGTAACTGTTATTGGTGTTTTATCTGATGTTTTATTTGGGTTTTAAATTTTCTAGTCATTGAATGTTTTTATTTTTTTAACCTGTACAGTGACCTTGAGTTTTTTGAAAGGCGCTCCAAATAAAATGTATTATTATTATTATTATTATTATTAAAGTATGCAAATTTACAACCAGGAAGCAGGCGTATGGAGCAGGCGACTTGTAATCCATTAGCTGAAGAACTCTACTGGACTGTCCTTTGATTATCCTCTTTGAGTGTTTACCTCTGGTAGCAAACATACACAAACATATTCTCTGCTGCCCTTCCATTTTACAGGCACAAAGAATTATGCTTCTTCAGTCAAACTTCCTTTTCTTCATACTGCTAATACCCTGTAGGGTCCAGCTGACACAGTTTTCATAAAATGTGATCCACACTACTTATGTTTTTGTTTAAAAAGACAGATATTAGTCCCATTTATCCACACTACCCTTGCATTTTGAAAACACTATCCATAGACGTTGTAACACATGTGAACATGAGGGACAGTTTACAGGTTCAAATAGTGTTATTTGTTAGCCAGACTGGGGGTTGACACTCTCACCTGATCATCTATCCTTGTGTTCCTCTGCAGTTCAGCCAAAGACCCTGTCTCTCTGTGACATCACCACCGGTCCACCCACTGCTGACATCACTTCCAGAAACATCTGATGACGTCATTTCCAGTACCCAGAATCCATCTTACTGCCACATCAATTCTTGTTCCCACTGCCCTGACACAACCTCTTCCTTTTTTCCACCATATTTAAGACCAGTATATGACCCGTTAGTCAGTTCAGTTGTGAACTCCGCTTCTGTAAAGACGTGTTTCTTTTATTTTGCCGATTTTTCAGTGTATGGAGTGGCCATCCCCAAACCTTTTTCTGTCTGCTGCCCAATTATTTATCACACCATATACAACTGAAAATGCCTGCTCAGTACTGCTATAGGTACGGGAGAAAACATAGCCACTAATCATGCTCAGATTTGTTTGTACTAACTACAATGCCCTTCCATGATTGGATCCTGCTCTTTGCAACATCTAATTACCTGATTTGTCACCCTTCATGGAAGAAACCCATATTCCAAGACAGCAGACATAGAGGAGCTCCTTTCCATGCCACTTGCCATGTTGTTTAACCTATATGCATCTAAAATGTATTTTGCAGTTTGAATGCTGAATACATGGACAAAAGACAAAAGGCAAATAATTTAATGGTCGCTACAGTTTCATGGTAATAACCTGAGCCAGAGATGTTACCTTCCCTTCAAGATGGGATGTCTTCCACAGATGTATACATGCCCAGTGTAGGCGAACATATACATCATATGTGCTTTTGATCTTTTAGCCATGGGCAGAGATACTTTCATAAACAATGTGAAAACACTAGTGTGGACAGAGATTATTTTTGTTTAAAAGTGCCAAGGGATTGAAACCTGCTCACCATGTGCAGATCAATAAGCTGTTTATGTACCCATCCTGCACAAACTTTATGGTAGCCCAAGTCATCATTTACTATAGAATATGACGATCTATAGTGGATATCCAAATGTGCAGCAACAGAGGACAATGTAACCCATCAGTCTTCTCTGATGAAGGCATTTGGCATGTTGATGTGGGCTAGTGTGTGTGGTGTTGATGGTCAACCAGATCGAATTTCGTTACATTTGTTCTTCCAGCTTTCCAGCATTCTACCCATTCGTAAACTTTTCGTTCAGTCATGCTGTTTTGTGTACTGATCCAATATCCTTCTGTAAATTTCAGCAGGCTTCACTCCCAATGTCTAACTACGCCATGTTGTTCAACAAAGGTGCAATCCCATAGCATAGTGTCCATGTTGATTTGATGTTGGCTTTGACTAGACCAACGGCAGAGCACTGAGCTGTGCATGTCTGAATTACCCATAAGCCATCACGAACATGTGGTATTGTACTAGCTTCTATCTGTTGCAGTTACAATGACATTTTCATCAGAACTGGCCGATGTTAAGAGTGGTGTTCCACAGTGGTCAATGCTAGGGCCGCTGCTTTTTTTAATATATATAAATGATTTAGATAGGAATATATGTAACAAGCTGGTTAAATTTACAGATGATACGAAAATAGGTGGATTAGCAGATAATTTGGAATCCGTTACAGTCGACCCTTGATATACAACCAGCCTGACATGCGAACAACTTGATTTACGACCAAAATTTTTGTTTTGATTTACGACCAACATCTTGCGTTACGACCCGAATGCGGTCACGTGTATCCGCTTGTGCGATTGTAATCAAACAGCCAAGAGTGTTCGTAAGCATCAGTCGGAGCCCGGATACATGTGTTTGTGGACGTAATTTCGGTCAGTGCAGTGATTTATCTATATATATAATTCACTAAGACCATGGCAAGCAAGATGCATAATTGCTAAGGAAGGAAGAGAAGGTAACAAAGGTAAAGAAAGCGATTGTTAAGGGATGTTAGCTAGCGGGCTGGCACGGCACATGATGATGTCATCAGGCTGAGTCAGCACTGGCTTGCTTTGGAGTGTATTATTACAGCAGTTCACAACACGAGCAGCTTTGAACTGAGTGCTCGACTACTGTCATTATTAACTTGAGGAACTGCGATCACAATCAAAACGAAGAAGGAAATTGTGCGGAAATATGAGAGTGGTGTTCGTGTGACCGATCTCGCTAATATGTACAGCATGTTGAAATCCACCATCTCGACAATTTTACAAAGAAAAGATTTGCATAAGGAGGCTCCTTCTAAACAATAACCACCTTCCGTTTCATTCTCCTCCTCCTCCTTTCCTGCAGCCCAAAGATGTCAAATTAAATGGTGAGTACAGTATGAAATTGTTGTTTCTGGTAGGCTAGGCACTTTTTATAACTTTTTGGTTAGTACATTAGAAAAATTATTGGTGTTTTGGTAAATTATGCACATTATACAACCCTTTTTTATTATGAAAAGGTTAAGTAAGTGTTGCTGTGGGAGGTTCGGAGCGCATTATGGGTATTTCTATTATTTCTTATGGGAAACATAGTCTTGACTTAAAACCAACTTGAGTTACAACCAGCCCTCGCGAACGAATTGAGTTCGTAAGTCAAGGGTCCATTGTATATCATTACAGATGGACTTGGATAGCATACAGAATTTGGCAGATTTGTGGCAGATGAAATTTAATGTCAGTAAATGTAAATTATTACACATAGGAAGTAAAAATGTTAGGTTTGAATACAAAATGGGCGGTCGGAAAATCGAGAGTACTGTACACCTTATGAGAAGGATTTAGGAGTCATAGCGGACTCTAAGCTATTGACTTCCCAATAGTGTTCAGAAGCCATTAAGAAGGCTAACAGAATATTAGGTTATATAGCACGATGTGTGGAGTACAAGTCCAAGGAGGTTCAACCTTTATAATGCACTGGTGAGGCCTCATCTTGAGTACTGTGTGCAGTTTTGGTCTCCAGGCTACAAAAAGGACATAGCAGCGCTAGAAAAGGTCCAGAGAAGAGCGAATAGGCTGATTCCAAGGCTACAGGGGTTGAATTATGAGGAAAGATTAAAAGAGCTGAGCTTATACAGTTTAAGCAAAAGAAGATTAAGAGGTGACATGATTGAAGTATTTAAAATTATGAAGGGAATTAGAACAGTGGATCGAGACAGTTATTTAAAATGAGTTCATCAAGAACACGGGGACAAAGTTGGAAACTTGTTAAGGGTAAATTTCGCACAAACATTAGGAAGTTTTTCTTTACACAAAGAACAATAGACACTTGGAATAAGCTGCCAAATAGTGTGGTAGACATTAAGACGTTAGGGACTTTCAAATCTCGACTTGATGTTTTTTTGGAAGAAATAAGTGGATAGGACTGGGCTTTGTTGGGCTGAATGGCCGGTTCTCGTCTAGAGTGTTCTAATGTTCTAATGTTCAAATTGCCTTTACTTTTTGATTTAGCCTTGCAATTTAATATCACACCTAGAAAAATGATCAATAAAACTTTTCAGTTTTTAGGTAGGCGCAATGGTAAAACAAGCATAGGAATACCTGATGGAAGGCATTTGTTGGACTAACAGTAAGATCAAGCAGATTTGCAAATGACAAGGCCATGTTCATTAATACAAAGAAAAGGGTTTAGCTGCTGAGCTAAATGTAGCAGCAGAAGATTTTGGGATGAAAGTAAATGTGAAAGGTGCCAGTCTTATCTGGATGTCAAAGAGAACATTACATTTACTGTTGATGTCAAAAAGTAGAAGTTTCAGATAGATGTCAGAAAGAAGACAGACTCATAACTGAAAAATGGAAGAATTATTAATGAAGTGCTTTGATGAAAACCTGAAAGAAAGAATAATAAAGAGTTTTTTTTCTGGGGAGCGGTCATCAGTGCATGAATGTCATGGATAATAAAAAGGAACACAAAATGGCCACTTTCACATTATACTTTTTTAACTCATGTAGTACAGATTTTATCTTTTTAGTGTGAACAGCAAAAAAAACTCGACAAATTACTTTTCAGATCAGATTTAGACCACATTTGTATACAATTCTAAATTACGCTTGTGTTAGTAGATGGTGATATGTATAAAATCTGAATTACTGTTGTTTTGTTTTTTTTTTTGAATGGCAAACTTAACAAAGAATCAGAGAATGCTGCATTGGCAAAATGTAATCAAACACTAGCAATTAAAGTGTTCATTTCAAAAATAGGCAAGGGTGTAAAGAATACACATGTGGCAAACACTATAACACTAAACCACCTACAGATGTCACAGACACAACCTGGATGGACCAATCAGAAGTAACAAAGCTCAGAAAATCAATTTCATTGGATAACATTCTGCCATGTGATAACTGGACAGTAGGCGTAACACCTCAGTTATTCAGCACAGTTGGCACAACTTGTCTTCCTTAGTGTTGCAGATGGTCATATGACACCGGCTTCCTGTCATAGTCTGGTTTTATGCTTTCTGGAGTTGAAGAGTAGAAGTTAGAAAGGAATGTTCAAGCGAGACTTCCTCTGTTCTGGGAACAGGAATGGAAACCATTATTTTATATTGTGTAACTCTATCTCCAGTATCCTGGAATATCAACAAATTGGTGCCTTTAAGGCACTCACGATGCCTTCTGCATGACACCCTCCACTATCAGTATTTTTTGTTAGCTATTCAAATTAGATAGCAGTCTACTACTACTACTCTGCATCTGTCAACAGCCAATACACCTCAACTGGCAAGTTTTTTTCTGATGGAAACAGTGTACCTCAAATCTGGATTTTTCTAAGAGTGTTGGGAACCAGAGTTCATTTACTTATGCTAAAATCTCTCTACAGGACTCTCTCAGAAAAACACATTTTTTTTACATTTCATTTAATTTATTAAAATCAAACAACATTTCATATAAGCAAGTCAAATTTTACAAAACTTGGTTCACGCCAACTCAACACCCACCCATGAGAATGAGAGCTAGGCCAACACAGTGAAACTTTAACAGTAGAAAAGATAAGTAAGTAAATAAATAGAATAAAAAGGGGAAAAGAATCCGTTTCCTCAATTTAAAATATTTATTCTAAAATGTTATTAATTAGATTGTTAAAAAAGGTTGGCACAGATCCTTTAAGAGAGTATTTATTTTTTTCTAATTTCAAGTAGTAACATCGGGGGCAGCACGGTGGTGCAGTGGGTAGCACTGCTGCCTTGCAGTTAGGTGACCCGGGTTCGCTTCCTGGGTCCTCCCTGTGTGAAGTTTGCCTGTTCTCCTCATGTCTGCGTGGGTTTTCTCCCACAGCCCAAAGACATGCAGGTTAGGTGCACTGGTGATCCAAAATTGTCCAACTTGCTTGGTGTGTGTGTGTGCCCTGCGGTGGGCTGGCACCCTGCCCGGAATTTGTTTCCTGCCTAGCGCCCTGTGTTGGCTGGGATTGGCTCCAGCAGACCCCCGTGACCCTGTAGTTAGGATATAGCAGGTTGTATAATGGATGGATGGATATAACATCGGTTACCCACTGACAGAAAACAGGTGGGTTAGGATTCTTCCAGTTCAGCAAGATAAGTCTACGTGCCAATAGTGAATTAAAGGCAATTACAGTTTGTTTGTCCTTCTCCACTTTAAGCCCATCTGGAATACAACTGTGAGTGGATTATGAGAGATTGTGAGACCAGGATGTCCAAAAGACATTTAAAGATTTTGGTCCAAAATAATGTTAATTTGGTTCACGTCCAAAACATATGACCCAATGAGGCTGAAAATTGATTGCAACATTTGCAGGCTGGATCTTGCCCTGGAAACATTTTGGACAATTTTGAACGAGACAGATGGGCTCGATTGATGATTTTAAGTTGAATAATTGTATGCTTTGCTCATATGGAGCGCAAGTGAATTCTGTGTATTGCTGCCTTCCATTCCTTTTCCAAAATGTTGAGTGAGAGATCATTTTCCCAATGTACTCTGGGATCTTTGAAAGGGAGGAACTTTAAAATGTTTTCATATGTTACAGAAATGCTGTTGGAGTCCTCAAGACTGATCAATATTTTTTTCTGGAGTAGAAGTAGGTGGAAGGTGAGGAAAGTTGGGCAGGTTTTGTTTAACAAAGTTTCTAATCTGGAGGTTGCGAAAGAAATGTGTTGCTTGAAGGTTAAATTTGGAGTGCAATTGTTTACAGGATGCAAAGACATTGTCTATGTACAGATCTCTAAGTGATTTAATCCTAAATGTTTTCCAGACATTAAAAGCTGCGTACGTTTGAGAGGGTGGGAAAAGGTGGTTATCGTGCAGAGGTGCCACAGATAAAAGCTTCTCTATCTTAAAGTACTTCAGGCTTTGGTTCCATATTCTGAGTGAATAAAACACAATTGGGTTATTAGTATATTGGCGATAACTTGTATTTACTGGGATACAAAGAAAGGAATATAAAGAAGTGCTGCAAGATTTTATTTATATTGCAGACCAGGGGCTTCATGCATAATGCCGTGCGTGGAATTTGCACTATGACATGATGTAAGCACAAAAGCCGAAATGTGCTTACACACAGAAAACTCCAGATGCAGGAATCTATGCGTACTCCAACTTCCACGTTCTTCTGCTCCATAAATCCAGGTCAGCGCGAAAAGTAACCCACGTGCACGCGCCTGCTGTCTCGCCCCAATTCCTCCCAGAATTACGCCTCTTTGAATATGCAAATCAATATAAATAGCCCTTAAGCTCAGCGTTCTGTGAAAAGACAATGGGAAAAGCATGGAGGAAAATATAAGAATTCCAGCGAATACCAAGTGGAGGCAAAGAAAAACATACTATTAGTTGATTTAAACAGTGGTATAAACAACAAAAGGAAGCTGATCGACTGACAGCGTGTCGGAGAAACTTGAAAGCTCAAGTTCACAAAGTCACACAGTGCCGGCAATAAAAAAGAAGTTGTCACATATCAAAGTCGCCGTGAAAAGGCGAGTTGTAGCCCACCGTCTGAATGTCATATGAAAGCTTATTAGGGTACAGAGAAAAAAAAGGCACACAGTAGGAAAAAAGCACGAAATGTCAACTTCAATCTCGAAATTTCCACTTTAATTACGTAGTTTATTTTGTCATTAAAGCAGAACATCATAAACTTAATCTTAAAATCGTTTAATTAACCAGTTTCTCAAATCACATCATAATTAAAGTAGCACGTTAAATGCTTTGTTTTGTATTTGATCTTTTGCTCTATGTGTGTGAATCAGTACGTGCTTCCGCTTTCTCTTTCTCCGACAGGACACAGAATCCATTACATTTGTGATATTACAGCTCTCTGAATAATTAAAATACTGAGATGTATACGTGATATCTTTTTCATGATGATAGAAGTTAAAGCATGTTATTAAACGGGAACACGGTGCGTGATTGTGCGTGACCCTCGATGAAATTATTGTAGCAGTACTGTCTCTTTCAAACATACTCACCTCCAATTCCAGTGCTTACTTTTCTTTCTCCAAATACCCAATCGCCATACAATCAGCTCTGTAATAGATGTTAAGCCATCTGTAAGCTTACAACTACGATTCCTGAAAACTTTTAAGGAACATTGAAATATATTTGTAGTACATGTTTAATTATTCTATCCATCTATCCTTCCAGTGGCACGTCAGCCCCAGTAACAATACCGCACAAGGTAGGATCAATCAGTGAACTAGCTAGCGCTGCGGAACCGTGTCCTCACATGTTTAATTATTAACAATACAGATTAGTTAAATGAAGTTAAAGTTTTATCTATATAATATAATCAACATATTTTGCTGCATTTCATCTTAAAAATGATATCGTCATCATATGTAAATATGCGCTTTATAAAGTGGCACAGGTTGTGCAATATTATAACTGTAGTGCAAGTTTACAGTGAGGTGATTGTACTTATAAGTACAAACAGTTCTATAAGGAGCAATTGATTGAGTGTGTTAGTTCTTGGGATGAAACTGTTTCTGAACCACAAGGTCCGTACAGGAAAGGCTTTGAAACGTTTTGCCGTGGCTGAACGGCAAGCGTGTGCTTGATGCTGTATACTGATAATTATCTTTCCGATCAGCTGCTGCTGTGATTCCCCACTCAGATACAGTGATATAAATACTCCGAGTGGTGCAGTGAGAGTAATATGGAAAAAGATGATCCGCTGTAGCAACCCTTAACGCGAGCAGCTGAAAGAAGAAAAAAAAGGTGAGAGTAAAAATGCTAAAGCACTTATGGTATTTGGAATACTATGGCTATTCCCTGGACCATTATATTGTTACAAGTTAATTACAATCAGATGCATTACACTAATAAACAATATGCGGTTAGTTTCAGTGTATTTATAAAGTCTCGGCAGGAATGTGGATCTAAGAAATAAAGAGTAACCACACAGGAGCAGTAGCACTGCTTTGACGCTGGGTGCCGCCAGTCTGCAAAACCGAGCGGAGAACTTGCGTACGACAGGGTATGAGGTACCGTGGATAAGTGCGTGGCTTTACGCCAAGTGTAGGTTTTATACATCGCAATTTGAACGTGGAAACGTTCTTACGCAACATTTCTGTGTGTACGCACCATTTATACATGAGGCCCCAGGCCTGTGTATGTTCATCCATTTGTGTCAATGTCCAGGTTTTTAAAGTGTGTATATTTGCCACCCAGTAATAAAACTGAAAGTTAGGTAGAGCCATGCTACCTTCTGCCTTAGGTTGCCCTTTGGATGCATGGATATTTTGAATTCCAAATAAATGAGGTTATGATTGAATCTAACTTCTTAAAAATGATTTGTTGATGTATATTGGAATGTTTTGAAATAGAAATAGAAGCTTAGGAAGGATATTCATCTTGACAATGTTAATTCTTCCAGGTAAAGTGAGATGAAGGGTAGACCATCTATGCAAGATCTTGCTTAAAATTTTCTAAGCAGACAGCAAAATTCTCTTGATAAAGACCTTTATGTTCACTGGTAATGTTTATCCCTAGGTATTTAAACTGATCTGCGTTGATAAAAGGAAAGGTGTCCAATCTAATATTGTGTGCTGGAGAGTTCAAAAAAAGCACACTTTTATTCAAATTAATTCTGGGACCGGAAATCTTTTGAAATTCTGTTAGTGCTGTTAGGACTGCAGGCACAGTGTTTTGTGGATCTGATATATATAGTACCATATCATCTGCATATAGTGAAATTTTCGGTTCATGTCTGATAATCAATCCCCTTTATCTCATAAGCATTTTGACAGTGAACTGCCAGTGGCTCTATGGCGCTTGCAAAAATCAGTGGTGACAAGGAGCATCCTTGTCTAGTACTACGTTGTAGATTGAAATAGTCTGAAATAATATTGTTAATACAAACTGAAGCTTCTGGACTGGTATATAGCAGTTTAACCCATGCACATATGTTCGGGCCAAACCAAAATTTTTCCAATGTGGTGAAAAGGTAGTTCCATTCAACCATATCAAATGCTTTTTCTGTATCCACCGATAATATCATCCCCAGGGTGTTAGACTTTGTCGGTGAATATATTACATTAAACAGGCGACGAAGATTGGAAGCTAAATGTCTACCTTTAATATATCCAGTTTGATCTTGTGATATTATCGAAGGAAGAACTTTCTCAATCCTAGTGGCAAGGACTTTGGAGAGTATCATAGCATCATTATTCAGAAGTGAGATTGGTCTGTATGATGTACCTTGTAATAAGTCCTTATTTTGCTTAGGAAACACAGTAATTAATGCTTGGCGAAAAGTTTGAGGTAGAATTAGCTTCTAGCTTCTGTAAATGTTGCTAATAAAAGGGGAGGTAATTTAATTGAGAATTTTTTATAAAATTCGACAGGGTAACCATCAGGGCCTGCTGCTTTCCCACTCTGAAGTGAGTTCATAGCATCTAGTAATTCTGATAGTGCCAGAGGTTTGTCTAATTCTTCTGCACTGAGATTATCTAGTTGTGGTATCTGTAATGCATCCAAAAATGCCTTAAATTGTGTCTTGTCTTCTTTAATCTGAGTAGAATATACAGCCTTACAGTAGTCTCTAAATGTGTGCATTAAATTTTTATGGTCAATGATTTTGTCTCCTGTGTTGGTAATTGCTGGGATTGTATTGTACACTTTCTGCTTGTGGATTTGTTGAGCTAAGAGCTTGTTAGCGTTCTCTCTGTGTTCATAGTAATGATGTTGTGATTTAAAAATGAGTTCTGTTTCTTTTGTTGTCAAGAGGTGGAGTTCTGAATGCAAAACCAATGTTTTCCTATAAAGTGCTTCATTCGGACAGCTGTCATGTTCGTGATCTATTCTGCTAATTTCACTAATTAGCTCTGATACCTTCCTGGTTACCAATTTAATTTTGTGGGACAGATATGAAATAATCTGTCCTCTTAAGAAAGCCTTCAGAGTTTCCCAGAGGATTCCTGCAGAGATCTCTGAGGATGTATTTGTCACTAAAAAACTCAATTTGGTTAGATTTAAACTCTGTACAATTCTCATCTGCTAATAACAGTGGGTTAAGGTGCCATCTGTGAGATGAATATATGGGGCATAGTGATTTAAGCTCCATGATCAAAGGGGTTTAGGAATCTCCAGGGGTCTGATAAATTATGATCAGTTACAAACTGTGTAATTGTTTTTGCAGTGTTAGATGTCATCACCCCTGTGGAAGGAGACCTATCTAGGTCTGGATTTAAAACACAATTAAAGTCACCAGCCATGTTCACTTTGGGAATGGATGCAAATATGTTTTGGATGAATTCCCTTTCATCCACATGTAGTGTGTAGATATTTATCAAAATTACTTTACAGTTAAATAAATTATCCATGACAATCACATATCGTCCTTCAGGATTAGATACTACATCTGATACTACAAATGATATTGTTCTATGTATAAGAATTCCTACACCTCTAGTTTTCTTTGTAAAGCTGGAATGGAATATTCGGCCAGTCCAGTCTCTGTGCAGCTGGACCTGATCCTTGCTTACTAAGTGGGTCTCCTGTAAAAATACTATTTTAGCATTTAGACCTGTTAGATGGGAGAATACTTTCTTTCTCTTTAATTCGTGATTGAGACCTTTAACATTCCAGCTCACAAAGTTGACTGTTTGATGGTCTTTTGTTGACATTCTGTAGTCTTACTTTAATATAGTACATTATTACATAAGACAGCTTTGACTTTAATTTCCAATTTTTCCAGGAGTTATTGCCATGAAGCCTATTGTTACGTTGTCAATTACAATTATAAGGATTAATAGGATAGATAAGAAATAGCTTGCTCTCTTTCTTTCTTACCACCACCCACCCAATTTGCCTCCCCAAGTGAAGCTAAACCACACTTCACAAAGTCCCAGTCCTCTGACATTCCTAGAGACATATTATTGAAGCCCACAATAAATTCACTGTCACCGTTTTGTATCAAAACCCTTCATGGTTAACTCATACCAGAGCTGGCTCCTTTCTCATATCAACAGGTTTCTACTTACAGACATGGCTATGATAAATTCATTCAAAGTAACAGTTATGATTTTTTTGTTTTCCATTCTTCTTTCTTATTGATGTTCATGATGATTTATTACGTCGCATCTGCCTGATGAAGCTATTTTTATTGATTTTGTGCATGCAGAGCAAACTCAGGATATATATCTGCATATACTCATATTGCAATTAGATCACTTACAAAATGAATTTGAACAGCCAGACAAAAGAATCAGACATGAGCCAAAAATTAGAACTGAGTCACTTTCAGCTGCAGTGTGAAGGGAGCCAAAAAGACTGGAAGCATTTGAACTTTGAGTCCAGCAAAAAAGTAATGAAAAGGAAGTGTATCACATTAAGTTGGGGAGAGTAGAGGCTCCAAATCAATGTGTCCATCAGCAAGTGGAATTAAAAAAAGGATTGGGCATGTACTTAGGATGGCAACATGGGTTAGGGCAGTCTCTTGGGGGAAAGTGCAAGGAAAAAAAGGAAAAGTATGACAATGTTGGATGATATTCAGAAAAGAAGGACATGATGAAAAGAGTCACTGAAGACAAGTGAAGGAGAGAGCTGTGCCTCAGACCTATCTGAACACTTAAGGGTGATGATTAGCTACTATTTAGTTAAAAAAATAAAACAATCTGAGTGTGGTTCTTTAAGAAAAGCTTTCTACATAAGAGGTATGTAATCATTGCACTTCACGTTTTCATATCCACTTATGAAAAGGAGGCTGAGAGCAGCCCATGAGGAGCACATTCACACACAAATAGCGTGATTGCTGTTTGGCCATTTTTGGATCTAATTAAAAATAAAGCAGCACTTCAGGAGCAACTTTAGAAGGAGGAATGTTCTGATTAATTAAAAACAACAGAAGATGTGAGCTGCTCTTGAGGAGCAACTCTACATATTAGATTCATCTTGTGGTGTTTGGTCTTTGCAGTTTTTAAATCCACTCTAAAAAAAGAAAAGCAGGTTGAGGGCAGCTCTTGGCAGGCAACATCAGGAGCTAGGAATGATCAAGAGCCACCATTAGACCTTCAGCTTTATAGGTAATTGGAAAGTAAGCATTCTGGGAACAGCTGTTGAGATATTAGATTAAATATGAGTAGCAGATAAGAGCGGGCATGGAGATTTAAAACTCAGGAGGTGGAGAATAGCTATGAAGGATAATGTTAAAAGCACTGGAGGAGAACTGGGCAACCTCCAATTTAATATCTACAGTAAAACAGAGAGGTGCAACTTTATACTATCTAGCTAGGCTAGTCTATGATAAATCATTAAATTACCAGTGCTGCTCTTAATTGTAAGAGCTGAATCGTCTTACCATTGAAATGAAGTCAACAGTGCAACTGCAGTCTGCAATGTTCGTAATGTCACTCGTGATGTGCTCACTCAAGGGCATCATTCTCAGCACTGTTTTAGGACATTTATGCATACTTGAGAAAGTTAAACTCTGGCCAATTCAGATGCACTATTGACGTCTCAGGATATGTTGCTACAGTATAAGCATGGTGGAGCTTATATCACTTTTTATCCCATGGAGCGTACTGTGGATGAAGGAAGACACTGCAGGAGTCCAAAGAGCTGTTGGGCTACCAAGCAAGTTGCCCCATTTAATCCTGTGCTGGCAATCAGTAAAGCACAATGGTGTAAAAAGAACATAAACAAATAGGTAGTAGTTGCCTTAGCTGTTTTCTTTGGTTAATACTGCTCAGTAGAATGGGTCTGTCTTGTCCATGTTTAATGGACTGTGCCCTCCTTCCAGGGATGTCCAGTTTTTATAGGACTCCGACCGGAAGGGGTGGGGTCAGTTGCCCACATAGGGTGTCTCCTCAGTGCTATGAATGAGAAAAGAGACAATACCATTAATGACAGCAACCCGTCTTGTCTCTGAGTGGCATTACATACCTCTGATGGGACTGGAAGGTGATCATCCGACGCACATGAGTGACAATATACTTAGCGATGGATAGTTTCAATTCAAGTAGGTTCCAGAGTTAGGTTTCTCTGAAATGCTTTCATGATCTTAGACTTTTATTTTGGAGGCTCAGTATGTCTGTTCTGACCTATTTCTTTACGACATCACTGACGCATGTTTTACATCTACTGGTCCATATCTCTTCTCAGAATAATACTGAGGCAGTAACAGATACATCCATTCCAAGGCATTGGTTGAATGTATTTATAAAAGGCATTGCATTTTTCATTCCATCAGTGATGGTGTAGACAAGTGTACATAACCTGAAATAGGAAATTGTAAATAGAGCAAAATGACAGGAAATAAAAAAGACCAATAGAAGAACTGCTAATTCCATTTGAGCCCAATGACTGTCACAGCAAGTATGATGATGGTTGGATCACAAGGGTCTCAAACTTTTGTACTGGAAGGCCAACATGTGCTTTTAAAAATTGTTAAAGGAATTTATTACTTATTTACATGATGTATTTTTGCTTTCATTTTGCTACATTAATTAGTGCAGATCACCACAATGTTTAATGGACTCAAATGAGATTAGTACTCCCTGTATGTTTCCTATATTTTTTACCTATTTACATTTTCCATTACTAAGTTATAGTAGGGGTTTTTCAGTTGTCTCAATTATACATTAGCTATAGCAATGTGATTTTAATATTATGTGTATAAAAATCCCTGTAACATTAAGACATTAGGGGAAGACTTGGATCAAACCATATCTGTTAAAAAAAAAAACTGTACTCATTTATTAGTACTGGAGAGCGTAAACAGCAAAGAATGTAGCAGGCAAATAATGCATACAGTTATTTTGTGTGCATAGTGTCAAGAACACACGCTCTAAGGGACATCTTCATGGCTTCAAAAAGGTAAGCTAAACCACCCCGAGTAGAGAGGGGGTGCTGTTATTAACTTTTCACCTACAGTTCAGTAGGATGCTGGCTGGATAACAAGTGATCTCACTTCTACATCCTCTGAGGCCTGGTGTCTTCCAGGAGATCACTATAAAGAACAAGAGGCCATCTGATATAGGCAGACCGGCAACGGTGCTCCGACTCAGAAAAAAGCTATTTTATTTTTTCTCATGGCACCAGCCATATTTTAACACTCGTGTGCATTTTCTTTCAAGCACCATCAGTAAGTAGGGTTACCTGGTGGTACCCCAGCACTTCATACTGACTCCTCTCTTTTGTCATTACAACATGAACAAATTTCAAATTGCTTCGTTCTACAAGTATGATGGAGGATTACAGTGCTTTATGTGCAGCGATTTATATGAATATTTAAAGGGTTTTATGAATATTCATTTTCTCTGCCAGTTAGTTGTAGCCAACAATTTTGCATAGCTGGCTCTTGCGTCAGGCTACAAAAACATATGGGTGACAATGACAGGCAAGCCAATCACTCACACAGATGCTTAATATACGTAAGAGGTCTTATTTAGAACCAGCTATTTATAAAGCACCTCCAGGGTAATACTTAGCTGCTGCTGAATATCATTTAGGTTTGAGGGAACAGGAAATCAACACATTCATTTTCTTAGGTGGTGCCTTCTATGTGGAGTTTTTATGTTCTTTCTGTGTACCTGTGGGTTCCCAATAAAGTATAGAGTAAAATTTTTAGTATTTATCATACTGTATATGTTGATAAACTTTTTGTATCTGTATTAGCTTGTAAAATTCATTTTAAATTTTTATTATAATTTGAATAATGTTTAAGAAATGAAGCTGTATACCTAGTCATTATTTGTGTACATTTATGACTCTACTAAATCAGATGAGCACTTTTTTAAGTGCTATACTGGGAATCTGAATGCTTTGCATCAATCCAGTTATAACTGATAGCACAAGATAGCCTGAGGAAATGCAGGTGGCTATGATGAAATGACATGATCAAGTCTGTTCAAGCAGCTGGACTAGGAGGTCTGCCTGAGCCGAGTCATTGGGAACTACACACCCACTGGTTCAAGAGTTATGTCAAGGACCAGTAGAAATTGATCAAATTGGAGTCTGCAGAGGCATACAGAGTCTCATGCTGCTGCCCAATGATTCCATATTTCCAAGGCTATTTCATTCTGAAATATTTTCCCTTTCATGACAGGAGCTGCACTTTATTCCATCCCAGACAGAGCCAGGTACACCTGTTATTATAATATATAGATTTTTTTTAACTGATTTTTTCCTTCCAGTAGTTACATTTTGTTAGTATCATAGATTTCCAATTCCAAAGCACAAAAGTCGCAATAAGTTTCAAAGCATGTAGTTTGAAACACTTTCAAAAATGTACCAAATGTCAGTTGAGAGTACCAGGCCTTCTTGGAGTCACTGGAGGGGATCCTGGAAAAGGTCCCAGCTGGGGTTCTGCTGTGAGACTTCCACACCGATATGGGTAACGATGGAGACACTGGGAGAAGTGTGATTGAAAGGAATGGCCTCAATGATCTAAACCCGAATGGTGTTATGTTATTGGATTTCTGTCCTAGGCGTGGTTTGTCCATAACAAACACCATGTTCAAACATAAGGTAGCTCATAAGTGTATTTGGTACCAGAGCTCCTTAGACTAAAGATCAGTGATCAATATCATGATCATATTATCAGATTTATGGATGTATGTTCTGGACACTAGGGTGAAGAGAAGGGCAGAGCTGTCCACTGATCATCACCTGGTGGGAAGTTGCGTCAGATGATGGGGGATAGGCACCTGAACAGAAATGAAAAGCCCAAGTGAGTAGTGAAGGTGGATAGGGAACATCTGGGGGGAGGCCCCCATCCAGCAGACATTCATATTTAACCTCCGAAAGTTTTCCCACATCCGGAAGAGGCTAAGTGGCTATTGTAGAAGTAGCTGCAAAGAGCTGCAGCCTGGATGCTATAGGTGCCTCTTGAGGTGGCAACCCAAGGACCCAGTGGTGAACACCAGAGGTGAGAGATGCCATTGGGCTGTATATGGTTAGCACAGGAGACTCCCAAAGGAGCAGAGAGGTACCAACGGGCCAAAAGGTCTGCGGCCTTGGGTGACAGGGAAGAAAAAACCTGGATGTGGCAGGAGTTCAGAGAGACCATGGAAGGAGACTACTGATTGGGCTCAAAGAGGTTCTGGCAAACCACCAGGCAACTCAGAAAGGGAAGGCAGGGATTCATCCTGGTTGTTCTCAGTTGTGACATTACAGCTTACTAAAGGAAAATCTGCATTGGAAAAAGATAATAACAAAATGATATTGTGAGCACTAATCTTATTACAGTTCATTAAACATCCTGATGACCTGCCTTCATTAATATAGCAAAATGACAGCAGGAATAAATTCTGTAAATAAATTACAAATTCAATTAATAGCTATAAAGAGGGCATGATATCTTCTCGGGACCTAACTTTGAGACCTCTACGGTCAGTCAATCAGCTACTTACCTCTGTGTGCCAGTCAATGGGCACTAGAGAGATTAGTAGTTCCTCCATCAGCCTTTTCATTTTTTTCTATTGAAAATATGCTTTATTAGATTATAGTATTGGTTGTATAAGCCAATTGCTGGAATTAAAAAATACAATGTCATTTATTAGTACATGCGGCCAATGCCTTAGTGAAGTGGGAGAGTCGAGACTGAAACCCTTGAGTGAGTATGTGTCAAAGGACGTCATAGGCATTGTAGACTGCATGTACACTCTTTTGAATTAATTTTATTAGATTCTGTTTCCATACTTAGATATAAGATATAGACCAACAGTCCACAACTTATCCAGCCAGCTAGTATGTATAAATAATTATACATCAGACAGAGGGTTTGTAAATAATCAGCAAAACTTGGTATACCTGCAGGAATTGTTTAAATCAACCTTCAAGGCTTCATTAACTTCCGTTGTTGCAGAGATGGTGCAAGGTGTTAACCTAATACTTGTTAACTGACAAAAATACTTTTTGCACAACTGAAAATGACACTGTTTTTTCAGTTTTTGGTAATCTGAACATTTTTCTTAACCTCTGGCAGTGCTTACCATTACTGCTTCAACATTCTAGAGTCCTGGGTTTCAATTGGCACTGAGTTATTTCATTTTTTTTTTTATTTCAGAGTACTCCTATTTTCCTCCCACATCTTAAAGACATGTGTATTAGTGACACTAAACTGGCCTCCATGTGAGTGTGCTCTATGGCACCTTGGTCCAGGACTATTTTCTGCCTCCTACCCAGAACAGCGGGATTAAGCAAAAACTTTGCTTGGCTCAAAAAATGGATTATACAGGCCTCGTAAATGAATGGATAGATGTCATAACATGACCCTTATATTACTGGTTGAGTATCATAACTGTTATGTTACAGCCATGGTTTATGTTCAAATTCCTTTTTTGAGCCTTCTTTGTTCATCTTAAATTCTTTTTCATATGTTTATTGAAATTATGGATTTTTTATTAATATCGTTCTCTTTATTTTTTCGTATCTATTTTCATATCAGAGGTAGAAATGAAAGATTGGCCAATTGAGGACAATTCTTTGTGCTCTGTTTTGTGCGTTATATTTATTCCCTTTTTAGATTTGTTTGGGAGTTTTTTTCTTGTCTTTTTAGAAAGTCACGTTTGGGGGCTGTCAAAAAACAGGGTCTGCTAAAGCCCTTTGTAGCATTCCTTATGTGATTTTGGGCTATACAAGAAATAAATTGTTGTTGTTGCTATGTTCTTCTGTGTTCCTTGAGTTTTATGGGTTGAGCCTCAAGAGGTAGACCCACCCTAATATCACCACTGAAGGACCAACCCTAACCCATCCCTTCAGAAGCTGAGAGCAGGTCGTTTAGTGGCTTATCATTGTTTGGAGTGTGCTGTGGTCACTGTGAGTACCTACTTTTCTGGCTTCTTGAACTATTGCTTTTGCTCTTGGATTTTTTTTTTATTTTTTTATTTTTTTATTTACAGATTGGGGACTTTATTTGCTTGGATTTCTTTGTTTTTCAGGCAATTCTTTTTGGCTTTTTGTGCTCCACAGAGTTTGCTTTTTGTTCAGAACATTCTTGTGTGAAATACATTTTTTATTAATTAGGACTTTGTGTTTGGCCTTATTACTACCTATGGTTTGATAGTAAATCCACCCCCAGCAGGCATTGTTTGAAGTTTTTGGGACCTATGTGCTTAGGAACTCTCAAGTTTCATAGCTATAAGTTGTACAGATCAAAATCAGAGCCCAATCCAAGAACACTCGGAGGAAGACGGGCACCAGCCCTGGATGAGGTGTCAATCCGTAATGAGGCAGTGCAGGATTATCAGTCAATCATTATTTTATAAAGTTCCACTACTAACACATAGCATAGATGATTACAATACACTATGCAAATTAATCAGTATAATAACATCAAAAATAGCAAATACAATCAAAAATGGAAACTGCAGAGTTGACATTGACGTTTAGGAGCTTGGAAGTATACCTCATAAATTAAAATATCTACAGCCATCAAAAGTGAGCCTTAAAATCAAACACAATAGAATGTCAAAGTAGAAGGAGCCAAAGAAAATTTGTTTATATTGGATGTCCTGATATTCAAGATTTTTTGTTCTGTGGTATAAACTATGGGGCCAGAAAGCCCAAAAGGCAGTATTTGAAGAAAAGGATTGTTAAGATGGAGGAAGCAGATGTCCACTTGTCAACTGAAAAGCAGGTGGGCTTCTCTTTCTGAGCTTGTGAGCTGTGCTGAAAGCAAGACTAAGCACCACAAGCTCAAACAGAAAACACTATTTGATGTTTGCTTACTCTGTACTTAAAATGGCCTGTGCTCGAGTGCCTCTTTTATTGTCATGCAAGAAAAAAAGAAGACATTTAATTTTAAATAAGTAAGCGTCAAAAGAATGAGGCTGATGTATTTGTTGAAGGCACACGTGGTATGCACCTCAAAAATGTTGCTGTTTGCAAGACTAAAACATTTGTCCCACACATCATATAAAACTATCAAGCGACACCTCACAACCAGTCTTAAGATTAACTATGCCAGTTAATTGCACCAAGTAATACTCTTATTTGTCTTTGTGATGTTTAATCAGCACAAGATTCCCAAATAGCTGCTTGAATAATTGTACTTGACAATTAAAACCATCTGCATCTGGGGCCTAATGAAGATGCTGGGTCACCAATTAGTGCAGCCAGCCAAAACCTTAAAACTGATTAACAAATATTGGACATTAACTGCAGAGAGAACTGCTCACATAATATTGTCAAGTGCACTTTAGGGTCACAGGGGGCCAGAGTCTATCCCTGCAGCATGGGTCACAAGGCAGGAACCACCTTTGGATGGGGTGCCATAATAGCCTATTCATGCAAGCATCTACACTCACATTCATACAGGACAAGTTTAGAATCAGCACCCAAACCAACAGGGGTCGCAACATCATCACTATGTTCAAGAAACACAGTTTCCCAATTGAGGCAGTTGAGCAGCACCCATTATGGTGGGAATGCTGATTTATCCTAGCTGTACATCCATAACAGCAGCCTTCCAGGCAGGTAAAACCACATCTTCCATCTCTGCCAGGGTGTCAGTCCATCCACGTTTATCTCTCTAATAGTACCTTTCATATCTATCTATTTTATAGAGGCTTTTGCACCTAACTTTTTGCCCAGTTCTAAAATGATTATATAGTAATAGCTATGCTGGTTAATAATTAGAGGGTACCATTGATGATATCCAAGTTACCATGCTTTGATTTTGTATCCAAAAACGAGAAAGCTGTAAAAATGGGACCTCCAAGATATTATTAATGGCATTTGCACAGTATAACTGTTACAAATCATTAATGATGCACATGGTTCTAGTCTTTTTTAGTTCAACAATAGCTTGTTAAATTATATTTGGTTGGAGAAAATGGCATTATAAAGTATGGGTTAACTATTTTTTTATGTACTTCAGACAATTAAACCTCAATTGTGATCCCACCCTGAATGAGTCATTTAACATATCTGTACCAAGATATCTGTTTAATTATATTGGACCGTTACGCAATGATGGGATCCAGTGAAAGATGTTACATAACATGTATGTCAATCATTGCTAAGCATTAAGGTTTACCTGAGTTCAATGGATAGTGTGCGATATGAACTTTTCAGTGCAAAAATATTAACAGAAGCAAATAAAAGAAATAATTAAATAACACTGTACATTTGTTTGTTTTTTTTTTTCTTCTTTTTTCTACTGGGGACTGTTACAAATACTACCCTTGCCAGATAGCACTGTTATTTCACACACTTCAGAGTGAAAATTAATTAAAGTCTTTCAAGTGTTGCTGAAAAGATGAAAATTAATGAGGTAAAATGTGATGTTATATTAAAGAGTGGTGATGAGTTAATTGTGTTACTGAAACACCAATTGATAATGACTTTGCCGTACACATTAAAAAAGGAGACAATTTGCTTCTTTGCTGAAAAAAGCTCTGCTGGCTACATAAATAAGCACCATGAAGAAAAAAGCCATAAGCCTTCATCTCCAGACTTTTGCCATGATCAGGGCAGATTGCATTCATAGGCACAAGTAAATATGGAAGTTTCATCTATTCAAAAGGCTTGAACAACAGTGTGAAGAACACAATAGAGCAAGAAACAAGTGATTGCAAATTAATAGTCATTCTCAATGCTGCCCATTTTGGAGAAAAAAAAGAAAGCGGAGTAAAAAAAAAAAAGTTTGACACTGTAGAGTGGCTCACATTGTCACTACGAATAGGCAGTAGCCTCTTCTTGCATCTTGTATGCACACACAAATACGATTGCACCATCTGTAGGCAACAGCAGGGAAATCTTCACTTTAGATTTTTAAATTGTCCTTGGGGTCTGCATATATTGTAGGCAGAGTTGCTTTTCCCAACTCTGACACACAAGCTGAGTGAGAAATGCCAGAAGATGCAACTTGAGCGTGCCATGCATCTGAGACCACACTCACCAATTCATGGTCTGTTTAGGAATTAGCTGCATTTTACTTTTTTTTTTTTTTTTATAATTTCATTATTTTAAAAGGCAGGTAGCATTTTACAGCACAACTTATAACAAAAATAATAATAATACATTTTACTACAGTTCTGCATGACCCTGAATAGAATAGGATGGTAGTAACAAAAAAAGAGAGTTGGATGAGTGGATGCCATGACTATGTTCCACATTCCATATAAACCTGTATGTCTACTGCCTGAGGCTATGTGATGTTCTGCACCTTCAGTTAGCACTCATTCATGTGTCCTTCTTTCCTGATGTCTTTCTCTGAAACATCTCATGTTACACTCTAATCATGCTTAATTTCATGTTTTTGTGTTGATCTGGATTTTTAATCTGTAAGGCGAAAATAATTTTGTTGCACATTGTTGTGTTCACGGTTTTTCTTGTCAGGTGCCAGTTTCTAACAACATAACATTCTCAATTTCAATTGGCCATTGTGGCAGTGCAAGGTGCTTTCCAGCTGCACACTGTGTCCTTTATACGAGTACTCAGTATTATGGCAGATAGCTTGAACTTCATTTCAAAAAACAACTTGTTTCTGAACATCCAATGTTATGATCTTCATTTTCAGTAACAGTGCTTCTTTTTTTACTTTATGTACCGAACTTTACCCTTCTGGCCACTCTTCTTGTTTTTCCCATTTGCAAAAAACCTCTTGAAAATAAAACACCTAAATGATAATGATCGGATCTGTTTTATGGAAATCTCTAAACAAGCAAAACCTTCGCTATCCATATTTATATTAAAATGAATTACCAGTCTTCTATATCTGATGTTGCTTAGGCTCTGGCACTTCTATTAACACTCTTTAAAATGATGTGTATACAATTTAAGATTCCTTTTTTGCACTAGGTTTGATTTTGTTTCCTAAAGCGCATTCTCAAATTTTAAATTAAGCCGGAGTGAAAGAATTATTCTATAGACTGAATCATCTACCAAGAATTGGAATGTACTTAAGCATGATCTCTTATGGACTGGTGCTCTGTTCACATTTGAGTCTCAATTTTCTCCTAACACATAGATGGATTGGATTTCTTTCCATGTAGTTCTACTTCAATACCTGTATTTTAAGCGCCACGGAGGACTATGTTAAAAGTAGAAATAGCCTGTACTAATGATACCTGATATAAAAATCACTTAAATCTGGCTCTGATGCTATATGTTTTGTACACATGTAGGTACTATATAGATTTAGAAGATAATTTAATGTGTGTCTTCTTCCTATGAAGGATATGCTCAAAGAGGTCTAACACTTAAAACATATGGAGTATTAAAACAGTTTCCCCTAGGCATAGGCATGAATGTCTGTAAATGTTATGTGTTAGTGGATAATGTGCAGTATTAGACAGCATCGATAGCTGATAGCAAGACTTCTCAACATGGCACTCAGTTAATAGTTGAAACTGTCATACTTTATCAGTATTACTCATTCACAAACTACCTATTAACAGATGGAAAAGCAGCTCAGTACCAATTTCTCATGAGTTCAGCGAACTGGGTGCAAATCCCACAATCTGTCATTAGTCTTTTTTGATTCTGCATATTCTCTGTGTCTAGCTGGAAAAATTTCTGGAAACTACATTTTTCTCCTACAGGGTGGTTCCGATCTAATTAGGCATAGCGGGTGGTCTGTATTATTAGAATTTCATGGATTTGGGTCAAGAGCACATGCCCCTTGAATAACACAAACTTTTGTGCATATACTGGAGACTTTAAGGACCACTACCAAACCCTTCCCCAATCTTGGTGTATACAGGTTGGTCCAGATCTAATTCTGCAGATGCAGATCATCTGGATGACTTTGATTTATGCGGGGACGATTCCAGTTCGGCGCGAAGACGATTCTTCATGTCGTCAGTTCACACACTACTCGATGGTCTGGGATTTTTCAGGTGATTTTCTATGCAATAAACTTAATAATTTATAGCGTAATGAAAATTGCATAATTAGATCTGGACCACCCTATACATGTCCAAAGACGTGCAGGTTAGGTTGATTGAGGATTCCAAGTGTATTCATTGAGTATAAGTGATGGACTATAAGTAACTAGCAATCCACCTTGGGTGTCTTTGTACCTTGTAGGACTGCACTCCAGGACAGTTGTATTAGATTAAGCAAGCTGGAAAATGTTTTTGTGTAATACCTAATGAAGTTTTTAAACCTGATGTGCATAAAAAGCATATCTATCCATTTAGCTAGCTTCATTTTAGACACGTATATACCATTCAGGGTCATGGGGAGCTGGCAAATATCAGGCACACACCATAATAATCTCTGGTTAGAACATCAGGACAAAATCAATCACAATGTATTTCTGCAATTGGCAGTCAACCTTGCACACATATCTTTAGGGATATGGGAGAAAAGTCCATGTACACATGGGAAAAATGTTAAGGCTGTTAATTCTATAAGTCAAAACTGATCCCTAGGGTTGATCTGGCAATCCTCCTTCAACAAAAAAAACCCTGTACCAAAATCACCACTACTACTTTTTTATTTAAAAATGGGCTTTTAAATGAAAATGATCTTTGTCAACACTAGAGTTTTCTCATCAGTTATGAAAGTATCACCTCCCACAGTAAAATGACTGCAAACACGTATTGTATAACAGACATTCACCTACACTGGGCATTCATGCAGCAGTGAAAACAGGAAGAATAAGTGTACTCCTTGAAGGGATGGTTACACCATCAGATATGAAATTTATGCCAAAATTGTTGCGACCGGAAATTATTTTCCTTTTGTGCATATCTACAGCATTCAAACTGTACAAAATACAGTTTAGATGCACATAGGTATGCAACACACAAGCGTCATTAAAAATAACTATGTTTTGTTGTAAAATGATTTTCTTTTGCGAAAGGTGACCAATCAGGAAATGAGACATTGTCATCAGTAGGATCCAATCAGTGAAGGGCTATGTAATAAGCACAAGCAAAATGACACACAATTAGAGTCTGCATTTTCAAAACTGTATGGTTTTCTCCAATTCACACTGAAATGGCGAGTATGCATTTTCAGAAACAGACGGCTCTGGAAAGCATTTTCAAAAGTCTCCGTTTTCAGTAGTTAAAAAAGGTGAAAACAGAGACTAAGGTCTGAATTTTTTTTTTAAATGAAAACGTAGTAGTGTGGATATAGCCTGAAACTCCATGCACAGCAGAAAAATCAGCATTTGAAAAAAAGTTTTAACAATCAAAATTAGTTTTTTACAGCACCATTCAGAGGGAACACTATTAGAATCCATCATACATTTAGAAATAAAAACAGAGCTTTTTACACACACCCTTTTATAATATTTTATTGAACTAATTAAAAATTTTAGGCCTTACACCTGAAAACTACTAAAAACTACTAAAACTACTAATAAAATTTTGAAAACTACTAATAAAATTTTATCTTGGTATAATTTGAATACGATTGTTTATTATGGATTAAGTTAAATAAAGTCAAAATGAATGTTGTTGTTGGTTTCCACTTCAAAAAGTAGAATTCAAATTTTATAAAAAATTTAAAAAATATTACTACTACTACTATTATTATTATTGTTATTATTATGTAGAGTTCTTGTAGTTTCCAGAACCATCAATTCAACCTCATCTTCCTAGAGAAAAAAAAAAAAACCAATGCAGGCTGTCAACAAGCATCCTATTAAGCATTCATGGAGTGCCACCTACTGGTACATTAATGACTAGTGTAACAATACTGATGTTCTTGCTAACAATTACTACTGCAAAAATACCCTAACCCTGAAATACAAACTTCTGCTTCTAGACGAATTACATAAAAAGTCAAGTGATCGATATGAACCCAGAAATTTTTGTCACAGATACAACACCTATAGCACACCCCTGCCACTCCTTCGGTTGCTGGGATAGGCTGTGCTCTACACATATTAAAATAGCACAGGTTAAATGAAGCAACACTGATCATTTTCAGTTACTTAGTCCTTAAATTAGGGGCATATTTTCTTGTGAATTAGCATGACTTCAATATCTTATTTTGTTAATTTCTAAAACAAGAACGGTTACCTCATGTCCCAGGCTGACTACCCTGTCATCCTCTTTTTTCTCTTGCTAGTTCCTTTTCTCCTCTCAGAAAGCATGTCTCATCTCTGTGTTATGCTTCATATAAATCATTACCAAACATCTTTCAATGACCCCGGGTCCTTAAATTATCCTCTCCTATTTGACAAGATACATTTTTTAAAAATGTCAAAGCTTCTTCAAGAAACCCCCTTTATTAGTTTACTTAATTTAAGTTAGTATTTTACTCCTCATAAGCTCCATTTAATGGGCCTTAGCCCAGATCCCCTTTGTCACGTATGCCCTGGGACCTTTATGCATATCTAAGGTTTTGTCCCCCTGTGCTGTATTTCAAGACTTTAATCTCCTACTCACTCTCTACGATGCGATCAGTTCCTAGTCGTCTATTGCCAAATATTCTTGTACACTTAGCCCTGTCAACAGTAATGCGTTTTCATTTAAAAAATGCATACATTTGTCTACATTTTCGTCTTTTGTCCACAACACCTCATTGTTTTAGACCCCTAAAAATGAAGACTTTTAATGCTTTCTAGAGCTGTACACTTCTGAAAACATAGGATCAGCGTTTTGGTGTGGATGAATGTAAACGCATTTTTCTGAAAACAATCACACTCTTATTGGTTCTTGCTTATTCTGATGCCCTTCTCTGATTGGATACTGCTCATTACTATGCTCAATTCCCTGATTAGTCACCCTTCACGAAAGTGAAACTTTTCCAACATAGCGGGCATAAAACAGTTGCTTTTGATGGCACTTGCTGCTTACCTGTATCCATCCATTATCCAACCCACTGAATCTGAACACAGAGTCACGGGGGTCTGCTGGAGCCAATCCCAGCCAACACAGGGCACAAGGCAGGAACCAATCCTGGGCAGGGTGCCAACCCACCGCAGGACACACACAAACACACCCACACACCAAGCACACACTAGGGCCAATTTAGAATCGCCAATCCACCTAACCTGCATGTCTTTGGACTGTGGGAGGAAACCGGAGCGCCCGGAGGAAACCCATGCAGACACGGGGAGAACATGCAAACTCCACGCAGGGAGGACCCAGGGTCTCCTAACTGCGAAGCAGCAGCGCTACCACTGCGCCACCGTGCCGCCCCTGCTTACCTGTATGAATCTAAATTGCGTTTTGTAAAGTTTGAATGCTGCATGCATGCTTAAAAAGCAAATTACTTACCAATTCCTACAGTTTTGCGATAAATCCTGTGGCATGCAACATTACTGTTGTAGTAAAAAAATTCAGAGAACCATGAAAATCAGATTGTAAAGAACTCGGCTGACAGCCTCTAACCAGTGTTTATTACCTAAACTTAATCTGTTCAGTAAAATGGAGCACATTCTGAGGCAAAATTAAGAACAAGACACTTAATGATGTGGATGGATATAGAATGGAGCCGAGCTCTCGATGTTACAGGACAAAGAGATACAAGAAAGCACAATGCAGTAAAGTGACGATATACGTGCACGCATTTATGTGTTTATTTACTTATTTATTTACTTTGTTGAGTTATTTTTCTAACTTTTTTGGTATATGATGTGCTCCGATTGCTGTACACTGCTTATAATCAATTATCTTGCAAATAAACATAGTGCTAAACACTATTTTTTTTAACTGTTGCTTTAACATTTGCTTTGTTTTTATTTGTTTTTTATTTCGCCTTATACAATTTCTCGTATTAGAAATTTGTTCGTTTTCGCATACCCCTTGGGGTCAGAGTGCAGGGTCAGCCATTGTACAGCACCCCTGGAGCAATTGAAGGTTAAGGGCCTTGCTCAAGGGCCCAGCAGAGTAGGATCTCTTTTGGCAGTGATAGGGATTTGAACCAGCAACCTTCAGGATACCAGCACAGAACCTTAGCCTCAGAGCTACCACTTAATGACAAGATGAACATCGCCAGTTCTGAAGACTGCTACTTTCAACTGTAATCAGTGTATTAATGTGACAATTCACTCAGGGTCCTTAAAGAATTTCTCTGTTTTTCTATAGTACTAGGGTGTTGTACCGTGTTAGCCATTATGAATGTAGAGAAAAGCCAAGCAAAATGACACCTTTTATTGGCTAACTAAAAAGATTACAATATGCAAGCTTTCAGGATGTGACCATTACATCTTGCCTGAAGAAGGGGCCTGAGTTGCCTCGAAAGCTTGCATATTGTAATCTTTTTAGTTAGCCAATAATAGGGGTCATTTTGCTTGGCTTTTCTCTGTTTTTCTATACCGTGAACACACTCTCAGAGTCCTGCTGATAAAAGTGCAAAAAGCACAAGGGAATCAGGGTTGCCAATTTCCTAAAAAATTTATAGACCAAGGACAGCTGAAAAAATAGCGAATTTGCCCAAAAAAAATGGTTGAGATGACAAAATGATACACCAGAAAGATGGAGCGGTGTCAGGGTAAGGGTACAGTACTGTGTAAAATGTTTAGGCAGGAGTAAAAAAAATACTGTAAAGTAAGAATTATTTCACCAATGTAAATTCTAATTGTTTATTTTGATCACTTTACAAAATACAAAGTGAGCTAACAGAAGAAAAATCTAAATCCTATCAATATTTGGTGTGACTACCCTTCAAACCAGCATCAACTCTTATTGATACACTTGCACAATGTCAGGGATTTTGCAGGATTATAGTCAGGTGTATGATTAACCAATTATACCAAACAGTTGTAATAACTGAAACAGAAACAGCTGTGTAGGAGGCTTAAAACTGGGTGAGGAACAGCCAGACTCTGCTACCAAGGTGAGGTTGTGGAAGACAGTTTTATGTCACAAGTCATGGGAGCACAGCAACAAGACAGCCAGGTATTTCCCAGGCAAAGATTTCAAAGCAGACTGGGGTTTCAAGATGTGCTGTTCAAGCTCTTTTGAAAAAGCACAAAGAAACAGCCAACATCGAGGACCGTAGATGCAGTGGTCAGCCAAGTAAACTCAGTGCAGCAGATGACACATCATGCTTACTTTCCTTTGAAATCTGAAAATGTCCAGCAGAGCCATCAGCTCAGAACAGGCAGAAACATGTAGAAACCAGGTACATCCATCTACTGTCCAGAGAAGTCTAGCCAGAAGAGGTCTTCATGGAAGAAATGTGGCCAAAAACATACCTTCAACATAGAAACATGGCCAAGTGACTCAACTCTGCATGAAAACTTAAGAAATGGGGTGCAGAAAAATGCCAGCAGGTGCTCTGGGGCCTCATGTGTAATGCCATGCGTAGAACTCACACTATAACATGGCGTAAGAACAAAAGCGGGAATGTGCGTATGCACAGAAAAATCCAGGTGCATAAATCTGTGCGTATGCAAACTTCCAAGTTCTTCCACTACGTAAATCCCGGTCAGCGTGAAAAGTAACGCACGTGCACACATCTTTTGTCCCGCTCCAACTCCTCCCAGAAATACGCCTCTTTGAATATGCAAATCAATATAAATAGCCGTTAAGCTCAGCCTTCTGTGAAAAGACAATGGGAAAAGCACGGGGGAAAATAGAAGAATTTCAGCGAATACCAAGTGAAGGCAAGGAAAAAACGTACTATTTGTTGGTTTAAACAGTGATATAATCAACAAAAGGAAGTTGATCGAGTGATAGAGTGTCGGAGAAACTCGAAAGCTCAAGTTCACAAAGTCGCACAGTGACCGAAATAAAAAAGAAGTTCTCAGATATCAAAGTCGCCGTAAAAAGGCGAGTCGTAACCCACCGTCTGAGCGTCATATGAAAGCTTATTATGGTACAGACAAAAAAAAAAAAAAATAGGCACACAGTGGGGAAAAAGCACGAAATATCAACTATAATCTCGAGATTTCCACTTTAATCACGTAGTTTATTTTGTCATTAAAGTAAAACATCATAAACTTCATCTTAAAATTGTTTAATTTACTAGTTTCTCAAATCCCACCGTAACTAAAGTAGCACGTTAAATGCTTTGTTTTGTATTTGATCTTCTATGTGCTCTATGTGTGTGAATCACTACATGCTTCCGGGCTTTCTCTTCCTCCAACAGGACACAGAATCCATTACATTCATGATACTGCAGCTCTCTGAATAATTAAAATACTGAGATGTATACTTGATATAATTTTCATGATGAATGGAGTTAAATCATGTTGTTAAACATGGGAACATGGTGGCGCAGTGATTATGTCTCACGCAAGATGCTTGCTGTGCCATGTGCGACCTTCGATGAAATACTTTATTGTAGCAGTACTGTCTCTTTCAAACGTACTAACCCCTAATTCCTGTCCTTACTTTTCTTTCTCCAAATACCCAACCGCCACACAATCAGCTCTGTAATAGACGTTAAGCTATCTGTAAGCTTAGAACGCCGATTCTTCAAAACTTTTAAGGAACATTGAAATATCTTAGTAGTACATGTTTAATTATTCTATTCATCTATCCTTCCAGTGTCGCACCAGCACAAGCAAGAATACAGCGTGAGGCAGGAGCAATCCGTGAACGGAGCGCAAGCTCCTAGCTAGCGCTGCGGCACCGTGTCCTGGCATGTTTAATTATTAACAATATAGATTATTTAAATGAAGTTAAATTTTTATCTGTAAAAATAATATAATCAACATATTTTGCTGCATTTCATCTTAAAATTATATCGTCATCATATGTAAATACACGCTTTATAAAGTGGCTCAGGTTGTGCAATATTATAACTGTATCGCAAGTTTACAGTGAGGTAATTGTACTTATAAGTACAAACAGTTCTACAAGGAGTAGATGGACTGATTGAGTACTTTATAGTTCTTGGGATGAAACTGTTTCTGAACCGCGAGGTCTGTACAGGAAAGGCTTTGAAACGTTTGCCGTGTGAAAGCAGTTCAATAGACAGCATGGCTGAGGCAGCGTGTGCTTGATGCTGTATACCAATAATTCTCTTTCTCAGCTTCTGTAGATCTGTGATTCTCCACTCAGATACAGCGATATAAATACTCCGAGTGGTGCAGTGAGAGTAATATGGAAAAAGATGATCCGCTGTGGCAACTCCTAACGGGAGCAGCTGAAAGAAGAAGAAGAAGAAGAAGGTGCAGTGAGAGTAACAACGCTAAAGCAGCTATTCTATTAAGAATAGTTTGACCATTCCATGGACCATTATATTGTTACTGGTTAATTACAATCAGATGCATTAAACTAATAACCAATATGCGGTTAATTTCAGTGTATTTATAAAGCTGCGTCAGGGATGTGGATCTGAAAAAGAAAGGGTAACCAAACAGGAACAGCAGCACTGCTTTGATGCTGGGTGCCACCAGTCTGCAAAACCAAGCGGAGAACTTGTGTATGCCAGGGTATGAGCTACCGTGGAAATGTGCATGGCTTTACGCCAAGTTTAGGTTTTATACATCGCAATTTGAGCGTGGAAACATTCGTACACAACATTTATGTGCATACGCACCGTTTATCGTTTATACATGAGCCCCCTGGACTGATGAGTCAAAATTTTAAATATTGGGCTGTAGCAGAAGACATTTTGTTCGCCAAAGGACTGGAGAGCAATACAATAATAAAAATACAATGGAAGGGGGTTGAAAAATAGTCCAAAATCTGGGTTGTTTTTAAAAAAGTAGCCCACAAACTTTGCGTATCTTCAGTGCCTATCCTCTGTATCCATGTGTATCTGAGCCTATCTTCACTAGAGCTCCTTCTGTCAGCGCATTTCACACTTCTCAGACTCAGTCATTATTTTCAAGGAGCCTTGCTCACCTTCTGTCGGCTTTTATACTTCTGGTGTTTGAAGGTGACTCTCAACATGCCTCCTACACGTTCATTCCTCCTGATGTGTCTCACATTTGCACTTGCTCTTTCAATCACATCATCGAAGCCAAACAGACCAATTACATTGTTCTTTGGGATAGGACGCCAACACAAACCTTAGAATTTTATCACATAGTAGATAAAACTTTGAATGTTGGGCTGTAGGCTGATCTACAATGATCTGTTTTTCATTTCATTTTTTAATGTACAGTATTTAAAGAACACAACATTGTAACAACACAAAACCCAGTTCAATGAAAGGATTAAGCTAAATGTTATAATATATTCTGAAGGCAATCTATGAAACTCAGCATTCAGCCCAAAGATTGGGAGAGCTATGCAACAAGAGGGCCCCTTACAATTTAGGATAAAACAGTAAATAAAGTAAAAAGGTTCTTCAGCACAGGATCAACACATAACAGGTCTAGCATGCTTACTTTAGAATTATATTTATGAATTCTTGCCAAAATCTGAAGAGATCCACATAAAGACACACACAATAACTAAGTCACCTCATCAATAGAACCACTAGGTACGAGAAATCAATAACCATGTCCACACAAGAATAGAAATTTGTAGGTGTTCCTCCAGGAATGGTTGAAATGATGTGCAGCCATGGGGAAAATCAGTAAAATTAGATTTTTCATGTAATAAAGGCACAGTTTCTATTGCAAGCTTATACACCTAGCCATGCATGTACTTTTTACAATGGATAAAAGGTAATTATGGTGATTCAAAGGTTGAAGGATTAGAAACTCTACTGGTCAAAGACATGGTGGTACAAAGAACTGCAAATGACAAAGTTTAAAGTATTACTTTATCAGTATTAATAAAAAATGGTTATTTCTTACAAAACTTACATTCCTTTAACATGAATTGCATTTAATAAATTAGTATCATCAGAATATGTAGTCATACCATAGTTATAATGCTTAGTCGTCCCAAATAAAATCAGCAGCAGAAAAGGAGTCATTGATACAGGCAAGATAAAAGAGGTGGCAGTATTTCATTTTGTTGGTGTTAATACCACAAGTCGTCTCACAAATATGATTTTTTTGTTGGTGATGCACATGACCCATGCACACACGTATGCATGCATGCCATTTCAGAGGACAGCTGTGTTCAGATTACAGTTAGATACAGCAGGTCACTTGTGCTTATGAATATGAACTGTCAAGACAGGCAAGTCTGATTTGAGCAAAAGAATCAGAATTGAGCAGTGAGGCTTGCAAATGTGAACGTAGCCCTTGTGTATGTTCCTCCCCTCTGAAAGCGAATAAAAATTGCCTTGACCAGCCCCTTTCCATAACTTAGTGCTGGGGCTGTGACTGACCATCTTGCAACACATATGTGTAGCACAAATGCAACTTAAAGCTTCTCGCCATATTCCACAGATCATTAGAGTGGAGTAATCAACATACTCATTTATTTATATTTGTGATTACTCTATCCTTACTGCCACCCTTCATATTCAACATTTTAATTTGCCAGCTCTCGGGTTTTGAATGCACTGCCTCTTTTAATATTCTGCCACTTATTCTTCAGGGTCATCATCATAATAACTCCTGCAATGCATTTTCTTTTTTGTTTTCAGCAAAGTATGTTTCAGGGCCGATTCTGGCCTCATTGCTCAAGGCCATTGAATTCAAGTGTGTGTAGAGTCTGCATTTGCTCCAGTGTGGGTTTTCCTTTGGGTACTTAGGCTTTCCTCCCACTTTGAATGATGTGTGTGTATGTGTGTAAGGTTAAAAGGTGACTCTAAGTTATCCTTGTAGAAGTGTTTGTGCATAAACAGGCACCACAACGGAATAGCACTTCCTCCAGCATTGCTCCCTGCCTTGTGCCTAATGCTAGCAGAATAGGTTGAGGCCCCTTTATGGCCCTAGATGGGACAAAGGATGGATAGTGTGTGGGACAGAATGTGTTTCAAAAAACGTAAAGATCAGAATAAATATTGACGTTTTAGATCTTCCTGAGTCCAAAAATACCGTTTTTAAAATTATGTCTGTCTGTGTGTCTGTGTTTAAACATGATAACTCGAAAACACTTTGATCTAGGTCAATGAGATTTGGTACACCTACTTCATATCAAAAATAAGGAATCCTATCAACTTTTGGGGACTTCCGGCAACTGAATACTTTTGCAAATTTTCAAGTAAGATGTGGTTATAATTACAGATAGATGATTTGTATAGATATTTATAATGATAAAAAAGCACACATATATGAAATTTAAAAAAATTACTCAACCAGAAGTAGTATTTTATTTAAACAACTATGTAAATTTTTTGCATCATGGAAATATAAATGTGTACACAATATTAAAAACTGTATTCAATATAACGCATATTCTTTCAATAACTATTATTAATTATATTTTAATTTATACATCATCAGTTTAACAATAACATGTAAACATTGAAAATGCAATGTATATAAAGATGTAATGGGAATAATAAGTTGCTATGTCCCTGTCGTGTTCCTGGAAATACATTTAATTTTATAATTTTTTTTTTTTATTTCCGCCATCATTATCATATTTGAATGTAGTTAAATGCAGTTTTATCTGTAGCAATTTATTGCAACAAATATTATATAATACTAACACTTTTTCGATGTTTTTAGGTGATTTTAACTCTTTTTACTTTGCACGAAATCTAGGTAATGCATACGTAATCATGAAAAAATCTCACCACCATTTTCAACCTCCCTAAGTGCGAAAATATCATTTTAATATAAAGTTTGATTGTAAATAGAGATAAATAATAGTGTATTGATATTATCAATTAGTTATGATGAGAAACAAAGACATATGATATGTGAATAATAATGCGCAACTGGAAGTGGATCTGATGAGCTTTTCCTCTATCTCAGTATACGAGAAAGTCGAGAGGAGCATACTCCTGATTTTCTTTGGCAGCTCCCTGGACGGTCATCTCAAAAAGTGTATCAACTGTTTTAGGGTGAACTTTCACAACTTAAACAGCCACTTGAATGGAGGGAGGGAATGTGGGCCAGCAAAAGTGAAAATTTCGTGAAAAAGTCAAAAGTGTTCAGCCTGAGATGAAAAATAAGGCCAGTCTATGGTCACAAAAAGGACAGGACCAGGAGATGAACATAGTCAAAAGATATGCAAGGGTCGGAACCTGGAATTTAAATGAACATGCACTAAAACAAAAGTCAATAAACTGGAGACAAAGTCACAAACAAAGCTGAAAACTACAAACGGCATAAATTTGTTTTTTTGCAAAGTTTAATTTATGATTTCTAAAAGTTTCAATGGCCATTTTAAAATGTGGGATGTATTATGCAATCTTCTGCAATTTCTGAAGCCGTGGCAGTAGTTACTGATCATCTTGTTCTGGCGGTGCTACTAAAAAAATGGCAACACCCAAATAAAAAACAAAATATAATAAGTGAATTAATTTAAAGACACATTCTATGCAGCAGATAATACTGCAGTTTGATTCTCCATGGTTAAAATCCCCACAAAACACCTTTCTACCATACTCATTTCAATAAGATGAATTTATTTAAGCAAATTGAAAGTAATCAATATGTGTGTTAGTTCAACAGAGAATTTTTATGTAGCATCCGGAGATTGTCCTCATGTGCTTTTGTAGTGGTCTGCGGTATACCCTGTTATGTGGACTCTTCTTTGCCAAGCTGGAGCAAAGACAGGGACACTCTTTGTAAGATTCAGTCATCAACACTACCAGAACAACTACATTTACATTATATAGAAGACCCTTATGAGTAGACCTGTTCAAAGTCAATATTATCCATTTTAGCAGTGACAATGTTTGCACACATGTCCAGACAATTTTACAAATTTCCATCAGTTCAATTGATTCAGTAAATCATTGCCAAAGCTACAATCCAACCCATTTTCATCAGCTAAACTCACATAAAACAAGAGATGGCACTTACTTTGGAGTATGTACTTCATCAACTCGATTTCCCAGTTGGAACTCATGAGATTTGCTCCGGTGTAGTGCAGTAAAGCCTGGTAGGAGATGGATCAGCTTCCGTGATGCAGGTGGGGGAGTCCCTGGAGCCTTCATCTTATTCCTTCTCCTTATTGGCGGAGTGCCTGGTGGAGTCATGGTTGTCACAACTGGTGGCGTTCTCGGAGGGGTATGTGCGTAGTGTCTTTGCCGTGGTGAAGGAGGCAAGGAGCGTGGCCCACTTTCTACAAGGGGGCAGAGTCCTGAATGCCCTTCCACTGTTAATCTGTCCACATGTGTGTAGTTGGGTGCCAGTGTCTGGGGACTGTGGCAGTAATGCTGGTTGTATTTGGACTGGAACTTGGGGCTCTGGGACAAGTGGAACCGGATCCACTGGCTTGGCTCAGGTTGACTAACTGGATTGTTCTCCTTGCCAGTTTCTGATGTCGGCCACTGGATGGTCCAATCCTGCTTGGAATGACTGTTACCTGTGGGGAGTGGAAGAAACACTTTTAGGGCTTTGAACCTAAAAGGGAAAAGTAAAAACCAAGATATAAAAAAACCTTTAGCTGCATAGTAAGATTTTTTCAGAGCTTCACTTTTTACAGAACTTAACTTGAAACATGGGTGAAACGTAATTATTCTAAATCTGTCATTACTTATAATATTCTGCATACTACAAGCCACTCCAAAATGAATTTTCATAAAGGCATACCAGGTTTGGTTTTTGCTCAGTTCATTTCCCACAGTCATTGGCAAGACATGCACTGTTTTACCGTAGGGATGTTAACAATTAGCCATTGTTTGACAAACTTGCATCAAAGGTTTGACCAAAACAATTTGGGATATTACACGATTAAATTCAATTTGTGTTTGGATATTCAATTGCCTTGTTGCACTGCAATGCCAGATACAGACTAACATATTTTATTTATTATACAGACACACAAACACACACACACACAAGGAAAATATTTAAGTTACGTGTCAGATTGGTTTATACCCTGAACTTTCACACAGATGTATTGTAAGCATACACCTCCTCACACATTATGGCGCTGCCCGATCTTTACATTTATGTTAATAACTTATGGTGTATACACACATGCGAGAAGTCATTATGCAATCAGATCCCCAGATGGATTTGAAGCCCGTGGTATTTTTATTTGAGGGGTACATTATCATTACATTATCTTAGCCAAATATGAAAATATTCCATTGTTCTGCATGGAATCATTGCACATTGCATCTTCACTTCTGGGCTAAGCTCCTCAGAATGCTTTGCAGATCAGGTAGTGAAATAGACAGCCCCCTGAGTACATAACACTGATCCTTTGCATCACAGGCTCTGTGGGTGTTAACTGTAGTGATAAGAGACAGAAAGAAAGAGAATGAGAGAGCTAAATAACTCTGAGTATTGTAGACTTGGAATATAATTTTATCTAAGGTGGAGCATGGTGGCACAGTGGTTAACACTGCTGCCTAATCGCTCAGGTCACATTACTGGAAGTAATAATCAGTCCAGCTTAATTGGGGGATGCTTCCCTAGCCCTTGGGGACAATGAAAAGATCATAGCACCATTACAATCTACTCAAAAGTAGTCTATTTTGTCAAATTTGTTGTAATTCCCAAACATTTCTACGTGTTTGCAGAACTCGAGGTGAAGCAAATTCAGTGGGGTGACTTGACGTAGTGGTACTATACAAAATGTATGAGTGAACCTAATAGAGTAAAAATTAATTAAACCCTAGTGTGAACATGAACAATACAACTCAGCAGTTAACACTGCTGCCTCTACATTGTCTGCATTTCAATCCTGGCCTAGTCGCTGTCCCTTCTGAGTTTAAATACATTCCCTTTGTCTTTTTGAGTGCTCTCTGTGATGTCTCTGGGATTTGCATGTTATCTTTATTTGGTGAATGAGTATGAGAAATTCATTTTGCAGATGAACTGTGTTAATCTTTGACTGTCAGTTTCTCTGTGATAATGAACTGGATAAGACGCTAATGGCGTTTTTCAGAATTATATCCCTAATGTGCACCAGGCCTGTTGACTCTGGAATCAAGGTTTCCTAAACCAACAGAGCATAACTGATGGTTCCAGAATTAAAAAATTAAAGTGCAGAGATTTTATGAAGATAAAGACAATTGAATGACACTCGTGTGAGAATGGGTCCCATTTGTCTGCCGCTAAGTCTCAAGTTAGTCTTTCTTTGTTTATTCACACAGAAATAATAACTTTAACAATGACTTTGAAAGCACAGAAGAGGCTGCACTCAACTCTAATCTTGTTGTATATTTAAATACTGCAATTTGTGTAATTAAACTGTCTTCAACATTATGAATGCTACAGCACTTTCAGCCCCCTTCCTTATAAGTAAAGATTCATTTTCCAGTGCTATCAGTCATTATCTGATTTCGTTCTGCATTAATATGGAACTCCAGAACCATTTACAGGCACAAGAACAGCACACAAATTGAAATTCAAAGCATCTAGTTCTAAATCATCAGCTTATACTAGCACCTAAATTCCACTATAATGGTTTGATAGACATTAAGCAGTTTATAATTTCATCTTTCATGCTTAATAGTCATCAAAATGACATAAGGCAGTGAAGACATTGAGCGATGTGAACCATACAGGAATCGGCTGCTCATCAGCCTGAAATTGCTACGCATTGATCACCCGTGAACACTTATTATATCTGTTTATTCTTCAAAAGGCATAAAGCAGAATTGAAAGGGGATACGATAATTTTAAAGGTCATTAGCCCTTCTCGAAAGTATATGTTGTAGTTTATTCAACTTTCTGCTAGCCTGCAACTCATTTATTATGTATATAATACAATATGTGAAATTATCTAATTGCCACAAAATTAAGGGAGGAAACTAGGAGCTTCATGAAATGAATAGCTTCAATATTAACTTATAGTTATTGTATTTGAGTACACGTATTTAGGTTTAAATAAAAAGCACTAGATTCAGCGGAGGATTTCCATGGCTGAGCAGCTGCATGCAGGCCTCACATCACCAAGTCCAATGCAAAGCATCAGATAGAGTGGTATGAACCACACCACCACTGGACTGTGGAGCAGAGGAAACGTGTTCTATGGAGTGACAAATCACGCTTCTCTGTTTGTCAGTCAGAGGGATGAGTCTGGGTTTGGCGGATGCCAGGAAAATGTTACCTGCCTGACTGCATTGTGCCAACTGTGAAGTTTGGTGGAGGGGGGATAATGGTGTGGGGCTGTTTTTCAGGGTTTGAGCTAGTCCCCTTACTTCCAGTGGAGGGCAACCTTAATGCTTCAGCATACAAGACATTTTGGACAACGCTATGCTTCCAACTATTTGGAAACAGCTTGGGGAAGACTCTTTTCTATTCCAGCATGACTGCGCCCAAGTACCCAAAAAAAGGTCCATAAAGTCATGGTGGATGAGTTCGGTGTGGAAGAACTTGACTGGCCGGCACAGAGCCCTGACTTCAGCCCCATCAAACACCTTTGTGATGAACTGTAACAGAGATTGAGAACCAGACCTTCTCATCCAACATCAGTGCTTGACCTCATAAATACTCTAGGGAATTACTGAGCACATATTCCCACAGAAACACTCCATAATCTTGTGGAAAGCCTTCCAAGAATAGTGGTATCTGTTATAGCTAGAAAGGTGCAACCAACTCCATATTAAAGTCTATATATTTGATTGCAATGTCATTAAAGTCCCTGCTGGTGTAATGGTCAGGTGTCCCAATACTTTTGTCCATGTAGTGAATATATTCCATATACACAGTATACTGCTTAGTACAACAGCCGGCGAAGGCCCAAAGATCAACAAGCCCATTAAAAAAAAAGCAGACAACACACAAGTAATGTCCATAATCTTTTCTCATGAAGTGTGTGCGTCTAGTCTGTTGTGGTCAACAGAGTTACTCTTGATCCGTGAAATAAAACACAAATCTTACAAGACAATGTAATATTGACTTTTGACCTATTGTACAAAGTACAGGGGGTTAAGCTTAACATACCTTATGTAGTAATGACATGTTTCTTTGTGCAGGTTTTGTGTCTTTTTAGTTTTTTTACCATGTGAAACCAATTTGTGGAGATTTCTAACCAGTTGTTTGTTTTCACAAAGTTTTTCTTATTTTAATTTGTTCTGTTCATTTGTTTATTTGACACAAGATTTGGACATCCCTTGTGGACATCGGGAGATGTGTTGCACATTATCTGGCAACTCTGAACTGGTGAGTGTACCCTATAACTGATGCCCTATCTAGGGTAGATTTCCAATGTGAATGGGTAGCACCTCCCTAAAATATTTAGGTGGAAAAACAGGTTAGAAAGTTGATGGATATGTTTTTATTTAAAATTAACATTAACTAACTGTTTCTGAAAGACATCATTTCACAGATGCTTCCTATGCATTCTTTACTTATTCATCTTACAATATAGTGCATAATATCTTCTTCCTCTTCTTCTTTTTTCGGCTGCTCCCATTAGGGGTTGCCACAGCGGATCATCTTTTTCCATATTTTCCTGTCTTCTGCATCTTGCTCTGTCACACCCATCACCTGCATGTCCTCTCACACTACATCCATAAACCTTCTCTTGGGCCTTTCTCTTTTCTTCTTGCCTGGCAGCTCTATCTTTAGCATCCTTCTCCCAATATACCCAGCATCTCTTCTCTGCACATGTCCAGACCAACGCAATCTTGCCTTCCTGACTTTATCTCCCAACCGTCCAGCCTGAGCCGACCCTATAATGTACTCATTTCTAATCCTGTCCATCCTCGTCTCACCCAATGCAGATCTTACCATCGTTAACTCTGCCACCTCAAAGCTCTATCTTAATTTCTCATACAAGAAGCACTCACAATAGAACATTTTAACTAGGAGACTCATTTTTGACAGCAGAGGGACAATTAAATGCTAATGAGACAATTTTGTGAAATGAGATGGCCACTATTGACCGATTAACTACACTTAGCTGAAGACGAACAATGTCTTCTGCTAATATGTTAATTGACACTAATAGGGCACAACAGAACAGGAGGTCCAGCACTGGCAACCTCTTCAGAAATTACAATCCCTGTCTTAATGTTTTAATTTGCATTGCTCAGAATAGAAAGAAAACAAGCAGCTAACTAGGAGGGCTTAAGTGGCACATACTCCCTCAGCAATTAACATGTCACTGGTGGTTGGCTTCTTAGCTTGCTTGAGTGATAAACTCTGTCAGAGCATATGCAGTTTTGAGTTGTTATTAAGTTATTGTGATGCATGAGTCACTGTCTTGCACCCCAAAACACAAGGCTGAATCTCAGTACTTTATAAAAACCAGCTTTATTCAGCTCAACAGGAATAGATAGATAGATAGATAGATAGATAGATAGATAGATAGATAGATA
>JANRMT010062840.1:35937159-35967181 GCA_026402145.1 Polypterus bichir lapradei
GATAGATAGATAGATAGATAGATAGATAGATAGATAGATAGATAGATGTATCTATCTATTCCTGTTGAGCTGAATAAATGAATAGCACAGTTATTTATTGTAGAGGGATCTACCACTCTCCTATACAAAGACACAGCAGTCGGGCAGGGTCGTGGCCAGGTTAGTGGCTAAGTAATACTGTTTCCTACATTTATAATGTTCCTTGCATCACCCATTGATGACAGGCACTTATAGCGTGACCATGATCGGCTCAGAGTTGCTTTCGCGGCAAGCCACTGCAGTGCTATGAGCCTGCGGTTGCCACAGCAACAGATAAACAGTCTTCCACAGATGTGCCGATCGCGATTCGGGATGCTCTTTGGTGTGTCATCCTGTTGGAGGGGATCCCAAAAGAGTTTTGAAACCTCACATGTCCCCCCCATGTGAGGAAAGCGACCGTCCAAGTCAGGCTAGGCCAGGCGGGAGAGAACATCAGCATTGGTGTGTGCAGCCCTGGGACAGTTGCGAACATCAAAAGCAAAACCTGCAAACTAATAGACCACTGAGTGAGCCAGGCATTCGTATCCTTCTGTTTGTACAGCCATTGCAGCAGGGCATGGTCAATTACCAAGGTAAACTGTCATCCCCAGAGATAGTAATGGAGGACCTCCATGCCCACTTAATCGTTAAGCACTCCTTTTCAATAGTCAAATAATTACGCTCCCTGGGTAGAAGCTTTCTGCTAAGAAACGTGATGGGGTGTTCTTCCCCCTCAAAATATTGTGAGAGCTCTGCTTCTAAACCAAAAGCGCTAGCATCTGTTTGCAGAATAAATTCCTTCAAAAAGTCTGGATTGCACAGAACAATGATAAAGCAGCTTTTAGGTCAGAGAAAGCTCTCTCACAGGCATCAGTCCAGACAACACTACAATTCTTTCTTCCCTTTGTCAAGTCAGTGAGGGAGGCAGCCCAAAGTGCAAAATTGGGAATGAACCACCTGTAGTACCCCACGTGCCCAAGGAAGGCACAAACCTGCCTTTGTGTTTCAGGACAAGAATACACAAGCACCTCCCCCACCTTGTCCATTTGAGGCCTGGGCAAACCCTTCCCCACGGAATATCCCAGGTAATGGGTTTCCGACATACCCAGCTTACACTTCTTAGGGTTGGCCATCAACCCTGCCAACCGCAAACTGTCAAGCACCGCCTGAAGGCAGACGAGATAAGATTCCCAGTCGTTACTGAAAATGACCACATCGTCAAGATAGGCATCCCCGTACGCAGAATGGGGATGCAGGATCTGATCCATCATTCGCTGAAAGGTCAATGGAGCACCATGGAGACCAAAAGGGAGAGCTGTAAATTCAAGCACTCCATATGGAGTATTAAACGCAGTCTTCTCGCAACTAGACTCCTCCGAGGGGACCTGCCAATAACCCTTCGTGAGGTCTAGGGTGGAGATATATGAAGCCTGCCCAAGCTTTTCCAACATCTCATCCACACGTGGCATTGGGTATGCATTAAACTTGGAAATCTTATTCAAATGCCTAAAATCAATACAAAACCGAACCATCCGTCTTTGAGACGAGTACAATTGGACTTCACCATTCGCTTTTGCTTGGCCGAATAACGCCCAACTGGAGCATCTGTCCGACTTCTGCAATCATTGTCCAGCCAGGTGCTGGCAAAAAAGACGTCTGAGTTCCCCTCGATCAGCGATAGCAATTCTGCTTTCTGTGTATCAGTTAAATCATCCCCAATGGCAACCTCGGTCAGGGGGACTGTTGTGGCTGTAACCAGGACTTTGTGACGGTCGTGCCACTCCTTTAAAGGTGGCATAATCGATTAACACAAGCATATATCAGAATCCACTTTTACTCTTGGGAAGTGGGCCAACAATATCTAATCCCAACCTCTCAAAGGGGTAGTCTAAATTAGGCATCAGTACCAGGGGTGACCTGGCGGGTCTGTGAGCAGAAACTATTTGACAGTCGGGACAGGCCTTACAGACTTGCTCCACATCCTGGCCCATATTCACCCAATAAAACCATTTTGAAATGCATTCCTTCGTCTTTTCCACGCCAAGGTGACCCCCCAAAATGTGACTGTAAGCAATTTTTAAAACCATCTTCATTTGCTCACTTGGTACTACCAACTGCTCAATACGTCCATCACTCATGCAATCAAAAATCAACCGATACAGAAAACCATTCTTAAGTAAAAAATGTGGTGTTTTAAAATTCGGGTCTTCTCTCCAGATAATAAGAGTCATTTGCGACCTGGGCTTGTCTGAATGCAAAATCCAAGTTGCTACTGGCTCGTTGAAGGCTCCCCTGTCCTAGCGCATCAACATTGCCATGCGTTCAAAGCAGAATAGGAAACACTCAGGGTCCTCTGAGGGAGCCATCTTCAGCAGCACATCTTATGGTCTCACCAGGGCAGGGATGGCCACCGGAGGCTCATCTTGGTCCAAGGGTTACTGAAATTTTGGGGATCCATTGGTGCTAGGACCCCACCCCTGGCACCATGTGACATGTGAGTCACTGTCTTGCACCGCAAAACACGAGGTTAAGTCTCAGTACTTTGTCAAATACAGCTTTATTCAGCTTGAAACAGGAACAGCACAGTTATTTATTGTAGCGTGATCTACCACTCTCCTAAACACAGACACAGCATTCAGGCAGGATCATGGCCAGGTTAGTGGCCAAGTAATACTGTTTCCTGCATTTATAATGTTCCTTGCATCATCATCACATAGATAGATAGATAGATAGATAGGCAGGAAACAGACCCCGGGCAGGGCACACACACACCCACACACCAAGCACACACACAATTTAGAATCACCAATGCACCTAACCTGCATGTCTTTGGACTGTGGGAGGAAACCAGAGCACCCGGAGGAAACCCACCCATATATATAATGACTAGAACATTTAGGAAGGTGGATAGCAAAATACACAACATGCCCAGATATAGTGTATAACATGAATGCACTGGCCATCCATAAATTTATAGTTAAAATGGGCAGCCATAAAAGATACCTCTCAAACAGCATTAAGAATATTTTATGAATGTGCTTTGGATCATAGCATACTCGTTAGACATGTGAGAGCAGTCCAGCTAGCAAGACATTGCAAAGAGCAAGGGCAAAATCCCACAAAGCTGATGCCAAGGGATGGCCAACTTGAAACCATAAAAAAATAGAGAGGAAAACTGAAAAGGGCAGGAAGAAAATGGGTACTGCTATCACAGGACACTCGGGAACATGTAATCCAGTTACTTAGTGATTGTTAGGGATTCCTGATTCTCTCCTTATAGAGATTGTAATGTTAAGATGGAAATGTCCAGGACGTCAAAACATTTTTATCACTACATGGAACATAGTTCCAGGAAAGAAAATATGGGACCGAACTGTCCCTCCGAAAGTGCAAGCAGCTGGGTTGCTATCTTGGGGACTTTGCGTTATAAAGTTGATGGAGGCTTTACTGACCCTGGAATTGACTGTAAGGTTTGGCTGGAAGTGACTCATTAAACGTGCCTTTCATATCTATCAAGCTATGACATAGTGTTATTCGAATCTATTTATCTTTAATATTGTTTTATAGTAGTTTTCATATCTATCTTATATAGTGCTTTTCATATCTTTCATGTATACCCATTATGTTCCCATTTTCTATTGTGACCTGTAGGGAGTGTTGTAACACCCTGAACCCCAGACAGAACCACACAGAGAGAAAACCTGTGTTCAAATAAAACGTGTTTTGACACCAAATACCTTACAAAAGGCTTCTTCTCTCACAGTAGCAAAGCACAATTCAATCCTTTATTCTCTCTCTTTATTTCTCTTCCTCCACTCCTGAATCTGACTACTGAGTACACCTTCACATAGGTTGCTCCACATATCATAACGCAGAAGGAATAATTCGTCAAAGTGAGTAGTCTAAAAGGTATTACTGCAGCTCCTATGCCCCCTACTCCTACTGCTATGGACACCATCTCTTTGAGGCTGACACATACATACCACCTTGTCTGCCTGCCATGTTCTGTGTATTCCATTGTGCTCTCATTCTCTCAATAATATTGCTTACCCCACAATCCGGTGATCTCCAGGGCTCTGTGCTTTCCTCTTATCTTGTTAATGGTGGTTTATTCTATGTGTTACAATACACTGAAATCTTCATGAAAGGAAACCAAGTGTTCTAACTTAAAAACCAGAATACCTTAAAGATATTAGTTATATTTATAATGATTAGTATAAGTATATTATTTTCTATAGCAAATTTCATAATGAGCAGGATCACAACATTTTACAAAAATCAAAAGGAACGGTAATAACCTGACAGTGAGAATTATATTTCTTTGCATTCCATAAAAAAAGAAAAGAAGAAAAGGCCAGGGTGAGACAACAACAGACAGAGTGTGAATGACAGCAGTGGCAATTCTTTTGCAGAACAATTGAACAGAAATCCAAATGAGGTATTTTTCTACAGGCCACTCTAAATGCAAGACAAATTATAAATTGGCAGGCAGACACTTGCTCTGTATTTTGTGATGCTTTTTTATTTACTTAGTATGTACTTGGGCCAGAAAGATTACACCAGGTTCAATAAGAGGAAATCATTCTGATTATTACACAGCAAGAAACCACAGCCATGCCTAAATGAGATACAGACTTAAAGCCTCAGTTTCAGAAATGTGCCAGCATCCAAACAATAACATTTGAAAGGGCTGCAGGCATCAGAAACATTAAAAGCTCATTTAGTTTCAATTGTAATTTTTTACAGAAAGTGCCACAAGGGATTGAACAGATTAGGATTATTAAATCAAAGGCCATATAGCCTTAAAATTGGAAAGTATGACTGGAGGGCAGGGTGTCACCCTGTGCTGCTCAGGTCATGCAACTGTATGCCATTTTTAAAAAGTAGAGGAACTGGAATAAATCAAAGAGAGATGAAAAGATGAAATGGCAAAGTATGCACTTATTATGGCTTGCAATCAAAACCTCAGAGTGCATGCTCAAAGAAAACGAAAAAGATCTATACATTTTTAACAAAATAATGAAACCTGGGAACACTACACACAAACAAAAAAAACTAACAAAATGAGCAATAAGGTGGGCACATGAGGCAGCTAGCCGGCCAGATTCTTTGTATAAGAATTCCATCTGTTTCCAGGATGCAGAAATCCAGCACCTATCCCAGCCACAAAGTTGGAACCAGCCCAGCATTGGGCACAAGTAGTCACAAGCACCTTGCACTTGGCTGTTATTGGTTTTGATGAAAATAAATCAAGTTTGTGAATGAAAACTTAAAGCCATTGTCTCTGTCTGACTGCTACTAGTGGGCTGGGAGGTTAGATTGTTCATTCCTTGTCTAACTGTGGTCGATGAACATCACATGTGGATACCCTTATGAAGCTCTCTATTGGTGGTAAACTGTGTTGAAGTAATGATTTGAAAACCTGCCACAGAGGTCTCAAAGATAAAACATTTGGGGTGGAACATGGACGGTGAGAGACAGGTAGGAGTTTACATAGAACACTGCTGTTTTTAGCATTACAATCCACCATCTAGTTAAGAACCTAAGATGTTAGTTAGTACCTTTCATGTTAGGTGCATGTCATAGGTGATCTGATAACATGACAAAACACCATCCATGTATCTATTATACTGTGCCTTTTCAATCAATCCAGGCACTCCCTCAACATGGGGTTTTTGCCATGTAATGCCTACTCTAATAATAATAATAATAATACATTTTATTTATATAGTGTGTCATTGTCTACTGGCATTAATTATGTGGAGAGCACATGAGACCCAGCTGCACAATTTTTAGCTCCCCTGGTTCTATTTATTAATCAGAACTGGACTCTGTCACTTAATGAGCTTAGTACATGGTTTTGACTTGAATCTGACCTTCCTTATTTTTTCCTATATCCTCTGTATCTTGCTTCATATTATTTTGAGACTCCATGTCTCCATGCCTGTCAAAGATTATTATACTAACCAGTTCAGAAGCTGCCATGTCTCTCCAGCGATTTGTTTCTGCCTTGTGCTACCAAAGCCAAACATTTATAGTTGGGTCCTGCATTATTTGTTTCACTCCATATCTGCTGTCCTGTTAACTCAGTTTCTGGGTTTTGATAGCTTTTCAAGCTGCAAAGCAGACGACACACATTTGCTTCCACCTGACATATCTGATTTCATAATCAGCCTGCCCCATTCACATTTTGACATCTCATTTACTAGTTTCTACACTTCCCAGAGCAATTTGCGACACAGGCCGCCAGTCTTTGTCCCAGGTGGCAAAAGGTGTATGATTTCATAATTTCTGTTTTCAGCTCAACCCTTTACTTAATTAGTCTACTTGTTTTGCTGTATTTATGGATACTAAATTAATGTAAAATATAATATTTAGTAATAGGTGCATCATTGTTACATCTTTTCATATGGTTGTCATTTTTCCTGCTTGTTTTATAATCACTCACGTTTCTTTGCTTAAATGGTCTTTAAAAAGGCACGTAATTTGCAATGAAGCAGCACAGGTGTATCTGATATTTCGGATTTGCTATCTGCTGTGTCAAATCATTTCTGCTTTTAAAACAATTTAACCTCAAAGACATCCGCTTAGCAAGCACATTAAGAATTTGCAATAAATTTATATGAATAAAACAACTAGAACATGGCATTTGTCTATGTTTGTTTCAGAAATCAAAACACAAGGCAGGAAGATTTTAAATTCATCTAAATAGTATGTAAACTAGCAAGAGGGAAATAAATTGAAAGTAAGAGACTGACTGCAGTAAAACATACAGGAATGAAACTGGTGGCCTCACAGAACTACCCCATGGTTTTGCAGAACAGGACAGGCACATGAGTAAAGTGATCAGATATCCTGCATTTCCTGGGACAGTTCTGTATGTCAGTCCTAGTTTCAACATCTTATTCTTAAAATATCTTTATTGGTCCTGTATTTTTTGTTTCATCTTAGCCTCTCCTGGTTAATTTCCAGCTGGAATCCTCCAGTTGTTATGATTTAGTCAGAGTTATAGCCCTGGCTCAAGTTTATTCTTAGTTTATTTAATGGTTTTGTTATTTTTCTAATATTATTTGCCTTGTGCTATTGATTATGTTTGTGGTTTTGATTGGTCTTTTTTGGATTGCATAAACTCTTGTTTTTTTATTATGTTTTATTATGTATTATGTTTTTATTATGTTTTCTTTAAATATTACATTTTTAAGAATTGTCCTTTTATATTCTCCTATGTTACTTCTGTTTTGTGGGTGGAACCTGATGAGGTGGGGCCAAGCTTACATCACAGCTAAAGGACCGCCCTTAGCCTTTATAATGGGAGGCTGAGGAGTGAATCTTGAAGTGGTTCATTGTTAACTCACAAACTGCATATTATAGTAAGTGTTGATTTTTCTGGACACTTGGATTATTGCTTCTGTGTCATAAAGCAATTTTGCTATTAATTTTTTAGGTTTTGGACTGATCATTTCTAACCTTAGGGTTTTTCTTTAGCACAAGGAATCTGAATTAGGCATGTGATTTTAAATTTATTATGTATTTAAGGTGGCACAAATTATTTTGCATTTTTATAAGCGTCATTTTGTTTTCTATAGGATGTGGATGTGGGCATTTTGCGAGTTTGATGCAACTCAACGTTGCTGTGATCTCTGACATTGTGTGACAGGTTGCAAAGGTCAGTTCTGGCATCCATTTTCTATTCTAGCTTTGTAGATAGAAAGTACCTTTTCTTAGAGTCTCTCTGTTTAAAGGTTTCTCTTGTTACTGACCTTTTGGCTTTGAAATTTTGACCATGATTTTCGATTCACATTTTAGTTATGAAAACAGTATTTTTATCTTCCTTTGCTTTGTTCTTTGACAACATTTAATCTCCTGGTCAAACACTTTTTTAAACTGCTAGCTCTTCACCTCTAGCAGAGCAATCTGTTTTTGGATTTTCAGTTCTTCTATTGCATTTTGAAACCTGTTTGCTGGGCTGCATGGTGGCACAGTGGGTAGTGCTGCTGCCTCACAGTTAGGAGACCCAGGTTCACTTCCTGGGTTCTCCCTGCGTAGAGTCTGAGTGGGTTTTCTCTGGGTACTCTGGTTTCCTCCCAAAGACATAATTTCTCTACTGTTTAGGTGCTTCTTTTGTTTATTACAAATAAACATCTTTATTTTTATGAGGGTAAATTTTACACACATACTACCCATTTGTTTAACACAGTGAACCATAAACACATGGAATAAGTTACCAAGTAGTGTGGTAGACAGTAAGCCTTTAGGGACTTACACAATAACAAAGTCTAGTTTTGAAATAATTAAGTGGATAGGAATGGAAATCTTTGATGGGCTGAATGGCCTGTTCTCGTTTAGACTGTTCTAATGTTCTAAAGTCACCCAGTATAATGAGATTTAGATTCTGTAAGAGCTTTGCTCTTCTAAGCCAATTTATTTTTACAGTTCTTTTTTGATATTTTTGTTTATTTAGAGACAATTACATATAGTTTGAACTTAGGCTTCCAAATCCCTTTTTTTTGGTCTATGTAGGTATGTGGTGGGAACAACAGGTCTGCAGATTGAGAAATGGCAGAAACTATGGAGGTGAATTACAAAAATCTGACAAACAGAAATTGAATGTTTGTAACCAGGAGTTATGCTCACAATAGCTCATATTATAATGCTTACTCTCAATTTGAGAGATGTTAATCTTTCTTGTATTCTTTATTTATCAAGTCATTAATGAGGCCGCTGCTCAATTTGCCTTGACATTTTCCTACTGCTTTCTGTGCACTTTTCCTAGGCAGTCTTCTGAGCTCGGCAATAATTGAAGCTGGCATTGTCGGGAAATTGCAAAATCAGCAGTTTAAAAATGTTTTTACTTTATTTGTATTGCACATTTAGCATAACAATTAATAAATTATTCTATAAATAAGCAAATATAAATCATCTTTTTCTAGTGGAGCATTTCATTGTGACTGAAACCTTATGCTTTATAGAAGCTGACAGCAGCAGGTTGGTAAAAGCCAAATGAGTTTTATAGCCTATGGTTAGGTGTAATTAATTGTGTGGTGGGGCTAGACATGAGTGTGTGTTTGAAAGCATTGATCTACCTGCATGTGTGTTTATTACAACACTATCTTATATCACAGCTAATATATGGAAATCCATTCACAATGGCTTGAGGGTGTGCTACATTTTATATGTGTGATAAACATGTTTTTCAGTTTTAGCAGCCTTTCCCAGGCCTAAGTAGATACTATTTGCGGTAATTAAGGAAAAATGTATGCATCAGTGATTTTGATATAAAGTGACTGTATTTTTTTCTTATTGCTTTATCCACCTCATATGAACAGATTGTGAGATTTTGTTATCAACACAGACCAGTTTGTTCAGAGTGCTGTTGCAATGGGTTAAATCAAAAATCAGATGGACTCCCTCAAGTGCATGATGCTAGAGAGATCTTATTCATATTTAATTGGAATGTCGTTAGTGGTTGAGTTTACCTCTCTGACATGTCAGCTACACCTTCACACACTATCATTCTCATTATACAGTAAGTATTACACTACACTACCAGTGGCATCTCTGCAATAATGGCTGTGCTCCACCAGATGTTGTGAAAAGTAAGTAACAAGCTTCTCTCAGTAATTTAACGTATTGTTAAAATGTCTATAAGAACCCTCGATTTTGTCTTCATAAGCCGTTTTATCCAATTTTTCATCATAAATTAATCTTATCTAGAAAAATATTGCTTTTGTAGTATATGAAATTGTCTTCATGCGTGCTGGTTTCCAGCTCCTGGCACTAGCTCTACTGGCCCTGCAGTGTTTGTGGTTTTCTTTGGGGGTGTGCACAAGTGTAGCCTGACTTTTCCAGTTAAGCAGTGGGGCCTGAATGCTAGTGCCTCTCTGTGTTAAAATAAGGACCACTACTTTTTTTAATCATTGTGACAGCAAATGGCGCTTTACCTGCACTTAACCTGACACAGACAGACAGAGGAGGCACTGATAAAAACACAAATGTCCTTTATTCCTTGCTCGTGTGGAACGTCTTCCCCATTCCCATGATCACACAACACAGTCCCCACAGTCTTCTCTCTATCTCCACTACTCCTCTCCAGCAAGCTTCGTCCACTACCACCCGACTCTGGCTCCCGGAATAGTGTCAGCTGGTCCCTTATATAGGTCACCTGGAAGTGCTCGTTGATCTACTTCCAGCAGCACTTCCAGGTGTGGCAGAAGAACCACCCACTCGGGCTCAGGAATGGTTGCAGCATACCCTGCCAGCGCCCCGAATCCCAACAGGGCTGTAACGAACTCCAATTCCCATGAAGCCCTGTGGGAGTCCGAGGTACCGCTTCCATCCAGGGGGCTGCCAGGGGAGGAGATGCTCTGTCCACACTTGCTTCCCTGGTCCTTCCAAGGCATAGGCGTCCCAGCCATCCATGACATCATGTGTTTGATTTTTATGGTTCTAGTCCTTCACACTCAAGGCAATACACCACAATCCAGCAAAGAGGTAGGAAACATCCAGCACCAGTTCCCCCTTAACACTAGCCACAGTAATTTGCAAAAAAAAAAAAAAGCTGATCGACATTAGGAACACATCAAGCATGTAATATTATGCTGATCAGAATGAGACTCAAAGAAATTGTTCTGCACCCATTGCTGAGAACCAACTGATGGTGCCACCAATGAAGCCCACCACTTCTGTACATTCTAGAAAAGTTAGCAGAGGAAGAGACTGATCAGGAGGAAAAGATATAGTCAAGGAATGAAGTGACGTCAAAAGTAGGAAATCATTTCTAATGTGTGTCAAACTCAAATCACCATAGCAAAATCAAAGTCAGAAAACAAGGCATAGTATGAGGGTAAATCAAAAAATAAAGGCAAAAATTACGCTTCTAAACAAAACCGATAGAAGCTGACTGAATACTACACGCTTGCGATGGCTTATGGGTAGTTCGAACACGCACAGTGCAGCGCCCTGCCGTTAGTCCAGTTGAAACCAAGGTAAAAATGATCTTGGACACTCCACTGTGGGATTGCACCATCGTTAAGCACAGCTCTGTAGTGAGATTTCTTTGGACAGAGGGAGTGAAGCCTGCTGAAATTCACCAAAGGATCAGCAACACAGAACATAAAGTGCAAACAAACAGTTAAAAACAAAGTGCTAACCAATGTGTAAGGGCAGGATCAAGAGCTATATGCTTATTATACCCCCTAAAGGTGAAACCTAAGAAGTTGAATTAAATGCCAGCAACTACTACAGCCGTGAAGAAACCAAGGTTAAGAATCTCAGTTCTGTCCTGTTGCCATGTTCTTTCCTTTCAAGCACACTATTCTATAAATGAGGTGAGGAAAAGGTTTACATTGTTACAACCAGTGAAGCGGAGCCTGTTCAGCATTGCTGTCAGCATTGTGAATGGTGAACAGCTCAGTCTTTGAAAGACTGAAAGAGTCAAGAGTCAACCCACAGTGCTGCAAGCAGAATAAGGCATCTAAATAGTGGTCGGGTGTCTCTAGAGTGAAAAGAAAAAGAACTAGGTGATTTCTAGGAATAGATTTAATATACCGTACCACGACTAGCAAAATATAATGGAAAAATAAACCAAAAGCACTGCTGAAGAATACCATGCAGAATAGCAGGCTTAGGACATAAAGTCTTGTCCCATCACCTGCTAGCCATCATTAGAACATTAAGCTAATATAAACAGACAAAGTACAAGTTGTCCTAGATCAGGTAGAGTCGAATATATTTTGTGGGTGTCCTTAAAGATAAAGCAAAAATTAAAATATATCTGTTTTGATTTGGTAGGGCCCAAGGATGACTTTCCTGTCCCCTTAATACTCTGTTATGTAGACATGACCAAAATGACCCAAATTCCCTGCTATAGCCCTCATATGTCACGCTATCTTTTATAACTATAACCTCAGGCAAAAAGATGGAGTACCAGAAAATGTAGGAGAAAAAAAGTTACAAATGTATTCATCATGTATTATAGATAATATGCCCAAAATATAAGTAGAGTACAAATGTGTTGGATAAAGTAACACAACCTAATAACAGGCTACCAGGTGTCTCTTGGTTTGGTTAGTCTCCAGTCAGGCTTGGTCTGTGTTATGATTTGGTCCAACATGGTTCTTGATGGAACGGCAGGCAGCATAGCCTGTCCAAATATGCCGCAGAGGGAGTTGGTCTCCTCAGAATGAAAAATGGCAGAGAGAACATGACCCTCTATATAAACAAAACACAGACATTTCTCTTAACCCTTACTACAGTCCCATCGTGTTGTCTTTGACACACCTCTTGGTCAGGAAGACTTAACCCCCATTCCAGGCCAGTTGTGGCCAGTTCATGTCCTGTCATTGATTTTCTTCAATTTCAAAGGATGCACAAATGTAGTTTCAGACAAACAAGAAAGGAAGGATGTACAGGTAATTAAATTGTAAATTGCCTTCTCCATCCTTCTCTCTCAGAACTTGTCCCTTCTACTTCAAGAAGGTTCATAGAATGTAAACTGTTCTTGGCACCTGGACCACTCTGTTCAAGTCTCCCCCTCCTCGTCACAGATGACCAGAACACCTAACAAAAGATCCTATCTGATCTAGAAAGTCATAAATGTCCCAAAGCAACAACTGGCTTATCCTGATTCCTTGCACTCTAAAATTAGATAGACAATAACTTCCCTGCTTGTTTAAATATCTGTATTATTAGACATTAATAATATAAAATATCAACCTATAGGCTAGATATATTCTCTGTAACATACTTACTTCTTATTCAAGAACCCATACCAATCTAAAATGTAAGCCATAGTATATTAAAGCTGGTGGAATAATGCTACAGTTAAATGGCCTTTCTGACAATTATCTTCCAGTTCCTCTCAGATAATTAGGGTTCATTTAAAAACTAATAGCTCAACATTTCCATGGGCAGATGCTGAGAAACTTGATAAAACCTAAACCCAGAGTCCCTCAAAATGTGGTGCACTGTAATGTTGTTTGCTCAGTAAAGTGGCTTACAACAATGCATGCTTTTAAAGGCGCTGTATAAAACACAGATTGGTGTTGTAATACAAATAAGTTGAGGCAGTTTCTCATAGGTCAAGCACTTTATGCTCAAATAAAAGGCAAAGGTAATAAAAGTTAGTCCACCTTTTATGGTAACTTTGAGTATTTAATTTTACATCCAGAGGATCATGACACAAGTTAATCTTATTCTATTGATCACTTTTTTAAAAATGTATAAACATGGCAAATATTTCCTCCTAAAATTCAGCTTGCAACTTATGAACTCCACATTGGTATAATATAATAGTTATACTTAGATATACTCGGCAATGAATTGAGAGGCTGTATACCAGCTACTGCAGAAGTAGACAAAACCTTCTAAGAATCTGGTAAGTGAAAAAAGTGAAAATACTTCACTGTTAAAATGGTGCCCTCATGAGGCTCAAATAAGGCATGGCATCTTGTGTTGCTTGTACTTTTGAGGAAATTATTTAAGACTGCAGGTCCAGATAGGGTAAATACTGTTACATATAAGTATATAGAGAAAAGTGCTAATCAACATGGACATAACATCATGACACAATCAAAAGCTGTTATTTATCATCTGCCTTTCTGTTTCTTACAATGAAAAATAAAAGGAAGCTCAGCCATTACTAGTGGATATGGTGCAAAATAATGAGATATTAAATGCTAGGTGGAACAAATTAGGGCAAAGAAGCCCCTTCAGATGTAAGGGAAATTATGCATTGGTTTGATGTAAATTTATTAACTTTGCATGCCACATCACGCTTGTCCAAAACCCATCCAACAGCTGTGCCTTTTCTCCCACTACACATATTGACTTTTGCTGAAATGCAAAATTAGCAAAGTCAGTTCTTTTAGAGCCAAAAAGCACATGAGGTGATCTATCAAAATGGGACAAAAATAATCGCACAGGAACTAGTAGGAATATTCACTCATGTGGGGATTCCCAAAGAGGTGTTCATCGACCAAGGAACTCCCTTCACATCAGAAACATTCAGTGAAGTTGTTAAATTACTGAAAATAAAGCATCTTAAAACATCAGTCTATCATCCTCAAACTGATGGTTTGGTAGAACGATTTAATCAGACCTTAAAACAGATGTTACACAAGGTAGTTAGCAAGGATGGGAGAAACTGGGATCAGTTGTTTTATTTGCCTACCGGGAAGTCCCACAGGCCTCTACTGGGTTTTCTCCATTTGAATTATTATATGTAAGACAGCCCTGGGGTCTATTGGATATGCTAAAAGAAGGTTTGGAAGAAGATACCCTTCCCTCCTCCAATATTCTAGAATATATCGCGCAATTACGCGATAGATTAGGAAAAATTCAGCCCGTCTTAAAGGAGCATTTGAAAAAGGCTCAAGCCGTGCAGGCGCAGTATTATAATATAAATATCACCCTCTGGGAGTTTCTCCGGGAAGATCGTGTTATGGTGATTGTCCCTAATTCCCTTTCAAAATTATTGGCACATTGGCAAGGCCCCTACGAGGTTAAGGAATGAAAAGGTTTGGTTGATTATTTGGTAAAACAACCAAATCGCTGACTGAGTGAGCGTGTGTATCATGTGCATCTGCTGAAACCGTGGAGGGAAAGAGACAACAATCTCAACTCTGGACAGCCCCGCTCCCTTATTGCTAAACACCAGAACCTTAACTTCGGACCCAAATTGTCTTAGAAACAATGGCAGGAGCTAGAAATAGCCATTCTGTCAGTATTAAGTGGGTAACCTGGCCACACTACGCTAATTGAGCATGACATCATCACTGACCCGGGAGTGATTGTCCGGGAACACCCTTATCGACTCCCAGAGGCAAAGAAAACTGAAGTGGAGCAGGAGATCAGATGTATGCTGGACTTGGGTGTAATTGAAGAAGGTCACTATCCCTGGTCCAGTCCTATTGTTCTGCTTCCAGAACCTGACAGGATGTGGTCACTGGCAATATAAGGTCCTCCCATTTGGTTTGCATGGGGCAACGGCAACCTTCTAGCGTCTGGTAGATAGACTGCTACAGCCCCATAATTCCTATAGTGCCGCCTACCTAAATGATATAGTCATTTTTTCGGGCACATGGCAGGATCATGCAATAATAAATGTTTTTTTGGCTTAAAGGAAGTGAAGTATTTGGGCTATCTGGTGGGAGGAGGTTCGGTTAAACCACAGTGTACCAAAGTTGATGCCATTCTTAGATGGCCCTGTTTGATTACCAAGAGGCAGGTAAAATATTTCTGGTTCTAGCGGGATACTACTGTCGCTTTGTACCTCGTTTTTCAGAGATTGCTGTGCCCTTGACTGATCTAAGAAAGAAGAGGGCTTCCCTTAAGGTGGTACGGAATGATAAAACTGAAGCTGCATTTCGTGACTTAAAATTGGCCCTTATTTCAGCACCTCTATTGAAAACTCCTAATTTTGATTTTGATTTTATTCTCCAGACCGATGCTTTGGACATAGAACTAGGTGCTGTGTTGAGCCAATGCATCGAAGGTGCTGAACACCCCGTCCTGTACCAGAGCCGGAAACTGCTAGATCCGGAGACAAGGTATGCAGCGGTGGAACGTGAAGCCTTGGCAATTAAGTGGGCCGTGACTCAGTTGAGGAGTTATCTGCTGGGTTGAGAATTTACCCTGGTGACAGATCATGCCACCCTTCAGTGGATGTCCATTTATCGTGAGTCAAATCCTCGGGTCATCAGGTGGTTTTTAGACCTACAACCATACAGATTCAAGGTCATTTATCATAAAGGTTCTTTACAGGCCAACCATGATGCTCTCTCCCATGTCTATGACCTCTCGGTTCTGGCCGCCCAACCTGATGGGTCTGGGCTGGGGTGGTGGGTCATGTCACACACGTGCACATAGGAGGCAGCCAACAAGACCAGAGGTGAGTGAAAGTTCATGAGACAAGGGGGTTGTATCGGGTATTAATGCCTCTCTCCTTTTTTCATCAGAATTCACAAAGATAAACAATAAACCAACGTACTCACTGAGTATTCTGGATTCCCAAAATGGCTCCATTTCTGATACATCATTTCCACCTCCAACTCCTGCAGAGGACGTCACTTTCGGGTGTGTCTCTGATGACATCACTTTTTCCGGTCCCATTTGAGGATTTCACTTTCCCATATGTCACATCTAGTGACGCCACTTCCGGTCGCATCCTGATGACATAACTTCCGGTCTCCTGTTGATGATGTCACTTCCGGGTATGACGTCATTTCCACCAATACTTCCTTCCGGTTGCCATTTTGTATAAATACCACCTTTCACTGTTATGTATTATCAACTATTATGCTTTTGATCACATTTTTTCAACTGTTTCATTGAAGATCTCTGGATATTATATGGGGACAACTCCCCAACTCTTATTTTTTCTCTCAAGTGAGATTAATTATCTTGCAAGAGGTATAAGGAGAGATTAAAGGAATTGAACCTTTTCAGTTTAAGCAGAGATTAAGAGGGAACATGATCAAATTGTTTACAATTATGATGGCAACAAATAGATTTCCATTGTTATGTTATAATAAATACTGCAACAAGAACATGAGGACATCGTTGGAAACTTAATCGTCAGATTTCACACAAATGTTAGGTTTTCTTCATGCAGAGAACAAGAGACACATGGAATAAATTACCAAGCAGTGTGGTTGAGAGAAATATTTTAGGGACCTTCAAATCTCAACTTGGCGTTACATTACGCAATCTACATGAATAGAATGGACATGCTTGTTGAACTGAATGGCCTGTTCTCATCACAACTTTTCCTTACTCTGTAATTGAGGAAGAAATATTGAGAATCCAAGGAATTTTACCAAGATAACAGATGATCTGGCAGATAGCTTGTAGCACATGCTTATAGGTAGGAATTTTAGAACTTAGTTGTGTTTTTAAAGGTTAGGATGAGAAGGACAAGTACAGGCCCAGTCAATAACCTCCTAAGTAATAGTTTCTTAAAGTATGGGCCACATACCAAAGTGGGTTTTGGGTTGCAGCCTTTTGGGTCACACATTCTTGTACATTGTATTCAATGGGAGAGAGTCATGTACAGTTTGTGTAGTGTCTTGTGATGGGTCACCATGGGCAATTTAACCAGTGACTGTTGGCAGCAAATCTCAAAAGGGCGAAACGGAAGGGAAGGGAAGGAAAAAAAAATTGTTCCTTAACCTTTCTGATCTCAAACACACAGAGACATAAAAAGAATGTGCCAGCTTCACACAGATGATGCCCAGGGTAGATTCAAGCTCTACTCTATTCAGTACTACACACTGTATCCACAGAAGTGCCAGTGAAAGATATTTACCAGCTTGGGGTCCAAATTCATGATGCTCAGGTTCTAATTTGTAATTTGGTGGCTGAAATGCAAGGGTGTGGAGGGCAGAGCTCAAATTAAAAAAAAGTTCATTCACCTAAAGATGCAAAGATAGTCCAATTTTTGGTTTGTCTGAAAGCTGTCAGGGTCCTAATGTAGTCTTCTAATTTGCTTATCTTTGTCGCCAAGTAGTTTGCTGTATAAATCCGTCTTTAATGACTGCATAGGGAATGCACAGGAGAGACCCAACAAACACAAACTCTAAAGAAATACTGCAAAAGAAGATTTAATTTGGAAATTGAAATCCATATTATGCTCAAAAGTCATTGATTGCGAATTGGTCACCTTTTACAATGGTGTTGCTGAATACATTTTTGCTATAAGACACTCTTTCCTTTAGGATTTTGCAAGATCTCAATATAGTTTAAACTGCACAGCCTGATGGGATGCTATTTAATTTAATTGCTTTAAGATCCAAATTTAAATTTTAAGACACAGTACTGCCCTCCGGCTTATATAAAAAGTATAACCACATATGATATGAGATTGAACCATATATAAAGTCAAAAAGAGTATACAATGTGGTGATAAAAAAAAATAACAAAATACAGTTCATAGGGTCAGTATTGTCACATGTATAGAATACAGTGAAATTCTCACTGCATGTGCTAATAAAAGTGAAACACAAAACTAATCTCAAACACTATGATTAGTCAGCAGAACCATGTTACTTCAAAACTTCTGTTTTCCTTAAGAACCTCCTGCAGTGGAAAAAACTGCAACTCATACTCTTAAAACATGCTAGTGTCCATGTATAAAATGCCATAAGTTTACCAATCTCAGCTTGAAAATACTGTACTAGTATGACTTTCGACTTGGCTGATGTCAGATACCGCAATATGACAAACTCATCTCAATCCACATATGTGCTAATTGGATGTATTTATACCATATGAAATAGAACAAAAAAAAAAATCAGAAGTTAAAATATAGTAACATTGTCCTTAATTTTTTGACGTTTTATAAAATGCACTTAATAAAAACATCTTATTTGTCTAATTGAACTTGGTGGACTATCTACAGTGATGGGTACAACTCCAAATACCCTAACTTAGTACCAGACAAGTGACTTTCTGCTTGTGTCTTTTATATATAAACCTTAAAGATATTCTTTAAGAAAAAAGATATGCACATTATATTAAATCAACAACTCTAAGTGCTACTGGTGTGAGTGAGAGTGTGTTAGTACACTCATCAATGTGCCTTGCAATAAATGGAATTCTCACTTAGGGTGCCTTCCTACCTTGCATAGACAAGACACCCAAAAATGGAAAAGCTGGTTTATAAAATGTTCTCTCATAGACCCAAACCTAAACCTTATCTTACATACAGTATGTCAGCTTACGGTATGTGGTGCAGATAAATAAAATAATGTCCTTAGAGGGTGAGTTATTTTGACCTGACACAGCCATCCATCCAAAAACTATTACAAAGACTGCTACACAATTAATACTAATATGAAATTATAATACACAATAAGGGGTACTTGGAAAAAGTTAAGAAAAAAGTACATTTGAAATTATATTTAATATTTTTTTTTAATTTGCTCTTGTAATGGACGCACCTTTAGGATCCATACAGAAGCCTGTCAATCAAGGTGTGTTCTGCAACAGCACCCTGTCAGGACTCTGACAAGGCCATCCTTCAAAACTATAAGCCCCACACAACCCTACTGGTGTCTAGGCTGGGGCCAAACCAGAGAAGCACTACTCCCTCTCTTACTGAGGGATGAACTGTTCAAAATCTTCTAGCCCATCCATTATTCTTCTGTCCCAGCTAGGATGGGAATAAATAACCAACCCAGCAGAGATATTCCTCCTCTCACGTTGTCTTTTCATTACAGGCTCCTGAACAGGCAAGGATTCCCCTTCCATCCCAGTCAGGACAGTAGTCCATCTGCCATGACACTTACGTATTATATTTCATGACTTCAGTTTTTTTGAGGGGGAAACATTACTGTATAGCACAGTAATTGTATCATCCTTGTTTTTTTTAACTAACCTGAGTGGTTCAATTGTCATGTTTTTTTAATGAAATGAAAATATAATCTAATAATTTTAATGACAGTTGTGGCCTATTTACCTCTGTCTGTGTGCTAGTATCTACCACTGATCTAGGTTTCTCATGGCCATCATCCAAGCAGTGCCAAGTTTAAACTTTTACAACCTTGTTTTCCCCGTATTCACCTGGGTTACCTCTGGGTGGTCCAGTTTCCTCCTGCTGTCTAGAAGCATCTAGGTTAGGTGAACTCAAGCTGACATTGCTAAACTGGCCCATTTGTGTGCAACGTACTGAGTACGTTCAGTACAAGAAATGCAACAAGGTTCTAGATTAAAGAGCCTAAACAACTTGAGACAACATACAATATCAGCTGGATTGAGCTTAAAACATTGGCTAAAAAGTATTGGAAGTAGGACAAGTGCTTTAACGCATATTTTTACACATTTTTCTAATGCCTGAACCACAACTAGGACACAATTAGGAATTAACCTGACCAGAACGATCCCTATTCCATTACCACTAAAGATCATTTTTAAATAACTAAAGATCATCACTAAATTTCTCGCAAATGACCAAGTTGCATTTCTTATAATCGGCGAATAATTTTAGAATGGTGAATGTTACACACTTTCAATTCAAGTACATCCAAGAAGGATTTCCAACCCAGATTTAAATTCTATAAACCTATTACTATTATTACAAAATGAGAATTGTTCCAAATTCATCATTTTCACTTTCACTTTAAAACATCAGTAAAACAATATTTGGAATTAACTTGTCTTCAAGATCGCATTGAATTTTGATTCCGTGTTTGGACTTACATCGTGACAACGCAACGTATAACTGCCCATGAGTGAATATCGTTTCTTTCTCTGTGTTAAGTGTGTTGTTCATGATGATTATCTCTTCGGCGATAATCAGGAAAGCCAGCCTTAGTCATATCTGTTGATTGAACAAACTCTTTAGGAAATTTCTTTAAACACTTTTTTTCTTTTGAGTCCCAACATACACTGAATCTTTTAAATGTGGTCCGTGAGACATGTTTTTAATGACTTTGTACCATAATTCAGGATAGGTTTCTCTGTTTGGAATTTCTGCACAGACATCATCAGCAGTTAATAATTTATTTAGCAAAGTAACCAATAAGTGCATGTGAGGTGAACCCCGTTCTTGAAATTCGATTGTGTAAATGTATGCTCTGATTTGACCGAACACCATTTCAAGTTTTTTCAATAAAACTAAGACTTTCTGATAAAACAATCTACGGTACTTACGAAAGCCAGAATATCCAGAGCCGATGTAGCTGGTGGCATTGTTCTAAGAAATTGATGTATTTCTGGCCACTGTGGATTGCATGTCATTGTAATAAATAAATCTGGCCAATTGATAGTTTGGGATATTGGCACTGCATCATGATATAACTGTTGCAATGCTCTTGGACTACCTTGATATGATGATGGTAATATTACTGCTTTGCCTATTTTGAATTTGTCTGAACTATTGATATTTGAATTTTGAACATGATCAATGAGACCTTGCATATGTTCCGTTCTAAGTTTTGCTTGATTAGATTTAATAAAGAAGAGACGATTAGCTTTGACTTTTAGATACGCATTAATAATATAATGTTGCAATAGACGTTGAGATGACATTAGTGGGTTAAATACATAGGAACTTATCGGTAATTTTGACCCGAAATATTGTGTGGGTGTTATTCGTTTTTCTGAATTCGTGTGTTTCATATTGTACGACCATCCTGTTTCACCATCAGGGAAAAGCAAAGGAAAAAGTAAAGGATCTGAATGTGGTGATTTATTTGACAGAAATGACAAATTGTGCTTTGCTTTTAGATATAAATAAATATCTACTCTATCTTTGATATCTCCGTCTTTCGAAACTATCATCACTGATAATTCATCACATGTCGATTTATTATAAATGCGATCGTGATCCGGGGCCGGCTCTACGCTGGGGCAAGAGGGGGCAATTCCCCCTTAAACAAATGTCTTGCCCCCTTACATCAAACTTTTAGAAGTTGAGAAAGAAAATAATAGATTACCCACAAACTGAATATGGACAAGATTTACTACAGTAGCTGAAAAATCCACTGAAAAAGGCATAAATGAGATGATAGGTTTCACCTCTTGTTCGCTCTTTCCCTCCGTGCTCTTTTTGTGCATAGGCTCACACAGCAATCAGCAGAGATCCCCCACTCACCCTCCCCCCAGCTAAACATCCAATCACTGTTAGTATGCAAATGACCCGATGTCAGGTTTCTCAGTAGGCAGGGCTGCGCAGCAGTGGGAGGCTTTGAGGAAGCAGCAAATCTGTGTCGTCAAAATCATAGTGACTCGTGAGTTAATTAACAACAACTAAAAAATACATCTATATTTGTACAGTCAATGGGGGACTAGTCCATTGTTCTTCTCACAGTTTCAGTCTGGTAGAGAAGTGTTTCTTTCTCGATCCCACAAACACCACTGTGAGGCGGTCTGCTGCACAGAGCCGACTGGATGACCTGTGTCTGTCAGACCCCGACACAAAGCCCCGCCCCAGCTTTCAACTCTGCACTTAACAGTTTCTCGTTTCATATACTGATGCAATCACAGCGATTTTAGTAAAGCTTATTCACTTTCCACCACAGCTTCCATCAGCTCACAAAGGGAAAGTTAATGCTGCGAGATGAATCCTTTTTTCCAAGCTTTTAAAAAGTGTGGCGCTGCTGCAACCTGTACCAATAGCAGTAGCAATGATGCTGCTACTGGTACATCAGAGACAGCAGCTAACATGTCTACTCCTGTAGCATCAACAGGCACTGTTTCTCCTGTACCTCTGCCAACAATTGCTGCCCCAAAGCAACCCGCTCAGCTACCCAGTGACTTAAATGGCAATACACCATCCCAGCCAATACTGGGTAGTTACCCCAAACGTGTATTTAGTGGTACAACATTAAGATCATTCAATCCTGCCTGGTACCGCACACGACCATGGCTGGAGTACTCTGTTGTGCTGGACGCATGCTTCTGTTTCCCCTGTCGGAAATATGGCAGCACTGTTAATAAGAGGGATGTAGTTTTTACCTTAACTGATTTTAACAACTGGAAAGCAGCACTTGATCGAGACAAGGTGCTACAGAGGCATGTGTCCAGCCACAACCATGTGCATGCTTCAACCATCTTGACTGAGCATAAAAGCAGAGAGGTCAGAGGGGGGACTTTGGATTCAATGTTGGTTGGTAAAACCCAACTTGAAAAAAACCATTACTATGTCAAGAGTATTGGTAGTGCTATAAGGCTTCTCTGTGTAAATGAGTTGGGGCTCCGTGGGACTGCAGAAACCTTGAGACGTGATGCAGTGAGTAATGATGATGACATTGCTTCAGGTATTTTTCTAAAACTGATGAAATATACCTTAGAGAAGGATAAGAAGCTTGCAAGCATTGCTAAGGGTATCCCAAAAAATGCAAAATACACATCTAAGGATATCCAAAATGAAATTATCCAAACATTGGCTGACATGGTGCTTGGAGAGGTCAGGAAAAAATATGAAAGTGCTGATTCTGCAGGATTTTGCCTCAAAAGTGATGGGACCAGGAATAGGTGCAATAATAATACAATTTGCAAGAAATTCCATGCCAGAGGAGCCTCTTATTGGGTTGCTTGACTTGCAACAACTTGATGCAGAGTACATCACCTCTCAGATACTGTTACACCTTTCTGATGCTGGCTACAGTGCTGACAGTATACTTAGCCAGTGTTATGATGGAGCTTCCGTGATGAGTGGGGTTAGAGGTGGTGTACAAGCTCTGCTCCAAAAGAGGCTTGACAGATATGTCCCATACATCCACTGCTACAACCACCAACTGCACTTAGTGGTTGTGCATGCCATGCAGAGTTAGCCATGTGCAAAAAGATTTTTTAGCCTATCTAGTTCACTCTACAACTTTTTTCACCACCACTATGTGCTCAATAAACATGATGCACCTTGTCTAAAATGGCTGCTTGAGATCAGATGGACAAGCCACTATGAGGTGACAAGGTGCACTGTGGACAATCAAGAACAAATCCTTAGTATCCTATCTGAGATGACAGAGGATGATGATGCTGCAGTTGACCTGTGCACCGAGGCATCAGGCCTGCTATGCCAAATTAAGAGACATCACTTCTTTAAGATTGGAAAATTCCTAGTGCGGGTGTTTGGTGTCTTAAAACCAGCAAATGCTATTCTACAGTCTCAGTCAGTTGATCTGTACAGTGCTTCTGAGGTTGTTAGTGCAGCACTGGACTCCTTAAAAAACATCCGTGAGGATGACTGTTGGGGAGTGTCATCTCCTGCTGAGGATGAGTCACATCCAACAAAGAGAAGGAGAACAATGAGCAAACACCTGGGTCAAAGTGTTGTGCTCTCAACCTTGGGCCATACAGACTCTGGTGACCCTACCATTCCCCCCATCAGTCTCTGAAAAGATCCCTGCTTAACATCCTTGACAGGGCATTTCAGAAATGGAAACTAGATTTTCACACAAGAATATTGACCTGATGAGAGCCATATCTAGTCTTGCACCCAAATCTAGCTCATTTCTAGATCCCACCCTGTTGCACCCTCTGGCTGTGATGGCTGGCACTGTAGCAGATGTTGTAAGTCTGAAAAATGAAGTTATTGTGGCAAAACAGATGCTGCTCAAAAAAATGTTCAAAGGAAACAGACCTGTTCACTGTGTGTAAACTCCTGCAGGAGTACAAGGAAGCCTTTCCTAAGTTTCATAAATTGTATGTAACAGCCCTGGTCATTGGTGTGTCTTCAGCATCATGTGAGAGTTCCACTCTGTCACGTGTCCTAATCCCCTATCGTCGCACCATGTTACATAAAAGAAAGAGGAATTTGGTGATCTTGGCCCATGAGAAGTCCATAACAAATAACTTGGATATGGATGCATTTGTAAGAGTTTTTTCAAAGGGAAACAGGAGACTGTTGTTGTAGAGTGGATTGAGCAGAAAGGAGAGTGGAGCTGTTCAGTTGCAAACAGAGAGTTCAGTTGCTTGCAAAACAAACAAGCTTAAAACAAGACAAAAAAGAAGAAAAAAGTTAAAATGTTCTGTTCTAAATCTGTTGTGTTCTACAAATTAGTTTCAGAATTGTAGGAAAAGACATGGTGAATTGTTTTTTTTAAATTACTAATCCTACCCTTTTTAGTTTTGTAAATATTGGCTATATTGAGAGGTCTTATTTTATTTTTACTTTGCAAATTTATTTGAGAATTAGGCCATCCAATTAAGAAACATTTTATGTTGTTGGTTGTAAAGATCTGGATGGATATTTTATTTTATTTGTTGGAGGGTTATAGTTAATTGCAGTTCAAATCCCTTAAAAATAACATTTTTGAAAGAAGTGGACAGCTAAAAATCTGTGTTGAAGTGTGACTACATGGGTGCAACAGATGAAGTGACGACTGTTCCTGACCACATGTGTGACTGCTGGCATTCCAATAACAAGTACAACGTGTATAAAACGGAAACATCCAAGCTGAAATAATCTCTCTCAAGGTAAACCTGAAAGAATTAATTAATCAGTAACTGACATCACAGAATGTTTCCCTGCTTTAAGAAACATTATAAAAATTCAACCATATTTTTCAAAAGGGAGTTTTTGAAATTTCAAAAAGGTTGTACAGCAATAGGCACTTTTACCTTTGAGATGTCTAAGGAAAACATTTCATGACGATTAGTATATATTGGTAGCAAGATGATTGCACTGAAATTTTGCTGAGGAAATGCTGAGGACACATTTCCACAAATTGTCTTGCATTTGCAAACACAGTGATTGATAAATATTCAAGATTACAGTGTATCTATGATTTTTTTTATCTAATGAAACAAAGTTTTACCCCATTTTGTAGCAACAATGATGTGACCAGGTCTGACAAGACTTGCCCTTAGCCAGTGTCCTTTGTCCCGAAGTCAAAATACTGTAATATTACTGCGAGTGAATTGGTTTTCAGCAATGAATCAAACTTTTCTGACCAGTTTCACTCATTATTGAAAGCTGTAAAATCAATATAGATAAGTGTGTTTGTTCAGCAATTGCAACAGAAGAACAATAGGAATCAGTTTCTACAGAATATATCCCAAGTTTCTGTTGTCAAACACACAAGCACAGGGAGCACTTTGTGGATTCTGAACAGGTGTGACCTGAGATGAAGACTGAGAGTGCAACAGGGTACTTAACTTCTTTTCTCTCTTTGCCTCCAGAATGGAGAACAGAGGACCACTGACATCACATCCACTCCCCACTTCCAGAAGCCTTAAGCTTTCCAGTCCTTTTCACTATAAAATAAAAACCAACATCAGTTCACTTTGGAACCAGATTCAGGGAAGGACGGAGCTCTTCTACATAAGGAAACCTCTCATAGCTTGCAATAGCTCATTTTAGTCAAAAGTCTTAGTCCTGAGACGCTACTCATCTGTTTTTGTTTATCATGCACTGAACTGCCTTTCATGAAATGGGGTTTTCCAGAACTGGTCCCCAACTCTCTGTACTCCTTTTATTACAGCATGCAATTAAGTGAAGGCAGATAAAATAAATATGTTAAAGGAGAAGATAAATATTCTAAATAAAACAAAATAGATTAAATAAACCTTGGTAATCCTATAGAGAAATTATAAATAAGTAATTCAAAATCCTGTTAAAAGCTGTGCTTTGCACACAGCCAGGCTGCACTTCAGCAATCTGTTTTTGTTGACTATTTAATTTTCCCTTTTTATCTTATGTCTGGGAGACTCATAGTTAAGAATCCTACTTTATTTCACCTCCTAAAAGTAAACAGTTAAAAAAAAATGTAATGTTCATTATTGCAAAAAGAGGTTTTTTTTTTTTATCTTTGACATTTAAAATTATTAGTTTACAAATGTAATATCAACATGCCAGCACAGAGGCACAGTGGTTAGTGTCTCATAGCTCCAAAGGTCTGGGTATAAATCCCTGTCTAGAGAGATAGATAGATAGATAGATAGATAGATAGATAGATAGATAGATAGATAGATAGATACTTTATTGATCCCAAGGGGAAATCCACATAATCCAGCAGCAGTATACTGATACAAAAAACAATATTAAATTAAAGAGGTCTAGACCCTATCTGTGACATTTGCCCCTTATCTATGGGTCGGTGAGGATTTTTTTTCCCATATTTTGGTTTTCTTCCCACATACCAAAGACCTCCATGTTAGGTTAAATGGTCTGGTATGAGACAGTGTGGATGTGTGAGGGTATATTGTGAAAGACTGCCATCCTCTGTTCCTGCTTTGTGCTTGATGTTATTGAGATAAGGCTAGAATACTGGTGATCCTCAAGTGGTTTAAGTGAAAATGAACTGATCAGTGGATGTAATGTCATCATTCAGTGGTAGAAATGAAATCAATGAAACATGTGTAGAAAGAGAGCCATAAGGCCTTAACACTTGGCCTTGTAAATGTATGCCTTGTAAACTGAAATTCCCCTTAAATATAGAGGCATTTTAACCTCTGGATAAAATTAAACCTTAAAATATTCAGAAATAAATAAGGCTTTTTAGTCTAGTTGCAAGGTGATGGTTACAGCCATTGTATTTCTTTTTCTTATCACTACATTTAGCACACATGGTTCGCCATTCATGACAAAGTGAACAGTTTAATTGTATCTGCTCTGGCAACCACAGAAATAAATAGACTTCAAAACCAAAACCATGTATCTCCAAATGCTAAATACAAGATCACTTATTGTTTTGAAATCCAGTGAATCCCAACTACACAGATGTAGTTAATTTTAATGTCTTACCTGATTTGTGGACATTCCTTAAACAGGACAGGGAGGCATTCAGGCGTGCACACTCTTCTCCATTGGCTCCATATTTCTTGATCGTCTCACACACCTGTTCATCTGTCATCTCCAGCAAGGCTTCCAAGGTCAGCTGGCCTGGGGCAATCTGCTGTAGCAACAAAGAGAGCGATGAACATACAAGCCTGTATGAAGAACACTCTAAAAATACGACATGATTTTCTATGAAAAATAAAGGGGAGACAGAAATGAAGAAGGAACCTCTCATTTCTAACTTCATGTTTACAAAACTAGTGGGGTTTTCACAGTTAACCGAACTGCTATCCATAACAAAAAGATGTCTAGTTAAGTCTGATGGTGCACTTATCCAGGTCTATTAGTATGAAGCAGTAAATAAATGGAGAGACCACTTTTTTCTTATTGAACTGAAATGTTAATTTCTTTCAGTAATGCATACAATACAAAGTTCTTTCCAGTTCTTGACTTTTGCTTTCTACTTTCTTCAATTAGCAGTTTGGCATGGACTAAAGATTTTTAAATGAATTCTCTTGTTTTGTGTTTCCACTCATAGCCAAACCTATAAATTTGCCTTTCTTATACAAAGTTAACAGTTAGTTGTGAGTTTGTAGTTAAATGTGGTTCAGATTTCTTAAACATTGCATTCTTTAAGGAAGTAAGAAGTTAAACTCTATGTTGAAGTCTGACTAGATGTGTGCAGCAGATGAAGTGACATTGAGCTCCTGGCACCTGCTTGACTGCTGGCTTTTCAATAACCAGAACTAGGGAATGACTTTCTGACATGTTCAAAAAGGAAATGTACAAGTTGAAGTAATCTCACTTAAGGCAAACTTTAAAGAGTGAATTAATGTTCCCTGTTTAAAGACAGAGGATTTTGAAAATTCATTCCTGCTTTTTACATACACTTTATTTGAGATGACTCAACAAAAACTGAATTTTTCTGATTCATTTCCTTGCAGAATAAGCTTATCATATTTAATGATATTGGTCCAATGGGAGCCATGAAAAGACAGACAGACAGACATGACGATGACAACTGGTGCTTTCACCTTTAACATGTCCGTAGAAAACCTTTCATGACAATTTGTATATATTGGCAGGAAGATGAAGGCATTGACATTTTGTAATCACTCGAATGTTCTTGCATTTACAAGTACAACAGAGATTGATAAACACTTAAGACTGAACTGGGGCTATAATTTTTTTTTTATTTAATGATAGTTCTTTTTACCCCATTTTGTGATAACAGCAATGTGGGCCGATCTAACGAGACCTGCACTTAACCAAAATCCTTTGTCCTTAAGCCAGAATACTTTTCAATTACTGACAGTGAATTTTGGCACTGAATCTGACTTGTCAGTAACCCTTTACTCATAGCTGATCAGTTTCACTCCTTATCAAAAGCCGTGAAATCAATATAGATAACTGTGACTGTTTAGTAATTGCAGTAGGATCCAATTTCAAAATAACCAATATTCTTTGTCCTAAAGTCAGAATACTGTTCTGTTACTGACAGTGGATTTACTTTGGGCACTGAATCTGACTTTCAGCACTATTTCTTTTTTCCTCACTCATTTCCTCTAATATGCATTATGTAAAATTTATTTTGATTTTCAAATGATCTATTGATTGTATGGGGAAGATGTGGCTAAACACTTTGGTTCTTCTGTCAAAAAGACTTAAAAAAGTACACTGTTACCATTTTGTAATATAATAGTTTTCAGTGATGCAAAGTGTCCATCAATCGGTTTAAAAATTCATGGAGTAACAATAAGCCCTCAGAGTTGACTAATTTCCCTTTTTAATAAATACATTTAAAGGCATTTTACCTACCATCATATTAATAAATAGACACTTAACTCCCCCCCCCCCCCCCAATCCCAAGTGTAGGTAGCCAGTAAATGTGCCGCTCTGTATAAAAGCAGCAATGTACAGTAAGATCAGTTATGCTCTTTGAAGCACCCATGGATGAAAGCATCCTGTTTCTTTTTTTTTTCGTTCTCTTTTGCATCCAACTACCTGCTGTTGGCACCTACAAACCAAAAAAATGGACTACTGTGGCAAAGGAGATGGGTTTAAAAAGAGAATCCTGCCAAGTACCTCTGTGACTTCCTTGCGCATATTCACAATGCGAAACCAGTGCATTAGGTGTGGAAATCCTTCAAGCTCTGCGTTACGCTCCTGAAGAGCCACCTTTCGCTTGCAGGAGAGCTGCCGGCTGAAGTACTTCACCAGTTTACCCTAGAAAACATAAAAGATCATGTTTAAGGCACCAACCTTTATTACGTGATTTGTCTTGGAAATACACAGAACTTCATATGGCGGGGTCTTCAAATCTTCACAAACAAATGTGAGAAAACAAACAAAATACAAGAATGCTGGGTGCAGTATTAGGCAGAAAAAGTGGCTGAGAGGGGTTATCATATAAACAGTTTTAGTTTTTTGAAGACATGTTGTAAACCATACAGATATGTACCAGGCAACACAAAATACCATTTTCTATATTATTTACCATATCATTTTTAAATGCAATTTTTAGCAGTCCTACTTATGGAAGTATTTCCAACCTAACTGCACTGCAAATAGTAAGCTAACTTTCTTGCTCTGATATAGTCCGTTTTGTTGTGGCAGAGTCCTAACCCTATTTTTCCTTTAAGACACTTTATTACATAGACCATAACAGAATACCCCAAATCTCACACACTAACCACACTGTCAGGATTGACTGATAGATAGATAGATAGATAGATAGATAGATAGATAGATAGATAGATAGATAGATAGATAGATAGATAGATA
>JANRMT010062840.1:35970040-35994129 GCA_026402145.1 Polypterus bichir lapradei
GGAGGCGGCCCCTTTTATTCCCACCCGGACGTGCTCCAGATGCCCTCTGATGAACTTCCTGTGGCACGTCCTGGTGTTGCGGAAGTGCCGCATGAGCACCTGGAAGCACTCCGGGTGTCCCTGGTATTTCTTCTGCCAGCACCTCCGGTTGTGGCATCCAGGGCGGGCGTCCCCTGGCGGTGGCCACAGGCCCCTATAGGTTTGAGCTTCCATGCTCAATTCCCGTGGCCCCCATACCAACCAAGGTGGCTGCCCTCTCGTGGTCTGGGGGAGGCACAGTCCCTCTCCTGGACCTTCCAGGCGTCACGATTGGGCACAGCCCCCAGCTGACCACCACAACATGTGTAAAGCACATGCATAGTTTTGGCTGATAACTTGCTCCTCCATAGAAAAAACATATTTATATATACACACACATTTTCTGCTGAACTATTTAACCTTCCAGGAAAACATAACATTTTAGAAGGCTGTAACATTTCAATAAGCATGATGAGTATTCAGAATGGAGTCGATAAATGTTTTAATTGCTGATATACAGCATAATTTCTATAATTCGATGTAGAAGCAAACAACACACATCAGGAGGATTTGAAATCAGTTTAAGAAGAGCAAAAATTTGCAAATATAATTAAATATTTTAAAATAAGTTTAGCACAAGATACTAACCAGGGTCTGAATGAAAGAGTATAGTAAAACCCAGCAGCTACTATAGCCCCCCAGAAACAGAAAAGACACAAAACCAAAATTAGATTAATTAATAATTAATGCCAAAAACTGAAAACTATTAGGTTACTTAGGAGCTTTATATAGGCCCTGTATTCACTGGAGTGTGCAGGTGTGCAAGTGGTTTGGCACTCCGTCCAGGGTCAAGTCTCACCTTGCAGTTAATGCTGCTAGAATAAGCACAGGCCTCCTGTGACCCTCAACCTGAAAAGCCAGATCAGAAAACACATGGATGAATATTTAAATGAAATTGTAATGTAAAAATGTTCTACTTTGTTCCAAACTTTATTATTACAGATTTTATAAATATATACACTGAGACCTGTAAGTTCATTCCAGACTCACGAATAGTCAGAGCCTATCTGATTGCATCAGACGTAACTTCCTTAGATGTTTACCCGTTGGAAAAAAAAGAGCCAAAAACATTTACTGTACATCCGATCATAACAGCTTAACCCAAGAGACTCTTAGGCTTAACTGTTAAACATAGCTTAGGGCATGCTTGGGGTTAACAGCAAGAATTTTAAAAAAGTTCTGCTATCAATCCTAAATGGCCACACCTTCATACTCACCCACACTAGAAAAATTTAGCATCTACCAATCAACCTAGCCTAATTTTGGGAGAAAACTGGATTTTTTTGGTTCATCATGTTTATATTACATGCAGTCATCAGTTCCAATTTTGACTGACCCTCTTTCAATTCAACAGACAACTTTACTCATCATGACTCTGCATCCCATCTGGACTGATAGCAAAGAAGCTCCTTAATGGAGTTAGTGGCACATAGAGTTTTGGTGCACCTTTTCCACAACATTGTCTTTGGAACAACAAAATGGGATATCCTGCAAGGATCACATAGTGAGAACATTGAGGAGGTTGCTGACTGCACAACTGATTACATCAACTTCTGTATGGACATTGTAGTTCCAGTAAGAACAGTACGCTGCTATGCTAACAACAAGCCATGGATTACAAGTGACATCAAGAGCCTTTTGAACCAGAAGAAAAGGGTTTTTAAAGGCGGTGATCAGCATGAGCTCAAACACGTGCAGAAGGAACTCCAAGTCCAGCTCAGGGCGGCGAAGGAGCAGTACAGGAGAAAGCTGGAGCAGAAGTTGCATAATAACAGCATGGAGGAAGTGTGGGATGGGATGAAGATCATCACTGGCTGCAGCTCAAAACGGGGTGCCACCATCGAGAGAGACGTTGAGAGAGCAAACCAAATGAACAATTTCTTTAACAGGTTTGACCACCCTAACCCACTCTCACCTCGGAGTACTGCATCCTCCAACCATCCTTCTGCTGATACCCGCATAGGAGAGACATCCCCACCCACAATTACAGCAGCGCAGGTGAGCAGAGAGCTGAGGAGACTTCATGCCAGCAAAGCAGCGGGTCCAGATGGAGTATCGCTACAACTGCTGAAGGCCTGTGCGCTGGAACTGGGGAGTCCTCTACAGCACATCTTCAACCTGAGCCTGGAACAGGGGAGAGTCCAGAGGCTTTGGAAAACATCTTGTATCACCCCAGTCCCAAAGGTATCACGTCCTAGTGAGCTGAATGACTTCTGGTCTGTTGCTCTGATGTCACATGTGATGAAGACCATGGAGCGGCTGCTGCTTCACCACCTGAGGCCACAGGTCCGCCACACCCTCGACCCTCTGCAGTTCACATACCAAGAGAAGGTGGGAGCGGAGGATGCCATCATCTATATGTTACACTGATCCCTCTCCCACTTGCACAGAGGCAGTGGTGCTGTAAGAATTATGTTTTTAGACTTCTCTAGCGCCTTCAGCACAATCCAACCCCTGCTCCTTAGGGACAAGCTGACAGAGATGGGAGTAGATTCATACCTGGTGGCATGGACCTTGGACTATCTTACAGACAAACCTCAGTATATGCGTCTCGGGAACTGCAGGTCTGACATTGTGGTCAGCAACACAGGAGTGCCGCAGGGGACTGTACTTTCTCCGGTCCTGTTCGCTGATTCGGAGTCCTGCCACGTGCAAAAGTTCGCTGATGACACTGCTATTCTGGGCTGCATCAGGAGTGGGCAGGAGGAGGAGTATAGGAACCTAATCAAAGACTTTGTTAAATGCTGCGACTCAAACCACTTACACCTGAACACCAGCAAGACCAAGGAACTGGTGGTGGATTTTAGGAGGCCCAGGCCCCTCATGGACCCCGTGATCATCAGAGGTGACTGTGTGCAGAGGGTGCAGACCTATAAATACCTGGGAGTGCAGCTGGATGATAAATTGGACTGGACTGCCAATACTGATGCTCTGTGTAAGAAAGGTCAGAGCCGACTATACTTCCTTTGAAGGTTGGCGCCCTTCAACATCTGCAATAAGATGCTGCAGATGTTCTACCAGACGGTTGTGGCGAGTTTCCTCTTCTACGCGGTGGTGTGCTGGGGAGGCAGCATAAAGAAGAAGGATGCCTCACACCTGGAAAAACGTCTCAGGAAGGCAGGCTCCATTGTAGGAATGAAGCTGGACAGTTTAACATCTGTGGCAGAGCAACGGGCACTGAGCAGGCTCCTGTCAAACATGAAGAATCCACTGCATCCACTTAACAGTGTCATCTCCAGACAGAGGAGTAGCTTCAGTGACAGACTTTTGTCACTGTCTTGCTCCACTGACAGACTGAGGAGATCGTTTCTCCCCCACACTATGCGACTCTTCAATTCCACCCCATGGGGTAAACGCTAACATTATTCAAAGTTATTGTCTGTTTTTACCTGCATTTTTATTACTCTTTAATTTAATTTTTTTTTTTGTATCTGTATGCTGCTGCTGGATTATGTGAATTTCCCCTTGGGATTAATAAAGTATCTATCTTATAGTGTACAAGTAAGTTGGTTTGAATATGACGCTGTCATCCTTAACATTATGTTATTACTACAACATCATCAAGATTTAGGGAGGTCATAGGAGGTGCAGGCTTGTTTAAGTGCACCTCAGCAGATGTGTGTGGAATGGCTACTCTTGGAAGGTTTTGTAAAAAGAAAAAGGAATTGCATTTTGAAATTAAAGAAAGGCTGGAGCACAAGCAAAATGTGAAATCAAACAACACTGAACAAGAATGTGAAAACAGAGACAGAGAAAAAAAATGTCAATATAAATAAAAAAAAGGCTGAAATAAAACAAAAATACATGATCAATGCATATACAAATGTACCTATTATCATTTAAATATTTTTGTAGTGTGCATTTCAATATTATATGTATGTATCATAATCCTCTTAAACAGTTTTGAGTTAAGGAAATCAAAAAATAATAATAATAATAATAATAATTAAAAAATAAACCTTTGGCCAAACTGGTTTAAAGACAGGGGTGTGACATTCATTTGAGAGAATTTCTTTTTGTACAGGGACACTGGGACGTGTTACTGCAGCCAGCCAGGAGAGCAGCCAATGACTCGGTGATGTAGGGGCTCGTAACGTTTAAAAGTGTGACTTAAGGACTTTTATAAAGACACTGTATCCCTTTTCTTTTGCTTAAGCAAAATGTACATTGTTTGTAAATCCTTTTGTATTCATATAAAAATGTAATATTTTAAAAACTGTTTGATATGAAAAGTGTCAAAGACATTGAAAAGAGTTTCTAAGACTGTAAGCCGGGTGTTTTAGGAATGCTGCAGTTTTACTTGGCTCTGTCTGTTTTTACTGATAAGAATTATTGCCATAAAGCATGTACACAATTTATGGTTTCACAAGGACAGCATTCCACTCCTTAGTGCAAACTTACATAAGCACGTCTTACTATCACTTGTCCCACTTTTGATGTCAGAAATATAATTTAGTTTTTGGACACCTTTTGAAGACAGGAAAATTTATGAGCTCCTTGAATAAGAGGCAGAGCACTGCCTCAGGGTGCAGGAAGTTAGCTGAAAAGATAAAAAGCAACTGGTATTAGGCCGGAAACTGGTAGCCAGAAGATGGTGTATTTGCAGCCGAAGGTTACACCCTGGAGTTCATGTCAAACACCAAAACAATGATAATCTCGTTTTTTGAAATATAAACTTTAAAAAAAAAAAAAAAGTGTCCTGGTAAAATTCTAGGAATTTCTGGGATCCCCCCTCATACACAGTATTAAATATGCAATTCAAGAAATAGCAGAGTTGTAAACTGCATGGTGACCAGTTCAGCAACTGGACAGAAGTCCAGCATTTGAGTAATTTTGCTCCCCATCTCTTGTGGTTATATATTCTGAGGATTTAAACCAGAAACAGAAACAATCTTTCTAACATTTCTGGTAAAACATGGTGCTTGCAAAATAAAAGACAAAATGGAAAGAAAATACATGTATATGTCCAAAATCTGCCTTGACCAAATGTTGAAATGAGGATGGCAAATTAAGAATAAACTGTCCAAAAGGGAAACAATACTAAAAAAAAAAAAGTAGAACTGCAAGATCCTGCCTGAAGAAACTAAAGAAACAATGATGTTCAGTATAAAGAAAACCTCTGTGAAGCAAAGAACAGTGCATCCTGGGACTTGAAAGGCCACCAGTAAAGGGCTTGTGTATGTCATCAGCCATCACTAGTGCACATAAACAATATAATAGATTTAATGAGAGTCAAACAGATGTATTGAATCCAAAGGATTGCAATTCATGGTTGGTAATTGTGGGTGGCAAACGACTAGGTTGTCAAAATGGTAGAGTGAGCCCAGACAACAATTCAAGAACAGAGCTTCCTTGAAACTGAACATCTAGCACTACCAGGTTGTATGGTGTGTACTGAAACATCTTCATTTGCTTTCACTTCCTTATATAAGATTATTTAATATTAATATTTGGAACATTATAATATTAAACTGATTTAAGGGCCTGCTTCTCTGGCTTGCATTTCTGTTTACTCCATCCCCAAGGACTAAGTGCATTAGTTAGGTCAGCAGGTGAAGATGATGCTCCAATAGAATTGATACAGTAACACAATATAGAATAAAGATGTGGGCTGTATAAAATTGATAGGGTAGCACAATATAGGATAAAGTGTGGGATGTATAGTACGTAATTGATACAGCAGTATGATATAGAATTAAGTGTGGGCTGTATGCCCCCCAAAGGCTGTTAAAGGTCAAAGTAAAAGCAAATTAGACATTATAATTTGGGTCCACATTAAAAAAAAACCCAGGAAAAAGATGTTTTGAAATGCATTGTTCCCCTAGAGTATTTCCATGATAGAATAGTGCAACCAGTTGGGCTTTGAGCTTCACTGAAGCAAGCCATATAAAGCAGATGGTTTAGCTGAGCAAGACAAGGTAAATTGTGGGGGGTTCACTGCAATGCCTCCTGTTTAAGATAAACAGAAAACAGGATGGCTGGATACGGTCTATCTAGATGAATGCAATAAATTAGAAGTATACCAGCAGAATGAGGATCAGTCTTAGCTCTCTGCCTGTTTTTGTAAGAAAGAACTACACAGAACATTTACAGTTGTGTCTCTCTTTATCATATGTTATCAATCATAAAGAAATGTGAAAAAAGACAGGTTTCTCACCAGAATTCTCCCAGCCTTAGGAGGTTGTTGTGAAATCTAAATCAGAGGTATCTAGCAGTATCTGCCTAGTTCAAAGGCCACCTGACCAAGATTCATATTAACTTAATAGCCTCATTGCAATTGATCACCAGGAAAATGAACAATTTAACTGGCAGCTTTTGAAGTTATACAAAGTGAAGATGGCTACTGACAATATCTTCATTAGATTTTAAAAATGATGTGAATACTGAGGTGGCAATACTTGATAGCTCATATAAATTACTGTACTTTGCTTTTTTCATCTGATATTTTGTTTTCCTGTTCCCATTAGACAATGTTCTTTAGCAAGACTATTACATTAAATAAAGAGTAAATTCCCACCTACATCAATATTGCAGAGAAAAGAAGCCATATGCAGTTTAGGTATGCATGCAGAGTCTTTATTCAACAGAAATGAAAAACTGTAAAATCATCTCTTAGCAAAAATAAATAAATAAGTAAAATACAATAACACAACCACACAAAGCTCTACTAGAGTCTAGAGACATAATCAGGTAGTGTAGTCAATGAACACCAGATTTGTAGTCTGATCGTAAATGGACCCCAGAGATAAAATAAATAAATAGGCAATGAAAACATTAAAATCAAATCTAATGTGGGAGACGTACAGCAAAAAGGCAAGTGTTAAGAGAAGAGAAGGGTGCTAAGCTAACTGGTCTTTGTGTGGCAGTCATATAAAAAAAATGACATAAAGTAAACAGGCATCCCCGCTTCCCACGCTTTTTCTGACAAAGTCTGGGAATGCTGCGATAGCAACTACAGTAGAATGCTGCCATGGCAACTATGGGCAATGAGCTCTTTTTGCTTCTTTAGGGTAAAATGGAAATACACGGACTGGAGACCCACCTGTAAGAAAACAATACAGCATTCTCAGTTACCATGGCAAGAAAAGTAAGCTGAAAAGACAGCCAGGTCCAGGCCCCTGCCTACAAACAAGTTCACTGATTAAACATGCAGAGAAACAAATGTTCATGAACCTCTCTCATCCATTTTCTAAAGCGGCCTTCTCCAATACAGGGTTTAGTGGGAGCTAGAGTTCTGGATTGCTTTCCGGACTTTTGTAAACTTCATACTGGGCCACACAGGTGTAGCAGGGAGGGATTTCAGATATGACAGTTTGATGATTTACTTTATGACAGTTCCAATTGATTGATTATAGACAGAATCATAATTTGTGTATTTTCTCACCAAATTCGTAGCTACACCTCTGCAGGGCCAGGTTAGGTAGAATTTCCAAACAAACTAATTTATTATCAGTCAGAGAAAAAAACAGATTCCTCACTTCAAAACCATGAGAACACAGGCAGAGCACACCAGCACCACACAGAAGATACTCTAGTAAAGAATACTGGGTTCCAAGCACTGTGGGTGCCACACCTCTGCTGGGCCAGGTTTGATAGAATCCACACAAACTAATTTACTTTCTGTCAGAGGAAAACAGATTCATTGCCTCAAAACCATGAGAACACAGGGAGAGCACACCAGCACTACACAGAAGATGCTTTAGTAAAGAATTAATACTGGGGTCCAAGCTCTGTGTGGCATACTGCTCTAACATTCTGTTCCTGTTGGAACTTGGATGGTATGTTACACCTTACAAAGAGCGTACTGCCTTCCCATGACACCAGGAATATAGACACATACAATCAGAAAATAAACAAACCTTTTAAAAAGACCATTAAAGTGCATTTACTGTAAGCCCAGCTGTACGGGCTATGCCAGAGGAAACAACAAAATTTGAATTTCACAAAATAAATTGCACTGGTTGGTGATACAATCTCACATTTCATAACACTTAACTGTTTCTTTAAGACTGTGCTACAGGCATCATCAGAAGGTAAATGGTTGCCACTCTATGTTGATTTGACAGTCTCTGGCTCTCTGCAAAACTAAACTGGATTTTGAGAGTCTGAGGATGTTATATAATCACAAATAGCAGAAATCAAGCACCTTTGAACTTATACATTTAGGGGAAAAAATTCACCCTTAAATAGTATTCTTTTCCTCTAAAGCATATATCTATAAAAAAAAGATTTGCTTAAAAAAAAAAAAAAAAAAAAAAAACCCATGAAAATGTAGTACATTTTCAAGAACGGTTGTTTTTACATTTGCCTTGCAATTATACAAATGGTATATTTTAAATTTATCTATATCCATCCATCCAGCCATCCTCTTCCGCTTATCCGAGGTCGGGTCGTGGGGACAGTAGCTTAAGCAGAGAGGCCCAGACTTCCCTCTCCCCGGCCACTTCTTCCAGCTCTTCCGGGAGAATCCCAAGGCGTCCCCAGGCCAGCCAGGTGACATAGTCCCTCCAGCGTGTCCTGGGTCTTCCCCGGGGCCTCCTCCCGGTTGGACGTGCCCGGAACACCTCACCAGGGAGGCGTCCAGGAGGCATCCTGATCAGATGCCCAAGCCACCTCATCTGACTCTTCTCGATGCGGAGGAGCAGCGGCTCTACTCTGAGCCCCACCCAGATGACTGAGCTTCTCACCTTATCTTTAAGGGAAAGCCCAGACACCCTGCGGAGGAAACTCATTTCAGCTGTTTGTATTCGCAATCTCGTTCTTTCGGTCACTACCCATAGCTCATGACCATAGGTGAGGGTAGGAACGTAGATCGACTGGTAAATTGAGAGCTTTGCCTTACAGCTCAGCTCTTTTTTCACCATGACAGACCAGTGTAGAGCCCGCATCACTGCGGATGCTGCACCGATCCGCCTGTCGATCTCACGGTCCATTCTTCCCTCACTCGTGAACAAGACCCCGAGATACTTGAACTCCTCCACTTGGGGCAGGATCTCTCCCCCAACCCTGAGAGGGCACTCCACCCTTTTATCTATATCTCTCTATTATAATAAAAAAGTCCTGGAACGATACAAGACTTTTAAGCCTGGGACGAGACATGACTTTTTCAGAGAGAAACCGTCATGTCCTGTGAGACAAGACTTTGTGCCAAGAGTTTTAACCACGCCCAGGGCCGGAAATAAAAGACAAAGAGTAGATGACAAAGTAGAATGTCTTAAAGAATTCAAAAATGTTGGCACAATACACATGCAGAGCAGGTTAGAGATAATGAAAGTACTAAAATTCGAAAGTCTCAAAAATGATAGTAAAGATCACTCGGTGAAAAAACGGAACAGCAAAAAGAGATTGAATATATTGTTCGTATTTAAACTTTAAGTTGGAGACTTGTAGATCGTCTAATTCATGTTACCATCAAGGAAAAGTAGTGTTTCTTCCCAATGAAGAGGCGTATCCACAAGAATTAAAAGATTTGATGTTTGGTGAAAGTGAAAACCACATACACCAGCGGCAGAGATGCAAAGTGGCTGGCGCGTAGCACAGGCCAGGGCCCTAGTCTACCTTAATAAAATGACAATTGTTTGTCTATGCATGTTTGGTTGCTATTTCTCAGTTATATGCCACTTGATAAGGGATTCACAGTCTACCTAAAGACACCGGATCCTTTCATCTCCAAATTGTCTGCCACAAAATCTGTGGATTCGCCACTTTCTCAATTTTGTGTCCCATTGCCAGTGTTAATGTTTGTGATGCGCCATCTGTTGTAATGACAAATGCAATGCATTTTATTACTACACGCATTACAAAAGACATTTCAATAGATGGTGCCCTGCAGACATTAACACTGAATATGACCAAAACAGAGTAACTGCCAGGTGGACTGAAATCAGCTTATCCACCTTAATACAACAAGAAGTGTCTCTGTGGCCACATCTCTGTGGCCATCTGGTTGCTAGAGTTTGGAAGTACATTTTTAAAATAGGCAAAACATGTAGGAGGCTCAAAAAAATAAATGATAATAAAAATGCCAATTCAGAGTCTAAAATAAGAAAACTGGACTTCAAAGCCAAATCTGTTATCTAACGTTATACATCATCAGCAGCCATGTGGCAGTGACTGTGTTGCACCCACATGGGCCATATGAATCAGGTTTATTGTTGTAATGCTAATAATTGATAACTTCATGTGGTAGGCAACAGAGGAATGAATGAAAAAAAAAATTAATGCACACGTAGGAAAGCCAAAGCTAGAGTTGCTAAACCAGGCCTGTATGGTAGTGGCCAGCACTGCATTTACCCAGCAAAACACTTTGTTGATAGAAGTGGTCATTATGACAAGTGGTGTCAAGAGAAAGTGGCAAAAAAGGCAGCTCTAAAGCAAACCTAGTATATAAATATAAATGTATATATTTTTCTAGTACTATATATTTCTGTAGCAGTCTTTTAGCATAAGTATCAAAGAGTATAACCAATCAGTTGTTCAAGTAAGTTTTTGCAGTACTACTGTTCTAGTGTATTTAATTTTAGCTTTTTATCAATGTACTTTTCTCTTTTGCCTGTGGTAGCAAATAAATATTTTATATAAATTTAAAAGTGATGTCACCTATTTACTGTTTTGCAAATTTGGCTACAGCCCCAAACATAGCAAAAAAGGCCTAATAAAAGAACTATAAAGGCAGAGCAGCAACCTAAACAACCTATCAAAGGAGACGGACCCCAAATCCAGCTATCAAAACTGCTAAAAGTAGGCTCCTGGCCTAGTAGACCCCGAACAGATTGAGCTGGCAAAATAGCAAGAAAAGTCCCAAAATATAGAAAAACTGCCATCAGGAGAACATTGGCAATAAACCTTCAGCTTGTATGAACAGGGCAAACAAATAAACTTTATATAAAAAGGATTTATTAGAAAAAAAAATAGAAAAATACAAGCAAAATGCTGAAAAGAGCAAAACTAAGCAAAATGTAGCTATCTAAAAGGCAATTTAAGTCCAAATCCACAAACCAGAAGAGAAACCCAATGACAGAAGCAAAAAAAAATCAAAAAAATCCAGCTAACCCAGTAATACTAATAATGTTTCTTTCATAAGCAATGTTCTCCCAATTTGAGTTTACTCAGCTCTGGGCCTTAAATTGCCAGAAAGAGACCTCAAAAGGAGTGATGTCAGAGTGGCTCCGCCTCCTGGGGCTCCTCCCACAACACACAAGGAATGGAAGCACAGTTAAATGGGACAATGCACAATTATGAGCATATCAGAAAAAACAAACATATAAAAATAATAATTCAAAACCAACAAGGTTGGGAGCATGCACATAACAGTACTACAATTTTGAAATTTCTTTTAGTGTTTATTTCTACAAGGTTTAAGGCAGTGTTAGCATCGTTGAACAAGTGGTAAGAAAAAGGGAACAAAGACGGCATGATGTAAGCTGGTATGAATTTTCTATTAAATAAAATGTAACTATATACTTTAATAAAGTTATATGTCCCTTATATACTTACTGACTCACTGACAAGAAATACAGTTGTTTGCAGACAGACTAAAAAATAAATCCCATGGCCCTCAAGCCCAGAAAAATACAATTGACTCACTAAAAAAAATTAATTTAATCATGAAAAAATCTGAGAAAATAGGGCTGTAGTTAGATTAAAAAATGCAATCGTGATTAATCACACAATTTTTTTAATGTTCCCTTTGGGCATATTAATAGTTTTCTAGAAAACAGAAATAACTCAGTGATTATTTTCTACTACAAAACAATTTTAATGATCAAGTTATTATTCCAGTTAGTTTATTAAACAGTTTTGTGTAACAGAAACAATGCCCAACAACAACGCCATTGCTATAATATCTGATGAAACCAATGCGTATGGTTTGAACTGATATGTTGCAAGACAACATACCAAAAGCACTGACTGTCAAATTATTAATTAATGATTTTTGCTCTGTGGATATCCATTATATTGTTAATTGATATTTTTTTCTTACGGTCGCTTTATAGATTTTCACTTGCGGTAACCAACTTTTGTAACCTGTCCTGATACAATTATTCAAAACAGTCCCTGGATTGTCGTTCCTCAATTACATTGCCCTCCTTTGTAAGTTGCTTTGGAGGAAAGTGACTACTAAGAAAATAAATATACATTTAAATATAAAATAAGCCTAAACTAACTATCTTCACAATTATCCTAAGTGGATTGAAATATTATCATGATCAACATGCACTGATTATTGCTTTTTATTGGTTACAGTAGGCTATAAAGTAGGTATAGGTAACATATAAATAATTAAGCAACAATACACCATGTCTGTCTTGAAGGAGTCTGAGTGAGGTACAAGAAACTGAGCGATTCCATTTTGTGTCATCTGCTCTTTAGCTACTCAGAAATGGGTTATACCTGCACTGTGCTATTTCAGGTCAGATATTCCTCCATGAGCAGCACAAATGCTGAACAGCTAGCATGTTTGTTGCCGGTGACATGGCTGACCCATTGACATTCTGTTTCCCACTTAGACCTATACCTCAACAGCCTCTTGGGTTTCATGGGCGGACTTGCATTAGTAGACATCACTGCATGTATCATCTTGTTATGGCTGTTCTTCTATACTACACAATGTGACTGTTTTTGTTTTTTTTTTCACTGTTAATGTGCGAACTCAGCATAATGACAAGCATGATGATGATATGCAGTCTCACTCAGCCCAATGTGCTTGTTCATCTGCAAAATTAGGACATGAAAATTACACTTTTTCACTCCACGTTTATAACTGACTAGCAAAATACCCGCGCTTCGCAGCGGAGAAGTAGTGTGTTAAAGAAGTTATAAAAAAGAAAAGGAAACATTTTAAAAATAACGTAACATGATTGTCAATGTAATTGTTTTGTGACTGTTATGAGTGTTGCTGTCAAGGATTTGATTATCATTATTTCTTCCAATCAGGTTCGTATTTGGAGGATGTGTTGTGTTCAAGTTATATTCCGTGTTTGTCAACCATTGTAAAGATAACAGGTTTCATTCATCGAAGTGTCCACTACCCAAATCGGTACTTGTAAATCTAAGATGTTTAACAGGCATTCCCCGTATTAAGTTGTGGATTTGCCTGCAAATATTTAGCGGTAGCGTGTCTATGAACTTAATTTAAACTTAAGCTTTGCCTGCCTATTGATATGTCTACAAAGGCTTGTTCAGATTCAGAGGGTTGTTCCTTTCTTACTGCATCAATAAACAGCTCATCTTCCTCTTTATTTTAGACATCACACACTGCATGCACGGGTTTACGTTTCCCAGTCCTGCAAAGTCAGTTCACATGAGCCGCTCGGAGTACATGCATCAAAGCTTCTCAGCTGTGCTTGTGCTATCTTGTGCGATCTCGCGATGTGCACGGCTTTATTTAATGTTAGCTCAGACACGGCACTTAAAAGTTTCTCTCGCACTTTTGCTGAGTTTGTGCCAAACACTATTCTATCCCTGACCATCTCATCTTCATTTACATAAGCACAGTCCTTCACCAGCAATTTTAACTCCGTTACAAAGTGATCAAAAGTCTCGTTTATACCCTGTGTCCTCTCATTAAACTTGTATCGCGCGAATATTGTTTCCGTCTTAGGCATGACAAACGCCAGCGGCAGCGTGTCTATGAACCTAATTTAAAGTTAAGCTTTACACCTTGCTTTCCTATTCGTTTGCGTAAGCACAGTCCTTCACCAGCAATTTTAACTCCGTTACAGCAATTTTAACTCTGTTACAAAGTGATCAAAAGTCTCGTTTATAGCCTGCGTCTTCTCATTAAACTTGTATCTCGCAAATATCGTATTCGTCGTAGGCATGACAAACGACAGTGGCAGCCTGTCTATGAACTTCATTTATACTTAAGGTTTACAACGTGGTTTGTTTCCACAGTACCTGCACATATGAATATACTTGTATGCGTCACTCGCTTCATATTCTTTTGCTGCCTTCTCAATTGTGTAATACGTTTTTTGAACAGGTTTCATTCATCAAAGTGATCACTACCCAAATTGGTACTTGTGAATCTAAGATGTTTATCAGGCATTCCCGGTATTAAGTTGTGGATTTGCCTGCGAATATTTAGCAGCAGCATGTCTATGAACTTAATATAAACTTAAGCTTTACACCTTGCTTTCCTATTGATATGTGTACAAAGGCTTGTTCAGCGTCAGAGGGTTGTTTGTTTCCTACTGCATCAATAAGCAGCTCGTTTTCCTCTTTATCTGAGACATCACACACTGCATGCATGGATTTACCTTTCCCAGTCCTGCAAAGTCAGTTCACGTGAGCCGCTCGGAGTACATGCATCGAAGTTTCTCAGCTGTGCTTGTGCTATGTTGTGCAATCTTGTGATGTCCACAGCTTTATTTAATGTTAGCTAAGACCCAGCACTTAAAAGCTTCTCTCGCACTTTTGCTGAGTTTGTGCCAAACACTAGTCTGGCCCTGACCATCTCATCTTCGTTTGCATAAGCACAGTCCTTCACCCGCGAATATTTAGCGGCAGCGTGTCTATGTGGATTGCTGCTGACGGACAGCCTTATATGGGCAGGCACTTAATTACGTGGGAGGCGTGACGAGGAGGGACGCAACTCCGCCTCACACGGCGACCAAGCTGCAGGCTATGGCCGTATATATGTAAGTAAGTAGTTTCTAGTTATGACCATTACGCGTAGAATTTCGAAATGAAACCTGCCTAACTTTTGTAAGTAAGCTGTAAGGAATGAGCCTGCCAAATTTCAGCCTTCTACCTGCACGGGAAGTTGGAGAATTAGTGATGAGTCAGTCAGTCAGTCAGTCAGTCAGTCAGTCAGTGAGGGCTTTGCCTTTTATTAGTATAGATTTGATTTTAATTGTTCTAATGTAATTCTCTGCAGTTTGAACAGCTAGGGAATATATAAAATAATGTGTATGAAAATACTGGACAAGTCATGTTCTTTAGTGATTCAATATGGTAACGCTGCATTTTATGTTCCCTGTATATTGGGATATGTGGCAACTCCACTAGTGTGTTTGAATGAAGTTCATTATCAAGAAATAAGAAGGGAAACAGTTAAGTGTCGGTGACCCACTACCTACCATCAGCAGACTTGGATTTGTTTGGCACTACTTCATTACATGTGAAGGGCAGAAAAAATGACTTGATTAAATTAGGATTTGCATTAAATAATATAATCAAAGGAAATTTTAATGTGTTAATAGCCTCTGTTAAGGGAGATTAATAAGCAGTTCTAGAAAAAAAAATGTGTCAGTCGTGAACTGGGGTTTCCTGAGCGCAATAATAACTCAAAATCTCTACCATGTCTAATAGAGGGGAGAGACCATCAAACCCCGGCTACACACTAAAGGGCAAACATAGAATCTTTATAAATAAAAGATTATTAACAAAAATGCTCTGTAACAAAGATAAGCTCTGAGAAGCACAAGAGCCAAAAGGAATTGCCTAAAAGAGCAAGCAATTTAACAATCTACAACTTAGTAAAAGTAAAAGAACTGGAGACAGCAAGAGATCACACAGAAAAAGTACAAAGATCAAAGCTTTTAGACAGAGCCATTCATCACCAGGATAGCTAGCCAGTCATATGTGTATAATATCAGGACATCACAGCCCATCCAAGAGAGCAACATCAGAGTACACAACTCATGCATCAGCCTGACTACTAAATCTAAAAGTTACCAAAGAGAACATCTTCTTTTGACACTGCTGCTGATTTTCAGTAAGACTATAAACATCCAGACTTTGAAATCAATTTACATTTTCTATTGCTGGTATTATTGCGTTTTAATAAATACCACATTGCCTTTATATCTAAAATGATCAAAGTAATAAAGTAAATACAGGGCACTCTGTGCTATTCTTTTCCTACAGGTTTATCAGGCTGATGGGGACATCCCAATGGAAGAAGAGTGTGGTAGAACTAAATTATCATTGGTTGGTAAGTGGCATAAAGTTGTGGTCTATGGCTGGCTTGTTATCCCGGCCAATGCCCCCAGGCCGCCAGATGGAGCCCTCCCTGCAGTATGGAGGTGCCCCGAAGACCAGCAGGGAATCATAGACAATGGAGTTTTTATCCACAGCCCTGCTGGATACAACAGGGGCCGCAAGAGGGAGCTGCAGGGAGGAGCCAAGAGTCATATGTGCCCTATAACCCGGAAGTGCATCATAGGCAGAGCGACGGCAGAAGTGACGTACTTCCGGGGTGAAGAAAAGGACTTGTACCTGACCCAGAAGTGATAAAGAATCACATGGACTGAGGATTGGGAACACTTCCGGGTCAGGGAATATAAAGGGACTGTGGGAGCTCCCAGATGGCGAGCTGAGCTGGGTGGAAGGGTGGCAACGTGTCTGGGAGTGGTGGAGAGTATTATTGTTATTGTATTGATTTGTTATATGAGTATAGTGGAGGAGAGGGTGCTTTGTGCACTGCTGCATAAAAATAAAGTCAACCTTTGGACTTTTTCCTGGTGTCTGGAGTCTTGGACAGGGGTTCAAGGGAGCGATAGCGTCCCCTATCTGTCACACAGTATAAGCAAAGGGCATATCAGCCTTCATGTGTCTAGGATATTCTTGGAGACCAGAGTAGCATACAGGTCTGGGTTATATCCAAGGACATACATATGTTGTTCACATTGAAGAATGTGAGTCCCTATGTGGAGTGATGAGGAGTGACAGGCATTGAAGACATCACTCATAAACAGTACTTAGGTCATTGCAGTTTGTGTGTGCGCCCTTCTATGTATTTTAAGCTGAGGGTGCAAGAGTAAAACAATGAAATAATGAACTTGATAATACATTACGATTATATCATTGTGGGGTACCTGGCAATTGTCCCCCCAATATATACAGTACAATATAACACAACTTATTTTTTATATAGTGTTTTTAAGGTGAGACAAGGCGCAAAGCCCTGTGAACAATTCTCAGTTAAAATACAAGTATATATTATACTAATTACTATATACAGACCTGGTATACACATACTGTATTTGAAGAGTTGTTAAAACACACAAGGAACAAAGTAGAAACTGATTTATATACTGTATATTTAACAGCTACATTACAGGTAACAGAATACATTTTAAATTATTTGTTATTTGATATCTCTTGCCCTACGTTTGCTTCAGTGTTCCTCCTATGCCTTTCCTCAGTGTTTTTGTGTGTCCCAACTCGCCCAGTGCTTCCTTTCTTGATCGCGATCCTGTAAAGCCTGGTTCTCAGGCTCTATAATTTCAAAGTGTATTGCTCACTTCATAATCAGAAACTGAACTTCTCACCTTTAACTTTTTGGCTACCGCTGTACCACAAAAGCCAAACTGACCAATCAGATTGCTCAGAGAGACCGGATGTACTCAAAGACAATAGCGTTTTATTATATATTAGATGTGCAGTCGTTTTCAAGATCAATTTTGGGGATCTCCTAACCAAATTCACTATCACTGAGTCAGTTTTACCTTTAAGTACTGTAAGCTTACTGTTTAAGTAACTGACCTTGTGCATGCAGAAAAGAGCATTAATGTGAGATTCACATTCAGAAGAAACGAAGAAATACTTGTATTTTTACAATAGCTTTGTTTTGTCACTTTCTTTTCAGATCACTATTTTTCTGTGCAGTTTGCTCTCTATTTGTATCTGAATACTGACAATCAATGAGGAACAGACACCAGTCTAAACAACATTAAATGAAAAAGGGCAGCAGCAACTTCATTGTTATCCACTTGTATGCTTATTAGTATAGTATATTATTAGTATATAAAGGGTTAAATACTTAAAGCATTAAAAAAGCCAAACATTAAAAAGCCAGGTAACCACAGTCTAACACACATATAAATAATTCCTTCATTGATTACAAATGTAGCATAAACACGTGGTAATTTCTGGACTGAAACAAGAAAACACAGAAATTAGAAAATATATGTTTAAAGAAATTGGTTGAGTATATAACCTGTAGTCATGAGGGAAAAACTACATATATGTTCAGATTAATACTGCATATCTCTATATCTACAAAGCACAATCTCTGTGTATTTATTGGTTTGTTTTTTTAAGCACAGCTTTGCTTTTCAAGGAATAGACTTCATACTTGGCACACCAGTGCTCCTCACCAGAAGTCCAGTTTTTGACATATAATTTTCAGGCTGTAGAATATGACCAGTATTAGGACATTTATGAATTTTTATGTGTACTGAAAATATATTTGTATAATTTGAACTGTGCATCAGTGTTTATTGTTCGTCAAAATATTTCTGTTATTAAATGAGTATCTGAGACATTGGGGAAAGAAGCTAAGTGAGCTTTTTACAACTTTACATCACTATGTGCTGTATAAATAATACTTATAAATGCAGTTAAGACATACGTACTATATATTTTTGCCACAAGTGCTTGCCAGGTCGACATCTACTGTACAGTATGTTCTCTTTGTGTCTGATTTTTTTCCATTCCCCGTGAATTCCTCTCATATCCATTGCTCTTAGGTTGACTAACATTTCTAAATAAATCCTTATGATGTTTATCAAAAGCCAAAAATCAAAGTCACAACATTATGTAACACCCAAAACCAACAAAAAGCTATAATAAAATCAGTTTGTGTGACTGTGCCCTTACAGGTAAACAGGTATCCCCGCCAGGACTGATTCCTGCCTAACTGAACTAGCTCCTATATGAGTAATAAATTACAGATTTGAAAATATTTGAAAAGGCACTTGTGAACAAAAAAGATAAAAAAAGGCGCAAAACACTAAAACCTGCGTAAAAGTTTAAAAAAAAGAATGTGCAAAATCCACAGGGGCAAATGGAATTAGTTATTTCAATGAATTAAATATCAAAAGTACAGAATCAAGCATCTCCAAAAAAATCAGAATGATGACGTGGCCACGCCTTTACATCTGCTTACACAGTGTCCCCAAAATGACTAATAAGACCCATATGATCATGCAACTAACATAACACATCCCCCATGTGACGGTATGATGTGACAGTCACCTGGATCTCTGGGAACCATCGCAGATCACCAGCAATTAAAATAAAACAAATTTAAAAAATGCACAAAATAGTGAAAAAAAAATGGCATAAAACGGAAGGGCATGACATTGTTCAAATTGTTACCTTAATATTTAAAAATTCTGCATAAAGGGTCATAACTAGAACTTTACAATTTGAACATATAACACCACAATGTAAATTTCTTTGTTGGATGGCACTTTAGATCCTAGTTCAAAATGTTCTTTATGATCGTGTTGCGGATGCCAGGGGCGACGACCCGGCCAGGATGCCTTGGAGGACCGGAAGTGGGCATGTGCCCATCTGGGATCACGTGGGGGCCGCCTTCCTGGTTGCTTTGGGGGCCACGGGTTCAGGGCATGGAAGCCCCACCCTGTAGGGGCCCGTGGTCACCGCCAGGAGGCGCCCCAATGCCTTGGGGACTTGTGACCTCAGCACTTCCGCCACACCAGGAAGTGCTGGGGGGAAGATTTAGGAGGACATCCGAAGAGCTGCCTGGAGAACAGCCGGCACTTCCGCCACGCTGGGGCGGGGCCAAGAGGGGAATGCCGGGAACCACCTGGAGCTCGTCCGGGAGTATATAAAAGGGGCCGTCTCCCTTCATTCAAGGCTGGAGTCGGGTGAAAGCAGAACAAGGCACGAGAGAGGTGTGGAGGTGGCCCGAAGAAAGGCATTGTGAGGCCAGGACTGAGTATTGGGGTGTGTGCACTTATTTGAACTGGGTCTGAGTGACCAAAATATTGTAAATATTTGTATAATAAACGTGTGGTGGTTGAAGAACAACATGTCCGCCTGTCTGTGTCCGGGTCGGCTCCACAGATCTATAAATTAATGAATGCCTTTGTCCATTTTACCTTACAGCACCCATTAACGCTGATTCTTGAAGATGCAGTTGTATTGAGGGAGAAAGAAACAAGTCACTGGGTAAACAATGTATAAGGTAAGCTAATTTGTGTTTTCTATTAATTACAACTAAGTTACTGTATGTATTTTAAACAGCATTCGTGTTTATCATGTTGTTGGAGAGTAGCAGTTTACTGTGGGTTAATTAGATATGCAAGTAAGAATTTCACTGTACTTCGTACATGTGACAATATTACTACTACTACTCATGATGATGATCTGGCTCAAACTGCAATAAAATATACAAAAAATGCAAATATGAGGCCAAATCCTTTAAAATTGAAATTCAGGCTTTACTAATTTTAGGCTTTAAACTCAAAATGCCCATGTGAAGCCTTGCCTTCTAAACCTAGCCCCAGGCCTCTCTGAGACCCAATTTCTAAAAATTGACCTTTCCCCAAACCAGACTGCACAAAAAGCCCAGACTAAAAACAATCAAGAAACATTGAAAGGAAGGATAGGAATCTGTTAAAAACTCTGGTCCAAAAAATAATCAAAATGAATCAAACATTAGCTGCAAGTATTTTTAAAACCACATTGTATAAGCATTCCCCAAATGATAATGAAAAGCGTATACTTCTTGAGCATACATGCAGGTAGAGTATATACAGGATAAAAATTGATATAAAATGAATGCAAAATTTCCCAAAATAGAAGACCACTGAGCTGACAGTCGGACCGAAAAGATCAAAGACTCCCTGGTGAACAATTCTGCAACCACAGAGAAGTTTCAGGTGAGAGAAGGAGTGCTCCATGGTGTTCATCCTCAGGCAGTAGACATGGTATGCCAAGTGTTGCAGAAGGGCACTGCTTCTATATTTAGTTAAGGCCAGGGGTTGGTGGCAGTCCATTTTCTTTTATTCCTTTGTTGTGCATTATGTTTTTCATAGTGTGTAGGGACTTTCAATGCACATATATGTCTAATATATAACTAATTATGAAATTTTGTCCGGTTTCAGAATAATAAAAGGGTTTTCTGAATAAATTTGGAATAATAAAAAATGTATTAGCACATTGTCAAGAGCTGCCTCCTGCCTTGCTCCCAGGACTGCTGTAACCCTAAACTGGATTAAGCAGGTCTGAGAATGTACAGTGGGTTCATAAAGTATTCAGACCCTTTAACTGTCTGTACACTTTATTCGGTTACACATTTAAATTTAAATGGATACATTTGACATTTTTGCACATTAATCTACACACAATAATCCATAATGACACCAGGAAAATGTGTTTTCAGAAATGTTTGCTAATTTATTAAAAATCAAAAACTATAAGTATTCAGACACTTTGCTATGGCATTCCAAATTGTGGCCAGGTGCATGTCGTTTGATTTAATTATCTTTCAGATGCATCTCAAACTTGATTGGAGATCACCTTGTGCAAGATGAATTGATTGGACATCATTTAGAAAGGCACATGTGTACCTATGTACATAAAGTCCAACAATTCACACTGCATATCAGGACAAAAAACAAACATGAAGTCCAAAGGAACTCTCTATAGATTCTCCACCATCAAATTCTGGTGAGGCATAGATCAGGACATGGGGATAAAACCATTTCTAAAGCTTTGAGAAGCACAGTGGCCTCAATAATCGTGAAATAGAAGAAGTTTGGAACCACCAAGACTCCTTCTAGATCTGGTCAGACTGGGTAACCAGGCAAGCAGGCAACCAAGAACCCAGTGGTCAATCTAACAGAGCTTCAGAAGTTCAACGCTGAGGAGAAGGAACTTGTCAGAAGAACAACCATCTCTGCAGCACGCTATCAATCAGGCATCTATGGTAAAGTGGTTAGACAGAAGACACTCTTCAGTAAAAATCATGTGACAGTTTAAAGGACTCTGAGAGCATGGGAAAAAAGATTCTCTGGTCTGATGAGACAAACAATGAACTATTTGGTCGGAACTACAATAATTATGTCTTGGGATAACCAGGCACTGCTTGTCATCTGCCTAATACTATCCCTGTGCTGAAGTGTGGTGGTGGCAGCCTCATGCTATGGGGTGCTTCTCAGTAGCAGGGAAAGGAAGACTGGTCAGGGGACAAATCTCTGACTGTCTTTGAGTGGCTCAGCCAAATCCCAGACTTAAACATGCGTGGAAAGACCTGAAGAGGGCAGTTTATGGATGCTTCTCATCCAATCTAACAAAGCTTGAGAGGATCTATCAGGAAGACTAGAAAAAACTGCCCAAATCCATGTTTGCAAAGCTTATAGAGGCTTACCCAAGAACTGTAACTGTTACCAAAGGGGTTCTACAAAGAAAGGAATTAAGTATCTGAATACTTATATGAATGAGAGATTTCAGTTTTTGATTTTTAATAAATTTGCAAAACTTTATGAATAGATGTTTTCACTTTTCCTTTTACAGGTTGATTGTAAATAATTGGGCAAAAAATGCAAATGCTTCCACTTACAATTAAATCTACAACACAATAAAGCATGCAGAAAAAGAAGGGATCTGAATATTTTTTGACTCCACTGTATGTATGTATATATGCATGTAAAATTGTCCTATCTACAGTAGGTACTTACTGGATTGACATTCTAACTGACCTGTTCTTTCCAAATTTTACAATGTTATGACACAAGATACAGCAATTCAGTACCTTCAGTTTTTCATAACCAGATTTTCAGTTCAGGTATAAACCACAAACAGATATTTGCTCCCAAAAACTAGTAACATGAAAAAGCAAATGCCAACAAATAACATTTCATATGAGGATACAAATTGATTTTCTAGGTGTTGAAAACACATTCCATTAATGTTGTTATGTAGGTATGGAAGACCAAAACACAACAGACAACAAAGTCAGATTTACAATTTCATTATATCTGCTCAATATAATAGACCTGGAAAACAGTAGTGAGAATCCTGTTTACATCCTGTTATAAAGGACATTTAGCTAGAGTTCAGGTTTTACTGTTTACCTATCATGGTTAAAAAGCTCTTAGCTCACCCAAGTTAACATCTTTACATTTAACTTTAAACAGTAAAGTCAGATGTTATTAAATATGTTGTTTGTTATAAAGCCTTTCATTGTGAATTCTAGTATAAAACAATTGATTTGGATGAAGACACAACTGCATTAGAAGACAGGATAAAACCAGAGGCCATTGACAAATACAAATCCTAAAGAGTGTCCCTTTTGATAAACAATGGCAGTATTTCCTTATCCACCTTAACAAATGACAAGTGTCCATGTGTCTGTGTATCTGTGTGTCCATCCTGTTGCCATGTCTCTGCAATTCTAACATATGGGCCATCACAAATATTTATAGTAATAAAATACATTGCATTTGTCATTTCAACAGATGGCACATTACAAACATTTGCACTACTTTCATGAATCCCATAACTAATGGTATAAAACAGAAACATATGCTTTGAATTTTTCATTCCAACAGCTGGTGCATCATAAACATTTGTAGTAATGCATTTTAGTACTACAAATGTGTGTGATACACCATTGTTGGAATGGCAAATGCAACGCATACTATTACTACATGTATTACAAAGCACATTCCAATAGACGGTGCACTGCAATCATTAACACTGTGATCTACATTGATTACTTACATTTCAACCCATCTTAGACAGGTAACACTGCTAGTGTCAAATAAAACTTTAGTGGATGATGGCTCAGAATTGTGTAAAATATTAATTGCATGTTTACAGTGATCTCCCTTCACTCCATGCAATTGTACCAGCACATTTAACACTTAGGCATTCAGAAGGACTGAAACATTATGGCTTAATAGCAAGTATATTTACTTATGAAATTTATAGTCAGTAATAAATATTTAGTCACACCTACACATAGAAGTCTTTTTCTTTATTGTTACTATTTACTGCATCTAAACATATTGTATAAAGCAAAATGTCACTGATTGACTAACTCACAAGAAATTCATGACTATTTGCAAAGAACCTAAGGAAAACTGTTTTTCACTGATGAATCGATTTCGATGGCCTTAATGCCCAGAAAAATCCATCCATAACAAACAGCTTATTTAACTGTAAAAACTTTGGAGAAAAACACAATAATATGTCACGTTTAATATTCAGAAAGAGTGACCTCAGTGTGATTCTAAGGGGGTACA
>JANRMT010062840.1:36004129-36027913 GCA_026402145.1 Polypterus bichir lapradei
ACATACATACATACATACATACATACATACATACTGTACTGTATATACATTGATAGATAATGTCCCAAAATAGAAAGCAGCCAAGACATGAAAAATATGCAAATATAAAAGATTTATTATCTAAATAGTAGGGATAAACAATGCAAATAAATAACCAAAGTAGAAAATACATCTTCTGCCTCTGTGAGCCTACGTGCCTGCCGGGTAAGAAGGCTCAACTATTTGCGTGCTTTAAAGTACTCACTCACCTTTTTTGTTCCAGATTGTGATACACTTTCTCTCAATCCCGGACACTCTTATTCTCCTCCACTAGTCCACTGTTGGTCTTAGAATTCCTCCCAACTCCAAAGCCAATGAGCATATGGCAGGTGTCAAGGGTCAAGTTAAACTCATTTCTTTGTTTGTTTTTTTTGTTTAAGTTTTACCCAATGGCTGGTGGGATCATCTGTGCTATTTAGCATCTCCTTTCTTCAATTTAGTATTGGCATGTAAGCTTAGTGCCTTCTTAATAACTACTGGATTGTCTAGCACTTTGTTGTTGTTATTCCTTCTCTGGTAAATCTGACTTTGCTTGAAATGAGAATTCTTTTGGATGTCCCAAAAATATAAGGAAAGTCCCCTTTTTATTTGTCACCTAAAAGATCTTATTTGAGCATATCATACAGGAGTGACAATAAACCCCATTCAGGCATCTCTACTGGCCAAGGCTTTGAATTACTTCTCAGGATGGGGCTGCCCTATAATTATAGAAGGAACACCAGTCTAGAAATCCTCGTGGCTCTTGATCTCCCTACCCTCAGCCAGTGCTCCTGCCTTCTGTTACCAGGTCTCCTTTATATCGGAGGGACAGCATAATTCATTACATTCCCTCAGTGAACTATGCATTCCTTAGTAGCCTAGATCACATTTCTTTCTCTTTAATGATGATGTGCCTGCTTATTGCCCTTCTGAGACACCAAGCACACTCAAAGGGCATACTGCTTGGCATGGTCTTCTCATTCCTGTACTGGCATGAGGTGTAACACTTCTGCCAGTATAAATTTCCCTTTGTTTTTAAAGCACCACCATATCCCTGTCCTTTGTAAGTTTGTTCACCCTGTAGTTCCCACACTCACCTTTATGACCATCACTATATGCATAATGTCCTGACATTGGCACTCTTAGGGGATCCTGAACCATTATTTAACACCAAAGTGACCAATGCATATTTTACATAACATACACATGACAGAAGAGTATGGAAACAATGGAAAACAATGCTTAAAATAATCAAAAAAGAACATCCCAGATGAACACCAACCAAGCCTGGACACCATTTTATTTATTTCATACTATTTTGTTGGTAATATTATGGTGCCACGCTGTAAAACTGTGCTGTGCTGTATAGTAGGGCATTGCATGCGTCATCATAATGGCTATATTACTGTATATAAGATCCAGTTTTTCTTTTCTCGAAGTTAAGACTCATTGTATATCATAATGCATTAGGCTTTTTCAGCAATTCTAATTCTTGTTTAATTTAACTAAAGGTCTTTGAATCCTTTTCTGTTTAATGACTCACTATTTATTTTGTTTATTGCCTGTATGACTTCTATTCTGTATCTTCCAAATAAAACTTTCAAAGACTTCTCCTTATTTCTTGCTCTCTCTCAGTCATCCCCAAAAGCTAATTTTTTAGTCCCTAAAAAACAGGCCTCCTTGGGGGCCTCATATTAAACAATCTGCGATCTCTTAGAGCTTTGCACCCAATTCCTTGTTCTAGAGTTTTTAATTTTGGGAGCTATGTGTATCGCTCCCTAGCAATTGCATCCTACTTGCATGTTCATGGCAACCTAATTTTCAGAGTTTTGTATAGTTGTGCTCCTTGACTTTGGCAAGTTGACAATTCTGTCAGTCCCAGTTTGGCTCTCTTCCACTTGATAAATAAATATACACTTGCAGGAAACTTACTTAAACCGTAGAAAGTGAAATCTACCCATCAGGAAAAATAAAGGACTATCTGTCTATCTACTGTATTTCTTGTGCAAATAGCTGTTAAAAGGTTGAGTACTGGTACCATGTCCAGGCTGACTCCTGTCTTAGAACCAATATATAACCTCGGTCTTTAGTTCCTGGAGCAACTCAACCAAAGGCAGCATTAAGAGATAATAATAAACAATAAAAGTCACCTCAATATATTTCTTAGCTCTAGTACAGTTTGATATTATAATGTTGGGATTTTAAAGCTTATGTAAATGGATACTGCCATAACACAATCTTTGTTATGGATATTTATTTCTTGGACAAATTAACTTGAAATGGGAGATCTGGATTTTATTACAGGAAATATAAACCTTGCAAGCCTAAACATACAAATTTGGTTACAGGTCGCGTGACAAGCAATATGACTTCAGCTAAATCGCACCTGAAAAAATATTTTAAGTGGTTCAAATGTAACATACTGTAATTTGTATTATGTTGACTATCGTGTCCAGCTGTCTGATGGAAACCAATAAGAAAAAGTCAGCATTTTGTGGCAGTAGTCAATATTGTGCCTTAATGCTTTTTTAAAAAAATCTCAAAGTATTGACTGGCAATAACTTAAATTCCATTCTTAAATACACTTAATATGAAATAAATTACCATGCAAATATGAACGGCACTGTTATGTTTTGATGAGATGATATTGTTTAAAAGAATTTTGATTCTTTTGACTTTTGTTTTTTTTATTAATTGATTCTTCCCATTGGCACCTTGGGCTTCCAAGGAAGACAACAGAAACTACTGATCATACATCACTGACAGCTATTTTTTTCCTGTAATACAGTTGCAACTCTCTACCAGCAGGATAAATTACTTCTATATTAAATACATTTGTCTCTGGTTGAAGGCAGGAAAGTCAGTAAACACTCTACTTCTTGTTAATTATTATTATTCGCTGTCAGCCATACTGAACAAACTTCAGAGAATAAGAACATGTGGGAGGTTTTGGGTGAAAGACAAATAGGTAGAGTAGACAGGTGCTGTTGTGTGTAAGTTTAATTGCATTTTCTTGCCTTTAATCATGTAGTGCAGAAAAAGAATACAACAGATGATTTTCTTCAAGGTGACTTACAAATCTCAAGTTCATGATGAAATACTTAGGCAATTGCAAATATTCAGCTGGGTCTGCATGTTGCCTGAAAAGTGGACCTACTGTGCAAGTTCTGCAGGGGTAAAAAGGACCATGGCACATATCGTGTCAGAGTGATAAACAGCACTAACACAGGAGAGGTACAGGGTGTTAGCATTGCTTGCACATATCTTGGAGCAGGCAAAGTTTGAGAAATACAATCCCAAGCAGGGCCGGATTAAGGTGGGTGCTATTGGTGCTGCAGCATTAGGCCCATTCCTGAAATAGGCCCAGATGAAAACAGATGAGACTTTTCCGGAAGCTGAACAGCTTTCCTTTGCTATATTAACCTCAAAATAATTCTTAGAATGAAATTTAGAGTCCGACTTTCGGACGCCTAGACACAGTGTTACTTATTATACAGTTACTATTGTTCTTTGCGCTGTGACGTAACTATAACATCGTTGCGTTTATTGTTAACTGAAGATTTCAAGTTAATGCTATCAATTTTACGTTAAACAGTTTACTTAGTAATTTAGCTGCATTTTTTGCAATATCTTGGGGATTCTTGCCACTATTATTGTTCGGAAAGTGCCATATAGTACATTTTTCACCTTGAAAGTTAGTTGTACAGTAAAAATCGATGGCTATTTAAATGGTTATCTGTAAAGGTAAAACTAAAAGCCGACCCGCGGGCCCAGCATGGATGTTTAGAATTTTTAAAATCCTCGACAGGATTCTGGTCTATTATGAAATTTAAATTGTGGACAAATTTTTACCCTCAAGAGCCTAAACTGAGTCACTTTGACCCAATGTCTCTGCAAATTCATTTTTTCTTACCCTGTTTCTTAAAAGAATTGCAAAATGTTGTGTATTTCATTGTTAGGTTTTCTGCATTAAGTGCACTTTTCAGACAATTGCTATTGAATGTTGATGTTACATAGTCTGATGTTAATCTCGAGTTGTTACGATACTACTTCGTGATTATTATTCATGTTCAATAAAGGGTGGCTGGTTGCGTCACAAGCAATTAAGGCTCCTTGTTTGGTCTGAGCGCGCATGTACGGTGAGTGTTGAATGCATATGTACCAATGCCGAGAAAAAATAGGCCTTTTTTTGCTGCAGCATCAGGCCCAATTTCGTCTTAATTTGGCCCTGATCCCAAGTAAGGAAAAGATATAACATATCACCATAACCTTTGTTAAAGAAAAACAGAGACAAGTTATCCAAAGTCAGGCAAAGTCAAACCTGCTACAGTTCACACAGGGGCAAAAGAAGAAAGCCGACTTGGGAAGAAAACTCCTGTTTACAGAAGTAATACTGCTACAACACTGAGACCAGATATTGTAATTTGGGGTACAGATGGAAAGAAGATTGTCCTAGTTGAACTAACAGTACCATGGGAGGAGGGCTGGGTGATAGCAGCAGAGAGAAAATAGAGCAAATACCAGCAACTTTTACAGGATTGTTGGGATAAGTGTTGGACAGTATGGCTGTTCACACTGCAGATATGCAATGTTGTGGATTACCAGCTCAGTTGGTGTGGAATCTGTTGACAAGAATTGGAGTGAGAGGCCACAAGAGAAAAAACATCAAGTAAGGGGACATTGACTCTGGTTTAAGAGACTAGACTTTAGCTTGAAGTCTGAAGGAGAGGGGCAGTGACTGGCCACCACTGCAGAACTACCAGCTGCGGAGTATTGTGGCAGTGAAGACTGGTAACCACCTGATGACCTCTCCTTCTGGCTGAAGATGCATCCATTCAAAATGGTTGTAGGTAGCATTTTTATGTAATGTTAACCCACCCCTAAATGCATACTAGGTATGTTATACTTACTTGAAAGCATAAGAATTAAAACATATAAGTGAACTGACCAGTAAAATTGAATAAACAATTTCAAGGCCTTTATATGTTAAAAACACAGAAACATTCCTGCTTCCATTGATATATATGTAATTCAGAACTGCCCTGTCCACAATGCATTTATCGCTCCCCAGAGATTTAAGAACTTATAAATGTAAACAAGGGTAATCAATAATTCAAATAACGTTTCAGACAGTTCAACTCGGTAATAATAGGTCTTAACAACTGTATAACATGTTAAGAGCATCGCACCGCATCACGTAGTCTAAAACGCATCTCTGTCTTTTCGTTAGCGTTCAGACAACGCCGAAGTCGCCTAGCAACTGCTTCGTTACCCTCCCATCGCCTGTCTCCTCCCGCTGAAATTCGATTGGCTAATGTTGTATCGCATGGCACGCAGGGAAATCGGCGTTGTACGCATGTGCTGAGCTGCTGCCGAAAACGCGCCAAAAGAAATTAATAACAAGCCGCGTAGGGGAAACGAAAAATATGGCTTCAAATAACAGGGTCCCTTTGGAGTCGAGAAATCTGCCGTGGTGAGTATACTGACAAATCAACGTCTCACGACAGAATAGTTTTTTAATATGTGTTGTCAGTGGGTTGTGTTGTGTATAGTCTATTAGTGTGCTGCCTACGCACTTGTTAGTGTAATTATTGCAATACTGTAGTGTGTCACTAAAAGACTGCATCAATCAGTGAGTGTAATGCGCGAATATTTAGTCACGTTTGAGTAACTGTAAATTAAAAGTTTATTTCCAGCATCTTTACGTGTATTTATTGTAAATATCTGTTTTGATTCTAACTACCCACGAAAACCTTTAAAAATAATACTTTTACAGAACGTTCTTAATTTATTGGATACTACTTTTTTATATATATAAAACTTACTGAAAGCTCATTATATCGTCAAAACTGAACCTTCCAGACACGCTGCTAGGATTTTTTTGTCGTTTATTATAACGATATAAAAGCTGTCCCAATAAAAGACGAATTTTAAACATGTTTTAAAAAACGTTTCAATCTTTTTAGGAGGAAATGGCAGTTAAAGAACTTTCATTTCTGTGCTAAATGCGGTTTAAAACTGAAAGTCGCATTTTAAACGGGCATCTCGGGTGTACAGTTTACTGCATTAAACATTTTTACTATATCCTGTGGATAATATTTTTTTCCATCGTTTGTGGGCTGAGTGGTGGCTATGAAACTGGGGATCCTGTAAACTCCGTTGGGCCCTTAACCTGCAATTGTTTCGCCCTAGGCATGTCGTTAATCTGCATCTAGCCCTGCAAGTACGTCCTCCAATTTGCAGGGAAAATATGGGGGTTGGTGGCAGGATTGGCACTACAGCTACCGGGGAAAAAAAAAAAAAACCTGCAGTGTTTTAGTGTGGTGCTGAAGTGTCATGCCCGGTTCCCGATCCAGGTGGTTTATCGAGTGGTGACCCCCACCCTCTGTATTGTTTCACGTGGAAGTTGTTGGAAAGCACAATTCAGTTAATTCAATAACAGTTTTAGGTACTGCAAAAAATGCATCTATTACAGTACTCCATTACTGTTATCAATATATATCCATTATTTTGGCCTTAGTTTACTAAGCAGTTTACTAAGTGTTAATCTCTGCAATATGGCCTACTAAAATAATTTCACATTGGAATGATAAAAGGCTGTTTAAATTGAGACATGTTTCTGTTGATATTTCATATTTGAGCTTAAGATCCGTGAATGCTTAATATTAAATCATTTTATCAGCATGGTAGTATGCTACGCTGCACAAAGGTAAATAAACAGTTTATTGTAATATCAAAAGAAGCTTTTGGTAAGGTCTTGTTACCTAACAGTTTATGATATAGTGGCATTTTTGCAGTAATTTTTGTAGTACCTCAAGTGTTAACAATAACTTCTAATGTAATACTACACAGCTAAGTGAAGGCAGTACAAATACGTGTTGCATTAATGTGGTTAAATAGTCTACAATAATAAAATATTGAAAATTTCTAGTGAAAGAAAGAAAAATCCAACAATTCAGAGATCTAACCTTTCCATTCTAATTGATAGTGTCATATGTACTTTTATAGGCTTGGGCCATCTCTGCAACCCTGAATTGTATCATGTTATGTGTGGGTTCTATAACACTTAGGTAAACTTTATTATCGCAGACAGAAATTTGTATGCAGCAGGAAAGTACAAAAAAAAAAAAATGACACAGATTCAAGAACATAAGCCAAGATGCAATATATGACAGTAATTATTACAGTCAGACTCTGCACAATATATACGATCACTGCAGAATTAGAGATGAAAGATTAGTTTAAAGATTGGTTTCTAGAGTTTGCATGTTCTCCTAATGTCAGTGTTTTTCCTCCAGCATCAAGAAGATTTGCATGTTAGGTTAATTAATAAATCTAAACCAGTCCAGTTTGTGTGTGTACCTTCCCTGTGATAAGTTTTCCACACTGAATTGATAGATGGCCTATGTCTTTGTTGCATTCTGACCAATTTATTTCTCTTCACTTCAAGTATAACTTGTTTAAGTTTTATATATATATATATATATATATATATATATAAAATGCATTCCATTATCTTTGCAAGAAGCAATTTGGCCCTTTTCCTGAGTTATAAAAATACAAATTTCTTTCAATGCTAAAGTCGCATATCATTTTGAAAAGCAATTTGGTGATTAGTTGAGTAATTGTTTTAGCAATTTTATTGTATATTGTGATTTGTCCTTAGTCTCTGCATATTTATTCACAAATATACCTTTAGCATTGGCCTTTCTCTTTGTGCTTTGACCAGTCTGTAGCAGACCAGCATAGGTGAAAACAGTTTGCTTTTGTGCAGGTCAATGTCCCCATGTAATAAGTAGCATTATTTCTAATCACAGAAAGTCTTTGGCTCAAGGTACAACACATACATGCGCAAAAAAAAGTCATCTTTCAACAGAAAACTTTTAAGTTTCATGGATGGTAATGATAATAATAATAATTTAAAAAAAGAACACCAATTAGTGAATGAAATGACCAAGTGAAAAGGTGTTTCATTTTATACTTGTGTATTGTAATTAGGCACTTTTGTGCTTAATGCTTTCTATCCATTTCATGCTTGTCGTTTGTGGATATCTTTTGCTTATGTCTTATTAACAAGTGTGGTTGAACTGAGAGATATCTGACATCATGAATTCATTAATTTATATAAATACAGTTTAGAAAACAAACTTTACTTACTTGATCCTTTAGACTGTTCACGTGAGCATGTATTTTCTTTCTGCATTGTCCAGCACATCTAGTGTATGCTAGATGTCAAAATATAACACATAAAAGACAGCTGTTGATAATTGTGCTTAATTAGTTAATTGAGTATTCAGACACTTAATCAGCCAAATTTACAAGGAGTTTTCTAATTCAATTTCAAGCAATCTGAGTATTATTCATATTAATTAGTCAGTAGTCATTAGTCCTGATTGAATTTATTGCTGGAAGCAAAATGCTTTTTGACGTTTTGATTTAAATACACCAAAACCCAGAAACATAAATTATCTTAAAAATAATTTAATTTTTAAAAAGTATTTGATGATGGTATTTATCAGTTTTGCAGATTCCCCATTTGTGGTGCTGCTACTAGTATAGTTAAAAGAAAAATAAAGATTATTGAAAACTACAAAACTGTACTTGTGGTTCCTTTACTGCAAGATTTAGCAAGAACTCGTGTTTTTTGGACTCAGTTTTTTTTCTTTCTTTTGATTTACACCAGATGTGATCTGAAGATGGTGTAAGGGGAGAAGTTACAGCTGATTTTAAGTTGGTTACCCCAATGTTTGTGCTGATATTAAGGTTTAATCAGTGTTTTCCTGATTAGAGCCTGTCATGTAAATTTTCCTGTATGTTTATATTTATCTCAGTCATTTGTCCTTGATTAAATCTGTCCTGCAGCAACAATACTTAAACTAGAGTGCTGTTAAATCTGTCTTTCAGGAGTATTGGCGCAGCTTCATGAGCTTTTTTCAATACTGTACTACCTCTTGCCTACCATTTTATTTGTATCATTTGTTAAATTAGTGCTCGCTCTTGTACTGTTTACCTATACCATGGGTAGGCAAACTCGGTCCTGGAAGGCTGCAGTGGCTGCATGTTTTCGTTCCAGTGTAATTGCTTACTTAGAAACCAATGTTTGCCAATTTCAGACCTTATTTAATTTTATGGCATGGTAGTCTGCAATGTTATGTTCTTATTATAGATTTTTGTTTCCCTTCCAAGAAAATCATCCAAATGATTTGAAGCCTAAAACAGGTAATTTTCAGTCTCTCACATTTTTCTCTTAAGTGTTTTATTAAGTCACATAATCCATGCTAAATCCACACAGGTGTAAACTGAAACAAGTTAGATGGAAAATTGCTGGCTGCTTTGTCATTTGCAACTTATTACTAATAAGGAGCCATTAAAAAAAGTGAATGTAGCTGTTTAATGCTGAAATAAGCAATTAAAGGTGGGGAACCTTAACAAGTGAGACCACTAAAATGAAGCAGAAAAATGTAATTTGAGCAATAAGTGCTTCATCAGCAATAATTGACCTCTCATTAACAATCTGGGTTGGAACAAAAACCTGCAGCCACTGTGGCCCTCCTGGACTGAGTTTGCCTACCCCTGACCTATACATACTGTATATCTGTCGAATTAAGTTTTATTGTTAAGGTGTTTAAATTGTAAGAGTTTGTGTTGGAGTCAGAAATTGTAAGTTTGCAGAGGTTTTTTTATAGTTGTATATTAAGCTTCTTTTAATGTCTTTCAGGGTAGAAAAATACAGGCCACAGAAGCTTGATGATTTAATATCACACCAGGATATTCTTAGTACAAGTAGGTGAATGTCCATTATAAACACTGATTTGACAAAATCGTTGGACTGTGTTTCCACCATAATCCAAAGTACATTTATATAAAGAAATTGCTAAATAAATATTAGTTTCCTTTTCATCCATCAATAGTCTTTCTTTACATAGGTTCTATGCCAGTTGCAGTGGGTGCTAGGGAGGGGCTCTTGGCAGTACATTGCAGAATATGCCTTATCCCTGCCAAATGTTTATCTTGAAAGTAATTTAAAGAAAAATGCTATTAAAATAAACTGATTTGTACAATTTAAATGCACATGGAATTAATGCAGGTTTCTAAAGTATTTAACAAAATATTTATGGATAATATTTTTTGTATACACTGGACATAGTTCAGGAGCAGTGGTGCATACGTTGCTTGCAATATGTTTTGGGGTCAACACTTCCTTCAGTCCTTTTTTTTAAGAGCATAAATAAGGATGAGGGGTTAATTGATTTTATTTCATTTATTCTAAATTCTTAATGATAAAATACTGAGGTAATGATCCCTAGTGCAATCATTTCTCTTTCTTTTGGTTTTTGTGTTGTATGTCATCTATACAGTTCAGCGCTTTATCAAAGAAGACAGACTACCGCATTTGCTATTCTATGGTCCTCCTGGGACTGGAAAGACATCTACGATTCTGGCATGTGCAAAACAATTATATAAGGATAAAGAATTTAATTCCATGGTTTTGGAGGTAAACAAAATAGTAATTAAAAAAATTATATATTTAGAAGTGTTTGATTAAAAAATTGTAGTTGCAGACTGTATTCAGCGTAACTTTTATTTTTTCTTTTTTTCTTTCAGCTAGTCATGATTTTTTTCCCCCAGTTTTTTGAAGTTGAAAGTATTATGTGTTGGCGCACATACATTAATGAACATTATCTACATTTCCTTAGTTTTGCTGACTTTTATTATGTATTCTCTTCTTCCACTAAGCATGGTCTTAAGGGTTACGTGGCGCATCCTTGTTCAGTGCCACCATGTTCAACCTTTTTTCCCTTTTTCTTCTTGCCAGCCTTCCTGGAAGTTTACACATATATTTTTTTCCCTTTGTGTCCACATGTGCAAACCATCTTAGCATGGTTGCACATACTACATGAATTATTTCCTTCACAGCGGTGCTTTCTTTAAACTGAGTACTGTATTCGACTTTCATTCCTTAGATATTCTGCTGTGTTCTTTCTTCTGCCATATTTTTTCATATCCCTGTACACCACCTCATTTAGCTTGCATAATATTTATTTTTCACCACCAGAGAAGTTATTTATTTATTTTTTTTTGTTTAGGGAATTACAAAGAGTAACATTTCTCAAACTCTTGCATGTGAATCTAGGCTTTACTGTTGGTACCATGTATTGACTTCTCCTGAATGTGTGAGTGACTTGTTTACAAAAATTCCCTGTTGCTGCTGTCTAATTTTACATTACAGTAGCATCTGGTATCAAAATTACTGCATTTGAAAAAGCATTTGGTGAACCCACTTCTATGCTTTGAAGAGTTTTCCATCAAACAACTTTACAGCGTATGTAATTTGACCAAACATCCATGTTGCTTTGTTCCAAATGTTTGTCTTACCGTTTGCTAGTTTTTCATTCATAAATTGTGCTTTGTGTTTTTGCAGTCATAGCAAGATTATTCAAGACTTCTGGGTGCCACTTTCATTTGTATTATAATAAATGCATAAACTGGGTGGCACGGTGGCGCAGTGGTAGCGCTGCTGCCTCGCAGTTAGGAGACCCGGGTTCACTTCCCGGGTCCTCCCTGCATGGAGTTTGCATGTTCTCCCCGTGTCTGCGTGGGTTTTCTCCGGACGCTCCGGTTTCCTCCCACAGTCCAAAGACATGCAGGTTAGGTGGATTGGTGATTCTGAATTGGCCGTAGTGTGTGCTTGGTGTGTGCCCTGCGGTGGGTTGGCACCCTGCCCGGGATTGGTTCCTGCCTTGTGCCCTGTGTTGGCTGGGATTGGCTCCAGCAGACCCCCGTGACCCTGTGTTCGGATTCAGCGGGTTGGAAAATGGATGGATGGATAAATGCATAAACTGCTCCATGGTTATCCTTCACTTTTACCTTAAAAAAACTATTATGCTCACTTTTCTCCTAGTCACCATTCTTATTATTTCTTGTTTAAACATTAGTACAGAAACTAACCACTAATTTATTCCTCTTTGCTTGTTACCTGTTGTGATTGAGGCTTTTGCCTCATATTTCGTATGGTTATTTCTTATGCCTAGGGCTGAGGTTTCCTACATCCAATCAATTTTGTGATGCCTTCTCCAAAGTCAGTGTTAATTTACATTTTCATTATGTTCCTCTTACCTCTTTTCTGACATTTCGTTCTCTTCATTTCTGAAATTGGGATGTTGCAAATAACCAATTGACTTGCTCCACTGAAACCCCATATCTTTCATTCTCCACATTTCTTGTACCAAACCTAAATGTCCATAGGTTTCCATATAACCATTAATATTGGCTCTCACATGTTCATTCAGCTTAATACTCTGCTTTATTGCCTTAAACTTAAGTAGCCAATACATCACCAGAAGTATGCTAGAGTAAAGTCTTACTTTCTCTTTTTTTTATTTCTACCAGCCTGTCAAGCAAATAAGAATATGATTATAATTTCTGTTCAGTTATCTTTATAGCTGTTGCAGACTATAGCTATGCACCTTAAAAAGGTGTACCATGTGCCAGCCCATTTAAGTTATTATAACTTTTCCATGCCATTTCCTGTTTTCAGGGAATATTAACTTTTGACCCTCACTTCCACTGTAGTTTTCATGCCTTTACATTCCCAATATTAAAAGTAGCTATCTTTACTCCACCTCTTACATAACTAGTAAAGTAACCACTTTTGTCAATACAATCTGTTTAGGACCATTATAAATTTGGCTTTCCTTAAACCTTTTGCACTGAGTTCTCTAACCCCATGTTTGCCTTAGTCATATTAATACAATTAATTTCAGGACATATTACAGTAGAATTTCAACGAGCACATGCATGTCCTTATTCTACATGCTGGTGTGCTTTTTACTGCAAGCACTGGTATAATGATCCTGTTATAATCACATGTCACAAAGCTCATGTTATTTAATGGATGTGTATGTTCTGTTTTAATTAAGAAAGTCCTTCATTACATAATCATACAATCTTATTTTCTCAGCTAAATGCTTCTGATGACAGAGGTATAGATGTAGTACGGGGACCTATTTTGAGCTTTGCAAGCACCAGAACAATCTTCAAGTAAGGAAGATATTTATTAAATTTATTAGTGACATATATTGAATGTTAGACATCTAGCATTAAGAAGAGTTATGATGTAATGGTTACTCATCCAGTATTTTCAAAATGTACATAATGTTAGAGATTTTTGAACACAAATGGTATAATTGTGTATTATGTATATAGTCAAGCATGGACTATTTTATTTACTTTTGTATCTTTTCATTAACTTTAATATCAGACTGTTTCTACTTAATGGGTTACCATGTACATATGCCTAGGTAGATGTAGATATTTAAATTTGTATATATATTTATTAGATCTGGTTGTTCTGTTGTCAACCTTAATATAAAATATGAAAATCTTTTTCTTATAAGAATGAAGGTTTGTTTTACACTTTTAGTGGTAAAATTTTGCTTAACAATACCTGGTTAGATTTTGTATTTAGTATACTTGCATTTATTAGAAATTATCATAGTATTATTTAATGATGATAATCAAGTGAAGATAGCGTCTGTTTTTGTTGATTAATCTGTGGAAATCACCTTGACTTGCATGTAAATATGTGATAAGGTGCTATATAAATAAAGTTATTATTATTTATTTAATCAATGTGAATACTGAGACCTCTTTTCCCTTTTTATGCTTACACATTACTTTCTCCCTCTGCAAAATGATGTGATTTAATAGAATGCATTGTGTGTACTTTAATATAATGCAGTGAATCTGAGTTAAATGAATGTATTTATCTTTTAATTGTATTTTCTTCCAGAAAAGGCTTTAAATTGGTCATATTAGATGAAGCAGATGCCATGACTCAAGATGCCCAAAATGCTTTAAGAAGAGGTAAGCAATACTTCTTGCTGTTGAGTAGTTGATGATATACATATTAAAGAAATATATGTTAGATGTCAAAATTTTTGGGGCGAGGGAGGGTGAATGCAACCCATGCTGTGCACTTTTCTCTTTCTGAAAAATAGTGACCCTCACCTGGAAAAACAGTTTTAGAAGATGAATTGAGCTTCATAGTAAATCTAAATTCTGCAAGTTAACTATAAAAAAAAAAAATATTTATAAATGAATTTTGTAGTTATAGTGGGCATTGTTTTGGTTATCCAAGAGCTTTTCTGTGCCAGTCTACTCCTAACAGCCACAGCATTAAAACCACTGACAGGTGAAATGAATAACATTGACTATTCTCACTTCAGTGTACCTGTTATGGGGTGGTACATATTAGAGAGCAATTGAACAGTCTGTTCTAGAACGAATTGTGTTGGAAGCAGGAAAAATGGGCTAGCATAAGGATGTGAGCGACTCTTCCAAGGGCCAAATTGTGAGTGCTAGACGACTGAGTCAGAGCATCTCCTAAATGGAAGGTCTTGTGGGATGTTTGTGGTTTGCATTATCTAGTATCTGCCAAAGAGGTAGGAAGGGAAATTAGTGAACCTGCAAAGCAGGGTCATGAGTGCCCAGAGCTCATTGATGCATATAGGGGGTGAAGGCTAGCGCATCTGGTCTGATTGCAAAGATAAGCTAGTGTAGCACAAATGGCTAAAGACTTAATGCTGGATGATTTTTCATTACAAAAAACTCGATTGGTGATCGATAAATTGGTCTATCACAAAAAATATTTTTTTCATTCCATATCTAAAGTTTATGGTAATAGTTGTAGTGCTCTTTTACGCAAAATTATATGGTAGTTGAGCGAAACGTCTATTGCTTCTGGTAAATGTGAACAGGTGAGGTAGACTGTGTGAGAGAGAGAGAACACCAAAATAATTAGCCTTTACCTTAAAGAAAGTGGAGTAATAAACTGAAAAAGGAAGTGGAGGTGTCAACTTGTACAGTTATTCAAGTGGCAAGGAAGGCTACTTTAATGAGTTCAAACATTTTAATTTTGCCCTTTAATTAAAATGAACGAACAATTTGTCTGAGTTTGGATGGTAAACAAGATTGTGTTTCAAGTAAACAAAGAAGAGATAAAGAAGAATTTGAAATTACTGCTTAGTAATCAATAGTGTTATATTTTACTTGTACATTTGTTAACTCTGTTAGCCTTGTATCTTCTTATAACATCTTATAAACATTTCATAGATTTGAGTTTTTTTTTTTTTTTAAACGGCATAATCAAAATGGTAATCCATATTTATAATTACACCACAAGAATTAAGAATTTGAAAAATACAAACATACTGTATAAATATAGGAAATATGCATTTTAACAACAAAAAGGCTGTAGACTAAAATCTGTAAATGTAGTTAAATTTAAACAGTGTTTAACTACCAAGATCAGTTCACTGAGTCGATGTATAAGAATCTATATTTTAGATAAATAGATACTTTATTAATCCCAAGGGGAAATTCCCATTTTGTTAGACAAATGGTGAAAGCTACCTTTTTTTTAAAATAAGCTTTGTTTCATATAAGTACATTACAGAATGAATTAAACAATATGAAAGCTTGTAATAGTGAAAAGCATTTTATTTTCTTTAATGACTTATATTTTTGGGTAAATATTTTCTTTGCATATTTTATTAGTTGTATGTACATTAAGGGAATTTTACTACTTTTATGGTCACAAAACAGTAAGCCTATAGAATTTAATTTTGTTCATCAAAAAATGAACAGGTAAAACCTGTGGTCTGTAATTTAAATATAAATTTACCAGTGTTAACACTTAATATAGAACATAAGGTTTCTCTGTGTCTGGTTATGCAGGAGCTTAGTGTATTTTTTTCTTTTTAAAAAAGAACCAATCCGGTTAAATTATATAGGTATTGGAACTAAAAAAAAAAAAAAACTGAATGGAGCAACCCCATCATTGCAAATTGCTACATATAGCTGCAGACTGGTCAGAATGATGATGCTCACCTCCGTCAACCACTGGACATGCCTCCAATGGGCGTGTGAGGACCATTAAAATGTATTATTATTAAGCAATGTGAGAAGGTGGTCTGGTCTAATGAACCACGTTTTCTTTTAGATCTTGTGGACGTTTAGGGGTGTGTGTGTTATTTACCTGGAAAAGATATGTCAGCAGGGTGAACTGTAGGATGAAAGCAGTGGAGTCGACATGATGTTCTGGGCAATGTCCTTGTTGTGAAACCTTGCGTCCTGACATTTATGTTGATGTTACTTTGACACATACCATATACAGTACCTAATGTTCCAGACCAGTTTACACTCTGTAACCCTTAATGACAAAGTTAAAATATATTTTTAGAAAAGTTTGCAAATGTATCCACCTGATGTTTAAAGCAAGAATAGCAGTGACAATGAATATTTGCAGGGGAAACGTTTTCTGTTTTCTCTTGCAGCTGTGTGTTTAGCATGATTCCTTTTCATAAGCTAAATTATAGTTGGGTCTTTTTTTAAACTTAATTTTTTCTGTCTCAACAGGGCCTTTAGTTTCTGTACTAATTGAACTGATTCAATTAATACATACAGATAAACCCCTTTTTGAAAAGTCAAGTTTTACTTTAAAATTCAACTTCCTCTATGAGCTAATCCCATGAATGTGTATACTAATCATGTGACTGGCTGGTGTAACTGTTAAGGAATATATTAATGCTTGTTGCTTCTTGATGTAGCCAAGGTAAATTATTAAACTTGATAGATTAAAAGTAGTGAGTAAGAATATCTGGTTGATCCGTTTGCCTAGTTATTTGGTATTGGTAACATTTTTCCACTATGCAATAATTTTTATTTTATTTTTAATGGCCTCTTAGTTCTTCACACATTTACATCCCAGTATTGGAATGTTATCAAAAGCTTATGTGATCGGTCTGTTTTCATTCCACAGTTTTAGCTCCTAGGGCAGTGTGTTATTTGTTCCTATTAGCAGCTTTTCACACGTCATCATATTTACAGTTTGTGAACTAAGTGTGGAGAAAATTTTGTATAAAGTGTTAGACTGAGATAAACTAGTTAAATACGGAGAGAATTCTTTCTTCAAGTTCTGTTTTCCTGGTCTCTGTGTGGGTAGTTGTCAAGAAGACACCATACTGTATTGCATGATATTGGAACATGAGTAATTTTAAAAGTAGCACAATCTTTTTACACCAGGAACTTTGTTTACTGCTTTTATTGTATTTAGGCTTGTTGAGATTGACTGAGAAAGTACATTGACCAAGTAGTCAACAAGAAATTTTACAGTGCGTGCAAATATAATACCTTGATTCAGAAACCAGTTCTTCAGTTAAACCTTGAAAGATCACTTATGTTAAAATGGAATGGAATGCAGTGATACCTAATGTTGAATATATTAAATCATGTCAACTGCAAATGAGCACTTGATTTGCAAAGTTGAGGCAGTACAAGAGGTTGCATTTTACTACAGTTCTGAATTTTAGCATACAATCGAATTCCACTAGTTTACTCGTGTATTTTCCTTTTTTTAGCTCTTCTCAGCTTGTTTTTTTTTTTTTACCTAAACTACTGATTTAAGTAACAGATCGAATGTGTATTTTTGTGTGTCAGTGTCCTTTTGTAGAAACCAGTGTTTAGTTTGACTTGTCATTTTGAAGGTATAAAGTAAATAAAATAAGATTAGGTTTGGTAACAAAAAGAGAAGAGGCTATTTATTTCTGTCAGCACTAGCACAGTGTATGTGTTTCCAGTTCACCAACGAATTGTAGAACCATGAAGTGCTGTTCAGTTTATGCTGTAATATATGATAGTGTAAAATGGTAAGAATGTAATCTACTGTTGATGCTCTTTCTGTATAGTGCAGCAGTTCCTTTCCCGCACGCTACCTCCAACAAACACATTTTTTGTACCAAGGAGATGATTTGACTGTGAAAGTAAATAGTCATAAATGCATAAGTGTAATATAGGTTTTGATTTTGAGAGTGGCTGACTTAGAATAGTTGTCAGTTAACGGTTTTACATCCATTAAGGCAATAATGAAATTGTAGAACTATGTCATTTTGTTATTTGAATTGCTCACATCATCTTCTAAAGTTACACAGTCTGTCTTATTCCTGTGTGAAAATAGTCATTTTATTTTATTTTTTATGTTCAGCCTTAAGACCTTAATGTTTTGTGTGTGTATATATGTAATATTTTATATACTATATATATATGTGTGTGTGTGTGTGTGTATAATATACATATAGAGATAGACATTTGTTTGTTTTTTTTTTTTTTTCTGCCTATCTTATAGTGATCGAGAAGTTTACAGAGAATACAAGATTCTGTTTAATCTGCAACTATCTTTCAAAGATCATTCCAGCGTTGCAGTCTCGGTGCACAAGGTTCAGGTTTGGCCCACTTTCCCAGGAACAGATGGTCCCCAGACTGGAATATGTCATAGCACAGGAGAAGTAAGTGAAATGTTCACCTTAGTAAAAACAATCATGCCACTTGCAAGGTTGAAGTGCAGTATCCTATCATATCTGCAGCATTAGCCAGGAAAAACTGATGAGTGACAGGCCAAGGAAATAGCACAGAGGGTGTGTATGATGGTAGAACAAGTATGTTGAAAATGTGTGAAGTTATTGATTCTGGTTTTCAGCAACTAATTGATTATCTTGAACCAAGCTACTTCAGTACAGTTGGGCACTTTCACCATATAGAAAATCAAGCTGGGTGTAGCCATTAGCCTGGTGCTCTTATTATATTACAATAATGTGTTACTACATAGATAAAGGCTGATATTTGCCATTTTTGCCACTACAGGCAAATTGTTTCAGCTACATGTATAACTAGCACATTGCAGATAAACTAGCAGCAGCCCTTTAGACATGGAGAATGTTGTTGTGTGTATTTTTGTTTTTTTATATATAAAGTAGTTGATTGTATCTGTCCCCTAATTCATGCACCCTCTTTAACCTGACCTTGATAGCAGTACAATGTGACCAATGTGACTTAGTAAGTGACCAATTCAGATTGTATTTACAGAGTCAGTGTACCAGTGCCTCAGCTTTTGTGGCTTTAATCTTTTCACACTTTAACCATTTTGCTCTCTGAAGTTGTTCTTTGGTGTTTGGCATCAAGGCATTAGTAGCATATTCTTTAAGTTCTATAAATTGTGAGGTGGGGCATCCTTGGATCAGACTTCTTTTTCCCAGTACATCCCCTTGGATGTTAGAATGTGAGATGCACCAATACATGATGAGGCATCAGGAAGTGTTTAGCACTGATTTTTGGTTGAATATAATTGTTGCAGGTTAGAAAAAATAAAGTATTTTTTGTGTTCCATGATGAAGAATTTTCTGTATAGATTTGATTTGTTTATTGTCATCTTCTGGTTTTATCAGAAATATTTGTAGAAGCAAGGCAGAGTTTATAGTGCTTACCATTAGTGCCAAAGCCACAATAATCTGTATGGTGTATGAACTTCCAAAAGATGGCAAGAAGTTTGCTCTAATGGACACTTACCTGCATCTGACAGTGTATTTTACACATTTCTTAAAATATATACTGTACAACGATAACCATATAAACACTGTTAAACCATCTAGTTGTGTGTACAGTGAGAACATCATTTTTTTTTCTTTTTGATATCTTGAGTCAAATCAATTGCTTTTCAAAATAAAGGTTATCTAAGTACTTTTCACTGAATGTGTTGAGGGCAAATATGAATTAATCAGTTGTATTTTTGCCCAAAATCTCATTATGAACAAACTTTGTGTAAGGAAAGCATTACATATTTAAAATAATTTCCAGCTTTTGTCCAAGGATGAATAATATGTTGATATTCATGCCATGTATCCTTTAACTAATGACCAGTAGTTTTCATTTAAAGTAGTCATTGACTGTAATTAAGTCACAGTAAGGCCTGGGAAAATATGGCATAAACTTTATTTGTTCCTCAGTGGAAGAGAGGTACAAAGAATTTTATAAGATTATATCTGTGTTCTGAATTTAAGTATTGCTGGATCGAAATGTCAAATGCTTTACATTTATCATTTACATCATGAGTATGTATTTACTGGTTTCTGAGATTTTTTTTTTGCACTGATGCACAATTTTCTTAAAGCAGTCATCATCTCATTTTATTTTAATACACATTATTGTTGTGGTTCTCTTCTGTTTCTGGTTCTGTACTTAGTTTTAAATATTTTCAGTGAACTGTTTTGATTTCAAGTGAAGGTTTCATATATACAATTAGTATTTAAACTGGAATAAATACTCTGCAAACCTGAGTGATGACTGGGTATATACTGGGATATACTGATGATTATACTGTAATGTCAACTTTACTTAGCTTGTATTGTGTTTCGCTTTTTATATTTACTTATTTGGGAGTTACTCTGTTCTAAGTATTTTTTTTTTTTTGTATTTACAGTGTTAATACAAGTCCAGATGGGTTGAAGGCTCTTGTTAATCTGTCATCAGGTGATATGCGACGATCTCTAAATATTTTACAGGTAGTTTTAAGCATTGTTTATTTTTTATTAGTTCAATGTTAATGAAGTGTTTTTTTTTGTTTTTTTTTGTTTTTTTATAAGCTCTTTTGTTAATACATACTTGTACTTCATATTCAAACCTGTACCACATAATTTGTTTTGTTTTTAAAAAAAAAAAAAAAACAACAAGCAACAAATAATGGATCATAAAATTTACAATTTTTTTTTTTTTTGGTTGTTCTGTGGTTTCTGAGAACTCTGCATTGGTGATCTCTAATGTTTGGCAATATATTGGGGTAGCTACTACCACCTCCCTTTGTGGGAATTAAAGTTCAGATTTAGTGGTTTTTTTTTTTTTTTTTTTTTTATGAATTTCGATTAATTGCAATCTTTGCATTCTTCACTTTTCTCAGACACTTGTTTTAGCATATGAGGTTGTGTTTATTATTTATTAGGGGAAAAAAGTAAGGGAAAAACCAACTTCACAAGCAGTTTAGTTACAGCAAGTGGTATGGTACTCCAGTTGTGAAACAAAAGCTGTAAAGCTTACTGAATATGCCAGCTAAGAGAATGTTCCTGCATTATTGATACACATTCTGAGATTGCATGCACTTTGCCTATGTAAAGTGTTTTTTTTTTTTTTTTTTTTTTTTAAATATACTTCAAATTGGTTAGGCTTTGTCATTGTTAAAAGGAGTCCGAATGTCTTCATCTTTGTACCTGTATGATTCCCTTTTAACCCCAAGGATGTATTTTACTGGTAGCTGGCTTTCTGAAACTTTTTTCCATAGCTGATCCTTTACTTTTTTATATATATATATATATATATATAAATATATATATATATATATATATATATATATATATATAATATTGTTATGCATCTAGGCCAGTGGTGGCGAACCTATGGCACACGTGCCAGAGGGGGCACTCGGAGCCCCCTCTGTGGGTATGCGCGCCATTGCCCTAGCACAGAGTTCGTTACTAGAAAGCCAGAGGGACGTGTGGCGGGGCTGCTCCCCTCTCCCTCTCCACGCGTGGCTGAGGACATTTCTTACATCACTCGCCCCTCTGCCCAGCAGCCAATGGGTGCGCTTCCTCCCTCCCCTGTGTGGGGTAAAGTGGGCCGCTCACGTGTGGCGTGTATGACAGCCTGTTGAGTCTGTGGTGAAGGTGATTCCTGTGTTGGGGTTGGAGAGAAGCTAGGTTGGAAGGAATGTGGTATAGCGGGTCCACAGTTCTAAATTGAAAAGGCCAGTTTTAATACATAATCGCCACACTTGCGGCTTAGAGGGGGGCGTGGTAGTGTGGCCGGAGCAGTTCCTGGGAGCTTCGTGATGCGGGCGGTCCTCGCTTAAGTGCACAGGTGAGGAGTCGTCTGCATCTGTAATTGTTGCCCGGAGCTGCTAATCGCCATACCTGATCCACGTCCCCTTAATATATAATAGAAGCTTGAGGCGGATGGAAAGGGGGGAAAAAACAGAGAGCTGGAACGGAGGTTAATGGGGAAGACCTGCGTGAAACACTCGAAGGTAGAAGGGATGACAAAGGACAGCAGTTCTGAAAAAGGAATCCTTAGAGTGTGGAATTCTCTGCCAAATAATTTTAAGTCAATGAAAGCACTTGGGATTACTTTCCTTACTTTGTTTATGGTGTCAGATTTGATATAATTCAAAGCTGAAAACAGCTGCTTACAAGCATAAGATGATCCAAACAGACTAATGGATGACCAGAGTGCTGCATGTGTCACTCTCAAACTTACAAAGCATGAGCCAAGGTTAGACAAATTATCAGCATACATACAACAGCAAAAATCACATTAATTGTTCAAAAGCATACCAAATGCAAACTTTTACCTTTCAATAAAAAGTTGTTTATCATTGAAAGCTTGGTTATTGTGTTTTTCTTTTAAGACAAAAGATGTTAATGTATGAGTTGTTTTTCTAAACTAAAACCTCAGTATTCAGGTTAAATTGCCATGTTGACACTTTTGAGATAAATAAGTGGGTTTTGGGTTGCAGTTTGGGCACTCGGTCTCTAAAAGGTTTGCCATCACTGATCTAGGCAAATACATTGACATGCATACTAATACACGTCTATCCATAATTATTGAACCATGTTTATAAGAGCCAGAACACAGATGAGGAAGAGTCGCATCAGACTGAGGATAAAAGAACAAGGGAAATTGTATGGCCTATGGCTGCTGTGAAAGGCACAACATGACTTGCGGTAGTAAGGAGCTGGAAACATCTAATGATGCACAGAGAGAGAGAGAATGAATGGCTGTTCTTTACAGTGTGACTTGTAACTAATGGTGTTATCGAATGGAAAAGTATCTGTCCACAAGATTGCTTTCTCTTGTGATGCCACAATTTTTATATACTTTATTTTCAGCTATTAAGCATGAATTTTTGGTCACTTTTTTAATTTACCAAAAAATGGGGAGGAGCATACAATCAAAGCTTAGATCATTAAATGAATAACTTTCAAGTAAATTTGATTGTTCTTGTATTCTAGCTGTTTTGTGATCATCTTGAACTTTACCTGTTTTGATGAGGTCTTGCTGGTTTCAGAAATGCTGTGCTGAAAATCTCTATTTTGCCATTATATAGTTTATTAATGTATTCACATCCAATCAATGTGGTACTCGCTGTAGATCAAGAGTGTTGAGAATATTAAATGCACTGATGGGAAGTATAAATGCATTTGTTTCATATTCATTCAGTAACTTTAGCTGTATTGTGCATATGTGCTAATTAGCTATAGATGTTTTGTTTAATAAACTGGCTCAATTTAAGTTTATTAACTGCTTAGTTTGCAGGAAAACTATATTAGCCATTTTGAATTGATGTTAATCTTTCTTTTTGTTGTCATAAACCTACTTTCCAAAATAAAGAGTGCATTGTTTTGTAAATGTTAAAAGTGAAACATGGAAAATGACAAACTCTTACTTAAAGAAAAAGTAACGAGCAGTATTTGCAAACCCTTAACTCCTTGTGTTCAAAAAAATTCCCCCCTTCTTAACAGAGTACCAATATGGCATATGGAGTAGTTACTGAAGAAACAGTCTATATGTGTACTGGTCATCCTCTGAAGTCTGATATTGCTAACATTCTGGACTGGATGCTAAACAAAGACTTCACAACAGCATACAACAGTATCCTTTTTAGGACTTATGTGGTGGTGAATGTATTTATGGAAAAACAAACTAATCCAAGTCAAAGAAATAATCTTCCACCCTTCCTTGTGCTCTAATGGAATTAAGAGTAAAGCTCTTTCACTTTACATTTGAATAATACGTATAGTATTTATTTTAACAATTTATATACTGTATATGAAACTGTAAAATGTGTGTGTGTGTGTGTGTGTGTATATATATGTATGTATGTATGTA
>JANRMT010062840.1:36034804-36049925 GCA_026402145.1 Polypterus bichir lapradei
AAAAAAACCAAATTAGGCTGAACTTTTGTGCCTCCCCACCATTCACCCTCTCTATCTTCATATCCATAGTAAATACTAGTTTTGGCTTTAGGCACCTTTTCACTTTTTTGTTTTTTGGACATTCCATATAGGGCACTGATTGTTTTTATGGTATTTAATATAATTTTCAATCAGCTTTAAAATCATAACAGTTAAAGTGAAATTATGTGGGCTACAGTTTTTCAGGAAGTTTAATTTCACCTGGGTAACTTAACGTTTACTTGTATTAGCTGTCAGCTCATTGATGTTGTGGTACTTTTTTTTTTTTTTTTTTTTTTTTTTTTCTTTCTTTTTTAGTCCTCTTTCAATTTGTTTTGTACTGCACTAAAACACAATTATTTAGTGAACAAAAGATGTAGAATGTAGGCTGTAACCTTCTGTTGGTATGTGTAAGGAACTTCATGGCCAGTTTTATTAAATACATTTTATATGGCAGTGACCCTGTATTAGAGTAAATGCACTTTGGATAGAAGTTTATTTTTTAATTGTTTATTGCAAAAAATATTTGTGGCAGACTTGGAATTTCTTTGCTTATCAGATGGAGGCATGTTTATAATATAATTGCAAATAAACCAGCAGAAACAACGATAGAAATCAAGCTACGGTCTCCAAGCTTTAACCCAACTACACTAAAACTAATCCAAACTCTAGACATAAAATACTCCTAAAGGCTTGAGGTCAAACCCAACGCCTTATCCACAAAAGAACAAATCTTCTCCTGCCTGTCACGGGATCAAAACTCGCGTCCTCCAAAGTATTCTGACCACCCCTTGTTCGGGTGCCAAAACTGCAATAGAAATCAAACATGTTAATTAAAGAAAAACTTATGCTCTACTAGAAAAAGTAAAATAAAACCTTTTTAAGTCAAGAATCAGGCCAGAGAAAGTCTGTCCATATGTGTCATTTATTTCTTTTTGCATCGCCTTGCTGAAGAGTCTGATCAGAATGGTCATAAAATACAGGTAGAGGGTCATGTTTATAGACAATTGAATTTGCATAACAGTGCAGAATTAATGCTTACAAATCATACTTTGATTGGTTAAAAGAAATGAGGTGCTATAGCATAGAGCACAACCAGCCTAAAATAAGTCTTTCTCCATTATATCCTTGTTCTTCAATATTGCTTGAATTCAGCTCTTATTCTGTTATGAAAACTGTATGTGCATCAATTAGCAAGTCTTACTAGGTGCATGAAAGAACATTGCATCAGACAGTTTCTTGAACCATCCCCTGGAACATTCTGCTGGTTTACCTGATCATTTCAGCAGTATCTTTATCACATTTTTGAAACAAATGCTTATACATTTCAATATGCACTGCCATCCAAAATATTTAACTATTGTTACCTCTAAGTTATTCTTACAATAAATATATACATCATTAAACAGATGGGAATCTTTACGTTTGGAAACACTAGAATGATAATTAACCATAATTACAAATTTTAAAAATATATATATATATATATTTTTTTTTTTTTTTGTTTTTTAATTTGGTCACTCATGTTGTAAAATTACAAGACTGTAGTTCAAAATGGAATTCTTTACTTTGTATGTGAAACTCTCTGCTTAAGGATGTTGGTTTAATATTACTGAAGACCTATCAGGAATATTTATTTATTGACTGCATAATGTACTTTATTTTGCATGTAACATGGAGATATATAAAATATTTTATTTTATTTGTTTGCATTCCTGTTTTATTTAAATACATGTACTTAATGTGATTTTTAAACTGTATGGCCCACAGTCAATTTGAAGTAATTTTCTAGTTTCAGTTGTTCTTCATTAGTGACACTGCAATTTTACTATCTTGAAAGACAAACTAGGTCTCTGTAAAATTAACTAGGGGGCTCTAGTTGTAGGGAATCTCTTGGTAATAGTCTTGTCTCAAGATTTTCTGTAATAATGAAGAGATATGTTAATCGTTATTGAATGAATTTTAGTATTTCGAACTTTGATTCTATAAGAGTGTATTTCCCTTTTTTGTCCTACTTAATGTTATCTCCTTTATAATTTTTGATCTGCACAATAAAAATAGTCAATTAGATCCAGTAAAATCTGCTAATTATGTCAGTCACTGTAATAACCCATTTAATTCACAGCTGTGGTATTTCCTAAGTAAATTCATTATCTAATATGATTGGAACCCATGAGTGTGACAGTTTGTATGGATTTATTTGGAATATTTGCAGTTATTTCTAGGTGGCTTATAAAGACTTAACTTTATACTCTAATTAAATACTGTTAGAATGAGGCTCTTGCCCTCAACTTTTCATGTTTATGTAAGTTGTGTCAGTCTTCTGCTCATTGGGTTTCCAAGATTTCCAAGGAGATAAGTGGATAAACTCTCAGGTTTATCCAGACATCTTCCTAAACTACATTGTGATTTTCAGACTTGCACCTCAAGATTATTTCAGGTAATTGTGTTAAATTCCATGGCTTCATTCTGGTCTAGATGTGAAAGAGGTATACCACATTGTCTTGTCCAAGTAGCCCATGTTTTTACACCTCACACTGAGTTTGATCATGTAATGTTATCTGTAGCCTTGTAGCAAAAACTGGCATTTGACATCTTAATTGGCTGGTTTTATTAAAAGCTGTTCACATTTTTTCATCAGTTCACTGTTGGGTTCCTTTGTTGCCAATTTAAATTTAAAAGGAATGTGGTGCCTAATTGACTCACCTTATCTAGACTATCTTTTGCAACAACTATACTGATTATGTCCTTTGACCACTCTTAATTATTTTATACTGATGATTCTTTTAAATTAATTAAATTAAGAAATTAAATCTTAAGGTAATTAAACATGCAGAATTTTTGTCAGAAGATACTGTATATCTCTGTTGGTAATAATATAGGAGTGTATGCAAAACAGGTTAACTGCAGTTTGTTACCTTTCTGTCACTTATTATTTTGCAGTTGACTTTCCAGCTTCGGTGCGAATTCATTTGCTTGTCAAGTTGGCAGACACTGAGTAAGTTTACACTACTTTCTGTTTTTTAAAGGGTGGCGTTGCTTTAGAGGTGGAAATTTATGTGTGTGTTTGTGTACAGTAGCATCAATAAAGTACTAAAAAGTCAGTCATTTTCCAACCCGCTATATCCTAACACAGGGTCACAGGGGGTCTGCTGGAGTCGGTCCCAGCCAGCACAGGGCGCAAGGCAGGAACAAATCCCGGGCAGGGCTCCAGTTCACTGCAGGACATACCCACACACCAAGCACCTAACCTGCATGTCTTTGGACTGTGGGAGGAAACCCACGCAGACACTGGGAGAACATGCAAACTCCGCGTAGGGAAGACCTGGGAAGTGAACCCTGGTCTCCTTACTGCGAGGCAGCAGCGCTGCCACTGTGCCACCGTGCCATCCCTAAAGTACTTAAAAGTAATACTTTACTGTTTAATAAATGGATTTTCTGGAAGAAGACTATATTGTGATAGTGCAAAGAAATCTATGAAATTATATATTTGATATTTTAAGTAAAACAAAAGGTGCTATAAAATTTATTGAGTAGGATTTTTTTTTTACATAACATTTGATTATAACTTAATTCTGGCCAACTTTAATGGTGGTTACCAGTGACTTGCTAAGCTTCCTTTTAGCTAATTAGAAAATGTTAAGTCAGGTTACTCAAAATTAAACTTTTGAACAACTTTAGGATGTAGTTCACATCTTATGAGCAAACAAGGATAAAGCTGTAGATTGGCAAATAGAATGTTGTTCATTTACAAACTTTCCACTTTCCTGTAACATCTGAAAAATCTGTAATAATCAGCAACCTGTTTTACCTGTTTTAGAGTTTCACTTATTCCCTATCACTTAGAGACATCCTTTTGCTTCTATCAGAAAGAAAAATATGGTAAAGAAATCTCTAAATATGTGATCTTTTTTTGCAGTTTAAAAAATCTCCAATAACTCCAGCCAGATTTTCTCCTTTTTATGTGAATGTGTTTTTTTTTTTTTTTTTTTTTTTTGCAAAATGTTTTTGTGAACCAGACGGAATTTCTGTTTTACTTCAGATCTTTTAACATTTATTTTCATAGGTCCGTTACTCCTTTCAGAAAGTATTTTCATTTGCACACGACAAGTTACATGTATATTCACAAAGATACATTTATCATTTCCAAATTGGTCTTTGGTTATATGGCTTTTAAGACTTGATGAATGCTCAATCCCTCAACACCTCTGCTTTTTCACATCAGAAAGCGTTAAGTAGTAAGTCATAGTAGTATCACAGAGTAAGTAAGGCACAGTAGTAAGTCATATGTATAAAATGTAATGCTGTTTTTGTTGTGTTTTTCAAAATAGTGTTGTTATGGAAATGTAAATCTGGTTACTTTTAGAATTTTGTATGGGGGCTGTTCTGCTTCCAGGTACCATTTTATGTGAACTGTTTGCAGAGCTGCAAATATTATGGAAGATGCACTTGACGATTTATTTTAAATGCAGCTTTCTTAACGCTAGTATTCTTGTACTTTTATATTTAGATACAGACTGGCTTCTGGAACAAGTGAGAAAATCCAGCTGAGCTCAATGATTGCAGCTTTTCAAGTGGCCCGAGATATGGTGGTAGCTGAAGCCTGATTGTTTGTTGGATACATAGATGGTAATAAGCAACTAGAGAATGAAACAGGAATGTCTGTTTTATCAATAGTTGTGGAATATGTTTAATTTGTAAATATGGTAAATTGTCATTCTAGTGAAGCAATCTCATTGTAAAGTTTGCATAAATAAATTAAAAACAATTTTGAAGAAGAATCTATACTGTACAATGTGGTATTTATTTATAAATTTGATGTAAAAATAAAGCATACCAACCAAACAAAAGCATACCCCATTGGCTGATTGCCTACAAAACATTTTATGTAACATTTTCCACCTAAAGATACAACCTTCTTCCTTTACAGAGAAAGAATGCCCAATATTAACACACATTAATAAAATACACTACTAGTGAATTGTTACTCACTGAATACTCTAACATTATACTGGAACATGGCTTAAACAGTACTGTAACTTTTAAACTGCACTGAGAAATGCAGAAAATATGAGCTTACAATTTTCTATTTAGTATCTTCCTCCAAGTACAGCAATTTAAAATTTGAAAAACTGAATTTCAGGGAATGTTTTTAAAATGTTACAAATATATATACACACACTTTTTTTTTTTTTTTTTTTCCCCCCCCGAGCTAAAAGCATCCGTATGCTTAGATGTGTTTGTGTGTATCTTTCTGTTGTAGATTAGAATAAATAAAAGTCCATAAGCAAAGTTCAAAGGACAAGGAAAGGCAAGAGCCATGAGGTGGTGACTTTATGAAGCTGCAGTTGTATTCATGTGCAGAATCCATAGTATGGGTGACAAATGTCTGAGATGTGGGGGGAAAAAAATATCAAGATCCATTTCAGCATGAAGAGTTTTAAGAGTGAGAATAATGCTGCCACAACTAAGGACGGGTAGCAAAATCTGCAAACATTATTACTTCATTGTTTTATATATGAGATCACCGAGAGTCAACTGTTTTTCTTACTATAGTGAAATTATTTGCACAATTGCAAAAATTGGCATCTCTTATTGTTATGAAGTCATCTGTGTCTATTTACTGTGTGGTAAATAGTGAAATAAGTTCAGTCCATCCATTAATAAACCCACTTAATCCAATTAAAGTTCATGGGTGGCCTGAGTTTATTCTGGCTTATCAGTCACTTTACAAATTAAGTGAAAGTTTCAGTATTTTGATTGTATATGCTGTTTTATCCCCCACACATAATGAAGAGATTTATGAAAAAGTTATGAGATTTCAAAAAAGTCTTTGTGCACTTTTGTTTTCTTTGGTTATATCCAAAAAATAGGCCAATGGTTCCACATTTCTAAATTATTACTTTTTAAAATTTTTCCTTTTTTTCTAAATGCAATTAAAGTTTATTTTAAAAAATCATCTAGGAGACCAATGAATTGATTTACTAGCTTAGGAAACATACACACAGATTTTTTTCCGTACATAGTTTAAATCAGTCAGTCAGTCGGTCATTATCCAACCCGCTGTATCCTAACACAGGATCACGGGGGACTGCAGGAGCCAATCCCAGCCAACACAGGGCGCAAAGCAGGAACAAATCCTCGGGCAGGGTGCCAGCTGACCGCAGGGCACACACCAACCACACACTAGGGACAATTTAGAATCACCAATACACCTAATCTGCATGTCTTTGGACTGTGGGAGGAAACCGGAGCACCCGGAGGAAACCCATACAGACACAGGGAGAACATGCAAGCTCCATGCAGGGAGGACCCGGGAAACAAATTCAGGTCTCCTTACTGCAAGGCAGCAGTGCTACCACTGTGCCACCATGCCGCCCTAGTTTAAATCATCTCTTCAAAAATGAAATGTTAAAGCATTAAAAAAATGACCATGGTGTGAACTGTTCATCAGATTTTGTTTTGACTGCTGAAGAGGTCTGGTATACCAACCCATATACCTCACTTTTGTTTTCAATACTGTTGACCAGTTTTCTCCTGATACAGATAATTCTGAACCAAGTGGATCCTGCTGCTCCTCATTATTGTCTCATTTCTTCAGGTGCATATACTTGGATGTCTTTGTGAATTCGTCTCCCACCAGTTTATGTTTTGTGGCATATCGCACCGTTCTGTACTTGGTGTACTTATTTTTAACATTTACACGTTGCACTCAAGGCCTCAATGTTCCATATCGAAGCAGCTGACACAAAGGTCCTTATGGAAAAGGCGTCTGCCCGCTCTTCCACATGGGGAAACTGATCCAACATCATCAGTGCTTAGATATATGTATGATTTTTCCACAGATCAAAATGTATCACTTGTCCACATCTTTTGGCAACATCTGGAAAACCCCCAGAGGCTTGACTCTTTGTGAGGTCTCAGTTTTTTTAGAGTATTTCACTTTTGTGTGCAGCCATTTATTTATTTATTTTTTGAACTTTGAATTGCTCATCTTGGTCAAACCTTCATTTTTATCTATTAAAAGTAATTTCTTGTGCCTGACATGCCTCTTCATATCAGGTGATGAAACTCTTTGACATGCTTTGATGGTTTCACAATTTGATTACTGGACTTAATTACAGTAGGTCTGGGCTATTTACTAAATTTTTTTGGTTGGCTCAACTACTTTCTGTCCAATATAAAAATCTTTAAAAAACTCTGCTTCTGACTAAATACTCTAGTATGGTTGTGTTATACACCAGTTATTGAGACTATCTAACCATCCTTTTCACTGATTTAAATTCATTGTGCAACTTGTGTTAAGTGCTCATTCAGCTTGGGGACTTTTTACCACTAGAATATTCTTCCCAGTCTTTGTGAGGTTTCAGTCTCGAACTTCAAATCCACAATTTTTAAATTGCTGTCATTTCACTTACAAGCTTCGACAATTTCTGCCATTCAATAAGATTGTGCTGTCACTAATTGTTTATATCATTCAGATGTGTTTTGGTAGTCTTGAAAGCTCATCCCATAATTGATCAGTTTAATGTATCTTGCTGTTTTATACATTACTGTGCAGGTTTTTGAGTTATCTTTGATTAGAATCTGCTGAAAATCTGTCAGCGATGCTTTGTCATTAGCTTTGTTCGTATTGTACAAGTATCTTATACCACCTTTCTGTGGTGTGTGTGTGTGTGGTTAGTAGCACTATATAATTTTTTAAAATACATTTTTGCAAATTGTTTACACAGTATAACAGCAAAATTAAAGTACAAGGGATTTTTTGTTTAAAGGTGCTAATTTTTTTGGATTATAAGCAATCTGATACAGTATTATACTTATTCATATTTTGGATAAATAATTGAATGTGATCGGCTGCATGCCACTACTGCACAGTGTAATGTATTTTTAATATACATACCTGGTGGACACTGCTGCCTACTGTATCTAGCATCCGTTTGTTGTCTATGTGAAATTTATATGTGTTATGTTTATATGTTTGTACATATTTTCCTCCTAAATCTGTAGAAACCTATGTCAGGTTAATTGATTTTCCTTGTATGAATGTGTATGTGTGCATGTACTGTGATGCATTGGTGTCCGGCGCTGCCAAGTTAAGTTCATGACCTTATCAAATAATTTGGTTTAGGCAAGTTACAGAAGGTTTGTATATTTCTTGCTACCAAATACTCAACTTAAAGTCTCCACCTGCAGCATTCTTACCATGCAGAATTTGATTCATTGGGTTTTTATGACTTCATATTACTTTACCTACAGTGGTTCTTCTGGACACTTTTTTTTCACCCATCTCTTTTCTGAGTGAAAGCTGTTTATTAAAGAATCCCACAGCTATACACTCACCTAAAGGATTATTAGGAACACCATACTAATACGGTGTTTGACCCCCTTTCGCCTTCAGAACTGCCTTAATTCTACGTGGCATTGATTCAACAAGGTCCTGAAAGCATTCTTTAGAAATGTTGGCCCATATTGATAGGATAGCATCTTGCAGTTGATGGAGATTTGTGGGATGCACATCCAGGGCACGAAGCTCCCGTTCCACCACATCCCAAAGATGCTCTATTGGGTTGAGATCGGGTGACTGTGGGGGCCATTTTAGTACAGTGAACTCATTGTCATGTTCAAGAAACCAATTTGAAATGATTCGAGCTTTGTGACATGGTGCATTATCCTGCTGGAAGTAGCCATCAGAGGATGGGTACATGGTGGTCATGAAGGGATGGACATGGTCAGAAACAATGCTCAGGTAGCCCGTGGCATTTAAACGATGCCCAATTGGCACTAAGGGGCCTAAAGTGTGCCAAGAAAACATCCCCCACACCATTACACCACCACCACCAGCCTGCACAGTGGTAACAAGGCATGATGGATCCATGTTCTCATTCTGTTTACGCCAAATTCTGACTCTACCATTTGAATGTCTCAACAGAAATCGAGACTCGTCAGACCAGGCAACATTTTTCCAGTCTTCAACTGTCCAATTTTGGTGAGCTCGTGCAAATTGTAGCCTCTTTTTCCTATTTGTAGTGGAGATGAGTGGTACCCGGTGGGGTCTTCTGCTGTTGTAGTCCATCCGCCTCAAGGTTGTGCGTGTTGTGGCTTCACAAATGCTTTGCTGCATACCTCGGTTGTAACGAGGGGTTTATTTCAGTCAAAGTTGCTCTTCTATCAGCTTGAATCAGTCGGCCCATTCTCCTCTGACCTCTAGCATCAACAAGGCATTTTCGCCCACAGGACTGCCACATACTGGATGTTTTTCCCTTTTCACACCATTCTTTGTAAACCCTAGAAATGGTTGTGCGTGAAAATCCCAGTAACTGAGCAGATTGTGAAATACTCAGACCGGCCCGTCTGGCACCAACAACCATGCCACGCTCAAAATTGCTTAAATCACCTTTCTTTCCCATTGTGACATTCAGTTTGGAGTTCAGGAGATTGTCTTGACCAGGACCACACCCCTAAATGCATTGAAGCAACTGCCATGTGATTGGTTGATTAGATAATTGCATTAATGAGAAATTGAACAGGTGTTCCTAATAATCCTTTAGATGAGTGTATATTTGTTAGGGAGAATGTTGTACTGGAAATAACATTTGCATATATTATGTTTATTGACTATTAGCCTGGTAATCTCTTTATTAAAAGTATCGCCTGAACTAACCTAAGAATCCACCCTAATACTTTCACATTGCTACAGAATACAGTTATTACAGACACTTTGTTATGAAACGTTTTGTCAGAATCCACATGAACTGTAGCCACAGCACTATTAGTACTTCATATCTCCTATTCAGGGGTTCTGGTTTAAATAAGGTGCATCAAGTGGAAAAGTAGTAGTGTGCTGTTAATGAAACAGCTGGTAAGAAAACAAAAATTTAGTGAGAAATCCAAAAAAGTGTTAGTGATACCAAGTTTCTTTGACATATTTTATTAGAATTTTAATACATCAATTTTTGGCAAGAAAATGCCATCTTTTTGGTTTTTCTCAGAGTTTTAAGCAGCACGTTTTAGTCCTTATGCAGATACTTATTATGAAGACCTTTATTTTGCCATTTCCATTTAAAGTTATAATGCTCTTTACCGAGGATACACTAATGTATAACAGATTCAAGTACCCTAACACATCAGCAGCAGCAACATTAATATTCTTTATCACAATCAGAAAAGTGAGGAAGTGCGAGATTAATTTTCTGAACAACTTTACTTTCAAGTAGAAAACACACACATACACACGTATATATTATAATCACCAGACTTGCTGCTGTGCTAAAATTTTAATTTTTATACTTGCAAATTAGCATAGATCAAATCCAATCCCCCATCCATCCCTCCCCTATGTGTCTATGGCCCATTTCACACTAACAGTCCACCCTGCGTTTTGTTGGTTTAGTACAAAACATCAGCCAGTGTTACTGGCGAAGTTAACCTACCAACATATGTGATATGTAAGCTGTTGCCGTTTCATACTTTTTTCTTTTGTCAGTGTCGTTTACATAAAAAGATGCTTATGAATCTGAAGACTGCGCTGGCACCTTCATATTAAAGAGACAAAATTAAAACAGAAACAGACAATCCCTGTAAGAAAATCTAATACTAGTCTACTAAATTTACTCAAGATTTTTAGTTTACTTAGTCTTGCTTTTCTATTTTAGCCTTTTTTTTTCTTTTTTTAAGAAATTGTAATTTATATTATTCATTTTTTATTTAACAAATTATCGAGATGCAGACTTTTGGGAAACTGCAGGATATAAAACCAAGCCATCCCACTTGCTGTCCCAGTAGTGTCTGTACTACTGAATGTTTTGCTTTTTTTTTTTTGGTGGAGAAAATGCATTTATTCAACTTTATTCTGTTAAAAAATGGTTAGGGCTCAGTTATTAGATGCTTTGATCAAACTTTCCATGAAACTGTTGTGGCTTTTCTTTCATGAGGTTGACCTTTCACAAAATGATGTGTGAAACATTGCAAGCATCCTTATTCGAATGCTAATGTGAAAGGGGGTTTCACAATGTGTCATTTCTGACCTCAAGTAGCATTTCACCCAGTGTACAAAAATATTGTTTAATCTTGTAGAACATATTGCCACAGCACAGGAAATTAAGTACATCTTTCTCTTATTTAATTTACAATAGTTTGGAGGCAATTTGTATAATCCTTCAAGAAGAACAGTAGTGTATGTGTATGTATAACCCTCAGCTTTCCCCAAGAATAAATAGTAATGTTTATAAAATACATGTGGCACTGCATTTTAAAGAATCAGTCAGTTAAATGGTATATGCATAGAAAAATAAATAACATTTCAACATAGCTAAATCTAAAGTGATCCTTAATTTGAGGAATACTTACAGCCTTTTAAATATATTTAGTTACAAAAACAATGCTTAATTCAAAGATATGACTTCTTGTGAATGATGTAATGCACTGTCTCCTCTGTGAGCCGTAAGTGACCTGTAGGTAAGAAAGTCCTTCATTTTTGTGGGGATTGGCAGAGCCAGTACCTGATGGGTTGACAAAAAGTTCCGAAGGGTCTGGCGGCAAAGGTGTCGTAAGCTTGGTATTACCGTGGGAGAGCACCAAAACTGAACATGACCATCTCTTGTGCTGAAAAAGTCAAAAGGATATTTTACTTTATGAACAGGAACAAACAACAAATCTCCCAGCAACAAAATTATTTGCACAACATTTTCGAAACTATTAAAAATGGATTGTGGGGGTCTAGAAAACCAGGTTGATTTCTCTATCAGCTACTGTTTTTTTCTAACCCTTTAAGCCCAGCACCGAGCTCAGGTCTGCAAAAACACCATAGTCTTGTGTAGCGCAACCATCTCTGACCTTCAAAGTGTTCTCAGTGTGAAGTTTAAATCTGCTTCCCATGAAGCCTCACAGCCTAAAGCCTGGGGTTGGTGGGGGAATCTAAAGTCATAACGGGGATGAGGTGAAATGGGAGAATTGTGTGGCTGAAGAGAATGAAAAGTGGGCAAATTAGCCTCCTGGCAACCGAATGTTCAGTCAACTGTGAAGACGGACACGGACATTTTAGTAGAATTTTATTTTCCATTCCGTTAGCACTTTTCTCATGCTTCCCTCCATTATATTGTTTTTCATGAATATACTTTTGTTGTTAACTGTGGGTCCCTTTGTGGAAAAATGACATGAGTGCACAATCTTTTGACATGAATTAGAGGGGATTATGTGAAGCCTAATCCAACTTCATCAACTTTTTCACTCCTCACTTTACTCTTAACAAGCAGCACCACTAGCTTCCAAAGGACACTTACCCATGTGCCTAAAAACTATCAGTGGATTGTCAGAATGACTACAGCCTGGTACTTTCACTTCAGTTGTGATGAAGATCTTACAGAGACTGGTACTAAGACACATTAAACAGAATATCCTAGATCGTCTTGATCAACTCCAGTTTGGATAGCATCACAACTGATCCTCAGGTGATGCCATATTCCTTACACTTCATACCACCCTGGCACACTGTTCTGCCAGCCTCATGTTTACAGACAACAGTTCAGCATTGAACACAGTTCTATCATCAGAGCTAACCACAAAACACCCCCACTTTAGAACTCCGTTCCATCTACTGCAACTGGATTAAGGACTTTATGAAACCAACAGACTCCAGCATGTGGATTGGCAGCATCACATACTCCATGTTAACCCTCAACACAGGCATTCCACAGGGACAACATTCTACCTCAAAAAGGCAAACTGGATTATTAAAGACAATGGCCATCCTGCACGGTTGTTTTTCTCACTCCTGGCAAGCAGTACAGGGTCATTAGACAATTAGCACTCATGGCAGAAAATTCAGGGACTGTTTTTATCCAAAGATTTAAAGGTTACCAAGTAGCCAAAAATAATAACAGATATTGCAATGTATTCAAAAAAACCTTTGTGTATAAACAAATACACAATGTATATTTGTGATAAGTGCATATATTGCATGCTATGTATATTTTTATGTGTGTTTTTGTTGGTATAGTTTAGTTGTCACTGTTCTGGGGAGATATACAATTAAGACTTTTATTGTATTAAGTACACATGACATTAAACTTGAACTTTATTTTCTTTACCACTTTTTAAACCACTTTTTAAAACAGGTTATAGAGGGAGCAGTCTGAAACCTGCCCTGGCTGAGATGCCAGTCCATAACCATTCCACAAAGTCTAGAATATATTCATATTTTTATGCATTAAAAAGGCACAAAAACAAGTCTTAAGAATGATAATGTTGGTTACCCTGTTGCAAGGATGCCACCGTGTGGATGAAAAACGCAGCATAACCCATTGGTTACAGGGGTTTGGGTATCAGGACTTTCCACAACAGGAGTCTCTATTCCCAAAGCCCAAATTCTCATATCCCTGAAAAAGTAAAAATGTAACATTCTGGGATTAAACATTAGAGTATGCTGTATTTATAAAACATGAATTGTAGAAGCCTTCTGAAATAAATCATACGATTTAAGTGGTGTCAAAAGCCCACAGTACTGAAAATCGTATCTTCCTTACCTGTCCTCTGCAACAGTTGCAAAGTATAAACCTTCTGGTGAAAAGCGGACAGATCGCAGAAGAACATCATGGATGGTGTTACTGAGTGGGCCAGGAAAGTAATGACTAATGATCAAAAAAAAAAATAAATAAATAAAAATATGCAATTGTGGCTGATGTCACACACAAAGAATTGTTCAATTGCCTAACAGCAATCAGCAGTTTACATGAAGGTTAAAATAATCTTTTTTTTTTTTTTTATGTGTGCAAAGAAAATTTGTAATTTTGAAGAAACTTCATTAAATATCTGACTATGCGTAGTAGACTAGTTTATTCAACCAGAAGAAGAAATTAACACTGCCAAAAAAGTTAACATACTGTACCATAACTCTATTAACGTCTTGCCAGTGTATGGATCCCACAGGCGCACCTGGTGGTCAAAAGCTGCAGTTATGAGCAAAGCCCCATCGGGAGAAAAATCACATGAAATCACATAATTCCTGTGACCCTCTAGCTTTCTAATGAAAGTGTAAGATCGCATACTCCACAAGAAGACCTGTAACAAAAAGAAGAAATAATTGTATTGCTTATGGAGGTATTAAAAAATTTGTGAAGATCATGAATACAAAGTTATTCAAGAATATGTCAAGACAGGATTCCAATGAAAGTAGAATCCCACAAAAATACATGAGTCTTTATGAGTAAGTGAAAGGCACTATGGATAATGTAGCATGTTTTGCAGCCACCGCAAAAAGAGGAATGAAAATGGGGTGAAGACTTGGAAATTGTAGAGCTGTTTTGATTTTACTTGAGGAGAGCAGGGTGGCAGATACAGTGTCCAGAAAATATTGCAAAATAGTGAGCTGGTACTTACATATTTTTCTCCAGAGACTGAAGCAATCATACTGCAGTTGGGTGAAACACGGCAGCAGTAAACCCATTGTGTGTGGCCTTTAAGCACTTTGGGGTTTGTATCCGCTGCAAGAAGAAAAGATCCAACTTGGAAATGTGTCTGTATGTAATAAGAGTATTTTATTAAGTACATATTCAGCATAAACCCTGACCAAAGTATAAGTATTTTACTGTGGCATAAAAATGATCCAAAATGTAAAATAATGTATGTTGATTTTTGTCACTATGTATTTAAGATATTATAAACACTATGGACGCCTCTAGTGACCAGTCTTCTCACTACATAGGACTAATGTTGGATTTAGGAGTAAATGAGCAAACCAGAGAGCCATACATTGTGCTTCTAAGTTCTTATTATTTATGTGGTATCTAAAGAGTTAAATGGTTAAAAAATCTAAAAAGTGCCTTGTGCTTTGTTGGGAAACCTTTTTTTTCTTAGGAGTAGGGATGCAGCTATGAGTTGAAGGTCAGCACCTGCACCTACCCGAGTAAAGTGCTGAGAAGGTTTGAGGGCCTTATATGGGGAATGGAGTTTAACCAATTAGAATAAAGGAGGTCAAATGCATAGTGTGTGGTTTTTGTGGTTTAAAAAAAAAATAAAAAATAAACAGTGAAATATTATCAAGGTTCCTAATTTTGTAGCCAATAAGAATATATATACACATACACACACAGTATATATATATATA